>OW029914.1:23100000-24300000 GCA_932305915.1 Agriopis marginaria | reverse complement strand
AAAAACCGCTATCTATTTTTTGTAACAAATGTATGTACTGTACCTACATGGTTATAATTGGAAGGTGTTGAAGTATAATTATGTCCGACGGTTTTGACTCGTTTTTACTGAGCAAGTTCAATGGTTATGGCCCGTCCATTCATTTTATTTTGGTCGAAGCCTACAGGGTTACTTTTTAGTGCGTAAATATTTATCACGTAATCAGTATTGTTATTTTGGAACGTATGAAAATGAAATAAAATTGTTTATTGTCCAGATTGTTCAATAACTACCTATTCATAACTCTTTCAAATACTATTGAATATTAATTAATTGATAAATAGAGAATTTAAATTTTAAAAAATACACAGAAAATTTAAAATTAAGCCATCTTTTCTCACTTTTTAACCGACGAAAGGATGGAGGGTTTTTTGTTATGCGATTACTCCGCCAAGTATGCATTGATTTTGATGTTTTTTTTTTTTTGGTAGGCCATACTTGAGAGGTGGTCCCATATAAATTTTATCGAAATTAATTCAGCACTTTTTGAAAAAACCAACAAAACGAACCGGAAGACGCAGCGTGGGTCTGCATCCAGTGGATGCAGATGGCAGGCTTTCGTTCAGTGTGAAAATCTAAGGGCCTATGCCCTATATGCTCAGCAGTGGACGTCTCCCTTGTTTCTCTGATTTGACGGCCCCGGTGGGCCAGTTGGTAGTGAACCTACCTTCTAAGCTTGGGGGCGTGGGTTCGATTCCCACCTAGGACAAACATTCATGTGATAAAAAATTGTGTTTGTTCTATATCTGGGTCTTAACATCTATTTAAGTATGTATTTAAAAATATATATGTATCGTATATAAGTCTCTGGTAGCCATATCACAAGTTTTGCTTAGTTTGGGGTCAGATGACCGTGTGTGCAAAATGTCCCGATTTTTTTTTATCATTAGGTACGCAGGTACCTACCGTGCTTTTGCGTTTATGAAAAGGTAAAGATAGTGGTGATGTGGTAAATTCAAATCCTACATACCATGTGGTCGAAGATGGTAGATAGCATAACCTAGGAATTGCGATTGGTTAGCGAAATGCCTTTAAAATGAAACAAATAATAATTAAAAGTACTCATCAGACAAAAACAAAACGCGTTTTCCTTTTTAAAACGTCTGTATTTGGTCTATTTGGAGAACTTCCAATGAGTCCGCGTGAAAGGGACAACGCTACACTTGCAACGAGGACAGCGCTACACGTGCGAGAGGGACGGCGCTATACGCGCGATAGAGACGGAGATACGTAACCGGACACCAGCACATCTGCGTCCTAAAAGGAAACAGGGACGCACTCAGCATTGTTGTTATTATTTTTTATGATTGGATGATATAAAGACGTTGCAATTTAACTGGATAGTGACGATTTTTAAAGCGATTTAGTGAAATAATACATAGATGGCTGCCGGGCTAAATCCACAAATTTTAAAAAAAAACTTTTCTTCAGTACTTACCATACAAATTCTATACTGGGTTATACGGAAAGGATGAACTAAGCCGAAAGACGTCCATTATACTCGTCATTATGAACAACTTTTACTATGGAAACAACCCTGAAATTACGAAAAAAAAACCAGCTATCATACATATTGTCGAATGTGAATGACCGTTTTCTGTAGAACATCTGATATTTTTTTCGGGATTCCAGGATTAGTCCCATAGTGATGAGGATTACGGACCCCTTTCGGGTTAGTACACCCTTCCCGCGTAACCCTGTATAAATTACTTAACATTATGTTTATCATCATCATCATCAGCCAGAAGACGCCCACTGCTGAACACAGACCTCCCCCTTCGAACTCTACACGGAACGACAGCCTGCCATCTGCATCCACTGGTGCCAGCGACTCTTACGATGTTGCATTATAAATAAAATTATTTTTCGGGACATTTTTGCACACATTGTCTTCTAACCCCAAACCAAGCAAAACTTGTGATATGGCTGCCAGATATTGATATACATACGTATATAGTTTTTAAATACATACCTAAATAGATATAAAACAAATACAAATGTTCATCACATGAATGTTTGCCCTAGGTGGGAATCGAACCCACGCCCCCAAGCGCAGAAGGCAGGTTCACTACAAACTGGATCACTATGAACGGGCTATCGATTATATTTATGCTCCTATAAGATTTCAATTTCAATGTCAGGTAGATACACTAGATTGTACAATCTATTGGATAAAGTCTCAAAGTCTTGAATATTGACGCTAATTTGCTAGTCTATCGGTTTTTTACTAAACACTTTTCGGAGAGAGTGCATCGGATCTGCATGATCTAATTCCCTCCTGTCTATTTTTCTATCCGTCGGCCAAAGCAGGCACGAAAGGGCGACACCGCTTCATTGTTGATATTCCAAAAACCCTTACGAAGCGCTTTGAATCCAGTTTAATGTGCGAACTGCTAGTCTGTGGAATGCGCTGCCTGAATAGGATATCCCCGATAGTTACAATCTGGGTCTTCAATCTTCAAGTCGCTAGTGAATCTGTTTCTTCTAGACAAGCAAGTCCACCGTCAGGCGAGTTGGCGGTCAAGAGGGAGCGTATTATTGGACACAAATTAAATGACTATCAATAATACAACATTATCATCGAATAATTCGACAGTATTATATACCCCTGGCTTTGTTTTAACTCTCCCAACCTCGTAGCGACAAGTCCGGGGTATCAAGTTACGAACTGGGAGGGCCGCCGCGCTGTCACTGACGATATTATAAAATATTAGATATACCTATAGCTTGTCAGACAAATAATAATTTTACCAAAAAAACCCGACGGGTTTACTGGAAGCGGTACCAGTTAAGCCGTCGGTTTTTTTTTTGTTTGAAAAGAGTGTTTCTCTAGTTTTTAAATTAAACTAATTTATTATTAGTCTTTAAAATATATTTTTTTCTATTCCACTTTGATCACCTTGGCGATCATAGGCGACTTTGATCACCAGTGAATATAATCACCTAGGTGACCATAGGCGACTTCATTCAAATTATTGATGCACTTTGTGGGAAAGCACACAAAGGCATAATTTTTGTCAGATGTTTCGTTATCGTGTAACAATAGACTCGTGTTGCTCTTCCTACCGCTAGAGACCAACTTAAACGAATTGAGCGCCGGCGTTAATCTTTGTTTAAAATGCGCTCCTTCTGGGCCCGTCCATTCATTTTACTTTGGTCGAAGGATATGCTTTCAGATTGGTCGCATATTCATCAAAATCGGTTCACTAGTTTGGTTTTTAAATCAAAATAACTGGAAAAAATACGCCATCCAAGTACTATTATTAATTTTGAAGTCGTTTCTATATAAACACGTTAAGTGGGCACAAGGGCAGCGTATTGACCATTCAAACGTACCTATTCTCGTGTTTCCTCCCTGGATAATACCGATAGAACTGTATTTTTTTTTAAATAAAATTGTTCTCCTCTATTGTCATGCTTATATCATTTATTTTTTCTTATAAGTTAACTACTATAAGAAATATGAGCCTTTAAATATCCCAAAAACTGTTTTTTTTTACCGCTATGTTCAGACGTCTATCAAACAGACGAGTTTATAAAACAAAAATAAATGACAGAAGCATCCTTTCACAACTATTAATTAAAAAAATAATGAAATCGGCCTAGTAAAAAACGAGATGATGATTTTGTCTACTTTTCGTAGGTATAATCGATCCGAGCTGCAGTTGTCCCTATTGCGCTCTATGGGGAGAGGCTTGAGGACAGGGGACGGCAATAGATTAGCTAAATACCTATTCATCAAATTTCTTTGCCGTGGTATGCCCTCTTAAGTCTCAGCCCCAGTTCCAACAACAGTTAGTACGGCCCAGCGTCGTCCGTAGCGACAAGACAAGGTGTCAAGTTACTGCGGACTGGGAGGGCCACCCTGTCACTGGTGATATTTCAAAATGCCCGCCCGTCCTACTAAATATTAATCCGACAATTTTATTTTGTTCTCAGCGTTATAAAATGTTGGATTGGGTTGTTGATGTTCATTCTGAGATCGGATAAATGAGGGAGATATGGTGAGGTGGCGTGACGGGTGCGATCACATCTGGCTTAAATCAGTCTTTATGCCTTTCATTATCATCATCATCCACAGCCTTCCTTATCCCACTGCTGGGTATAGGACTGTGTGTTTTACTAAGGCATATCTCCCTTGTTTGTCTGATTTGAGAGTACATTACATTCGAGACAGTGGTGTATTGAATCGTTGAGATGGGAGGACTATGTTCAGCAGTAGACGTTTTCGGGCTGATGATGATGGCTTAATTTAGATCCAGCGTTCTTAGGGCTGGCCCCTCAGCACAGAATACACCAAAAGTTCAGCAAAAAGAAGAAAGTTCACTCCGCAAAGAAATTTTAATAAATAAGGACTCTACGAGGCAATAAAGTAGCAATTCAACTCGCACAGCGCTGGATACCGCTTGCTATGTTAACATTGAGAGCCGCCATCTTTCTATCACGTAGCGCTCTATCTCTCCTGACGCGGCACGTGTAACGTCAAAATTGTTTTCTTAAAAAAAAAAAAACAATTTCGATTCTTTGTTCTTCCTTATTTATACAACTGTATTTTTACACGGACTATAAGATCGTTTAGAAGTCATTGTTCATTGCAAAAATCACAGAAAAGATGCTTTATTACGCGTGACGTGGCTAGCGTGAGAGCCGAGCGCCACAGCCCCGCCATACGCCTGCCTGAAAGGCGCGCCGGCCGAACGTACCTAAACTGCGGAGTGACACCCCTGCCCTCAGCCTTCCCACGATTTTTGCTGCATTTGCGTTACTGAACCGAATGTTTTCTCTTTCCAGCGGCGGTCCGGGTGACAAGCAGCTGGACTCCTCGACGGACGACGACAGCGACGCGCCCGCAGCCGCGCAGCACGCGCCGCCCGCGCCCCTCTACCCCCTCTACGAGCATCCGCTCGCACATCTGCAGTACCACCATTCGTGACTCACTTAACCTCAGGTCTCCGACTACGTACAATCACAAAACAAATAGATACAGAAGACCGGCTTCGGCTGATCTTGATTTTAATAACCTACATGTAGGACTGCACAAATACACACTAGCACCCCTTCCTATGGAAAGTTCAAAGATTCGTAATCAACGATTGGGGTCGTCATTTATGATACTATGGCATCGATTCTGATGGACCAGAACGTACGATGTACGTGTATTGTCTAAGCGCGGGCACTCGCGACTGGCGTTCGACCGACTTGATCCGAGACCGCTGTATGTACGCGTCTTTGTGTGCGCTTTTAAACGCTCGCTGTATGCAGTCGGCCTTCTGTATCTATTTATTTTGTGGAACAATGCTGCAGTAAGCTGTCGCAACGCTGCGTCAGCGTTGGTTATCACAGCTGACGCATGCTTTGACGGAACAAAGAACATTGTAGACGCTTTTCCAGTGCTCGAAATGGATCGGAACGCACCGGAACGCCGTTCCGGGTCGTGAAATCACCGTTCCGTTTCGTAAAGGAACCCAACGACACCTCACTCGTCAAAATCGGGCATGCCGTTTAGGCTACAGGAGGTACTACAGGAACCCGGAAACATACTTACATGCTCACATACAACCCAAAAACATTACCCTCCTTCTTGGACAGTCGGTCAAAAGTTCCCAAGGTTTGACGGGAAATGCGTTCCGGTTCGTACGTCCAATTCGACCACTGCGCTTTTCATACTAGTAACTGTCAGACAGCACAACGTTTACCGCTGTATTGTGCGTATCGATCAAGAGACCTAAGCTTAAGGCTACGCTTACCGGGCATTTTTCTCTTTCGCACATTATCAACATTTTTTAGATTAAAAAAATCAGACATAATAAAAGAAAACAGACGGCATATTTTCGTGTTGGTATTTTATAGGATGGCGAAAAAGATAGAAATATACTTTTTTGATAATTTTCTATATTTACTCGTATCTCCCGCGTTCCTATAATATATCGACTCGAAAATTACTCTGTACTATATGCATTGTTATTTTAAAGATTAATGCCCAATCGGTTTTTTAAATTAGCATTCAATGGTTATTTTTTCTTAAAAAAAGTTATAAACGCGTGAAATAGATAGTTGTGGCCGCCTTATCATTAAGGCTCGGTGTCGATCTAAGTGACATGACACTCCGTGATTTTCTGGTCCATGCCAAGTTATGCGCTCGATAAATTATCGGAGTACATGATTCGCAACACAAGTCATGTTGCTTAGATGGACATAGGGCCTAAGGGCCCTTACGTCACTTTGTTTGAAGAACAGTGTACAAACCTTTGTGGTTACACTTCAACGGCTTACTTAGAAACTTTAGTTAATTTAATCTATGCTTGAAACTGCTCTCAACTTCTCATGAAAATTTTCACGCGAAAATTTGAGTTTACATGTTTAATTGACGTTTCTAAGTAAGAATGCAAATATTTAATTATCTAAACAGTCAAAAAATGCCCGAGCGTCGTTGCACATACCTAGACATCAATAATATACTTCACAGTGCCACAATTACTCCAATTTAGACGTTATGTCGCTTGCACAGTGGTCAACGTCGCTTGTCCGCTATGTCATCGTAGCACTGGCATCGCGCGATGTTGTAGTCGGATCGCGGTTGCCTTACAACTAACCAAAAAGTCGGTGCAATGTGAAGCGTGCGAAGCTTTACAAACTTTCTAAATCCAGCAGTTTCTGACACTTGAGAACAGAGAGAGAGAAGTCTCATTGATTCTCATAAACCATAAACATATAGGTCGAAGAGCTTTGCAGATGCTATCTTTCCTTGCCTAACCCCGCGTTCCAACCTATACTATGTCGGCGAGTGTATGGTCATTTCATTTAATTTGTTCGCACTCTAATATCCAAAGAGGATGTTGTCAGAAATCTTAACCGATTATACTCATGTTTACTCATATTCTTCAAAGGATATCACATTAAAACCAGATCTAAAGCTTTGGAGAGATCTGGAAAACAGGTGTCTTGAGGTCTGTGTAATATTGGACAGCTTGCTTGAGAGTATTAAATTCCTATTACGCTCACGCTGAGCGCTACCAGTCAGTTTTTATTAAACTTTTTCGACCTCAAATCTTTCATCTCAAAGTTTAAAAAATCAGACCATTAAAAATATCTGCTCCTAAAATGTAAGCTGCGATATTTTTCCATTATATGAATCGAAATAACTGTCCAGTATATGGGCTACCGTAGTTGCGAGGATAAGTCGTTGTGTATGTTAATATAATTTATTATTGCTAAGTGATATGAAACATTTTTGATTTTTAAATCTATAAAATATTCTTTGGGTTTCTTTAATATTTTAAAGTGATTAACTGCTTAAGCTATAATACCGTTCATACATGTTGTATCTCTTATTTGTTTATGCGGAATTATTACTTAAGTCTTATGATCATATTAACTAGCCTTCAGCCCGAGGCTTTGCCTGCCCGCTCTCAGATGAATACTATAGTGTGATGATACATATTTATCTTAGTTTTAAGTTATCAGTCTAAATAAAACTTTCAAAACTGACACTTGTTTGTGTAATTTATTTGTTTTTATTATTCACACATAAATGTTTACTAACGAAATGCTAAGACTAAAATGCGGCCGCTGAAAGAATGCGTATGACAGTTGCCATAACATTGTAATTAATTATCTTAAAGTAGTAGTGGAGCTCTCTCTCGCTCTCACTATGAGCCTCATAAGCAAGCTCAAAGTCGCAAACGAGCTATGGAGAAGGCTATGCTCGGAGTTTCTATACGAGATTAAATCAGAAATCAGGATATCCGTAGACGAACGAAAGTTACCGACATAGCCCACCGGATTAGCAAGGTGAAGTGGCAGTGAGCAGGGCACATAGCACGCAGAACAAATGGCCGATGGGGCCGAAAGGTTCTCGATTGGAGACCATGAAACGGTAAGCGCAGCGTAGGACGTCCACCCACAAGATAGACAGACGACCTAAATGAGACCGCAAGGAAACGCTGGATGCAGGCCGCTTCCAACCGGCCCTTTAGGAGATCGATGGGGGAGGCCTACGTCCAGCAGTGGACGTCCTATGGCTGAAATGATGATGATGAATGAATGATGAGTAGTGGCGCCACCAAGCGAGTAAAAGTAGATAGAGTCTGGCTAATGAAAGTAGAGACTGAAAAATAGCGGCAAATTTAGTATGAAATAAAATTAGTATGAAATGCCTGGAATCATCTCACTTGATACTTGTAAGTTATAAATTTTTATTGTAACACAGTCAGAACACAGTAATGTTTGTCATCATCATCATCAGCCAGAAGACGTTCACTGCTGGACATAGGCCTCCCCCTTTAACCTCCACACTGAACGACAGCCTGCCTTTTGCATCCACTAGATGCCAGCGACTCTCTATGTCGTCGGTCCATCTAGTGGGAGGCCTACCTACGCTGCGTCTTCCGGTTCGTGGTCTCCACTCAAGAACCTTTCTTCCCCATCGGTTATCGGTTCTTCGTTATTGTATTTCATATTAATTTTGGGGTTGCAATGCAGATTTTTTTTTTAAATTTGGCGGGCGTTTCAGTCTTAACTTTAATTAGCCACTCTAACAAAGTATGGTCTTGGACTTTACTTTGACCACACTTAGTTTGTAACTGAATACAAATTTAAAAAATCGACTTGGCCGGTGCTTGGCTAAGACTGTCTTGGACTGTTGTCTCTGAATCAGCTTAGCCTTATAAACTTTTCTTATTTTAGCATTCCACAATGTTTCCTCATGTGGTAGAAAAGTATCAAAGCAAAGTAAAATTAGCCTTTCAAGCCCTGACAATTTTTTTTTCTCAGATTTAAGTTGTGTTTCTGTATTTACTATTGTATATTTATAAGAGACTAGCTGAATACCGCAGTGCTACACACGATTTTCCAGTTCTTCCGCATTTTCTGGGAGAAAAAGTATATATCCGTCCTTATGATGTACACTATCTTACTCACAAATTTCGTTAAGATCGGCCTAGCCGTCGAACAAACAGAGACAGTCACTTTTGCTTTTATAATATTAGGAATGGAATGCATGCATTTTGGTAAATTCATTCCAGTCTTACGCAACTTAAATACGAATGTATTAAACGGGTGATATCAAACTTCTACGTTTTCTATCCTACTCTAACGTGTAAGCTTGTCGCTATAGGCATCTCACATCTTTATAGGGTCGCACCCGTTTCATAAATATTTTTTCTGTATGGAAGTCCTACCTTTACAACGTTAGTGGTTATATTCTCTTTGATTCATTCATCAACTACACTAACTACTAGCAACGCACCCCGGCTTCGCACGGGTGTAAATCTT
Source organism: Agriopis marginaria (assembly GCA_932305915.1). Taxonomy (NCBI): domain Eukaryota; kingdom Metazoa; phylum Arthropoda; class Insecta; order Lepidoptera; family Geometridae; genus Agriopis; species Agriopis marginaria. The sequence goes on along the minus strand of OW029914.1, from coordinate 24,290,688 downwards.
ATTTTTTTACACCTTGGGTTACATTATTGGAGTTTTAGTACGAATCCCTATTTTAAAAATATATATATATAGCCTATGTCACCCGGGGATAGCGTAGCTTCCCAACAGTGAAATAATTTTTCAAATCGGTTCAGTAGTTTCGGAGCCTATTCAATGCAAACAAACAAAGAAACAAACAATCAAATCTTTCCTCTTTATAATATTAGTATAGACTAGCAAAGCACCCCAGCTTCGCACGGGTGTAAGTCTTATTTTTTTACACCTTGGGTTTCATTATTTTATTATTATTATAATTTGGAGTTTTATTAAGGATCTCTAATTTTTTTGAAAATATAATATAGCCTATGTCACCCGGGGATAGTGTAGCTTCCCAACAGTGAAATAATTTTTCAAATCGGTTCAGTAGTTTCGGAGCCTATTCAATGCAAACAATCAAATCTTTCCTCTTTATATTACTAGTAGGCTGCCCCTGCTTCGCACGGGCGAAGCCGGGATATATAGCCTATGTCAACCGGGGATAGTGCAGCATCCCAACAGTGAAAGAATTTTCCAAATCGGTTCAGTAGTTTCGGAGCCTATTCAATACAAACAAACAATCAAATCTTTCCTCTATAATATTAGTATAGATATAGTATAGATAACATGGGGTTCTTCAAAAAGGCTGTTAATAGAATCTCGGGCTGTGAATAGGGTTGGCAACGTATCTGTGATGCCCCTGGTATTGCAGGTATCCATAGGCGACGGTGATCGCTTACCATCAGGCGGCCCGTCTGCTTGTTTGCCACCTATGGCATTAAAAAAAAACACTCGCTGGAATGGCTACCAGCCATTGGTTCTATGTAAGAATAAACAAATACATAGTAATATATAGTTTAATACTTTAATTAAACATACTTATACTAATTATTCTAAACTCTAATAGTACTAAATCTACAAGTCTTAAATGTATATTTATTTACATGGTAATAATCAACCCGCTTTTTAACTAGCCATTTTAAGTACAGTACATAATAATATAAATAAAATTAAAATAAATTATTTTCTTAATTTTATAATTTCCATTTTGTATATTCTTAGTGTTGGCTTCGGTCCCAACTATGCCTATCAAAATGATCGGGCTAGACCTGAGACTAAAAATAAAATAATAAATAATTTTCTACATACATTTATCATAATAATTATTATATTATATTAAACGATACGACGAACGAGATACAATACACATTATTATATGTAGTCACAATCGTACCAAAAACTTGTCCAAACCAAAACTCGGCGCACGCTAAGAATTGAGCAGACTTTTTGGTTAGTTACATGGTAACCGCGATCCGACTACAACGCCGCGCGATGCCAGAGCTACGATGACATAGCGGACAACTAACGTTGAACACTAAGCAAGGGACATAACGTCTAAATTGGAGTAAAAGTGGCATTGTGAACTATATTATTGATACAATGCATGTACAATGACGTTTGGACGGTTTTTATCTGTTTTCACTGAGATTGTGACTATAGGAATTGTATCTCGATGATTAAACTAGTATAATTTTTAATTTATACTTGTTTGCCTTAGTCAGTGATACAAAGATCTAATTATACAACCTATGTATACTATTATATGCTTACTTATATATAAACTCTTTATTGTGCACACCAGAAATAATAGTGGATTATTCACCAAGGGGAAAAAGCAGTGTCTTAAGAGGCGTATTACAAAATGAACCGATCAATTTTAAGTATTTGTATTTGCGGGCATTAAACGAATAAATAAAGCCGTAATTTTCAAGATAAATATAAAATAAGTTAAACCATAACATGAAAATGTTTATTTTATGACAGTAATTTAACGAAATCCATTCTCAAACTTTCCCTTCTAAAGTTTAACGAAAAACTACTTTTGTAAATTGGAGGTAACAAATGGATATGTTAAGTTTTGCCAAAATCTGAAGCCGCTACATTCAATAAAATACAGAAACTGAATTTTTTACAGATCTTATTAGTTGAAAGAAAAATTATACCAAAAATGTAGTTTTCGATGCCTTTTTCGCCAAAAAATGTGATAGGACCCTTCTAAAGTCACGGGCGTCATATTGAATCCCGAGCGTAATGAAGGATTCGAGGGTTAACTCCAGAATGTAGCGAGGGAGTTTACAGTTAACTCCCTCAAGAGTTAAGAATAGAATCCCTCATTACGCTCGGGATTCAAGCACGCCTAAAACGAAGACACCTTTATCCCTGAGGGAAATACTCAACTTTTCACACTTTCTGCGAGACAATATAAATATACCTACACAATTAGAAAGAAAGTGTTTATTATACTCGTGAAAGTAAATATTTTTTTATTAAACAAGTGAAAACTTATGTTTGATACATTAGACCAGTAGTTGTGGAAAGTAGATTTTTGTAGTTAAAACTTCTTTAGGGATGTTGGGCACTTTTTGGGGTGAGAAAAAGCACTGAACTCGCGTGAACACGCTCAGAAATATGTATCCGTAATTTTTGAATACACCGTCATCTCTTGTGAAATAAATAAATTATTACTTAAGTTTTTACTTCTGACGTGCAGTTCTACGTCTGATTCTTTTTTTTTACGTTTGAATGCTATTTCGCCTGATGTTAAGAGATGATGCGGTATATTATTAAATTAGCTTACTTCCAGTGATTTTTTAATAACGTTTGAACGCCATCTCGCCTGATGTTAAGCGATGATGCGGTTTATTATTAGCTTACTTAACTGGATAAGTTATTCTTAGGTAAGGATGGACAATTAGGGGATCACGTTTTCTGAACGTTGCAACTAGCTGCGCCCCGCGATTTCACCCGCGTAGTGATGAAAAATGGTGATGATGATGTTGATGAAAAGTAGCCTATGTCACTCTCTGGCTCTTGAACTATACCCATGCAAAAAATCAGGTCGATCCGTTGTTCCGTTGCAGCGTGAAAGAGGAACAAACATCTATACATACAAACTTTCGCGTTTATAATATTAGTAGGATGTCATTGTATCTATGTATGTAATTATGTTGTGGAACCTTGAAACTCAATTTTGATGCAGATATCTTTAACCGATTGAGCTGAAATTTTATATACACATTTAATTAGGATGACAATGTTATTTGCTAAAGCTAAAAGCTTGTTTTTTTTTTTACTGTTCTTATTAAAATTTATGTATCAGTTATTATTGTTTACACTACCGATGTAGAGTGTGAGATGTGAGAGTGTGAACAAAAATGGCGGATGAGTGTGAACCAAATGGCCGTACAGTGTCAAGGGCAAATTTTTGTAAACTAATTTAAAAGTAGCTCATAAATACTTCATGGCAGCAGCTCTAGATCTGGTGGTAGCGGTATACTCTTCATGATGGCGAACCGTTTGAGAGCGTCGTATTTCCCCCGTAGGGCTTCGATCTCGTCCCGGACTCTGTTGTTGTCCTCTTGCATAGTTTCCATGTCGCGCCACTCCTGAAAATGTATATCATCAGTATCGGCCTATCATGTTCTCACTGCTGGGACACAGGGCTTCTTTCAGAGAGGATGGGCCTTAATCCACGCTGGCCCACTGCATGTCTTTGAACTTTTGAGGTTCTTGCTTTCCTCACGATGTTTTCCTTCAGTAGTTGAGGGATAGCGTCGAAACTGTAATAATTTATTTGAACACTAGCCCCGTTCTCGCATAGCGTGTGTTAGTATAGCATTTGTATGGCGCGCCTGAGGCGTGACGTCATAGCTCAGTATAGTGCGCTCTCTGTCTAGCATGAAATTCAAATACTTATAACTTATTTATTTATGAACTAATTTTAATTTTGTTTTCGTTGCGCTCTATTTATGGTCAGTTTTTTTATGTGGTAATAAAAAAAATCATCATGCCTATTCCTGCCTATATACGACTTAAAAGAGACCGCAGGGAAACGCTGGATGCAGGCCGGTTCCAACCGGCCTTTTTGGAGATCGATGGGGGAGGCCTATGTTCAGCAGTGGACGTTCTACGGCTGAAATGATGATGATGATGCCTATTCCTGTATATTAAGTGAACACTTACCTGACTCTTTTCAGTTTCAAGTTCGTCCTTCTGCTCTATACGCTTGATGCGACACGAGGCCGCATACCCTCGGTTCTTGAGCGTACGGCGACGCTGCTTCATCCTGGAATTATATAGATAGGGAATATATAGATTTGAAACTTTGCAAGTAGACAGGGTTAAAGGCAGTGGCGTAGCTAGGTAACCAAAGGTTTTGGTGCAAAAAAGATTTGGGGCTATCTGAACTGGTTAGGTTTTGTATAGATTTGTATAGTTATAAGAATACTATAAATAGAGTTGGCCGACAAAATAAATATATTTATTTTCACAGGTAAGTACTTTTAGGTACGAAAAATTTGACACGCTTAGTTTACATACAGTTTGGACCGCTTGTGAAGTCTACTTAGATATAAGTCTGTGGTTGGTCCCATAGTGAAAGTTGTTCATAATGATGAGTACAATGACCTCCTTTTGCCTTAGTACAGTCTATATGGGTAACCCTGTATGTAATCCGGAAGACAATACAATAATTTATTACCAACGAACTGATCTGATGGAGCATTTTGTTCTTATGTAAGCAATAGTTTATGTTGTTACCAACAGATGGCGTAGTTACGAAAAACTACCGAACATCAAGGCAAGAAATCATCTCAATACCAAGATTACCAAGGCTTGGTTTACTAGGTTAATTTTATTGATGGGGTTTTGGGTTCAAATGCAACGTTATTTAAAATTATTTACTCTAGTTGGGAAGGTCTTTGAACGAGCGCTAACCCACACTCTCCTAAAGAGTGGCTTCTGCCCGTACCTGGCTTGCCTTTGCTTGAATCTCTGCTACATATCCATAACGTCAGGAGTTTTAACCCATACCTTACGATCTGTTCCCTAGTGAGCCCTCTCATCTTGAGCTGTCGGTTAAGGTCTCTCACGGAGATGGAGACCAGCTCATCATCGCTGATCTCAGCGCACGGAGTCGGGGATAAAGGTGCCTGGAATATAGATACAAAGATATGAGAACAAGTGAAAATTGTAGATAAAAACAATTTTACAAGTTTTTTTCTGACGATGGATACAGAGTCCTTTGGTCGGAATAATAAATAATTTTACAAGGTATTAAATAGCGTCAAACAAATAATAGTCACAGTCAGAGTCAAGCGAAGTTACAGTCAAGCAGCGTTGCCATATTTTTTTTTTTTGCCAAGTCGTGATTTTGTAACTTTTTGAGTGGAAATAGCGAAAATTCTGTCGTCAAAAGCGGGACATAGTAAAAAACTTATAAAATCAGAATTTTTTAAATATTTATCTTTTTATTTGAGTTAAAATTATGTTTGCGTGACAATAGATAGCAAAAATAGCCATAGAAAATGTTTTTTATAATAATATGATATTTTAAATCAGATTTACCCTATCGTTAAATAGTTGAGTCTTAGGGCTTTGGGCTTATCTTCATTACGCGCCGGGCGGGCGGCCAGTCCACACAGTTCTGTGCCACCCGTCCGCGCTTCCTCAGCACGCTGGACGTACGGTCGAGTTTTCCCCGAAAAACAGGACTGAGCGTGTTCCGCGCGGGACATTTAATTTTGATTTAAAAATTAGGATGTCCCCCGTCAAATTCGATGAACCGACGACATTGCGAGAGTCGCGGGCATCCAGTGGATGCAAAAGGCAGGCTGTCGTTCAGTGTGGATGTTAAAGGGGGAGGCCTATGTTCAGCAGTGGATGTCTTCTGGCTGATGATGACTACAGGATTGGGATCACCTAAACGCCCAGCAGTGAGCAGTGGAGCCAACAAACTGAAGAGGAGGTTGATTCTGATGAGACAATACTCAGGCAACCTGTCCCAAACCAAAAAAGTTTTTATCTAGCAAAAGCGGAACACCTCTTTTTAACGGACTTAAAAAAGAGGAGGTTATCAATTCGACTGTATGTTGTTTTATATGCCAAATGTGGCAAACAAGCTAACGGGTCGCCTGATGGTAAGCGATCCCCGTTGCCAATGGATACCTGGGCCCTGATTCCGGAACTTTAACACGCACGTAACGCGCCGCGTTAAGTTAACCTCTTAAAATTTGGACTCTATTCCCAGGGAATAAAGACCAACTTTTAGAGGTAAACTTAACACGGCGCGTTACGTGCGTGTTTGTAGTTACAGAATCAGGGCCCTGGAGGGTTAAACAAAACACACTTTCTGTTAGCGTTAACGCCTACAGAAAGATGAAATTGCATGAAAATGACATTAGCTTGAGATAACATCTCTCAAGCTATTGTCAATGTCATTTTCATACAATTTCATCTTTCCCCTATTACAAAATGCATCGTAAAATTTTAAGTATTTTGTTTTTTCGGGCACAAACGAAAAAATAAAGCCGTAATTTTCAAGATTTATATAAAACAAGTAAACCATAACATTATTATTGTTTATTTTATGTCAGTAATTTAACGTAATCCTCAATTCTCAAACTTTCCCTTATAGAATTTTACGAAAAACTACTTATGTAAATTGGAGATATAAGTGGCTTTGTTAAGTTTTTCCAAAATTCGAAGCCGCTACTTTCATTAAAAAATACAGATGTAGTTATTACAGAAACTGAATTGTTTACAGACCTTGCTATTTGATAACGCCAAAAATCCAGTTTTCGTTGCTTTTTTCGTCAAAAACAGTGATAAACTCCAGAAAGCCTTTGGGCCCTAAACGCCATTGGCAGATCCAGCGGGGGGAGGGGGGGGGGTATTGGGCCATGGGGGCCATGCCCCCCAAACCACCTAGCAATTCCTTACATTTGACTCAACTTTTCGATTTGATTCTTTCGAACCTTGTGAGAATGCAAAAATGAAATCCTGGATCCACCCCTGCTTAACGCTAACAGAAACTGTGTCTTGTCTAACCCCCCTGTAACACCAGCGGCAACATAGATAACTTTGCCGACCTTTAAAGATTCTATTAACAGACCGGGTGCCGTCAGATTGTAAAGCGCACAAGCTACCGTTTCGGCACTATCACTCAATAAATCAATGACAATGTACTTAGAACAAAGCTAATTGGTCACAGATCATAGATATTGAAAAACATGGATTTCGGGTTAGCACTCAAAAAATTTCAAATCAAATTTAGATGACATAAAAAAGAAGGACATTTTTGCACACACGGTCATCTGACCCCAAACTAAACAAAGCTTGTGATATGGCTGCCAGAGACTGATATACATACATACGAGTATATAGTTTTAAATACATATGTACTTAAATAGATATTAATTAACAACCAGATATAGAACAAACACAAATTTTCATCACATAAATGTTTGTCTCAGGTGGGAATCGAACCCACGCCCCAAGCACAGAAGGCAGGTTCACTACCACCTGGACTAACGGGCTATCTAACATCAAACCATAGTAAGTAAAATTTGCTTTATTTTCATAGTAAGTATTAGATATTTTTTTCTGGGATTAAAAGTAGCTCATATGTTAATCCATGGTATATATATACCATCCCCACACCAAATGTGTTCAGCCATTACTGAGTTTAACTAAAACAAAGACAGACACAAACTTTTAGTAACAATATTAGTGTGAGTGATGGCCATAATATCCTACTAATATTATAAACGCGAAAGTTTGTATGTATGGATTTTTGTTCCTCTTTCACGCTGCAACGGGACAACGGATCGACCTGATTTTTTGCATGGGTATAGTTCAAGAGCCAGAGAGTGACATAGGCTACTTTTCATCATCATCATCATTTTTCATCACTACGCGGGTGAAACTGCGGGGCGCAGCTAGTACTTTTATATTAATGATATTAGTGAGAGTGATAACCATATATATACTTTTACATTTACGATATTAGAGTAGTGAAGGCCATAGATACTTTTACATTTACAATATTAGTGTGAGTGATGACCATAGGTACTTTATTTTTTTAAATATTAGTGTGAATGATGGCCATATATACTTTTAAATTTCTAAAGAAAGAAAAATATTTATTTATGACAAACAAAAGATACAAATACAGTGAATTACAGTGTATTAATGTGAGTGATGGCCATAGATACTTTTACATTTACAATATTAGTGTGAGTGATGACTATAGATACTTTGTTTTAAATGTTTATCGGGACTTATCACATCACACACACATCACATGTGTTCAAATCGCGAAAGTTCAAAAATTACTATAGATACTTTTACTTTTAAAGTATTAGTGTGAGTGATGACTATAGGTATTTTTACTTTTAAAATATTAGTGTGAGTGATGGCCATAGATACTTTTAAATTTCTAATATTAGTGTGAGTGATGGCCATAGATACTTTTACATTTACGATATTAGTGTGAGTGATAACCATAAATACTTTTACTTTTGAAATATTAGTATGAGTGATGGCCATATATACTTTTGAATTTCTAATATTAGTTTGAGTGATGACTATACGTACTTTTACTTTTAAAATATTAGTGTGAGTGATGGCCATAGATACTTTTACATTTACAATATTAGTGTGAGTGATTTTATCTTGGAAAAAAAATAATTCTTGCAGGATTAGATGTCTTCATAAATTGCTCATGAAACAGCATTATGCAGACAGTATACACAAAATGGTGGTACTAAACTGAAAGGAGGTCACTTTACCATCATTATTAACAACTTTTATTATGGAGCTAACCGTAAAGTCATGATAAATATAAGGTATTTGATTTTGAGGTATTCATTTAGTTGAATGTGAATTTTAAAAAAACTATGGAATCGTTGTTTTTATTATGTAGTAAAAGTTGTTCACAATTATAAGTAGGTACAATTAAGAGCACTCTCACTTTTTTGACAAACAAAGGATAACTGGTTTTTGGCATTCTGATTTTACCAAATAGAAAATATCTATAGGAAATAGTTCTAGATCTGTATTTTTCTGAAATAATGCTTCAAATTTATTGAAAAACTCAACATGTCAACTTTATGCCTCCAATTTACAAAACTCTCGGAGGGAAAGTTTGAGAGTGGATTTCGTTAAATTACTGACTTAAAATAAACAATTTAAATGTTATGGTTTACATTCACCTTAACAAATTACGTCTTTATTTTTTTGTTGTATTAAAATCCAGATACCTAAAGTTGAATGATTGCGTTTTGTAATATGACATAGTACCACCATTCTGTATGAAGCATATAAATTAAAATGGTTACATGCCCAGTCTGCCTCGTCCATAGTCCTTGATTTTTTCGACATCCTTCCCCCAAATTGTTTGTTGAATATTGAAGATTGATTTTTCTTTATTTTTGTTGGAGTCTGTCTCTTCTTACTACATATGGAATAAAATATTGCAATTGTTATGATAGGTTTAACACAAAATTGATTATACTTGTCGCAATGTAATTAATCGAAAATCGGAATAAGAACTGTTATTTTCAATAGGTTTGGCTCGATTGATATAGGCAGATATGTTATCAAATTTTTATCATCAACGTTGTTACTTTTTGTAAAGATATTTAAAACAACAGACACAGTAGATATATAAGCTAAAGCAGTATCTATTGTGCTATAGATATGAGATCAGTGCTCAAAATTTTCTTAGTAAATATTTGGGACATTTTTGCCCATAAATGGTCAATTCATCTGACCCCAATCTAAGCAAAGCTTGTACTTTGGCTGCCAGAGACTGATATATATTTTTAAATACATACTTAAATAGACATTAACACCCAGATATAGAAGAAACACAAATATGTTCATCACATGAATGTTAGTCCTAAGGTGGGAATCGAACCCACATCCCCAAGTGCAGAAGTCAGGTTCACTACCAACTGAGCTACCGGGGCATCAACTGTAGATTAAAATCATAATGTAAAATCTGTGCATTTGTTCTACATTTGTTTATATGTTACTAACTAGCTTTTGCCTATGGCTTCTACTGGGTTGTGAACAAAACATAGCCAATGCCACTCAGGTATAATATAGTTGTCTATAGTAAAATAATTTTTAAAATTCCAGTTAATACATTAAACAGTCACAAAATGAAAGACTACATTATTTTTAATAAGAGTCTTGCGTTTAACCAACACCTCGCCTGATGATAAGCAATGATTCGGTCTAAGATGGAGCATCTTTGACTAACAGAAAATAATTTATTCGTGACTTGAAGACCCTCATAGATGAAACCGATTCACTCTCGTCTTGAAGACACACATATTATAAATGTCGGGCACACCCATTCAAGCAGCGGATTCCACAATCACAATAAAAGTTGAATCTAAGCACTTCATATGGGTTTCCGGAATATCAACCATGAAATTTCATTTCCGAAAATGGACAGGAGGGAATCAAATCATGCAGATCCGATGCACACTCTCCGAAATGTAGCTTTTTATATGATAGTGTCGTTAAAAATCTGAATTATTATGTATTTTACAGGTAAACTCCAAACACTTTTTTCGTCATGTTTGTACTAGACCCAACATCCATATATTTATATATCAATGCTCATGTGAATACAAAGTGATATAAAATATGAATGATCATTGTTACTTTTAAATTTGTGTTTTTTACAATAATAGACCAGACGATAGTGATGTTTGCATTGGACTGTTATATTCGGTATAAGTTTTTTTAGCTGTGACAGCTACAACAAAAAATTTTTTTTTTTAATGATGTATGAATACATATTCTTCCAAATACTTCACTGTGAAAGTGTATTTCTTATATTTTCACACAGCAACAAAGCAACAGATTGTTGGTCTGTTGTTGTCGGTATGTCAATATCAAACAAATAAGATTACCAAGTTATCGCAGTAAGTTATTGTATATATTTTTGTGCTGTTGGTCTTAAATAAAGATAAAATAAAATTATTATATGCGCAATTTCGTTTACTTGGATGACATATAGAGATATTTTTTTCTTTTTTTTTGGATGATATTTTATTAAAATATTTTTTATCCCTGAAAAAAACATTCCTATAAAACAACCGGCAGGGTTGAAACTGCAGGACAGCTAAGTAGATCTATAGTTCTAGATCTAGATCCTTGCCTCCAAATCAAAATCAGGCAAGTATCAGACCAGTTCCATCACAGACCAACCATTGCATACCACATCCTCAACAACAGAGATCATCAGTCATCATCAGCCAGAAGACATCCACTGTTGAACATAGGCCTCCCCTTAGAACAGCCTGCCATCTGTATCAACTAGATGCCTGCGAGTCTCACTATGTCGTCAGTCCATCTAGTCCATCTTGCTTACGCTATGTCTCCCGGTTCGTGGTCTCTACTCAAGAGCCTTTCTTCCCGATCGGTTATCAGTTTTTTTGAGCTATGTGGTCTGCCCATTACCACTTCAAATTGCAAATTTTAATAGCTACGCCAGTGATTTTGGCATTCTATTGGCATTTCCAAACAGGTGGGCCTTAAAATAAACATGGACAAGACAAAAATCATGACAAATGTCCATGTTATATCTGTGCTGGTAGTTGGTACCTGTCCACGCCTCCCTCAGAATTATTGCCACCAAAAACTTTATGAGGATGTAGAGCCGGTTCGCTGTCAACCAGCCAATGCCTTGCCAGAATTCCAAGATAAACATCACCGCAATGTAATGCCGCGTTAATTTGCACTCCGGGATGACAGTGAGCTCGACGGACCCCTCTCACAGGGAGGGAGTGCAGTCAACGTTGGTCGAGAGCCAGTCGAGCGCATGGTCGTCCCGGGGTGTCTAATTCTAATTCAAAGTGGGGGTGATAAGACCTGCACTGACATTCCGCTTGGGGTGTATTGTGCATTTGCCCCCCCGCCAGCCTACACAAACCAGCCGAGCTCCTTAAAATAACGAAGCACGGCTTTGGGTCGCTGACTAAACTGCTCAACCCCTATTTCACCAGGTGTTGTGGTATTGGAGACTTGTAGTTGTTCAGTTTCTTCAAGTAGTCTCGACCTTAATCGTATATCTTCTGTGGCCTTGCAATGTAGTAGTACATGCTCCACGGTCTCGTTCTCCTGTAGACAGCCTCGGCACAGAGGGCTGCCTGTGGCTCCAATTTTGTATAAGTGATAGTTTAGGTCACAGTGACCTGTGATAGTACCTATCATCAGTTGAAGGTCCGACCTAGTTAGCTTTAGTAGTTTGTTAGTCACTCTCTTGTCTATTGATGGGTAGAAAGCTTTTGCGTGTTTACAGTCTTTTGTTTTATTCCAGATATTTTGCTGTTCTTTTTCTGTGTAGAGACTTAGCAGATTCCGTGCCTCCATAGCCGTTGGTTTGCACAGTTTTGCAACCTCTGCACTAATTTCCTGCTTTGCACCTTCCTTAGCGAGTGAGTCTGCCTTATTGTTTCCCTCACATGTGCTATGGCCTTTTGTCCATTGAACTTTAACATTATATGTGTCTGCTAAGTTTTGTAAGGCAGAGTGGCATTCTGATATCCCGCTAGACCTACTTGTAGGTTTTCTGAGTGCATAGATGACGGCTGCACTGTCAGTAGTAAACGTCAGTTGCTCGTTTTTGTTCTGTACATTACGTTCAGAGTCTTTTGCGAGTACCTCTCTAGCCGCTAGCAGAAGACCCATCGCCTCTGCCTGCAGTGCAGTTGTGGTCTTATTTAGGGCTATTGACTTCGTGAATCCAAGCTCAGGCGAGTGGTAGCCACATCCAGCTCCCTTGTTGTTTTTGGCTCCGTCCGTGAAAACATTGTATTCATTATTCACGATGTCCAGTCGGGCGCTTTCTTCTTCCCGGGGTGTACGCCTCCGCAAAAGATTCTAGGCAACGTCATGAATGCGGTAAACGAAAGTCTGCTCATAAGTCGCTGTCCATGAACACGCCGTAGAGCGCCCGGCCTTGACACTTTCATCTGGACAGTGCGCAGCTCGTCCATCGGTACACGGCAGCGTTCTAGGACCACCACTCTATGGTGCATCTTGGCAGCATCCGCGTATGACAACTTGCTGTCACCACCCACTGTCTGTGTAGCCACGGGCACAACAGTTTACACAACCGCTCTCTCAATGCCGATGAAGTTAAGAAATAAGTACGCCACAGAATGTGTGGTCTAGTGAATGGTCAATTTTAAGATAGGTAGCGACCTTTTGAAAGTGTCTCAAATACAGTTATTTCTAGCTTAACATCACCCAAATTAATATGTACAGCGAGTCAAGGGTTGTCTGTAAAGGTAGCATTCCAATCTTGGGATACGAAACCTCTAGATTGTGTATGTAAACATATGCGATGATTGAGTGACGGAGAGTTTAGAGTACTGGGTACTTTGAAGGGGGGGGCCTATGAGCATGAGATATGGTCCTTTAGGTTAAATAATACTGTTTAAAATTAAAAACTTACCATTATAGCTTTCCTTCCACCGTTTTCCTTTATATCATGAGGCATAATAAGTTTGTCGATCAAAACAGAAGTAACGGTAGTCACGTTACACTACACTTACAAGTCTTGTCTTGTCCTCTCAATTCTAACTGTAAAGTTTAGCCAAGCAACTCACTTTTTTAACAAAAAAATATGATAGTGCAAGTTTGGATTGTACCTACTTTTGAGACAAAAAATGCAAAACAAAGCAAAGCAACAGCAAAACACACCCACACCCAAAGAGTAGTATAATAAAGGGGGGAGTGGGGGACCCAACATGCTTTTAATCATAGAGATATTTTTTTTAATTCTCCCGTCGGGCAGGCTATCGCTTTCAAAGCCATACCGCCTGCATAGAGAATATAATTATAATTAATCACTACGCCTCAAGGAAGTTGCAAGGAAAGGAACGCGTTCTGTCAAAATATTCCCATACAAAACTAAACCTTAACGTCTAACGATAAGGTTCATAATAATGTGGCTAGGAACATGGAGGTAAAACGAGCTCACTGAAATATCTACCACGGAGGAAGTGTATCCCTTTCTAAAGATTGCCATTACATAAAACATATATTTTAGTAAAACTCTGTTTTAAACTATCTCAGCTGTTCACTAAAGTTATATAATGTTGTGGAATCTCATTCCACAACCACCACGGTAATTATCCCGTAATCATATTTTAGTAGTTTTACTTATTCAATCGGACATACCAGGCAGGCCCTATTTTGGGGTGTAAACATAAAATTACTACCAATGAAATAAAGATAAATTTTTATTTCCATTTTCTAACGGATATTAATGTAGATAATATATCTAATGTATCATGTACATATTTAAATTTTATTTTTAAGTAACCATGTAGGTTCCTAGTATAATTACTAGGAACCTTCAAGGTTCTGCTGAACCATGAAGCTACTGGCAGCATTAACGACATGGCGTTTTTGATTGTTTGCTTACTATATTTTGTTTTTTCAAGCATGATTTTTGAATATTTATTTTAAAATGGTGAAAAATTTCTGTATAAGAAACTGTGCTAGTGAATCATTCGGTGGCTGCGGCATATCTTTTCACAGGTAGGTACACAAAGCTTGAAATACAAGAAAATGTTTACTAGGGTGTCCATACACGTGTGAACATGAACAATATTTTGAACAATGAACAATTATTTTTATACATTATGTTTTAGCATGACCTAGGGATATTTTAAAGTAATTCGCATTTCGGCGAGTGTGCGCAAAAGCTTCGAGCCCTTGTTCCACCCTCCCTCTTTTACTTAGGAAAAATAGAATGACTGCACATGCACACTACCCTCCCTTCCTAGTGAAAATTCCAAAGATTTGAACTCAACGATTTGGGTCTTCATTTATGATACGTACTGCCCAAGAATGGAACTACCTGCCGTCCTCCTTGTTTCCTGAGAACAACAAACTAGATATCTTCATGGCTAGTGATAGATAGTGACAGTGATAGTGATAGTGTGATAGTGACTGCTAGTCTGTGGAACGCGCTGCCTGAATGGGTGTTCCCCGATAGATACAATCTGGGTGTCTTCAAATCACGAGTGAATTGGTTTCTTCTAGGCAAACGTGCTCCAACGTAGACCGCATCATCGCTTAACATCAGGCGAGTTGGCGGTCAAGCGCAAGCCTATTATTTATATAAAAAAAATATATGTATAGATAGATATGAATAGATTTCTAGATCAACGTGATCCATCCTCCGCCACACCGTCACGTACCATCAGGTGAGTAAGTGGCGAAACGTAGATCTAGTACCACCATCCAACGGTGAACCGAGCTTTCTGTGTACAGTTGTATCGTTCAAGGGTGTTTCGACGAATCGTACGGGAATCATTCTAAATATTACATAAAAAATGAAAGTACCTAAATTCATCGCTGAATATATTTCATGTTACAGTATACCAACAAAAGAGGATGTAAGAAAAATGTGGTTGGAAGTAATTCTTAGTCGAACAGCAAGAATAACAAAAAACTCCAGGGTGTGCAGTTTGCACTTCAACACAGAAGATTTTATAAAGACACTAGCGACCCGCCCCGGCATCGCAGGTGCAATGCTAATACTAAAATAATATACTACGGAATGTCTTTATATACCTACAACGTTCACAGCTTTTTGTCATTAGGCAAAACAAACATGTTTTCTTTAGAGGTTACTCTTTAAAGAGCGACATTATGATTGGCCATGTGAAAAACACGCCGCCGGTACCGGCCTGTTGCGGTACTGGCCGGGGGGCCGGTATCGCCGCAACCGCTATGTCCCTGCATTTTAAATCTTTAATATCTTCGAAAATGTTCATATAAATTACATGCTGTAAACGGCCATATTGGTCTATATTAAATGCACAATGTATTTAAGGTACTTAATTGGATAAAGATTAATGCTGTATTGCTTAAAATCCCTTCGTTATCACGTAGGGTTCAGCCAGCGTTTGCAATGTAAGCGCAAAAAAAATATGTTTATTTACGACATTACATTAGAAACCTCTACAATTATCAGTGTTTCTCTACTATATTATGCATGTATTATATATATAAACCTTTCTCTTGAATCACTCTATCTATTTTAAAAAAACGCATTAAAATCTGTTGCGTATTTTTAAAGATTTAAGCATACATAGGGACGGACAGACAGCGACAGCGACTTTGTTTTATCCTATGTAGTGATAGTGATAGTGATGTAGTGATGCTTTCGACAAACTTTGAAAATGAATGTAGTTCGATGTCATTTTCCCGCAGTAAGTAAAATATGCCAAATAGTAGTCATGCCAATCAATGCCTAAAATTCTGACATTAGCGCTCGTCACTGGGCCTATATGAACTTCCTGTATTTAATGAGAGTACCAATACGATGATTTTAGGAATTACCTACAATGTCTTCGTTTCCTCAAAATCATGAACACCCTACAAGAAAAGGACAAATTACTCCGTGCTCGCTTTTCCCTCCGACCGTTTTTTTAGCATGAGTACTCGATCCAGGTCCCTTTAGGGTATATATAAAATCCTTGCTACGCCTACATGGCTGACAATTGGCATCTATTCTGTCATGCCACTCACTAAACATAACCAATCTGATAGGACTAAAATGATCTGCCACTCTTTTCATTTTAATATGAGAGGGAAGGATGGCAACAATTTTAGAGCTCTCAAATTTAGTTTCGTTTCGTTTAGAGTACAAGAGAGTACATGAGAATCGATGCCATTGGCTAATTATAATTATTACCTTTGGGCTGACTGACAAACAAAAGACTGATCCTAGATCCAAGACTGATCTAATCCAAAAATTAAATAAGTGCTTTTTTCATGACCATGTCACGGTCAAGTCAAACTCATACCCTAAGGCAATACATAAGGTAGTGAGATTTACAATAGGAGACAAAAGGCCTTTTGGAAAGAACACTACGGGATTTACAATAGGGGACAAAAGGCCTTTTGGAAAGAACACTACGAAAATATCACATTATTTCAACGAATTCAAATGCACGTAGCATTTGAATTCGTTGAAATTATCGCATGCACACACAAGAAAAAAATAATGCAACGACCTATATGTACTACGTACATATAGGTCGTTGCATTATTTTTTTCTTTTCTGTGGAAAATACTACCCCTCGTTGGAATCTATGGTCAGTCATGCAGTAGTAAAATAATAGTGTTC
This sequence comes from Agriopis marginaria, assembly GCA_932305915.1. NCBI lineage: Eukaryota > Metazoa > Arthropoda > Insecta > Lepidoptera > Geometridae > Agriopis > Agriopis marginaria. The sequence goes on along the minus strand of OW029914.1, from coordinate 24,273,662 downwards.
TGTGCTGTGTTGGTTCTGTGGCAGCGAGTGGTTGACAGATGTTGTTCATGTTCATAAATCATTCGTGTCGCTTCGCTTTTTGAGAAAAGCTTGTGAAAAAAAGCAAGCAAACGTACGCAACGTAAATTCTAGTCTTTTACGCATTTGCCACAGTTCCAAGAATGGCTAAACGAAAGAATAAACCCCTGATCGATTCAGATTCAAGCAGCGAGTGCTCAGATTTGGACTCCGTAAGTGACAATTTTGTTATAGTTCTTAGGTTAGAGACAAGGTTTTCATGTCCTTAAATTCCTTCTATTTCTACTGCGTATATTATTAAAGATGAATCAAATTCCGTCATGGGTTAGTGTAATGAGCTTTCTCGAAGTAAAACGTGCTTTGTCTATTAGCGCAATAAGAAAGTTGGTCAAAAATTTCGCTTTTGTTGACACTTTTATTAATTCGTGATTTGTCCGTTACACACCCTAAACAGGCCTCAGAGGAATGACTCATGTAAAAAAGAGCTCTATTTAAATGTAACGTCCTAATTCTCGTAAATTATTTGATATGGCACTCCTTAGAAGTAGAGATAACTCCAGAAACCATGCCAAAAATGTCTAGTTAAAAAGTTGCACATCAAGAAATTCTTTGTTGCTGTGAATTTTTCTGCGGATTATATAATTGTTTACTCCAATTCTTGGCTTTGGCTTCTGAAGACATCACAGTTTCATAGTAAACAGACCATAAAACAAAGAAAATTGCAAAACTTAGTATGAAATTCTATCAGTAGTGGCTATGTGTAGATCTCTCCAGATATACCACAGAACTACAGAGTTGTCAAAAGACCTGCTGATTGATAATAGTGTAGACAACATCCTGAAGAAGGGCTCAGAATGCAGACCTTACTTTCTTTGTTTTATTTGGACCTATTTCATATGTATTGCTTTGGACGCCATGTTATTTGCCATTGCCGTTGCAACCCTTGGGAATAATACTCAATATAAGATGCCTTGTGATCACAGGCCTTTAATCAAGATACGACTCCTCAGCATCATGAGAGCAATTAAGTGTCAGTTTAAAGTATGATTTCGAGACAATGACAGTGGACACATACATTTATTATTTATATATGCATTCATAATCAGCCTTTTAACAGTCCACTGCTGGACTTTTAGCCTACCCCCGAAAGGGTGATTGGGCTACATCCACCACACTGGCCCAGTTGCAGGTTGGTGGATTCACATTCGCCATTGAATTCCTTCTCCGTACATATGCAGGTTTCCTCACAATGTTTTCTTTCACCGAAAAGCCAGTGGTATGAAAATCCATACATAAACTCCAAAGAGCTCATTGGTACGGGCCCGGGGTTTGAACTCGCGACCTCAGGCTTCAAGTATAGCGGACTCCCAAAAAGGCTACAATGATTCCACATAATATTTATGCATTACTTTATGTAAAAAAAGCTAATACGTTTGTTTTCTACATTATTACAGCAATTTTTAAACTTAGCAAAGAAAAAAAAGAAATCTGGTGATTCTCCTCCACCAACGAAATCAAAAGGCAAATCTTCAGACAGCGAGTCAGATTGGGACGATGATGATAAGAAAAATAATTGTGAGTGGGTGTTACTGTGTGTTGTGATACTTGCATGTCTACATCTATAGTACTTATAAATTCTTATTCGAGATGGGGGCGATAAGTCCTGCACTGACATCCTGCTTGGGGTGTATTGTGCATTTCCCCTACCAGCACCTATCCGAGCCAACCCAGCTTCTTGAAGTATCTGAGTGGGGCGCTGGCACAGTTGCTCCAGTGCCGTAGATGTAAATAATTATGATGAAAAGCAGTCTAGCTGTTAAGGTGACTTGGGTGAAAGAGGCAATGGTGTATCATGCAACCCGGTAGCGATTCTAGTTTCTTCTGTGGCTTCACAATACCACAGTGCATGCTCTACAGTTTCGTTCTCTTTCATGCAGCCACGACACAGTGGACTGTCCGTGACTCCTACCTTATACAAGTGACTATTCAAGTTGCAATGACCGGTTATAAGGCCTATGGCGTAGGTCCTGCCGTTGCTTATAGATTCTATACCAATGCGCATATACTGTGGCTTTTTGACAAACTTTGACAAAGGACTGTTTCATAACAATATATGTTGCATATGTACTCGTATTGCCTGGTATGGGTGTTCCATTAGTTGTGTGTTTATTGCCCAAAAGTTACAATGTGTGTGTCTTCAAACCACAAGTGAATCGGTTTCTTCTAGGCAAGCATGCTCTTAGACTGCATTATCGCTTAAAATCAGTAATGGTAACGAAAGTTCAGTAATTTTTTCCCCACCCCAAAAAGTGCCCAAAATGCATAAACAAGTTAAAAAAAAATCATCGCAGCTGTAAATGATGCAAATACATGCTGCAAAAAAACTGTGTGGAACAATGAACTGAATTAAGTTCAAAAACTTAGATTAGTTTGATGTGTGAGTTGTATCATTATCATTCTTTAAAATTCCAGCTAAATCATCCTCATCGTCATCAGACTCAGAAAGCGAAGCGAGCGAAGGCTCCAAAAAGCCACAGAGTCGGAAGGGCTCCACAGATCAGTCTGATGCTGAGAAGCAGAAGGAAACAAAGAAACCAGAGACAAAAAAGCCAGAACCAAGAAAAAGTACAGACAGTGCCGGATCAAAAAAGAAAGACACATATAGCGAACCAGAAGAAGGTATGTAAGAAATCATTAGGTATATTATATATTTTCAGCCACTGTCTATCATATCAGCTTTTAATCTACAACACACCTACTGCATATTAATTATTAATTGCAGGCGAGGTGTCATCACACTCCTCAGATAATGACTCCATTGACTCAGAAGAAGAATTTGACGATGGGTAAGTTATTTTATTGGGTTTTTTATTTATCTTTATTTAATAATAGGCTAGGATTTGACCGGTAACTTGCCTGATGTTAGCGATGATGCAGGCCACGATGGAGTATGCTTATCTAGAAGAAACTGATTCAATCTTGATTTGAAGACACCCAGATTGTAACTATCGGTGAATAAACATTAAAGCAGCGTATTCTACAGACTAGCAGTTCGCACAATGAAAGAGTTAAAGCGCATCGTATGGGTTTTCGAAGTGGTTGGGTGACCATAAAGCGGTGTCAATTTTTCGTCTCCACTCTGCCACGAAAAATCGACACTTCATATCTGTTCTATCGTCATTATTGTATTTTCTGTGTTTACAATTATATAGATCTCAAAGCAACCTTAAAGTAGATTTGATGGCGAGGTAAGAAAAGCGGAGCATTGTCATCCAGCTAGGTGCCCTTCAGGTCTTGTGCAGCATTTGCCTCATTATTGTTGACAAGTCTTGTGGTGGTTGTCTTTTTATTTTGCTTTTCAACAATAATAATCATTGTTATTATTAAACTCTTGTTTTTTAAATTTAGTAATAGGCTTGCGTTTGACCGCCAGCTTGCCTGATGTTGATGATGGTTAAAATTAGACCTGATTAGAAATCCAGGAGTGAGATATCATTAAAAAATAACTCAGAAGTGGGATTTGGACTTAAAATTACATGTAACTATAGAATACCATTATTTATGATTTGTATAATTCATTTTTGTTACAGTTATGACGAAAACCTTATGGGTGATGAAGAGGACAGGGCTAGACTGGCCGCCATGAGTGAGAAAGAGAGAGAACAGGAGATTTTCAAGCGCATAGAACGTAGAGATATGATGAAAACAAGGTAAGATTCAAAATCTTTGGTATTTTCTTTGTATACATTATTCATCTTAACTTTTAGAAATCGCAGATGACTTAGAGATGATATGGGTAGCATGCTTAGCTATGCTTTTTAAAGAAGTATCTAAGGTCTCTGACTATCTGAACAGTTTTAACTATTTGTATAATTTTTTTTATTCATTACTTGACTTTTTTATTTTGATATAACACTTAGATTTTAATTTATTTTTGTTTTAAGACTCAATTATGTTTTTAATTATTTTATTTTTTCGCTTAATACTAATTCATACTGTCTCCCTTCAACTATAATTATTCTGATATATAGTTCTATTTTAGTTTGTGTTAAACTTTTTGATAATTTATTGATCCACCCTGTGTCGTCGTATCTCGACTTAAATAAATAAATTCATGAAGACATAATATGCTTATGGGTCAGCATCGTATTTGTGATGCCTCTGGTGTTACACGTATATAGGTGACCGTGACTGCTTACCATCAAGCGGTCAATTTGCTTATTTGGGACCTATAGCATAATAAAATGCGACTAACTTAGCGGTTATGGTTACTTGTGTTGTTTTTACATGTTATCAGATGGGAGATAGAACGTAAACTAAGGCTGGCTCGTCGCTCGGCGGCGGAGCGTAGCGCGTCACCCGCATCAATCGCGCGCCGCCGCGAGCAACGGCGCCGGCGCCGTCAGCGCGGCCAGGAGCGGCGCGAGCGCGAACGCGAGCAAGGCCGCGAGCGCGAACAAAACGGTGAGCACAGAGCGTGAAAAATACAATTTGTACGTAATGCGTTCCTAGTATGGGCAAGAGTGGCAGCTCCGGCACTCGTATTCTTTTGTGATGCTCCTTTTCTCTACCTATGTATCCCACTTGGGTGGCGAGTTAGCGTTTCTAGTTTTCTCCTCCACTTTGCTCTATCTTCAACTTCGTCATCGGATTGCAGACATTCCCTCATGTCCTTTAGAACTACATAATATGACCACTTTGTTATGGGTAAGTCTATGGATCTTAGGTCCTTGAGTTCATGGAGCTGGTTTGACTGGTAGAGGCTGGCAGAGGGAAATGAACAATACATCTTGAGTGGAAGTTGGGACGAGAACGACTTCGCCCCCATATTGAATAAAAAAGCTTTTACACTACTGGAAAAAAGAAGAGCGGAGCGAAGTGACGAGATTTTAACCAATAGACATGCTACACCGGTATGAATATATCGTGGAAAGTAGGAGCCAGTTGAAAAAGCAGCATACAGCGGAGAACAGATACCTCTGGAGGCTGCATTAAACTTGACTAGATTAGCATCATCCCAATCCGAGACTGCCTCACGGGATACGCTCAACCATGGCCTCTTTTAGAGAATGGATTTGTGGTACACTGGTTAGTGCATTAGATATGTAGTTCTCTACAACCGAGCTGTCATCTGCGTAACCAAAGGTAAGTCTTATTTTAAAGCAGGTAAGCACTTGCTGGTTTGCTGCCGTCTTCACACAGAAAATCACAATTTTCATGTTCACAGAAACGGAACCGGAAAAAGCATCGGAACCGGAAAAAGAGAAAGAACCTACTCCGCCCAGCCCCGGTGAAATACTTGATGACAGTAAAGATGCAGGTAAGTTTATTATTTGATAAAAGTGTTTCTTTTTCTTTGTCCCGCAAATGTATATTGATCAACAATTTTTTTATGGAAATTTATTTATTTTTATGCCAACAAGCAGACGGGCTGCCTGATGGTAAGCAGTCACCGTCGCCTATGGATACTTGTAACACCAGAGGCATCTCAAATACGTTGCCGACTCTTTAAGACTCTATTAACTCGCCTTTTGAAGCATCCCATGTTTTAGCTTCTCGGAAACACCGCATAAAGTAGCTCATTCCACATTTTGCAGGTGTGAGGCAAGAAAGACCGTGTGATGTGTGATTTCCACTAATCTATGATATGTGGATGAGCTTTAAGACGGTGGCGGTTAGGGAGATGATAAAACCGCGACGCCGGCATCAGATCAAATAGTTCTTCAAAACACTCCCCGTTGTAAAGAGACCGAACGTCTCTGCGCATGTTGTAGCTGAAAAATAATAGGGCTTATATTATCTGTGTCTTAAGTTTCAATAATTCTGTCAGAGTTTTGAGAAACAAGCTGTGGCAGCTCGTTTTTCGAAACGATCAAACAGAAAAACGAAAAGAGTGTTTAGGCAAATGGTTTTCGATGGTCCTTTTTCGATGATAAGGTCTCACCTTTAATAAAAAAAAAAAAAAAAAAATAATAAGATGCAAAGAATCAATACTACTGCACAATCTTTGTCGTTACAGAAGCAGATCGCGCAGCCTCACCTCCCTTCGGCTCAAAGACCGAACGCAAACGCAACGTAGATGACAGACGTCAAAACGCAATGGCAGCGCTCAAAGCTCAGAGAGACGCGCGAGCGACACGCACCGAGCACAAGCAACGCAAGCGCATGCAAGACCAGCGAGACAAGGACAAGGATGAAGATACTGTAAGTACCAACTGAGTCACGCTATTATTAGAGCCTGATTCTTTGCAATAATAATAGTACATTACTACAGCATCTGCAACAGAATCTTTTATGGAATTATGGAAGAACTTAAAAATATGAGTGTTGCAGGTCCATAAGCGGTGGTTTCTGCTTACCATCAGGCGGATCACAAGCTTGTTTGCCTCTCTTTTTATACAAAAATAGCTACCATGAATCTACGAAAAATTGTATCACCTGGAAATGTTGATTATTTTTTGTTATAAAATTCACCCTTTTTAGTATTAAAACGTAATTAAAGCAGGTTTGCTTACGTTTTCCCACATTGAAATATTGTACGCACGTACTAGATAATAAGAGGAGACAAAAATGGGCCGCCAACTCTAGCAACAGTTGATACCTTAAAGTTAAATTTTCTAAAGAGGGTTCTGCAATTTATAAAGATACTAGCGGTCCGCCCCTGCTTCGCACGGGTATAGATTATAGCCTATGTCACCCGGGGATAGTGTAGCTTCCCAACAGTGAAATAATTTTTCAAATCGGTTCAGTAGTTTCGGAGCATATTCAATGCAAACAAACAAACAAATAATCAAATCTTTCCTCTTTATAATATTAGTATAGATTAAATAAAATACCATGATACAGAAGAATGACTAAATTTACACTGCATTGAAGCAACAACAATTTCTGAAAATTTGTACAAAAGCTTCTAATGTGAACCCCTGTGAACTTCTCGAGTACGATTGAAAAAATAATATGTAGTAATATTTTAGTGCTCATAGCACCCGTCACGAGGTTACTTATGCTGCTTCCATTTTAAGCCTGTCACAAAAATTTAGTTTTCGCTTCTTAGGTTTACTCAAACGTAACATTTCAAAATGTGTGAATTGTGTGCTTGTATGTAGGGACAAGTCCTGTGGGTCACCTGTTAACCCACAAAATTAATCGCAAAAATGTAAAGATCAAATAATACCTTTCAAATTATATTGAATGCCGTTCGTCGGCCTATAAAACTGAAATTAGGGTTCACGTTAGTAGGGTGCTGCTTAAAAATTAACTTTCAAAAAGTAATTGTCTCACCCCGGCATTAGGTTCATGTACCCCGATTAACGAATGATATTATTATTTTTTTGAATTAATTTTAGGGGTCGCTAACGCTTAATAAAGTTTTGAAGGAAAAAAAATTAAAAAAGGGTGTAAGGGGAACACTTTTGAAGCTAAAAGCAGGTGAAGAACCAACCCTGAAATCGCGAAAAAAAATCTGCTGTTCCATACATTTTGTCGAGTGTCAATGACCGTTTTCTATAGAACAGCTGATATTTTTTTCGCGATTTCAGGGCTGGTCCCATAGTAAAAGTTGTTCATAATGATGAGTACAATTACCTTCTTTTGGCTTCGAGAGTGTTCCCCTTACACTCCGTATACAACTACAACATTTCAGTTTTTTTTTGTTTTTTTGCCAAGTTTTCCACTGAAAACTTGGAAAAAAACTGAAATGTTGTAGTGTCACTAGACTCCAACATTTCAATTTTTAATAGTTTTTTTGCTAAATAACCTTTACCAGTCTGTACGATCATTCTTACCTTCAGGATGCGGACGCAGAAATGATCGGCGGCACGAGCAAGCAGAGCGTCAAACTGAAGGCTTCGGATATTTACTCAGACGATTCCGGCTCAGATTCCGATGACAATAAATCACAAGGTATGTTTTATATTTCCCGGAAAAACGATAACTTTAACACCAAAGTAAACAGATAATTTATTACTGTTTTAAACTATCACTGTTGTTCACTAAAGTTATATGATTATTTACGGGATATTGATAATGGTGCATGTAACTGCGCCGAAATATCGGGAGGTCATTCCACAACCTTACCACGGTAAATATCCCGCAAATAATCATATAACTTTTTTTTATTACTATTATAAAATTGTGATACTTTTAAGCAAATCACAGCATTATTATAAAATTAGCTGCGTTTGCGGTTTCACCCGCGTTATATACCTCCTTGAAGCAAACTCCTTGGTAGCGACAGCAACCTTATTTGACTAACCACGTTTAATTTTGCTAAATAGTTTATGTCTATTCTCTGCGCCAGGTCGTCGCAGCTCCTCCAGCTCGTCTTCTTCTGCTGGTGAAGAAGAAGTGAAGAAGCGGGAAGAGAAGGTGGAGGTGAGGTACGCTGACTCCAAGGACCAAATCAACAAACTTAGATTGAGCAGGTTAGTAATAAATAACGCTCTGTATTCAAATTTCCGCGCTAGGGCTCCCTCTGTTGATACCGGTACGTTTTTAAAAATAATTTAATAATAGGCTTGCGTTTGACCGCCTACTCGCCTGATCTTAAGCGATGATACGGTCTACGGTGGAATACGCTTGCCTAGAAGAAACCGATTCACTCGTGATTTGAAGACACCCAGATTGTAACTATCAGGGAACACCCATTCAGGCAGCGCATTCCACAGATTAGCAGTTCGCATAGTAAAACTGGAATCAAAGCGCTTCGTTCGGGTTTTCGGAATACCGACCATAAAGCGGTGTCACCAACTTGGTAAAAGACATGTCGGCTTGTTGTATTATTATCTTAAACTTGTGTATTTTAGAGTGTTAATGTGTACTAAATGGTGAATTATTACTTATTAAGTGCTCGAGTGTGGATAAGTGATATAACGAGGTAAAACATGTCTTTTCGTGTTGTTTCCAAAACTCCCTAGTAGCTTCTTGTAAAGCTTCACCCACTTTACAGGGGCATGAGTTTAACTGGACCGTGACTTACTTTGCTTGACTCTGACTGTGACTATTATTTGTTTGACGCTGTTTAATACTATGAAGTCTTGTTTAATATTATGACTAAAACGTTACGACGTTAAATTATATTGAGATTAAAATTGTGATAAATATAACCGTCCTCCTAACTCCTACTGTGCTGTGCCCGACAGGGTCCATATGAAACTCTGTACTTAGTTAATTTTCATGTTTTAACACCTTGTACTTTATGGAAGCAATAAAAATCTAATCTAATGTACCATTATTATTTTCAGGTTCAAATTAGAGCGGCTGGTGCATCTGCCGTTCTTCGCGCGCGTAGTCACAGGGTGTTTCGTTCGCATCGGTATAGGGAACAACAACGGGAACCCTGTATACAGAGTGAGTTGAAATCATGTAATCAAGAAACTGAATCGAAAATACTTGACTTCGGACGCGATGCTGCCTCGACTCTCCGGTCAACGTTACATTTCCACATCTCAGTACCATATGTGATCACTGGCAACACACACTGGTCAAAGACCCTTGTCACTGAGGCACTGTGGTATCTTGGACGAGAAGATGTCACGCACGACCTTTGTGCTTCAATCAATATTTTTAACCGACGAAAGGAGGACTTTTTTTGTATGTTTGTTACGATATTACTCCGCTAATTATGAATTGATTTTGATGATTATTTTTATGATATAAATTTTATCAAAATTGATTCAGCGCTTTTTGAAAAAATCAACAAAATCCATACATAAATATTCAGATGACGTATTTGATTGTGGTTCCCCTTAGAAAAAGTTTTGATGAGGACTTTCAATCTCTGTTTTAACTATGTAGGTATAGTCTTGAAGACAGATCTTGTTATTTTCAAAAAAAACATTATAATATTATTACAACATATTTTTTCTGTCCGTAGGTAGCGGAAATCATAGATGTGTACGAGACAGCTAAAGTATACAATCTGGGAGGAACGCGGACTAATAAAGGACTCAAACTGAGACACGGCACCCAGGACAGAGTGTTTCGGCTGGAGTTCGTTAGTAATCAGGTAAATTGAATGGACATTCTTATTCTTATTCGAGATGGGGGCGATAAGTCCTGCACTGACTTCCCGCTACACCCCGTATTGTGTATTTCCCCTTACCAGCACCTACCCGAGCCAACCCAACTCCTTGAAATATCGGAGTGAGGCTCTGGGGCGCTGGCACAGTTGCTCCAGTGGTGTAGTCTGCTTTTCATCATTATTACTTACACTAACTGTAAGTAATGATGATGAAAAGCAGTCTAGCTGTTGTTGCGACGTGGATGAAAGATCCAACGGTGCCTCATGCAGCCCGGTAGCGATTTTAGTTTCTTCTGTGGCTTCACAATGCCACAGGATTTAAAGCAATGTTTTCCCACTTTAAGCAACGCTTATTACAACAGATCAGGCTTAATTATATTGAATTAAAGTAGCATTTAGTGGAGCAAAACCATGGCGCTTACACACAGTTGTGCATTTCGCTACATCTATTTTTGAGGGTTTTCTCATATTTTGCCTTGTATAGCCAAAAATTACGATGTCTAGCCGAATTAAAATATAAGTTAAGCAAAGTTTAAAATTGCTCTGTCTTGTTTCACCTGTGACAATTTCCGTCAAAAAGAAGTTCTACAACAATTTTAAGCATCGCTTAACTTTTTAGTAACTGTTATAAGTAAGGCCGTAAATGTCTACAAATTAAGATCTCAAACTAGCCTGTTTTGCTTAAGTTCAGATTAGAACATAAGGCACTTCAGAGGTGGAATTTTAGAAGAATATTTACAATAAAAAATAATGAAAAAAATAAATAAAAAAGTTTTTTTTTTTTTTTTTTTTTTTTTTAAACCTTATTTATTCCAACCCTGCCCTGTATGTTGTTTTTCAACAGGAATTCACGGACGGCGAGTTCCAGAAGTGGTACAAAGCGATCAAGGACGCCAACAAGAAGCCACCCACCATGGACTTCGTCAGAAGCAAGATATTAGAAGTTAAAGAAGCGCTTATGTATGAATTTAAGGTGAGAACCAGTAAATGAATTTATTTTTCATCACTAGCGCTCGGTAAATGATGACTCAAAATGAGGGCGGTAAATACACACACAATATTTTGAATTATTAACCTCACAAAATGACTAAAGCACATTTAAAAAAGTAAACAGTCACTTCATATCATCAAAAAACATAAAATGCGCGCAATGATGATGATAATGAAGATGGTGTTGGTTCCTCGAAAAAAATTGTACACAGTAAATATTATAAAGTTAAAATAATTTATACCATTCCCCTCTAAAAAGCTTGTTAGATTGTTGTTGTTGTTTGTTTTCACTGAAAATACTTTTCTCGTAGTCATGGTATAAAGTGTAGTATGAAACTGTTGAATAAAACGGATTTATATCGAGGGCCATGAGACACTCGCGTCACTCAGGTTTCTAACACTTGAATCACTCGCTACGCTCGTTCACTTGCTCATGATTCATCTATGGCCCTTGCTTTAAATCCGTCCTTTATTCATTAATCTATACTAATATTATAAAGAGGAAAGATTTGATTGTTTGGCTCCGAAACTACTGAACCGATTTGAAAAATTCGTGCACTGTTGGGAAGCTACACTATCCCCGGGTAACATAGGCTATATTATATTTTCAGTAAAAATAGGGATCCTTACTAAAACTCTAATAATGTAATCCAAGGTGTAAAAAAATAAGATTTAGAATTTTAACTTTGCGTGTTTGACAGTTCTAAGACAGGACAACGTCTGTCAGGTCAGCTAGTTACATATAAACTATATCACTACAGTTTTTGATCAAATAAATAAATATTATTCTCAGGAAGAAGATGTAGAAAAAATAGTAGCAGAGAAGGACAGATTTAGATCTCATCCGACTAACTACGCCATGAAGAAAACGCAACTCATGAAGGAACGGGACGTAGCACAATTAAGGTAAATAAAAGGGCCAATTCATACTGAGATGGTATATATTTTTGTAATGAAGGTGAAAGTAACTTTTAAACTTTCGTAGTGCATCTCCAATTGAGAACCTTTCGGCCTCATTGGCCATCTGTTCTGCGTGATATGTGCCCTGCCCACTGCCACTTCAATTTGATAATCCGGTGGGCTATACCGGTGGGTGTGATATGTCGGTGACATTCGTTCGTCTACGGATTTCCTCATTTCTGCAGTGCAAGTACCCTTCTTTATCGATCGTCAAATTCAATATAATTCCATGGAATCGATCATTGCGAGTACTGATCAAATGGCATTTTATCGAATTTGAAGACCTCAACTGTCAAATTTGACGATCGATAAAGAACGGTACTTGCACTGCTGATTCGATCTCGTAGAGAAACCCTGAGCATAGCACTCTCCATGGGCTGACTCTCATGATGGAACTATTTGTTTAGTTGAAGTCCTATGCGGCTCTGTAAATTGTTATATATCTGTTGGAGCGCGTTTCGAGGGGCAGCCGATGGGCCGATCTGCATCAGAATATGTTGGTTCTATGGCGTGAGTTTAGCGGCCGAGGAGAATGAGACTTCGCACGTACATTGACACAGATTTTATTCCGTTACACTATGATTAATTTTACAATGGGAAATTACTTTAAATTACTTGGGGACAAGGTGTTCCGCCTTGTAACGAACGCTACCACCCTCCAACCAACAATCCCAATTCAAAACCCAACGTAAAGTGAACTCCACCGAGCGAGCCTCGCGTGTCCGCGCGCCCTCACTAGCGCCTCTGCCGGACGATATACCAACTTGCTAAACTCTGATTGGTTGTCAACGACACAACTTCACAACGTAAACAATTTCAGCAGAGTAAGTTACTGCAGCGTTACACCAGCGATGGCGCCACCTCCATCACTAGTCCACCAAAACTTAGCTATGTGAAGCCTAACTAAGCCGCTAATTTGCTAGCTAATTTGTTACAGAGGCGACGAAGAGCAAGTACTAGATCTGAACGGCAAAATCCAAGAGTTAGAAGACAGAGCGAGCCAGCTGGACAAAACTAGAACCTCCTCGATACAGAGCATATCTTATATCAACAATCGGAACCGGAAACTCAACGTCGAGACCGCTGAGAAGGCCATCATGGAAGAGGTATGCAAATTATTAGACCTTTTATCGGGTAAAAAAAAACAATTTATATTTCGTTTTTTAAAAACGAAAGAGCCACAAAACAAAATTATCCAAAATTACTTTTATAAAAATAATGGGACCTAAATCGCCCTTATTTCCATATACCACACAGACACACGTCGAAATCGGCCTTTAAATTACAAATTTACGCATACGCCCTTTTGGTATTTTCACGGATGAAAACGAAATGAACATTTTCAAATTGGACTCGTAAATAAAATAAAAAAAAATTAGTGGCCCTTTAGTTTTAAGCAGCGATTTGTAAGATCACGACGTCTGGGAGATTTCGTCATTTTGCCACGTACATTCTGATAGCGACCCATTTTTTAGAATCCTTCTTTTCAGAGCAAACTTATTGGTAACCAACTCTCATCATCAGACTTTACCAGTTTACTGTATTAACTAACCAATATTTGTTTATTTGCAGGTGAAAGCAATGAAAGGCAAGAAGACGGACGACCCGTTCACACGGCGGAGCACCAAGCCTGTCATGAACTTCAAGTCACAGGCCAATAGGACTCAGGTAGGTTAAACCATGATCCAAGGTCTGGCATTCCGAGAGTTGACTCCTATCTACGTCACTGTCCAGTTGCTTCTCTATTGCAACAAACACAGAAATTGGGCAGCAAATTTGTTAATAATATATTAAAATGGTTGATTGGAAAACAAATTTATAAATAATCTATTAAAATGGTCGCTGGTTGCCTGGAAGAAATCGCTTTGCGCGATAAGGACGCCACTTGTGGCACTAGCTCGTAACTGTTTGTAATTTTTATTTCTGGTGTACACAATAAAAAGTTTCTATCTATAAAAAAATACAAAAAGCATTCCAATTGTCATATTGTTTATCCGCTCAAGTAAAGCAATTCAAGTTACTGGTAACACAGCTTCGATGACGTAAGTGGGTGTTACCTTTGTTTTTCGGAATGCCATAGCAGGACCCCGATTCTACTAAAGAAATTGTTTTTAAATTGTAATTGTTTCAATTTTATTTTTTAAATAATTGCCTCAAAATTGTCAGTTTTTTATACTAAGTTATAATACTAAGTGGTGGTATATTTCTAGTATAAAAAAAATATTTAAAACTGTCAGTTTTGAGGCAATTATTTAAAAAATAAAATTGATACAATTACAATTTAAAAACAAAATCTCTTATTAGAATCGGGGCCCTGGTGGAGTATATCATTATACCATGCTCATTATGAAATCATAATCAGATATAAAAAAAACTATAACCTTAACTGACAACATATTGTTTTTTGTTTCTTGGTCATTATTGTGCTTACTGCTAGTCTGCGCCCCGCGGCTTCACCCGCGTAGCGATGAAAAATGGTGATGATGATGATGATGAAAACTCTATAAAAATGAAAAGCCTATGTCACTCTCCCGCCCTTGAACTATACCCATGCAAAAAATCAGGTCGATCCGTAGCTCTGTTGCTGCGTGAAAGAGGAACAAACAAACCAACAAACTAACACACTTTCGCATTTATAATATTAGTATGATACATGGTTACGCGGGAAGGGTGTACTAAGCCGAAAGGGGTCCGTCCCATCAGTCAACAACTTTTACTATGGGACCAACCCGGAAATCGTGATAAAAATATCAGCTGTTCCATACATCATGCCGACTAAACAATGATTAAATTGTATTGTAAAATTTCAGCAATTGTTGCAAAATGAAGCGGCTGCGGCAGAAGAACTGAAACAGAAAGAGGAAGAAGCTCTCATCGCCAAACAAATACAAGAGAAAGAAAGACTGGTGAGTACATTGTCATAATTTTTTAAATATTGTAGTAATAGGCCTCCTAATGGTAAGCGATTAAAGTCGCCTATAAAAAAATCTTTCACCGAAAAGCCAGTGGTATGAAAATCCGAAGAGCTTCAAAGAGTTCATTGGTACGGGCCCGGGGTTTGAACCCGCGACCCCACGCTTTCAAGTCTAACGGTTTCCCAAATGGGCTACCACGGCTCGTGAGGAAACCTGCATACGTACGGAGAAGGAATTCAATGGTGTGTGTGAATCCACCAACCCGCACTGGGCCAGCTTGGTGGACATGGCTCAATCACCCTTTCGGGGGCAGGCTAAAAGTCCAGCAGTGGACTATTAAAACGCTGATTATGATGATGATATGATAAAAATATATTTCAGGCAACAAAACAGCATATATGAATTCAATAAGACACATCACATCAAATAAACTTAAAGTAATGAATCAAAATAATAGTGACACAACAAAATTAAAAATAATGTCAAACAGAATAATAATGTCATGGCTATGGGTTTTCTATTTATAATATTTTGTGGAATTAATGTAAAATTGTAATCCCAATAAATATACAAAATAAATTCATTTGACTTAAGAATGTTGAATAACCATATAAATAAATATAGCCATATAAAGTTTTCTTACGTTAATTACACAGTATGTCAAAAACATAAGTTAAAAAAGAAAATATTTTTTTTTTTATTATTCAATGGCTTGCGTTTTACCACCATCACGCCTGATGTTAAGCGATGATGCGGTCTACGTTGGAGCACGCTTGCCTAGAAGAAACCGATTCACTCGTGATTTGAAGACACCCAGATTGTAACTTAATAGAAAAAAACTAGTTTTGAAATTAAAAACACGACAAAATAACAAGTTAATTATGATTTCAGCAAAATCCAGACTCGTCAGACGGAGGCGGAGGCGCGCGGCTGGCGCCGGGAGACACAGCTAGCATGTACTCTCTGCACGACTTTGATATCAACATCGAACTGGATCTGCCCATACCCAGTCAGTATTACTATATTATATATCTTGTCTCACGGGTTGTAGACCCAGTCCTATAGGAGGAGTTAGTGTATCGAACTGGACCTGCCCATACCCAGTCAGTATTACTATATTATATATCTTATCCCACGGGTCGTAGAACCAGTCCTTTAGGAGGTGTTAGTGTATAGAACTGGACCTGCCCATATCCAGTCAGTATTACTATATTATATCTCTTGTCTCACGGGTCGTAGACCCAGTCCTATAGGAGGTGTCAGTGTATCGAACTGGACCGGCCAATATCCAGTCAGTATTACTATATTATATCTCTTGTCTCACGGGTCGTAGACCCAGTCCTATAGGAGGTGTTAGTGTATCGAACTGGACCGGCCAATATCCAGTCAGTATTACTATATTATATCTCTTGTCTCACGGGTCGTAGACCCAGTCCTATAGGAGGTGTCAGTGTACCGAACTGGACCGGCCAATATCCAGTCAGTATTACTATATTATATCTCTTGTCTCACGGGTCGTAGACCCAGTCCTATAGGAGGTGTTAGTGTATCGAACTGGACCGGCCAATATCCAGTCAGTATTACTATATTATATCTCTTGTCTCACGGGTCGTAGACCCAGTCCTATAGGAGGTGTTAGTGTATCGAACTGGACCGGCCAATATCCAGTCAGTATTACTATATTATTATATATTGTCCCACGAGTCTTAAACCCAGTCGCTTAGGAGGCGTTAGTGGAGCCGGCGCCATAACTAGGAAACCCTCTTTTTATATTTAATCATAAAACTGTAGTGAACAATTTAGCGACCGATGGTGGCCGAGCGGTAGCATGTGCACTTTACAATCTGACGGCACCCGATTCGATGCTCATCCCTGACCAATGACTTATTTAAATAAATGATGTGCAGTTCCCCGTGTCCCAGCAGTGGGAATATGTATTACAAAGATCTGATGATATATTTTTTTCTGTGTATTTTCCAGAGGTAACAAGCACTCAACCGAAGCAAGTGACGACAAAAGTGAAAGAGACGGGTCCGAAGAGATCTCTTAATTTAGAAGAGTACAAAAAACGACATGGACTCATATGAGTGTTACTCAAATTACTGCTCTATTTTAGCAATACCATGTAGATCTAATGTTGTGAAGCTAGCTAACTAGAGAGAGAGACAGCGATATGTAAGAATAAGCGTGGCAGAGCGAGAGGCAAGATTTCGTGTACTCATGAGTATTTTTAAAATTGTAACTATTACAATATCGCGTAGATATAATGTTGTGAAGCTAGCTATATATAGACTAGAGAGAGAGAGACAGCGATATGAACGAACATGCGTGGCAGAGCGAGAGGCAAGATTACTTCGTGTAGTCGTAGGAGTGTTTATAAAATTGATGTAATAAATTAATAATAACAAACATTTTAAAAAACAAGCTTTTGTAGTCGTAACACTTAGAATGGGTTATAATTGAATGCGTATACGTACAATATTTCATTTCTGTGTTGCTAACTATTGAGGAGTTCCTAAGTCAGTTCCCTTAGCGCTGCAAACATGTCTTAGTAAAACCAAGGAAGAAATACTAAGAGAAAAGACAATAGCGGAACATTAGAGCGCAGCCCGGAAATTAGTCTAAAAACGGTATAAACTTAGATGGCACCGTAATTTGAGCGTGCTATAGGTTGTCTCGAACTTCCGTAAGCGCTGCAGTCAGATAACGTACGAAAGGGTTCTACAAATTACCGTAGCGCTAGTATCGCAGTCAAGTTTCGCAACATTTCAAGAGAAGCGCAACCCATACCAGTAGATGTCGCTTTTCTTTATTCTATTGAAATGTTGCGAAACTTGACTGCGATACTAGCGCTACGGTAATTTGTAGAACCCTTTCGTACGCTATCTGACTGCAGCGCTGACGGAAGTTCGAGACAACGCACGCAAAAACGCTCAAATTACGGTGCCATCAAGTTTATACCGTTTTTAGGCAAATTTCCGAGCTACGCTCTAATGTTCCGTTATTGTCTTTCCTCTTAGTATATCTTCCTAGGTTAAACTTAAATCCGGCTATCACAATAAAATGCGTTACACAACATTTCTTGTCTGTGCTGTTGACCGTTGAAGAGTTCCTTTATCTGGAGCTAATTCTGGATGTCGATTCAGGGCCCCGATTTTAGTAATAAATTTTTTAAAGTTGTTAATGAATTGCATCATAATTTACACTTAAAGTATAAAAAAGTGTCAAGTGACAATTTGTGTGACAATTTTTTTTATGCCATAGTTGGCAAACTATCAGACGGGCCGCCTGATGGTAAAAAGTGAAGGTGAAGAAAAAGTGATGATGAAAAGTTCCACTATTCACCACTTGGTTCCATCATCAGATCATTTGTTTGATCGTTCGTATGTAACAAATTATTACTTTGTCATCCGGATTACATATACAACGTTTTAAATCGATAAGAAAGTAGGTTGCGACGGATTTTACCGTGGAAACTGGGTTGTAACGGATTTTATGTGTGTATTTTAGATTAGTTTAATTCCTGATTTTTAGAACATGAAGTCTACTTGTTCCCCAAAGAAAGATGTCTAACAAAAACAGAAAAGAAATATTTTTTTTTGTTTTAACTTTTTTTTATTAGAACGGCTGTCAAGGCAACTGTGATGCGGATAAAGAACTTTGAGACCTAACCCAAAAAGGTCTAAATTGTTTGGATGCGGAGTTCAACGCGTTGATATAAATAGAAATGTTCAATCAAGGTTCTGTCATAATGCCTGGCGACAGATTTTTCTTCTCATTTCCGTTCTATTTACTTCTCTTTCTGTGCTAACAAGCATCACACGAGCAATTAAAGCTTTTTGTTATATATGGAACTAGCTGTGCCCCGTGGTTTCGCGTGGATAACATCAGTTATCTACCAGTGAAAGTGCCGTCAAAATCAGTCCAGTGGCTTAGGAGTCCATACCGAAAATATAAATTTTCAAATCACAAGCTAGCCCGCTTGAAACAAATTCTAAACGCGACGTGCTTTAGAAATTTGTGATTTGTGACCCAAAACTCTGAAAAACGCCTGGGTCTCTTAACGATTTAAATTTAACGGAAACGGCGTTGCAATAAATGGTGAAAAATTTGCATTTTTGCTATTTTCTGACTAGAAATTTATAAAAAGCTCCATAAGCAATAATGAAATGTCTACATGCCCACTTACAGTTTTATTCACAAACGTCTAATAACCTTGTTTTAGCTAAAAAGTTCATTGTCTCGTGTTCATGCGTGATGTTTCCCGTGAGCGAGAAGTTGACAGAACACTGATACAATGGCTTATCAGGCGTTTGTGAATAAACTTAATTTGTTTGTACATAGCCCTAGAATAGTTCTTAGTGATTATATGTTAGATAATTAGTAATCAGGTAATATTTATAATTAACACTTATTTAAATGTTGAATAGTTATTTTATATTGCTGTATGGAAATGATAGACGAAAGGACAGGCTCGAATCTTGCGTAAGCGCGACCAACTTATCTGTGAATTTGTGTAGGACCCAGGACCTACGACCCTTATTCTCTACACTGGCAGCCATCTGTGGATTTTTGTGCATTTGGGCGGCTCTGCAGATAAGTTTGTCGGCCGCACTGAGCATTTGAAATCTTATCGGACTATTCAGTTAACCACGTCGCTAATCGTAATGCAACTAGTTCAAAGTTTGTCCACCTGAATAGTTGACACGAGCATACAATTTTACCAGAGTTCCTCAAACAATTAAATTAAAAAAGTACAATTATAATTATTTATTTCAGGACTCATTATTAGAAGTAGTTAATAAAAAATAATTAAAATACGACACAAAATTATAAATAATTTAATTATTCATTAGATAATGCCATTTTATAATATGAAGCTGAGAAAACCCTTGAGCAAACCTAGCACTCAAATGAAGACACTAACAGCAGACGAATGCTCATATGCTCAAGGCTAAAGCGGGGGTGAGGTTTTGACAGTTGAAACAAAATAGTTAAATAGTTTGAAAGTGATGAAACAAAATAGTTAATAGTCCGAAATGTCATATAAACTATGTATAATCAGCATTGATGAACTATGGAGTGGCTGTACCTATATAATAATCTGTGTAATTTCCGCGCTAAACATAGCTGCCAGTCAGTGATGTCCGAATAATTTCCCACCTCCAAATAACAGCAAATTAAATGGTGGAATGACAGTTGCCAAGAAAGGTTTCCTTTGACAGCTGTCAGATCCATTCAAATTTAATGACAACAGCCACTCTATAGTATAGACCGGAGGACCATGATAAATTATAATAGTGAATACGATACAATTACATGTTGCAAAATCTTTTTTGTGTCTAGTTTTCAAGTACTTATTTATTAATTTTATGGGTTCGATCAAAGCGATCTTGTATTTATTGACAAAGAACACAAAATGTTAGGTATTGAGTATTCTTAAACTAATTTTAATTATGAATAATGGAAGCGAACGCTTGAAATGAATAAAGTATTTTAATGTATTGAAGTTTTTTTCATTGCACACAACACTCGGCATGCACTACGTCACCCGCTTACCTACAGTTTTCAAAATGAAAGAGTGGCGTAAACAAAATTGCAAAAGCTTTAAGCCGTAATAGTCTAATAATGGATGGCTGGAAATAATAGACGAAATTAGAAAAAAATCGGTGCAAGCGGCGAACAGACCTATACAAGACCATTTGATTAGCCATTCTGCTAAGTCAGAAGAGCTGCTGAGTGAGCTGCTGTAGTCTCCAGTCAGCCATGTAATGGATTGTCCCTATTTATTTATAACGCCAATAAAGGCTTGATTAAGTAAAATGGTCTTTCAAATGGCCCACTAAAGAGCATTGTCCATTGTAAGCCTTGCAAACAGCAAGTTCAGGCGAATGATATTGTCTACTTGTTTCTCACACAGAGTTACACATCCACATCACAAAAAAAAAATTGCTTTTATGATGACATCCCTACAAAAGTCAGGTGCTTGCTACCAGAGGAAAAAAACATGGGATTTTTTTTGGCTCCAACATGGAAAAGTCATATATTATGATTTTCGAAAACTTGTGTTTTACGATTGTTAATGTATATTAATCTTTAATGGTGGGTTATTAACCATTAAGCAAAGATTTTATAATATACTAATTAAATCGTTGCCATTAAGTGATTGATTGCACGAGTGTAGGTAGGCGTTTGATATAATGGAGTGAAACTTACATACCAATATTTTTTGTTTCCAAATCTACATAGAAACCTCTAGTTTACTTTTACTGCTTTACTAGGGCGTGACTTGGACTTGACCGCGACTTACTTTGCTTGGCTTGATTTTGACGGTCACTATGACTTGTATGATGATATTATTGTATTACAAATATGAAATGGAAATACTTGACACTTGCAAATGCAGAAGACGTGCGACGACAAAAATCTTCTGAAGAAAAAAACAAAAAAAACAAACACGATCTGTATTTTACTGTTTGTTTTGATAACAAGTTATTAAAGGCAGCAGGTAGTACAAAACGAGACCTCTTAATGCGTAAGGAGTGTGGAATCTTATGTACAGATTATCCAGCAGTGGACATAGGTTGGCTGACGATGATGATGATTTAACCAGGGTAAAACAATATTAATTCAGTCGAGTCTGCTAGTTCGTTAGTTTAGTTAATGCTACGCATGCATAATTTCAACTTTCAAAGTTCTCTGTTGTGGATTTTCCTTTTTCGCACTTTTCTAACAATCAAAGAGTACTACGCTTCTCTTTTTTTAAGTTCGTTAATGCTGGGCCAATCAACAAGGCCTCAGGAGAGTCTTTGAAACGTTTGTTTTGTTTTGGTTTCGTAGTTGGGTACAAGTCTCAGATCATACAAACTAGGGAGATGCGTTAGGACAATAATCGTACCTACGTGTTTGTTATAATGTCACCATTTTTAATCGACGAACGGAGGAGGTTATTAATTCGACTGTATGTTTTTTTTAAATGTTTGATATGCGATTAATCCGCCAATTACGAATTGATTTTAATGATTCTTTTTTAGTTTGGTAGGTCAAATTTCAGAGGTGGTCCCATATAAATTTTATCGAATTTGATTCAGCGCTATTTGAAAAAATCAACAAGTACCAAAAATATATACCTACACAGGTGACGTTTTGGTTTATGGTTTCCTTCTGCAAAAGTATTGATGAACACTTTCAATCTCTGTTTTAACTAGGAACTTACTTACAAAACGAAAGACGTCTTCTATAAGTAGGTACTATAGAAGTCGTTTTTCGTTTTTTTTCAAAAAAAAATTATTCATAAAAAAAAACACCATATACCGTTAAACAATTTTTTTTAATTTTTTTTTTTAAATAATATATAGGCTTGCGCTTGGCCGCCATCTCGCCTGATGTTAAGCGAAGATGCGGTCTACGATGGAGCACGCTTGCCTAGAAGAAACCGATTCCCTCTCGACTTGAAGACACCCAGATTTTTACTGACTATTTAACGCAAAAACTGTCAGTACGATACTAATGAACTAACAGTCCACATGCAAAAAAGAGCGGCAAGATCGTCTGGAGGGTGAGTTCGACTCAAGGCATCGAGTCGAGACTCATTTAGACTGAATACATTCGCACCCACCACGCCATATCTCCCTTGTTTGACTGATCTGAGGTACCTACAGATTGTGCCAAACTTTATGAACGTCGGACTATGATACTCAGTGCGGCAAAATGTTGACGCGAACTCTGACGTGTCTCTAAAATTATTGCATCTAACTAATTACGTTAGCAGCCCAAGCAGGACGGCTTGCAACAGTTGCAACCACTTGAGATTGTGTCGACCCCTCAACTATTTTAAGCGTTTTACACGTAAGTTGGTTAGGTTAAAGTATAAAGCATAAAATAAAGCAATAATAACAATAAAGCATATAGTTTAAAGCATTAAATAAGCTCATGTCCTCCTCAGCGGACCATTTCGGAGAGTGTGCATCAGATCTACATGATTTAATTCACTCCTGCCCATTTTTCTATCGGACAGCCAGAGCGGGCACGAAAAATCGACACCGCTATGGTTGATAAGCGCAAGCCTATTATTTAAAAAAAGCCTATCCAAGCGATAGGCTTTTTATCCTATATAAAATTAATCCCTATTTACCTTGGTCAGGTCACGCCATAACTTGAGAACAACTTTACCGATTTCATTCGTCTTTTTTTTGATATTTCTAATACCTTGTAGAACGTTCTTATGGAAAGAAAAAAAAAAAGAATATTGCGCAAAAAATTTGAAATTTTCAGAAAACTTAACAACGATTTTAACTTTTCGCGTTTGACAGTTTGCGCGTTCGATGAATGTGAATTTACCAGACAGCAGTTTTATTTATATTTTTAGACATTCATAGCTAAGACAGGACAACATCTGTCGGGTCAGCTAGTCTATTATAAAAATAAAAAGACCTCTACTTCGGTTTTTAATTTAATCTTAATTTTAATATCAGCATCGCGAAGCTCTCTGAATCTTGACTAGGTAGGTATACCTGCTTTGTACATTTTGTCGAATGAAAAGCGATATCCAAAGCACCGTTCGACCCAGTCAAATTTAAATGGGAGTCTGTCTGAATTTGTCGCGAAAATGAATAAAATATGAAGAAAGGTTTTATTTTATTCGAAGTCTCATGATATTCGCGTTAAGTCTACAGTCCTTGGTCACCGTCGGGTGAAGACCTCGAAGTAAAACCACAGAATATCTAAAAAATAGTTAAACTAGCATAAAACTGCTGTCTCTACTTTCATAGCCGCCCTTTGAAGGTTAAAAGTTAAGTGCGAGTTCATTATACAACGTTGGTAAAAACGGGACCCTGTTACTAAGCCTACGATGTCTGTCCGTCCGTCCGTCCTACCTTTTACCGGCTGTACCTACTTTCCAACCCTAATAGATAGCCAGTTAACATTTTCACAGAATATGTAATTTTACGGTGGATTAACTAAGAAATAATAAAAAAGTCAACATACAAGTAACGTAATTTATTCACGCATTTTTGTATTAGCTCTAATGTAAAAACTGTAATACGTACAAGTGTACGTAAACCTTGGCATGATTATAGTACACACTCTAAAGTTTTAAAAAAATATATGGCCAAGTGCGAGTAAGTGACAAATTTCTGTTCATTACCAAGTTAAGCAACGTATTTTGCTACTTAGATGACCTATCATCATCGTCTCGCCGAATCGAAATGCGTACTATATCTTAGTAATTTTGAAGTTGGATTTTTTTATAGTTAGATAATTTAGGTTTATTGTATATTAGGTCAATCTTGGGACTTGTTACTGGAACCATGGAAAAAATAGCTTGTCAATCGTCGTTGCTCTGTTGCTGCGTGAAAGAAAGATTAAGGAGCTTGAGGCATTTGATTGCAGTCTAGAGAAACGTTCTAGAGAATGATTCCACTTTTATTGAGTGTGCAGATCCGATGCACATCCTCCAAAATGTGTCCGATAAAAAACCGATAGACTAGTAATTTTGCGCCGATGCTCAAGGCTAAGTAGCTTGTCTGAGGTAGGGTTACCTATTAGGGAATTGCAGCTATCAGACCCATTCTCTTGGCAGCTGGACTGTAGGTAAGTTTTACCGGTCGTAAAACCGTATGGCAATGAAAACACATACCGCTGACCATTTCGACATGTGCGGAGCATTTCGCGAGGTTTTATTTTACGAGATACAATTTTGACGGTCACGACTCAAGCCTTTGGAATGGCCTCGGATGACGGATGAAGGACGAAGAAATATACTTTCTGTCTTATCTTATAATAGCGTGAAAAGTACGGTCACGCGCCTAATGGTAAGCGCCACGTGTCTGCCTAAATAAGTGTCGTCAGACCGCCCGAATACCTCCAACTTAACGATTGTTTAATGAGGTGTTACGGGATGTAATATGAAACACTCAGAATGACGACTGCTTCATTTATTTTGCAATCGAAATTAACAGAGACATGGCTGGCTGGCTGTCTGGCTGGCTAGCTGGCTGGTTAGCTGGCTTATATAGCTACATTTGCCCTCTAAAGGCTTAATCGAAATGAACAGACACATGTCTGGCTGATTGACTGGCTGGCCAGCTGGCTGGTTAGCTGGCTTATATATCTATACTTCCCCTCTAAAGGCTTAATTGAAATGAATAGAGACATGTCTGGCTGGCTGGCTAGCTGGCTTATATACCTATACTTCCCCTCTCAAGGCTTGGCAAGCTTGGCGTGGCATGGCGTGAAGGGGATTGTCATAGCTGTTGGCTAGCTGGACAATGGAGATTATACATACATACGTAAACTCAGAACACTTTTTAGGGTCCGTACCCAAAGGGTGAAAACGGGACCCTATTACTAAGCCTACGCTGTATGTCTGTAGGTACGTAGGTATACTATCCGTCCTACCTTTAACCTTTTGAACCGTAATAGACAGCCAGTTGTAATTATCACAGAGTATGTACGTGATGTTACGGCCGAGTCAATAAACCAGCCAAGTGCAAGTCGGGCTCGCGCACTGAGGGTTCTGTACCACCACAAAATTCAATAACGAAATAACCAGCTATAACTTGGTATTGAACAAAAACTTGTCACCGAATCGCACTTGGCCATTATTTAGTAAACCTTATCCATGTGTTTTTACATCAATGGCTTTTATAATATATCTTAGACATTTGCTAAGCTAGAGTTGATTACCTCCACTCCAAAACGATTAAATCCATTTTAGCGTACTCTATCTTCATTTCGCGCTTGTTTTGATAAATTAACTTCGTTCAAGATTTAAAATTTGAAACTTTCTCCAACTTCGTGTTTTTCATTATTCACCGAGTAAAAGGGAAATTGGAAAAACTTACAATTTAGTATGAATCTACCTAAAAAATTTAATCAACTTTACAGTGCAACTTAAGAGTAAAATCCACATGATTTTAAAGTTTTGTCGGAGCAAATAGATTGACATTTAGGTATAAAGACTTCACATCCCTAAAGTTAAAAAAGGACTTCCATAATTTTTTTCGATTTCTTTGTTGGTTCGATTCCCACCTAGGGCAAATATTCATGTGATGAACATTTGTGTTTGTTCTATATCTGGGTGTTAATATCTATTTAAGTATGTATTTAACAACATATAATAATTATGTATGTATCAGTCTCTGGCAGCCATATTACAGGGTTTGCATAGTTTGGGGTGTGCAAAATTTCCCAAAAATGTATTAGGTATTTATTTATTTATTAATCATCAAAATCGTTTAAGCTTTGCGTTTATCCAGCATAATAACATGTGCGCTGGCAAAAACAACGTTTATTGTATGTTTGCATAGGTAGCAACATCGTGACACATTGTCGCCATATTGAGATTGTGCGACGCATCGCTTGACATATGCGTGGTGCAAGTCAAAAACGCAAGGAGAAACCGTACTAAGACCTTAATTTGCACTTTGATTAGTGATTAGTGCGAGTAATTAATGCAGGTGCTTAGTTTAAAAAAAAAAATAGATAGGCTTGCGCTTGGCCGCCATCTCGATGCGGTCTACAATGGAGCACGTTTGCCTAGAAGAAACCGATTCACTCTCGACTTGAAGACACCCAGATTGTAGCTGATGGGGAACACCCATTCAGGCAGCGAATTCCACAGACTAGCAGTTCGCCCAATTAATGTGGAATCAAAGTGCTTCGTACGGTTTTTCGGAATATCAACCATAAAACGATGTATTTTTTTTAGTGAATAGTACTAAACACATTTGGAACATAACTGATTAGATAGTGCGAGTGTATATACTTTAATCACTTGCACTCGCACTAATCAAAGTGCAAACGGACCTTAATGTAG
Organism: Agriopis marginaria; assembly: GCA_932305915.1. Lineage (NCBI taxonomy): Eukaryota > Metazoa > Arthropoda > Insecta > Lepidoptera > Geometridae > Agriopis > Agriopis marginaria. The sequence continues at coordinate 24,246,937 of OW029914.1, read as the reverse complement.
ATCAAATGAGTAAAACGTGGCCCATACTTAGGTATATCTATCTGGTCGTATCGTAAACCGCTAGAGCAGGAACGCGGTTTGGCCAACTTATTCGGACATTTTTCAGAAGTATAGGACATAAACTATCGTCCACAGTAGGTAGGTTGAGCATTTAGGTAGAGCACAGAAGCGAGCATTTTTAATACAGTATCTACGAGGAATAATTCCCTTCCTAAATTATTATTAAAGTTGTAGAATATCAGTTGATTATGCATGCACGTGTCTTCAATTTTTCATTTATTATGTAAGTCTTCATGTCTATGTCCAATTCTGTGAAGCTTCTATGAAATATAATAAATAAAACAGGCCAAATTCGAGTTGGGCTCGCGCACTGAGGGTTCCGTACCACCACAAAATACAATAATTATCACTTAAAAAAACGACGTAAAATTAGTATAATATTGAGCCATTTTGATTCGGTGGGACGAATGATAAGGTCATTTAAGTAGCAAAATACGTTTTTTAACTTGGTATTGAACAGAAGTTTGTCACAGACTTTGTCATTATTTATAATAATAATTCGTTGTTGTAATTTAGAGTGTGTATAATCCAAGGAAGTTTGTATAATCCAAGGAAGTTGGTCCCTTTAGGGTATATATAAAATCCTTGGTATAATCATACCAAGTTTGACGCTGCTACGTATTACCATTTTTCATCATCATCATCATCAGCCAGAAGACGTCTACTGCTGAACATAGGCCTCCCCCTTTAACCTCCACACTGAACGACAGCCTGCCTTTTGCATTCACTGGATGCCAGCGACTCTCACTATGTCGTCGGTCATGTAGTGGGAGGCCTACCTACGCTGCGTCTTCCGGTTCGTGGTCTCCACTCAAGAACCTTTCTTCCCCATCGGTTATCGGTTCTTCGAGCGATGTGGCCTGCCCATTGCCACTTCAACTTGCAAATTTTAACAGCTATGTCGGTGACTCTGGTTCTTTGACGAATATCCACGTTTCGGATTTTATCGCGCAAAGAAACTCCGAGCATAGCTCTCTCCATTGCCCGCTGAGTGACTCTGAGTTTTTCTAAAAGGCCAACAGTCAAGGACCACCACCATTAACATTACCATTTTTAACTGGTACGTATTACTATTAGAGCTAATAGAAAAATACGTTTAAAAATATTTTTGTTTTATGGAAACAACCTCTTTTCGTTTTTACATTTTACTGTTTTTTAGTTAATCCGCCGTAACGTTACGTATTCTGTGAAAACAGTTACATATACAACTGGCTATCTATTACGGTTCGAAAGATACAGCCGTTTAAGACAGACGGACGGACAGACAGACATTGTAGGCTTAGTAATAGGGTCCCGTTTTTACCCTTTGGGTAAGAAACCCTAAAAAGTGTTCTGAGTTTACCTACGTATGTATAAAGTCTGCTGCAAATCCACCAATGCCAGCTAGCCACCATGACTCTACTTCACGCTATGCCACGCCAAGCTTGCCGAGCCTTTAGAGCCAGCCAGACATGTCTGTTTATTTCGATTGCTAAATAAATGAAGTAGTCATTCTGTGTGTTTCATATTTCATCCTGTAACACAATCATCATAAAACAATCTTTAAAAACAAACCCTAAAAAGCAGAGTTATGGAATGAGTTAATCGCTTTCTCTTAAGGTTTGCTCCACTCGTGGTTTCGACGCACAAACTCCTCATCCAGGGATAAAACATTGATTAACTTTTGACCTGCCTTTATATCCAATGTGTACAAAATACCGGAGCGTGGACGTACTCAGGGGTGGCCGAGGGTATAAAAAATAAAACCGGACAAGTACGAGTAGTAGGTACTTGCGCTCTAAGGGTTCCGTTGGATGGAGCCCCCAGAGCGCGAATCCAAACAAAAAAAAAAAAAAACCAAATGTTGAAATATTGAAATACAAACTTAACTTTGTAGTGCACAATCACAAAAGGTACTTCGATACATATTGTGTAGTTGACACAATATAAGTTTGTAATCACTAAACAATATTTTTTTAATGATAACTTATAACTTCAAATTAACGACTTTAGTTTTTTTTCCTTTATATGTGCCGTGAGACCTTGCTTTTTGCCAAATTTAATGATTATAGGTCAACGGGAAGTACCCTATATAATTTGATTCCCTTGTTAAATCGCAAAATATTCGAAAATATGCGATATAAACGGTCATTTCTTTTGATCGCGTTGACTTACAAGTTTAATTTTTTCACAGCTAAAAGAAACCGTAGACTTTAGTATTTACTATAAATTTCAATAGTATATACCTTTACACGTTCTTGAGAAAAAGGGCCGTGACAGACGGACAGACGGACAACAAAGTTATCCTATAAGGATTCAGTTTTTTTCATCTTGAGGTACCGAACTCTAAAAAGTTAAAACTGGTACGTCTGGTAAAACCATGGGTTATATCTAAGCCCGACACTGTTCGTCTATTCGTACAAAACGAATAGAAGGCAGGCAAAGTGTAAATTTTCCAGTATAAAGACAGTATAACAAAGCGCCTCCCGGCTCCAACATCAGATTATTGTCACCAAACGTAATGGGACTCGTCAAACCAACCAAATGATCTCGAGATATCAAACTCGAGGGGCTTACTGTCTGTTAGTCATTGAAGAGTTCCACTCCACCTTCCACCTTCAGCTCCATCATCAGATCAGTTCGATGGTACAAATGTATTGTATTGTCATTCGGATTACGTATACTTGCAAAGTTTCAAATCGACACGACAATTGTCCAGCAGTAGATTGCTAAGGGCTGAAACGATGATGATAAGATGACGAACCGTGATAAGGATTGTGTGTATGCCTTGAGCATTCATGCTCACCATCGAAGGCACCTTTTTGCGGCGGTGTCGTGTGTCGGGTCGTTCTCTTCCCTCAGATATGGTGAGGAGGGCGATGGCTGGCACATGTGTCATACTCGTGATCGGGTACTGCCTGCGGGTTGCTGGTCTGCTCGCGGTATATACACAACACTAGTACCGAATTGTTTTATCCTTAGATTAAGATATAGCTAACTTTCCTCTTCCTGTATAGTGAATAGCTGAAGTAAATTCATTTAAGTTAACAAAATTATTGTAGTTAAGTATAATAAAAGTCACGGGCCCTACTGTCCGTGGGCTTGCATTTTTTAACTTAAAAAACGATGACGGTGAAAAAGGATTATTTAAATTGGGTCACCGGACGTCCATATAAGAAGAATTTACACGAAGTGCGAACTTCCCTTCTTTTTGGAGTGGTGACAGAATATGTAAAATATTATTTGAACACATCACGCCCCATACCCCGACCTTAATATGTCCCTGTACGAAAATATGAACGAGACGAAACCCGACGGGGACGTGTTTTAATCAGGCCTTATTTCCTTTGAAAAAGAGGGCATGAATTACCTGTTTTACAAGCTTTTATAATGCCTCTAGCTGTGCCCGCGGGCTTACTCGTAATTTTCCAGTTATTCTGACTTTTTCCGGGCAAAAAATATTGTTTTACCATGCTTATGATTCACACTATTTCCGTGCCTAATATCACTAAGATCAGATTAGCAGTTTGGTCGTGTAACATCTGTATAAACGGACAAAGGTACAAAACGTGGATATAAGCGTGCTCCATCGTAGACCGCATCATCGCGAGTTAGCGGTCAATATTTTTTTTTTTAAATTTGACTTTTGCGGACTCCCTCTGGGGAAGTTCCATATCAAGGCTTTGCCAGATATAATTTTTGACTGCATGGGTACCATAAATTATCATTATCAGCCTACCATGTTCCCACTGCTGGGACACAACCTTCTCTCAGACAATGAGGGAGAGAGAGAGAGAGAGAGAGTTGATGTTTGTCCGATTTCGTTGTATACACATAATTCTGTAACGGCTATCTCAAATCAAGTAATATTTTTATTTGATCTGAGAACGGCTATACGTATTTGGATGAAATTTGGTATGGAGGTAACTTAGACCCTTGATTAATACAGACGAAAAAAACCGTTTCCTACACTAAAAAAATTATAACCCACCATAACAATACATTAGCACTTTCAAATACGAGCCAACACGGATTTTTACAGTCCATTTTCAGTTGTTTAAAAAAAAAAAAAAACGTGCGTGCAAGATAGCTTTGGCTCCAGGCTCTATATCAGTAGATTACTGGCAATTTAGTCCAGGGTCGTACTCAGTGTATGTAGTACAGGGGCAGGTTCCGTGATAGGTTCACATTTACACCCTCGTAAAAATGAAGGTGCGTCGGCAGAATGGCCTACGGACGGAATAAGACACAGTGCAGTTAAAGTTAAAGTTAAAGAAAGTAAACTCGCATCGGCTGAGTGGCGAGCCTTACATATCTGAGTATTTTTTGCTGTTGAAGGCCTCTTACAGTGTAGTTATTTCAGAAGACTTACAAATAACTATAACCACCTATATATATGTGGCCATGTAACACCTATATATGGCCTTACAGTCAACTGCTAACGCGGTAGCAAACTAACGTTAAATCCGTCCAGTTGGAAAATCACGCGACAGCAAACCGTATCTGGGCGCGTTAAGGTTTACGTTCGCATGATTTTCCAACTGAGATGATTTAACGTTAGTTTGATACCGCGTTAGCAGTTGGCCGTAAGGCCCAGATGCAGTTATTGTTATTTTTGGAATAAAATTATTGCATATGTTGTATTTATATTTTTTTTACGTAGAGTGGATCTACGTTTGGCCGCCAACTCGCCTAATGGTTAGCGACGGTGCGGCCGAGGATGGAACACGTTGAGATCTAGATAGATGAAAGCTGTTTAGTCTAGCTTTGAAGATGCCAGATTGTAGTTCTCAGAAATCAAATAGGACGGCGGGGAGTTCTGTTCTTGGGCAGTACGTATCGTAAATGATGACCCAAATCGTTGTATACGAATCTTTGGAATTTCCACGAAGATCGGATGGTAGTGTGCAGTTTTTCTACTTGTCCTGTAGTAAAAGGGGGAGGGTGGAATAAAGCCATGAAGCTCTTGAGCACACTCGCCGAAATGAATCCGATAGAAAATAGACAGACAAGCTACTTTACGGCGGTGATCGAGACTTTGTAAGTTTTTGGCACATGTTTATCGGTACTTATCGTCTAAGTCCAGATAAAATTAAAACAAGCATTTTTCATGTACAATGTTCCCGATAGTTACAAATGTTACAATCTAGGTGTCTTCAAATAACGACTGAATCGGTTTCTTCTAGACAAGCGTGCTCTAATGTCGACCGCATCATCGCTTAACATCAGACGCGTCGGCAGCCAATTATTAAATACATAAAAAAAAAATGATGAAAAACCAATAAACAATTTTTTTTTGTTTTTTCGCGAGCTCCGACCGTAAAGCGAGCTGGCGTTGATCTCATTGTAAAAGTTGTTCATAATGACCTCGTTTTACTTTAGTTATACTAATCCATGTAACCCTATTAGCTAGTCAGATGGTATTCTGCATTTATTTCCGCTGTGACCAGGACGTTACGAGTCAGGACATGAAATTTTGATGATAACCTTCTATGGTAATAATACCTTTGTATTAAAGAAATAGGGCTTATGTCAGTCCTACGGAATTGCACTTATCAGTATGAACGTGTAAAGGTAGGTCCAGTTATCCTTTATATGGGTAACTGCAAGCATGGGCGGATTTCTCTATAGACCGAATAAGCCTAGGGCGACAAAACTTGGTGAGTTTCTTTTTGTAGTCGCGCCATCCGTGATCCACACGTCAACGTATAAAAACTTTCCGGTTGGAAGCGGCCTGCATACAGCGTTTCCCTACGGTCTCTTTTAGTTCGTCTGTCCATCTTGTGGGTAGATGTCTTACGCTACGCTTCGGTCCGTGGTCTCCTAATGAGAACCTTTGGACCTCATCGGCCATCTGTTCTGCGTGCTATGCCCACTGCCACTTCAACTTGCTAATCCGGTGGGCTATATCGGTAACTATCGTTCATCTACGGATCTTCTCATTTCTAATCGATCTCGCAGAGAAAACCCGAGCATAGCCATGCATAGCATAAAACCCGCATATGCAGCGTTAATATACAATGTCGCTTGCATGGTCATGGTCACATTATTTGGCATAGATAGCATTATTTGAAGTACGTCAGCTTGCCCCTCCCGTATTCACAAAGATCCTCGATTGATCAAATTATTTCCAAGATTTATGCGCAAACCAATGTCCGTAGATATACCTTACTGATGAAATCCAATAGGCAATGGGGGTAGGCACCCATATCGGCACTCGGAAAACCAGCTTATGTTGCGCGAAAATTCCAGCTGAAATATACGAAGTTAGAAATGATACAAAATACTACAAAGTTGGGGTACAATCATAGCATAGTAGTAGACAGGGCAGTGATCGTCTAGTTAGCAATAACCCTCAAGTCAAGCGTGAAGTCGCGGGATCAAACCCCGGGCCAGTACCAATTAGCTCTTTGGAGTATATGTAGGTACAGATTTTCATACCACTGGCTTTTTTCGGTGAAGGAAAACATCGTGACGAAACCTGCACACGTACTGAGTATCTGAATCCACCAACCTGCAACTGGGCCAGCGTGGTGGAAATGGCCCAATCGCCATTTCAGGGGCGCCCTAGTCTAAAGTTCAGCAGTGGACTGTTCAAATGCTGATTATGCAAGATAAGCAACCCCTATACATTTCAAAATCCAAGTCAAATCATTTATTGTACACTAGCTTTTGCCTGCGACTTTTTACATCATCATCATTTAATCATCAATCATTCAAACTTCATTTGCGTCCTGCTTTTTGCAGTTTTTTCATAGCGGATCTTTCACTGCGTAGGAATTATCTATCTATCTGCCCAATTTCAACTTCGGCAGCGAAGGAGATTTCGTGATAAGTCAGATAAGTATTTCGCTTTTACATTACTTATACTACGAGATCGAATCAGAAATGAGCAGATCCGTAGACGAACGAAAGTCACCGACATAGCCCACAGGATGAGCAAGTCGAAGTGGCAGTGGGCAGGGCACAGATCACGCAGAACAGATGGCCGATGGGGCCGAAAGGTTCTCGAATAGAGACCACGGACCAGTAAGCGCAGCGTAGGACTTTTGGAGATCGATGGGGGAGGCTTATGTCCAGCAGTTGACATCCTACGGCTGAAATGATGATGATGGAGTTGAAGGCTTACAGCTGTTCCATACATTTTGTCGAGTTTCAATGACCGTTTAATATGGAACAGTGTTTTTTTTCGCTATTTCAGGTTTGTTCACCTAATAAAAGTTGTTCATAATGATGAGTACAATTACCTCCTTTCGGCTTAGTACAGTCTATATGCGTAACCCTGTATATGACTCAAAATCCATAATATTTCTAATGGCTGCTCTGTAAATTCGGAATTGTCTTCAGTCTTATTCGATACGCAGTACTACCTACTTCTGTTGTCAAACTGTCTGCCAGTAAAAAGTTTTTCTCCAAACAAAAACTTTTCCGCCTGAATTCGACTCCCGTGTGGTTTAGACACTGAATGACGAATACCCGAGTTCGCACCCCCTAAATCCTACCCGGACCGAATGAGTCGTAACCTGTGATAAACGGTAGACCAGTTGGACCCTAGATTTGTTAGGTAGACCTACCAAGCTATCTGTACAGTTGAGTGAGGGAGCCACCGTCATTTTGTCTGAACAAAAACTAAGAGGAAGCTGTAGGTTTTTTGATCCGTCATTTGACCATCTCTCCTGATAAGTTGGTTGCAGTATGTAGTAGGTACGTATTTGACGTCACAGCTGGAAGCTGCTGGATATTAGTATTTCTGGATATCAGTGCCACGTACTCGAGCCATTGAAATCATGGTTTTGATAACAAAAACTTTTTTTTATATGTAGAATAGAGCTACGTTTGGCCACCAAGTCGCCTGATGGTTAGCCGAGGATGGAAAGATCTAAAACTTATCTATTCACTCTAGCCTTGAAGATGCCTAGACTGTAGTTCTCAGGAAACAAGGAGGACGGCAGGAGTTCCGTTCTTGGGCAGTATTATAAATGACGACCCAAATCGTTGTGTACGAATCTTTGGATTTTCCACGAGGAAGGGGTGGTAGTGTGCAGTCCTTCTACTTGGTTCTAAAAACTATTTCGTTTTTACGTCTCACGCTGTTGTAGTCCTTGTCTAATAGACTGTAATGAAAAATACAGGTATACCTATGCAAGGGTAGCTCTTATTTCGTACTGTCTACCAAAGTCTTCAGAATTTGAAGTAGGTACAAACTTTTACGCTTTTTTCGAGTTTATCTTGGGTTATCTGCAGTTTGATTCAGAAAGCAAATCTCCTGGAAAACTAGTATTAAATGCCTATAGAATACCTTTTTAAGTCTCATTATGATCCGCGGGGAAGGGGATTGCCCCAACTGGCCAAAAATAACTCTTTTTTAACATGGTGGCAAACAAGCAGACGGGGCGCCTGATGGTAAGCAGTCACCGTCGCCTATGGATACTTAAGTAACACCAGAGGCATTACAAATACGTTGCCGACCCTTACTGACTCTATTAACTCGCCTTTTGAAGAACCCCATGTTGTAGCTTCTCGGAAACACCGCAGAAGGTAGATCATTCCATATTTTGCAGGAACTGAACTGATTTTTCCAACTGAAACTCGACCTTAATAAAAACAACCCACATCTCTATTATTTTCGATGATCAGTGGTTGTGACGTAGTATAACTTAGTATGCGACTGTAAGGCCGATCTGGCACATCTAGTTTACATCCAGATTTATGTAGTCCCATATTTAGTTATTTGTACGAATATCTGAGTTTAGCTTTAAATATAATGGTAGTTTATTTAAAAAATTATCCACACAGTTTTATTGGTAACTAGCGACCCGCCCGCCCGGCTTCGCACGGGTGTAATTTACGTGCGAAGCCGGGGCGGGTCGCTAGTTATACATATAAACCTTCCTCTTGAATCACTCTATCTATTAAAAAAAAAACGCTTCAAAATCCGTCGCGTAGTTTTAAAGATTTAAGCATACATAGGGACGGACAGACAGCGACAGCGACTTTGTTTTATACTATGTAGTGATAGTGATGTTGAATCTATGGCAATTTTTTAAATTAAAATAACTAAAAAAAATAGACAAAAACAAATTAAATCATAACTACTAAAAAACGAATCTATTGAACCGTTGAATCTATAGTTTTAATAATCTTTGAGTGTATCAATCTATCTGTTTCGATTCACTCTAGGGAGTTTTGTTCAGAAACTTTAAATTGATGGATAGATTAAATAGATCGAGGCAGTTCTATCTACAGAAAAGAGAAGTCTGTCTCTGAAGTGAAAATCTGTTACCAGGTATTATGAGTGAACCTTGATTGCACATTCTTATTTAGATCAACGCGTCGAACTCCGCATCCAAAGAACTTGGACCTTGGAGCTTTTTGGGTTAGGTCTCATAGTTCTTTGTCCGTATCACAGTTGCTAACTGATTTCGAATGAATGACGTTTCGTTTATATGGGTGAACTGGTCTGGTCTGGTCTGGGTCTTATTATTCTATTTCCAATCCTATTATCCTGTGCTAATTCTCATTTACTTGTTGTCTATTGATTTTACTATTATTAATTGTATTGGTTTGTGTAATATTTTAAGTTAAGCGTTGCACTGTAAATTGACTTGCCCAGTGTAACGAATGTTATAAGGCCAATAAATGATTCTATTCTGGCTACAACAAATTACTTAGTTTTTTTTTTACTTAGCTTGTAACTTCTTTTAGATACAACTTAAGTGGGTACATGGGCAGCGTTTTGTCCACACAAACGTATTCTCGTGTTTCCTCCCTGGATAATACCGCTAGAATTGTATTTTTTTTTAATAAAATTTATCTCCTCTATTGTCATGTTTACATAATATTTTTTTTCTTATAAGTTAACTACTAAAAGAAATGTGAGCCTTTAAATACGAGTTTATAAAACAAAAATAAATGACAGAAGCATAGTTCAATCCTTATCACAACTAATTATTAAAAAATAATGAAATCGGCCTGGTTTTGAATGAGGAAACAAAAATACGAGACGATGATTTTGTCTACTTTTCGTAGATATAATTGATCCGAGCTGCAGTTGTCCCTATTGCGCTCTACGGGGAGAGGCTTGATGTCAGGGGATAGCAATAGATTTGCCAAATACCTATTCATCAAATTTCTTGGCCATGGTATGCCCTGTTAAGTCACGGCACAACAAAAAAAATATATCGTCCGGAATAGCAGCGGAGTTTTATCAAACGAGCGCCGATTTTGAACATTTGAGTTATGATCGCTGGCAACAGTTCGCACTACGCCATTAATATTGTCTGGGAGGGGGGTACTGCTGGTTCGCGAACTCGATGGGACGTCATTGATCCTATTTCCCTTATTATTTAATCAAATTTCAGTTCATCTCATTCATAGGGAAGGGTGAATAGAGTATCAGAGGTAGGCAACGCACAGACAATGCCCCGGGTATTGTAGGTGTCTATAGGAAGCGGTGACCACTTATCATCAGGTGGCTCGCAGCTTGTTGGTCACTTATTCTAATTAAAAAAAAAACAGTTAATTTTATTTCATCTTACCACACCTCATTTCATTCAATGATATGCTTGCGTTTGACCGCCTATTCGCCTGATGTTAAGCGAAGATGCGGTCTACGATGGAGCACGCTTGCCTAGAAAAAACCGATTCACTCGTGATTTGAAGACGCCAAGATTGTAACCCGTTCCCGTAAGGCAGCGCGTTCCAATGACTAGCATTTCACACAATAAAAGCGGAATCAAAGCGCTTCGTACGGGTTTTCGGAATATCAACCATAGAGCGGTGTCGTTTTGATTATCAGTAACCTTGTATACCTAAACTGGATATTGTAGTGTCAAGTATTGTGCGTATTTAAGGATCTCACAGTTCAGTCACTTATGACTTTAAACCCAATGGTAGCCCGTCGATTGTAAAAATTCTGCACTTTTAACCGGCACAACGATAGAATCGATTTATTTTGACGTAATCGCTGGATATCTTCGACCAATATTATATTTTTCGCCGGCATTTTGAAATTTTCACCGTTTTCACTGGAATAGCTGCAATTTGTTACGAAGTTTAAAGTGAGAACTTAAAAGTCACGTTTGAATTGTTAACCAACTTCCAAAAAGAGGCGGTTATCAATTCGACTGTATGGTTTGTTACGCGATTACTCCGCCAATTTAGAATTGTTTTTGATGATTCTTTATTTAGTTGGTAGGTCTTACCTCATAGGTGGTCCCATATTTTTTTATTGACATTGATTCAGCGTTTTTTGAAAAATCTACAAAAAAATTACGATAAGAAACGAATTCAATGTACATTGCACAGTGCCACCAACTTAGCTGTTAAAGTGGGCAAAATTGGAACTACAGTTATTTCTTGGTGAATTTCATACTTTGTTCTCCACTAGCGAGGCTGTCAACTGAACAGCAAACATAGAGGAACTGTTCCTCACTTCCTACAACAGAACTTCAAAAAAACAAAGTGTCTCCATGGCGACCGGGCCCTGTTGTTTTTCGTTAAATTTTTCAAGACCATGGATACAAAGTATTTCAGTCGTAATCTTGTCGTAATATTAAACAATACTTTCTACTTTTTAGTTTCAGTTTGTAAATGTAGTCATGAAGTCGGTTCTTTTTTTCTTCTAAAAATTATAATTATTTATGTGACAATTATGACTGCTTTAAAACATCATTGATATCAAACTTGATGATACACTTTTTAATGGCAAGTGCTTTTATTATTATTTAAATTCTGTTGTCAGTTTTGGGAGTATTATTTATGTCTAGGTTTTGTCGGGCATGTATTAGAGCCACACGGCATCGCTGTTCCTCAAAAGTTCAAAGAAATTAGGAAAATAAATACTATTTAGGGTCGGCAACGTATCTGTGATACCCTTGGTGTTGCAGGTATCATATAGGCGAGAGATCGCTTACCATCAGGCGGCCCGTCAGCTTGTTTGCCACCTAAGGCATAAAAACATCCACCAACATGCGCTGGGCCAGCATGGTGGATTAGGGCTCATTATCTCTCTCTGACAGAAGGCCTGTGTCCCATCAGTGGGAACATGAAAGGCTGGTAACGATGGTCTTTTGAAACTAACTGATTCACGCGACGAGCTGACTTCATATTAAGAGTACCAGGCAATCATGAACTTGTAAGTAGTTAGCAAACAAACACGCTCTATATATATGGCAACAGTGTCACCACTGTTACGTCCTAGTTAACTCAATATCTGGGCCGTAATGACTAATGTAACAGACTGGGGATTTACTGTACCACAGTACTGGATGTACGGACTAATTCGACTCACGCATACTTACCGAGATCACAGAAGACATAATGGACACAGAAGGTTCACTCCGCGAAGAAATTTAAATAAATAAGGACTCTATCTACGAGGCAATAAAGTAGTAATTCAACTCGTACCGCGCTGGATACCGCTCGCTATATTCACCTAGAAGGCCGCACTCTTTCTATCACGTAGCTCTATCTCTCCTGACGCGGCAGGTGTAACGTTAGGATTGGTCCTAGTGTGAACCAACAGTAAAATATTATTGAAGTTATATTCTTATGCGACTTGCAACAAGGTTGCGTTAAACGTTTAACGCTACCATGGAGGGGGAATTTTTCTCTCTCGTGTAGTTGCATATTGCGTATCCTTTTTTCGCGCTGCGACTAGCAGACACGGTAGTGTAATGGTGTCGGTAATGGATTGAGAAGCCTAAGGAGCTACCTTTGATTATTTAGGAGCTACGTTCGAATCTCGAGAAAAGCATGTTTTTAAATTGTTGATATTTTTGCCCTAGTTATAATTTTAGGGTTCCTTGTTCTTCCGCGCGGAGGGACTCCACGCACAACTTTTTTTTGAAGGTGTTACTTTATAAGCAATTTAAAAAAAAACTTTAAATCTTTACTAAACTTAAAAAAAAAAATATGGTGGAAGTAAAAGTGGCCACTGGCCAGCATGCTTGCAGCATTGCCTTGCATTGAATGACAATGTTTTGAATGACAAGGCCAGCATTCCGATCACCAGTCGCCTCCATCTAACGTTTGATCAGCAGGCCTAGCACGGGCCGTGGACATACTAAGTGGACATATTGTCTTTCCACCGTTTTTATCTCGCGTGAAAAAAGTCAAACGTATGGTCATATTCTAGCTTTGTCGCGTCTAGGCGTGGATAAAAACGGTGGAAAGACAATTTATCCACAGCCCATGCTAGGCCTGCAGGACCCTATATAGTTCGAGAGCGGCGGGCCCCACCGCGGTCCTAAAGTCTCGACCCCAAACGGCACAAAAATGTACATTGTACATCTTCTACAAGAATCGACTACTTGAAATATTATATTACCTATACCTACTTGACACTTAATATGCTCAGGTAATAGACAAAATGTGTGGAGCCAGAACTTAAAAATATAAGGAAAAAAACCCTCGTTGATCTTAAGTACTGAATAGACATTCTGTATGTTCTGCGCTAAGCTAAACGTCGGCGTCGGGCTAATGAGTCAAAACTGCGGAACCATCCACTTGGACTTAACCGTGATTTATTAGTGCTGCAGTGATTATTAGGACATGTGGTCACTTCAGGAAATACCCAACAAGTACCGAAATAGGGCTAGGGCCTAAAATAAATCATTCAGAGTTCATAAATTTTTGGCCAAATCTGAAAGTGTCGGCCAAACAAAAATTATGTTATTTTCCATTAGTATACATTATTTTCTTTATTTGTTACTATGGAACCAAACCTGTAGCATCATCCACTGTATTTTTAAATACGGTCTAAAAATTATTATTTTATCAACAAAAGTAGCAAATCGTAGTAAGCTACCAAAAAAGTATGGCTTTTAAGGCCTAAAACTAAAACCCTTTCGTTAGAGGATACCTGAAAACTATTTTCTGGTACCGTAGCACGCAGGATTTTGAAGCCTCGTGCACCAATATCTGAAGCCTAAAATGTAAGGATTCTCTATAGTAAGGTATGGGAAATAAGGTCACGTGGTGAGCCTTACTTGGGAAGCACAAATGGCGTTTTAATGAAGATATATGAATGTGAAATGAGCTACCTTCCGCGGTGTTTCCGAGAAGCTACAACATGGGGTTCTTCAAAAGGCGAGTTAATAGAGCCCTTAAGGGTCGGCAACGTATTTGTAATGCCTCTGGTGCTACAAGTATCCATAGGCGACGGTGACTGCTTACCATCAGGCAGCCCGTCTGCTTACCACCTATCGCATAAAAAATACTGTCCCATGGTTTTAACCATGACATCAGGACGCCGACACCACGAGTTTGATCTGGACACTTTTTTTTCAGTTCGATTTGGTAGACTTCCGACATTTCTTATTTCAGTGTTGCACCGCTACATATCTCCAATGGCTGGAAACGCTTCGACGGCAGGACCTACTATAATTTCAGTGCAACAGAACTGGTCTGATAATCGTTGATACATGCATTATATTTTGATGAGATGGTGAATTTTGTATATTTATTTATTTATATGTGTCGGCGCGTTGACTTTTCGGTAATCAGGCGCAACTACCGTCGAAAAGTTTTTAAGGCTTAGATTATGTAGGTAGGCGTCACGCAGCTTAGTTTTGGTGGACTAGTAATGAGGTGGCGTCATCACTGGTGTAAAACTGCAGTAACTTACTCTGCTGAAATTCTTTACGTTGTGAAGTTGTGTCGTTGACAACCAATCAGAGTTTAGCAAGTTGGTATACCGTCCGGCAGAGGCGCTAGTGAGGGCGCGCGGACACGCGAGGCTCGCTCGGTGGAGCTCACTTTACGTTGGGTTTTGAATTGGGATTGTTGGTTGGAGGGTGGTAGCGTTCGTTACAAGGCGGAACACCTTGTCCCCAAGTAATTTAAAGTAATTTCCCATTGTAAAATTAATCATAGTGTAACGGAATAAAAACCGTGAGTCTCATTCTCCTCAGCCTCTATACTCACGCCATAGAACCAACATAATTCTTATGCAGATCGGTCACCAGCGCCCGCCCCTCGCATGCTCGCGCCGACATATATAATCAAAGAGATTATGTTACTTTGTGGCGTGTCCATTCTATGAAGGGTCCTTGATAGCTCCCCACTAAGATTTCCTGTGTCATGTGTTTTTTCAACAGACCTTAGATATAGGTCTTTGGTGTTTCCTGTGTCGGGGATATTAAGAGAGATTAGAATGGACTAATATTTGAACCTACATACAGCAGGTTAGCCAATTTAATACAGACTACAGATCACAGCTACAGATCTGCATGATTTGATTCCCTCCTGCCCATTTTTCTATCGGACTGCCAGAGTGGATACGAAGAATTGACACCGCTTTATGGTTGATATTCCGAGAACCCGTACGAAGCGCTTTGATTCCACATTTATTATGCGAACTGCTAGTCTGTGGAATTCGCTGCCTGAGTGGGTGTTCCCCGATAGTTACAATCTGGGTGTCTTCAAGTCGAGAGTGAATAGGTTTCTTCTAGGCAAGCGAGCTCCATCGTAGGCCGCATCATCGCTTAACATCAGGCGAGTTGGCGGCCAAGCGCAAGCCTATTTATAATTAAAAAAATAAATATACATATATTAGTAGATTGTTGCATCGAGCGCAAAGCGAGTTATTAATGCACGAGTGTTATGTTGGTCACTAAATTGACACGAGTGCATTAATTACTCACTTTAGCGAGGTGCGTAATTGACTTTTCTTTCAACTACCAATCTATCTACCGTAATATACCTAGTACTCAAAATAAAAACTCAAGTATTAACTTGAGTTTAACTTGGTTTTCATTAAAAAACAAAGTTAAATTCATCTTCAAACATTTAAAACTTATAATTATTTTCACCAAGTCGGTTTAATTCCGCTGATGTTTATTTTTTGTGAGTATCTTTTGATTTCATCATCATCATCATCATCATCATTTCAGCCATAGGACGTCCACTGCTGGACATAGGCCTCCCCCATCGATCTCCAAAAGGGCCGGTTGGAAGCGGCCTGCATCCAGCGTTTCCCTGCGGTCTCTTTTAGGTCGTCTGTCCATCTTGTGGGTGGACGTCCTACGCTGCGCTTACCAGTCCGTGGTCTCCATTTCAGAACCTTTCGGCCCCATCGGCCATCTGTTCTGCGTGATATGTGCCCTGCCCACTGCCACTTCAACTTGCTAATCCGGTGGGCTATGTCGGTGACTTTCGTTCGTCTACGGATCTCCTCATTTCGGATTCGATCTCGTAGAGAAACCCCGAGCATTGCCCTCTCCATAGCTCGTTGTGCTACTTTGAGCTTGCTTATGAGGCCCATAGTGAGAGACCACGTTTCAGTGCCGTATGTCATCACTGGTAACACACACTGGTCGAAGACTTTCGTCTTAAGGCACCGAGGTATTTTAGATGAGAAGACGTTGCGAAGTTTACCGAACGCTGCCCAGCCGAGTTGGATCCGCCGATTGACCTCTTTCTTGAAGTTGGACCTACCTAGTTCGACTGTTTGTCCTAGGTAGACGTACGCGTCAACAGCTCACAACATGGATATTTGACATGACCTTTGTCTTGTCCATATTCATTTTATGGCCCACCTGTTGGGAGAGTCGGTTGAGGCCTTCGAGCATTATGCTGAGATCTTCCATCGATTCTGCCATGACCACAATATCGTCGGCAAACCGTAGGTGAGTGATGTACTCGCCGTTGATGTTGATGCCTAGTCCTTGCCACTCCAGGAGCTTGAAGGCATCTTCCATTGTGGCAGTGAACAGTTTCGGAGAGATAACGTCTCCCTGTCTAACGCCTCTTTGCAATGGAATTGCCTTCGAACTCTGCTAGTTTAGTATCTTTTGATTTTATGCATACATTTTATATTAAACTTAATGGGAGACATTAAACCTCTGTGGTAAATTTATATCTAAATAAAAAACAATACATTAATCGCGGATCGCGGTTGCCTTACAACTAACTAAAAAGTCTGCGTAATGCTTAACGTGCGCTGAGTTTTAGTTGGGACATTTTTTTTAGCACGTTTGTGACTTTATAGCTATTGTATCTCGATGTACTAATATTATAAATGCAAAAGTGTTTGTTTGTTCCTCTTTCACGCAGCAACGGATCGACCTGATTTTTTGCATGGGTATAGTTCAAGGGTCGAAGAGTGACATAGGCTACTTTTCATCATCATCATCATCATCGTCATCATCATCATCACAATTTTCATCACTACGCGAGTGAAACCGCGGGACAGTCTCGCCTCGGCATTCGGGCGAGGTGAACGCGTCGACCGCTATAAACGTATTGTTTACATTAGTTTCCGTAACCTCGGGCCGATAAGCCAGCTGCCTGTGAGTGCCGTCAGGCTTCTACCTACGGGCGCCACCGGCGTGCCGCTAGGCAACGATGGATGAGAGTAGGAATGCACTAGAACCGAGAGATTCAATAGAGGATGTGAGCATTTCTAGCGATCTAAGTGAGCAAGAGATGATTTTAGAAGCCCTAGAAAAAGAACAATGCATAGAAGAGAAGTCGCAGGAGAGTGTAATACTTGGGAAAAGATTGAAACCAACTAAGAGAGAGAGAGAGGGAGAATATGAAGAAGAGTGGGAGACAGAACAAATTAAAGAAAAGAAGTACAAACCAGAAAAGGAAAGAAGTAATTGCGAGATATACATTTCTGCCAACGAAAAAATGCCCAAACAGTTTGCTTTGGCAAAGTTTTTTAAAAGTATAGGCGTGATGGATATTGACAAAGTCAAATACGTAAACCCTTACAAAATTAGAATGGACGTTCCAAATGCAAGTGCTATTAACTTAATAGAGACATGTAAGGAAATAGCCGAACGAGGATGGAGGGTACACAAAGCCATGGAAGTTAACCTGTCTTACGGTGTTATAAAGGATATAGACCTGGAAATAGAAGATGACGATATTTTAAATAGCATATCATGCCCAGATCCAGGGAAACTCTTATCGGTGAGTAGACTCTCACGTCGAAAATCTGGTGGTGATGGTTGGGAGGCTAGTGAATCGGTCAGGCTCTGCTTTAAAGGATCTTTCCGTCCAGCATTTATATCAGTAGATGGGCTAAAAATCAGGGTTGACCCGTACATTTTCCCTGTATCACAATGCAGTCACTGCTGGGCTTTGGGCCATACAGCGAAAAAATGCCCCTCGGGCAAGATCGTTTGCCCTAAGTGTACTGATAATCACCCTAATTGTGAAACTACCGCATTCAAATGTATCAACTGTGGCGGTAATCATATGGCGTTGCTGCGTTCGTGTCCAGCGTATCGAAAAGAGAAGAGATTGAGAGAGTTAATGGCTGAATTTAATTGCACGTACCGACGGGCTTTGACCTTATATGTCCCAGTACCTTATACTAGGCAAAGAAACCAATCACCACCAAAAGAGTGGGTAACTCAAGTAACTCCTACAGTAACGACTAAGGAATTTATAACACCCAGACAAGGACCGTCATATGCAGAAGTCATCACGCAAGCGATTGTTCACAATGAAGTAACGAAGACACCTTCACGTCGCCCTGCTAAACAACACAAACAAAAAATTAATGTCGACCCTATTGTTTTTGAAACACCAGTAAGACACAATAATATGATTAGCTCCGGACAAGTTACTCAGGAAAAAGAGGAAAAGAGAAAAGATGTGACGTTTAAGGAACTAACAAGTAGGCTACAAGAAATTTTTTTTCTAAAAGGAGTTTCGATACCGGACAAAGTGCAACGGGCAATCAAGTGTTGCATAGAATGGATCATTTTAGTGGCAGTAGAAAACATTTCAGATTGGCCGGTATTGAAACCAATACTGGAATATCTGCGTCTAGGTTGAAATATGATATTAATATTATTCAATGGAATGCGCGAAGTGTCCAACCTAAAATAGAATCTTTAGAGCATATATTATACCGAGAGAAAATCCACATTGCTGTCATCGCCGAAACATGGTTACACCCTAACAGTCGGTTAAAGGTAAGCGGTTATGATATATATCGCGAAGATAGACATGACGGACACGGCGGCGTCTTGATCTTAATACACAAGTCAATTAAGGCTACTCAACATAAAGTTAACAGTATAAATCCGAATATACAAGTAGTAATGGTCGAAATTTTTAACTGCAAACACATTCAATATGTGCTAGGTTTATATTGTCCATCGTCTGTGTCCACAAAACAGTCAGACTGGGAGCACCTATTCAATTTTGTAGATAAGAAAACTGTTATTCTGGGAGATTTTAACGGACACCATACCAATTGGTCATACAAAACTGAATCTCGAGGCACACAAATTTACGATGCCTTAATGGAAAGTAAATTCATTAGCTTGAATGACAGTACCTGTCCAACACTGATAAGAATGGTACTTAATAAACTACAGCAGTCTTCACCTGACTTATCATTGGCTTCATCGGATATTGCAGTAAAGTTTAAATGGGGAACTATTAATGAGAATTTAGGTAGCGATCATTTAATTATTAAGTTAACCATACAATCACAGAAAAGTTCTGATAACATAATATCTCGGCGTAACTACAAAAAAGCTGATTGGTGCTCGTATAAGCAAGAATTGGAGGTTTTATTCGATGACTTTATGTGTAGTACAAATAACCCTCAAACTTCATATGATAATTTTATAAATTGTCTAAACACAGCAGCTGATAAACACATACCATTTATTAAAATTAATAACAATCCCAACAGTAATTTCACACCTAAACCCTATTGGCAAATATCATTATCAAAATTAGTTGCTGAACGTCGCTTAGCTCTTGTCATATTTCGACGTAATCCAACCCCTAGTAACCTACAGAAGCTCGAGGGAAAAATACGAGAAACACAAAGGTTGCTACGTCAATCACGCGATAAAGCATGGCGCGACTATTGTTCGACGTTGGACGGTACTGTCAGTCAAAGCGAGATGTGGCGCAAAATTAAATGGTTAAAAGGATACGATATTTCGCGACAGCATGTCATTAAAGAGCGGGCCATTGAATTATTGCACAGTTTAACGCCCGACTACGTACTTCCATGTGAACCTAATTTTCTAGAAATAAATACGAGCTTAGATATAGAAATCACAAAACAAGAATTGGAATGTTGTATGCGACATAAAGATACATCTCCAGGAAACGACAAAATATCATATTCCATGTTAGCTCATTTACCTGATAACGGGAAGACCATCTTACTAATGTTATACAACACATTTCATTCGATAAGCTTTGTCCCGTTGCAATGGCGAGATATAACCGTTATACCTATACCCAAACCCGGTCGTGACCCTCAGTCTTCTGGATCTCTCCGACCTATTTCTATGATATCTTGCGTCTGTAAAACATTTCATAACATTTTAATCAAACGATTAGAATGGTACATAGAGAAAAATAATTTTTTATCACCAAAAACCACAGGTTTTAGAAAATGTCGCTCCACAATGGATAACCTTTCTAGTTTAGTATCAAGGATTCAAACCGGTTTTTCACTTCATCAAAACACCATAGCATCATTTATAGACATTGATAACGCTTATAATAATGTCGATTTGAACAGTCTTATACATGTCATGCAGCAGCTAGGAATTAGCTCTAAGATATGTAGATATGTATGGAATTTTTTGAAAGAACGACATTTAAAGGTACACACAGAGGACTATTGTTTTTCTAGGAGTACGTGTCGAGGGATTGCCCAGGGAGACCCATTTTCGTCATATTTGTTCAACATAATAACAATAAACATTTGTAAAAGTATAAATAATGTATTTATATCACAATACGCTGATGATTTCGTCCTATACATAAGCTACTATAACCTAAAAGAAGGAAAAACTCAGTTACAAAAGGCTTTAAATAAACTTGTTAAATTACTGGATGATATCGGGCTAGAAATTTCACCAACTAAGAGTAAAATATGTGTGTTTAAAAGAGGCTATCATACCGAATTTTTAGATTTAAATATTAAGGGTATTTCTTTGCAAATAGTAGACCACGTTAAATATTTAGGGCTATGGCTTGACAGATCATTACGCTGGGCTAAACATATCAATGAACTAAAGGAGAATAGCTTGAGATTACTAAACATATTTAAGGTTTTATCTGGTTCGGGTTGGGGCATTCACCCGACTCATTTAAGACGTATTTACATAGCTATGATTCGAAGCAGGTTAGATTACGCGAGCGCGCTGTATGGTAACAGCTGCAAAACGCATTTAGGTAAGTTAGATAAGATTCAAAACCAATGCATGCGTATTATCGGAGGTTTTATAAAATCCACTGCTATCCACGTCATGGAATGTGAGTTGCATATTCAACCTTTAAGCATTCGTAGGTACTATCTTGCGGGAAAGTTTTGGTTAAAATGTAGGTCTGTATCTGATAATGAAATAATTAAGATTGTTGATAACCTAAACATCCTATGCCATAGTGAATATACGGTATCTTGGGTATATTGGAGGAATAAGAGCAAACCGCTGTTATGTTTAGCCCACCGATTTCTAAAAGATACACCTATTTATTCCAGTAAACAATTAGAAATGTTCTCATTGGATACGTGGGTCAGCAATGTGGATATCTCGACGGTATTAGCTCCCAATATCAAAACTCTGTGTAAACCAAAAGATAAATATTTGAGTGACGAATTGTTGCAAATTTGTGTACAATACATAGATGATAATTTCGTGGAGTATTACCAAATTTATACGGACGGATCCAAGGAAGGTGAAATTAGTGGGCTAGCTTATTTTGACCCTAATACAAACAAATCAATACAGTTAAGAATTGATGTGAATTTATCTATTATGTACACGGAACTTATCGCAATAGCAGAGGCTATCTCCTATGTATGCACATTAAACGCTGACAATTTTATAATTTTGACAGATTCTAAAAGTGCAATTTACCACCTGGCTCGATGCACCTCGAATTTTCGAGGCACCCCGATAGCCTACCGCATTATAGAATTGTTACGCACACTTTCAAACAAGAATAAGAATATTAAGATACAATGGATACCGTCACACGTCGGCATACCCGGCAACGAGGAGGCCGATCGCCTCGCCAGGGAAGCTCTGACTCACGGGACACCCTTCTGTTGCATACCCTTGTTTTCTGACTGTCTAGGTATGGTCAGAGATCGAGGTAAGGAGTTGTGGGCGGAGCACTTTGACGAGCGTTCAGTCACAAAAGGAGTTTGGTATAAGACGATACAACCTGGGCTTACCCGTTCGCCGTGGTTTGCCGGCGCTGATGTGAGTAGGGCGGGCATTGTAATGGCAATGAGGCTTCGGTCCGGCCACATTCCACTCAATAGATTTCTACATTTGATAGGCAAATCCGACTCACCAAACTGCACCGAGTGTGGGGTAGTCGAAGACGTATGTCATGTTATGATGGAATGTGTCCGGACAGAGGCTGAAAGGTTTGACTTCAACCAGTATACCAACCTTAATTTGAATGATGTTGGGTGGTGTAACAGCGTGCTGGCTGATCCTTTATCGGAGGAGTGCAGAATACTGTGCAAGATCGCGACATTATGTATTAAACGAAGGATATAGTTTTAAGAATGTGCCAATGAGGGTGGCATGGTCATGTCTGACCAAACCCTCTTTAAAAATAAAGATTAAAAAAAAAAAAAAAAAAAAAGAAACCGCGGGACGCAGCTACATAAACTAAGGTCCTGACAAACATAAGTAAATGTTAAATAATATGATAACGTATACAGTTTTAAACTATTCCATGCAAACTTGCGAAATTCATTTCTATTTAATTTTACAATCAAGCAAGCTATTTTATAGCGTAATAAGGTAGGTATGTAGTTTAGGTATTGTGAATGAACCCTAGATTTAAAATAACTAGATGTTCCACATTATACTACAATGATCTACAACAGGCTTCCCGAGGATGTAGTTGAGGCGTCCAACTTGTCTATATTCAAAGCAAGGTTAGCACGCTGGCTTGTCAGTCAAGCGTTCTACGACATTGATAGGGAATTTATGGCTCTTAAAGTAACATCCCAAATATATTTAATTATTATTAGTTTGTACCTACTATTTAAGTACTTTGTATTGACATGAGTATTATGAGTATGAGTATGAGTTTACTCGGATCAAGTTTTTTTTACGCTGTAATAACATTGGGGTTGACATCCGTGCATCGCGGCTGATGAGACTTTTTGTTTAGTCACAAGGTAACTGCGATCCGACTACAACGCCGCGCGATGCCAGAGCTACGATGACATAGCGGACAACTAACGTTGAACACTATGCAAGCGACATAACGTCTAAATTGGAGTATGTGTGGCATTGTGAAGTATATAATTTTTTAAAGGTATGTACAATACCTATGTAATAGGTATGTACCGGCGCTGATAGTCCTTAGACGGACCCATTCGACACTGATTGTATCCTTTAGATATACGTTTTTGTAAAGGTGTCGCTTAAAATTTATTTTCTTTCTTTTTCTTTCTTTCTTTCTTACAATGACGCTCGAACTTTTTTTGACTGTTTTCACTGAGAGATTGTGGCTCTATAGGAATTGTATCTCGATGAGTTAATTACATTATTATTTTTGTTTTCATTTATTTTCATTTCTAGCCTGGACATTTGACAGGTGGTGGTAAAAAGAGTGTGTCACGTATCTGTGTGTCGGTCTGTGGCATCGTAGCTCCCAAACGAATGAACCGATTTTGATTTAGTGTTTCTGTTTTAAAGGCGACTTAATAGTGTCATTAGTTATGATTCATGAAATTTGGTTCAGCCGTTTGAATATTATCAGCGGTTATAAAAAAAAAACGACTTATACTTGTTATTACCAACTAGACGTATTCTTCCAGCAGCCGCACTTTAGCTCTACAAAATTATAATGGATTCTCGTCCTAAGAAATTCATACCTAAAGGTTGGTACTTGTCTTTTCCAGTGTTTCAGTATCTGCAACTACTTTCACATAAAAAGGTGTCTGTGTCAGAGGTAGGGTGCGCAAAAACGTCGCCTGCAGTGCTCCGTTCCACTGAAGTGAACTCTGACTTTATACCGCCAGCAAAGAAATGCGTTCGCCAGAAAATTACAAATATATTTGTAGGTATGTTTAAGAAATACTTACTTTGAAGATATCAGTTGATAGATCTGGATTTCGGGAACGTCACGCGAAAGCACGCACTTGTAACTAACGAACTACATAAACAAATCTTGCAAGTTGACCTACCTACCTACTACCTTACTATCTACCTACCCCTATCTACTACATACTATAATTAATTAGTTACCTACAAGAATACGTAAAAACACTTTTTTCTTGTTTTAAGAATAACGACCTATTCTATATTTTAAACTATTTGAACTACCCGACGTAGAACATTGATTGAATATTTGATGCGCCTAGCCTAAATAATGATTATAGCAAGTATAAATTGTTTTTTTAAGATCCCTGATGAAAAAGCTGATATTCTTCAAACGGCTGAATTTTTTTTTTTGATACAAAGCTAAGGAACACTTTTGATCAAATTGCCTTAATAAACGAAATCAGTTCAGCCGTTTGGGTGCTACGGCAGATAAACAAACAGACGCCTGGATACGCAGATAAACATATACACAGATACACATTCACACGTTTACATTATAACACCCCTCGGTTTGGGGTTTTATTTCCCACCATGGACAAATTAGTCCATGCCTTTGTTTCTGTTTGCTCATTAGTAAAAACAGCTTAGTTTACAAGACTTAATTTAAACTTAGTTTTACAAGACTTAATTTAAACGTAGTTTTACAAGACTTAAATTAAACTTAAATAGTAACGAGTATTTTTTTTCTTTCTTCCCCCCCCCCCCTCCCTTTATTTATTATGTATGCATAAACTTTTTAAAAAAAAATTCCCCTGTCCTTTTTCTTCCTCTCTTTGGGTTGGGGGTTAAACCATATCGAAATTATACGAGAGGCGGATAATTTTACTCCGATCACATTGATTTAGTTAAGTTTGGAGTGTCAGCAGAATCGATGCTATTGTTGTTTTTATGCCAACGCTCCTTCTAATAATTTGCGCCAAGCGAAGCGTCACTTTTAATCTCAATATTGAGATGAGCACAATATGAAACTACACCAACTCCTGTCTCTTTCGCACTCGTACTGCGCGTATAACGCTGTCTTTTACTAATCTTTAGTAGGGATGTGGTAATTGCATAACTGGAATATTACGTCTAAGCTCTGCCGCAAAGGATCGATCGTAATTAGATATGAGATGGATATCAGTTTGATCGAATAGCTGACCAAACAGTATATAAACATCAAATAAATAGGAGAGGGCCCAAAAATATGTAGGTAATTTACCGACACCACGAAAATTACCACCATAGTCGACCGGATTAGCAAGTTGAAGTGGCAGTGAGCAGGGCTCATATCACGCAGAACAGATGGCCCATGGTGCCGAAAGGTTCTCGAATGGAGACCACGAACCGGTAAGCGCAGCGTAGGACGTCCACCCACAAAATGAATAGACTACCTAAAAGAGACCGTAGGGAAACGCTGGATGCAGGCCGCTTCCAACCGGCCGTTTTGGAAATCGATGGGGGAGGCCTATGTCCAGCAGTGGACGTCCTATGGCTTATATGATAAATGATAAAAATATGTAATTAATTAAATATGAGCACAATCCAAAAATATTTTCGTACATGTGAGCATGGCATAAATTATTATGATCTACTAAAATAGAACTAAGTGAAGTATCTAACAAACAGTGTGGCGAATTAACGGATGCCTGGAAGCGACCGCTCTAAGCGATAACGCCGCCTGTTAAAAGCCTAGATAATAGTTTCCGTATAATGTAGTGTTTGTTTATGTGGTCTTTTAATAAAGAGTAACCTATTATAAAATTCTTCTTAGATATTACTACCTATAATCCAGAGGTCAGTCTGCCTGCCCGTTGCCTGAGGCAATATTATCGGGAAATACTTATTGCATTTTCCCTTCTTCCCTCCCCTTCTCTTCTTTATTGTAGTTTCTCTGGCGTGACCCACGCCACGCTTTTGTCTTCCCTGGGCTATTTAAAAGTCAGATTCTCTTTTCTGAACACTCATGAACCTAAAGGTAGAGGATACTGATCCCCGGCTCCAGGGTCTAAAGTTTATCAGCATACTAATATTATAAATGCGAAAAAAGTCTTTTGTTCGTTGTTCCCTTTTCATGCAACAACAGAGCAATGGTTTAAATTTTAATTTGGTTTTCATTGATGGACTCTACTTATGATCAGCTTTTTTATGAAATAACTAGCGGCCTGTCCCGGCTTCGCACGGGTATAGATATATAGCCTATGTCACCCAGAGAAAGTGTCGCTTCCCAACAGTAAAATAATTTTTCAAATCGGTTCAGTAGTTTCGGAGCCTATTCAATGCAAACAAACAAAAAATCAAATCTTTCCTCTTTATACTATTAGTATATATTATATATATATTCCCGTGTATATATATATCTATATATTTAAAAAGTTAGGACGCTGGTTTAATTGTTTTTTTATTTCGGAAAAATACACAGGAATATCCAGTAGCAAATAAGTTTGTCATTTTATGTTAATTAAAGTTACTGTTGTAGGTAGTTACGATACTGGGTATTACCGTATACAATATCGTATGGCCAGCAATAAATACTGATACGTGTCCGTCGATATATCGATACTTATTAATCGAGCTCGTGTGTCACATCACTATGATATTAGATGAGAGACAGGGCCGGAGGCGGGACTTACGGACTGGGGGGTTTCAGACAAACATCATATTAATCGTCATTGGTTTCAGATCATTGTGGTGACGGTAGACACCACCATGAGACTGGGCGCGGCGGGAAAATGATGTCCGCATGCACACGCCATGCGTATAGCGACGTGAACCTGCGACGAGCATCGTTGCTCGATCGATGATTTTTTGTAACGTAGTTTTGACAACGAGAAATAATTTAAAACAACTAATTTGCAATACTAAAGTTCTCAAAAACCACCATGCATCGAGATACATTTCTTATAGAGTCACAATCTCTCAGTGAAAACAGTCAAAAAACGTCCGAGCGTCATTGTACATCACATCAGCAACCATTAAATGTCCACTGCTGGACAAAGGCCTCCCTTGAGAGCCTTGAGAGGGGAGTCGCCATAATCCCCACGCTTGGCAGGCAGCTTGGGGATTCCAGTACGTTCACCGTGTACTAATAAGACGCTGTTTCCCATCCTCCATCATGCTTCTCATTCAGAAGGTCGCAGTTTTAGGACATACCCGGGTCCATTGTACGTACATTGTATCAATTATATACTTCAAAATGCCACATTTACTCCAATTTAGACGTTATGTCCCTTGCATAGTGTTCAACGTTAGTTGTCCGCTATGTTATCGTAGCTCTGGCATCGCGCGGCGTTGTAGTCGGATCGCGGTTACCTTGTAACTAACCAAAAAGTCTGCGCAATTCGTAGCGTGCGCTGAGTTTTGGTTCGGAAATGTTCTTGGCACGATTGTGACTCTATATGCATTGTACCTATCCAGATGCCGCCATGACAAAAAAAAATTAATATGCAATAAATTAGATAAGTACGACTGTCTGTTTTAAGCCAAAACCAAGACATTTAAGCCGAATTAAAGAATGAAAGTCGTTTATCACACTATGAAGGTACAAAGGTATTATCAACACAGGGCACTTTTTATATCGAAAAAGTCTAAAAACCTAAATAGCTAAAAAAAAAAGAAAAATAGCTAGTAATAAAGCGTACGTCAGACGGACAATTCATAAAATTTATTTACGCTTCGCTAAATGGCAGAGGTCAGTAAAATGAGCCCCTACTGTGAACTATAGACAAGCATTTTTCGCCGGCTTTATTCGGGTGAATAAATTTTTATGTCCCAAGAAATCAATGTTCAATTTTTTTTCCGGGCAAGTGCCATTATTAACTAAACAAAAAACAAGCTAAAACTAAAACTACAAATACAGTTAGACTGCCCATAGACCGTTGAAGGTCTAAAGACAATCCAAATTCTCAAGCCCACTACCAATTGGCAGCGTACCCAGCATGCTGGCGGCATTACCACGTTGAATGGCAATGCTTATGCGTTGATCCAGAAACACGCCAGCATTTTGGTCACGCGTCGCATTAACCAGGCGCTCTGAAAGATTTTTGAAAATGAGAGGTATTTCAGAGGTAATTTACAAATTTTAGATACGTCAAAATCAAATGTTTATATCAAATTAACGAATCAAGTAATACTAAAATTACTCAATATATTATGTATTTATGAAAAGTTTGCGATTCTGAGGTCATTTTACTTGATTTGAGAATTTTCATTTAAAGTTTTAGGTTAGTTTTTTAGTTTTATTATTGAAACTGACGTGATTTTCACACATTTTATTTATATTACATGGGAATAAAAAGCAAGACGGAGCCGCGCGCGCGCAATCACATTGAAAAAGACCGCCTAATGCGGTTGAAACTATAGTCAGAGTGACCGGTTTAATCTTACGTGAATAATTCCCGAGTAGTTTTTTTTTTAAAGTTATTTTAAAAAGAATATTCTCGGATCCTTGTTAAAATACTTGAACTTAAATTAATATAAACCTAAATTTCATTTTTTATTATTATTTATTTGATGATAAAGGAGCAGCATAATATGCTGATGTGGCTATATCACACGGTGTAAAAATTTGTAGTATTTATCTGTTAAGATTATGTTCTTCATTCTTATCTGTCTGTCCAGTTTGTTGTTATACGCATTTATAGATGTCGAAGCGACCACCGCCTCAGGCAACCTGTTCTAATTGAAAACGACTCTTAAGCTGAGGATGTGGTGTGCAGTGTTGGTCAGTGATGGTGCACGCTACAGTAGGGTATTGTGACGTCTGCTTTCTCTTGTGGAATCGTTTAGTGATTTAGTCAGTGTTATTTAGTGTGTGCCTGTAATATTGGACCCATCTTGCCATTATGCCCCTACACTCACCCGCAAACGAGTCCGAACTCGCGTTCGAGTTACAGTAGTAGCAAAATTTCAAAAACAAAAACTTTTTAATATCAAAAAGTTTTCGCAGTATTTCAGTACGGTTTCAGAAGTTTGTTCAGACGTATTTTTGTTCATAATGTGTTTTTATTATGAACTGTTTACCCGGATTTCCTTGAAGTAATTTTCATGTTTTTCTGCTATTTCACTGGTAGCATAAAAGCTTATAAACTCGGTCCAAGCATTTATTTATTCTGACAGCTGTAATAACATTGTACAAAGCTAAAGGGACCAAACCCTTTTGTTTTTACTTTTTATCTGTATTATTTCTTAGTTAATCCGTATAACATTAGATATTCTATGAAAAATTTAACTGGCTACCTTTAAGGTAGCATAAACAGACAGAGAGCGTAGGCTTAGTTATAAGGTCCTGTTTACCCTTAACATATAGAATCCTAAAAATACAAGTAAAAAAATATTACGATTTTTCCACGTCGGCGGCAAAATTCCAATAATGACATTTAGCTAGGTACTTAGACCTACTGACAGAACAGTGTTTTAAATTGTATTTAATAAAAGAAGGGCAGGGAAAGATAATTATTTAATACCAATATAACTAAATCATGTAAGAGGCCTTCAGGAGGCCTAAAAATTCTGACAATATGACTATGCAGTGCAGCCTAAAACGACTTATAAGGCCAAAATCTCTAATTGCCTATTCAACATCTTTCCTTCATTCAAAGTTCGACCCAAAAAGGACAAGCAACGGCTTTCCATTCACAGTATAACTAACATATCAGTGGAGTTAAATTAGGGAGCCACCATCGGATGTTCTAGATAGAATCGAAACTATTTTACATATATTTTTAGTTCCGTCATTTGGCCGTCTCTAGAGATTTGGCTGTCTACCTACGTTTACAACCCTGACGCTTCACACCCCTGTGCCTTTAAAATAAGGTTCAAAATCGCACCAAATCATGCCCTATTGTTTCGAATTTCCGCCATTATCAGCCTTAATGTGCATCGTATAATCAGTATGGACTTTGACTAATTTTGGATAGGAGGCTATTAACGCAACCCACGTTACAATTTTCTATTTTTATCCCGAGAGAACGAGAGAGACGAGACGTATCCACATTTTACCCAATGGTGGCCAAACTGTGCTTTATAATCTGACAGCACCCGGTTCGATCCTCGGTCCTGCACCAATGACTTATTTGTTACCTAAATAAATTATGTGCAGTTTCGATGCCATCGCTCAAAAACGGGGAAGGAAAACATCGTGAGGTGACGGTGCGTCCAAGAACCTCAAAAGTTCAACGACATATGACATTCACCAACATGCACTGGACTAGCAGAGTGGATTTCGGCCCATCCTCTCTCTTTAAGAGAAGGCCTGAGTCCCAGCAGTGGGAACATGATAAGCTGAAATGATAGGGTACAGAGTATTAAGAAATAATTATTAAGAACAAAGAATTTTTTCGAGTCTCCAATCACAATTTGCCTCCCGCGACCGACGTGGCATCATTTAGCAAAAAGGAATTTTGACTACATGCGCGATCAAGTCGTTATATTATTGATAATTTTATTTATATTACACGGGAATTACTCACCTAAGATTAAGCCGGTTACTTGGACTATAGTTTCAACTGCATTAGGCGGTCTTTTTCAAGGTGAAAGCGGCGCTTGCGCGTGCGGCGCGCACGTGATGATAGCGGCTGCTGATCGCACCTACACCCCCGCACCCGATTGAAAAAGACCGCCTAATGCAGTTGAAACTATAGTCCGAGTAACCGGCTTAATCTTACGTGAGTAATTCCCGTGTAATATAAATAAAATGTGTGAAAACTACTTCAGTTTCCATAATAAAATTGGTTATATTATTTTTGGTGACACTGTTCAAAACGTTACGAATTAAAAGTATTTTTCAATGTAAGTTGGTAACGTCTAAATGCCAGTGCCATTTGTTTGAATTGCGCTCAGCTAAGGTCACCTGGGTGCTCTGCCCTTACTGTCAGCACCCCCTACTTAAGCCCAGTTATTTATGTACCTAGTTAATAGAAGGCTGTAGTCTCGGAGCTTTTGTCTTAGCGTCTGGAAGCGACATGACAGATCGCGGTTCTTTCCACGGCTGTTTTTGAGATGGTTCTTAAAGTGGTAGGTGTTTGCTGTGACTTCACTTTGTTGGGACAGAATACTTGATTTTTTAAAAGATATATTCATAATTATTTATAAAATAATATTTTACATGTCAAATCTTATTGTAAATTGTAAATTAAATTAAACTTATACTAATCAAATAATAAATAGATCAAATAGTACATACACGAATCAAATAGTAAAAAAAATATCATAAAAAGTAGTCACGGTTGTCTGGAAGAGTTTGCTTTAAGCGATAAGACCGCCTGTTAAAAGCCTAGAAAATATTTTTATTGTAATGTTTATGTTATCCTTGTTTTGTGGTATTTTAATAATGAGTCTTTGTTTTGTATTTTATTGTCATAATAAATTAAAAAGAAAAATTACAGTTAATGTTATTAATTAATCCATATAAATTAAATTCAATAAACTTATACATTTATAAAATTCGTCAAACGCATAAAAATACTGCTCGATCAGCCATTTTTTGAGACGTGACTTAAAGGAGTGCATACTGACGGATGCAGTGACGTCGTCCGGCAGGTGATTGTAGACGGTGGGCCCCATGGCATGTGTTAACTTAGAGGACTTCACCGAGGATCGCGGCAATAAAATGACTATGTCTACTTTACATAAATGTGCTTCGGTTATTTTGTGAAGTTAATATCATACTAATATTATCAACAACAACAACGTTCAGAGCAACGGATCGACCTGATTTTTAGCATGGGTATAGTGCAAGGGTCGGAGAGTGACATAGGCTACTTTTCATCATCATTATCACCATCACTATGTTTCATCACTACGCGGGTGAAACCAGTTTCATAATATTTAGAACACCTTTTTTTCTAATATTTTTTTATAACTACCAGAATAAATAGGAAAAACTGTTTATACCCTTTTTGTGATCACAATAATATATATATATATATATATAAATTTGTATTTAATATTTTGAAATATTAACGTCGTAATATGACCGAACACATTTTTCAAAAGTAGACTTTAAAGTTTTTTTTTATCTTAAAAAAATATCAAATGCGCGAGTGAGATTTCTGCACCCGGTATTAGAGCCCTTAAGGTTTTGTTAATAGTGCTGATGTCATAATTATTTCATTATCTTCAGAAGCAGACCATACAGTAGTTTTTTAGGGTTCCGTACATCAAAAGAAAAAAACGGAACCCTTATAGTCCGTCCGTCCAAAAGTAGAACGCGAAACGTGCGCCCGCAGACCAAGTCCGTTCGTCCGCCCGAGCCCGCTCGAAAGTAAAAAGGTGAAAAAAGGGGGTGAAACATGGAGACGTTCAATAATTGTACTAAGGTATATCTTCATTGTGGGTATGATCTGAGAGTTTAACAAACAAACGACCAATCTTTATCTTCATAATATTTAGGATATCATTTCTTCGACGCGTTTTTTGTCACCCGGAGACATTTTGAAGGGTTTTTGGAAGTCTTGGGTTGCATTTATCACGTTAATCATCAATCTTGCGTTTAAATTCGACTGAGGCTAGTCCTGGTGTCAGAGTTTAATGACCGAAGGTTTAACAATTGTTATGAGAACTCTAGAACAAATTAGAGGAAAAAAATATAAAAAGGTAGCTTATATCCTGTATTTATACAAAGGCTACATAGGCTAATGTCCCGAAAAAATCACGGTTTCGGCGGAAAGTGGGTAAAACTGCGGGGCGCTGCTAGTTATCAATCATTTGAAAACGAAGTATTCGAGTTTAAGCACCAATCTGTAATGCGCCTCCGCGAAACACCCGAGCAATTCTACTGGGTTACGCAGAAAGGGTTCTAACTTTTACTATGGGATCAACTCTGAAATCGCGAAAAAATATCAGCTGTTCCATTGAAAACGGTCATCGACACTCGACAAAATGTATAATAAACAATACCATAATAAATTTCAGAAATAAAATTGGAAGCGAAATCCTGGAAAAAAATGGAACCTACAAATTCCTCTTTAGCACCCCCCCTTGGTGGTCCATTTGATTACATTTTGAGCATATCGTTTGCAGTTGTGCGCCGTTCAATATTGAAGTGTGCGTTTGTAGAACTGTAAGAATATGTCAGTGTGTGCAATACGTGTTTACCTCGCCTCCTTCAGTTTTTGGCAGACTTTTTTCTGTTCTAGCTAGAGTTTCAGGCAGATCCAAACTATATTTGATAAATGGTAAAAGTTGTTGTTGATGATGAGTTAACGGTCCCCTTTCCGCTCAGTATACCCTTTCTGCTTAACCCTGTATACGTATAGCTCCGAGCTATTTGATTGGTGTCGTTCCTGAAATTGCTCAGCGCTTTTCGTATTGTTACTCGATACGACAAATCGATTGCACGGATTTAGAAGAAAAAACTACTTGATCGAGGCAGATTATTTTAAGTTTGAGAATATGTAGAAAATAAAAACAATATTGGTTTTTGAGGTTAAAATAATATTGTTTTTAACTAAATTACGAATTAGATGACTGGGATTTTATTACAATGGTAACACTTTTGCTTACATAAATAAAATGTATCCGGAGTTTTGGCGCCAACGTGGAAAAAAACATGTCGGCTCGTTAGATTATTTTCCTAAACATGTGTATTATCGAGTGTTAATGTGTACTAAATGGTGAATTATTATTCATTAAGTGCTCGTAAACGTGCTCGAGTGTGGGGAAGTGATATAACGAGGTGAAACATGTCTTTTCGTGTTGTTTCCAACACTCCATAGGAGCCTCTTGTAAATCTCCACCACTTTACAGGGGCATGAGTTTGACTTGACTGTGGCTTACTTAGCTTGACTCTGACTGTGACTATGACTTGTTTGACGCTATTAACACTATGTTAACTGATTAATATTACGTCTAAAGGACATTGAATCCACGGTCATGAAAATTTAAACAAAAATAAAACATAAATTTACCCAAGCTTTAAAAAAAAAAAAACCTTTGTAAATAAAGGCTTTTTCGTATTCGTCTCAGCAAACCCTTTAATTTGATACCTAACATATATCATGATGGTAGATAACAACATTTGGTCCCCTATCTTGGGGCATAATATCATCTAGGATCAAAAGTGCTTCTGAGGACAAATCCATCGAACCCAAACTCGACGGGGTTATGTCGTTTCGTTTGGGAGTTCCTATCCACCCTTTGCCTTCATCATCAGACCAGCTCGATTGTACCATAACATTGCATTGTCACCCAACTTACCTAAGTATGCCAATTTACAGATCAATCGGTTGAGAATAACTGGTCTGAAATTCAGTTGCAAGATTTGTCCCACACAAACGAACATACTAACAGGCCGTTGTAAATTTGTACATCTCTATCTCTTCTCTTTTCTATCTCTTCTGTTCTCTCTCTATCTTTTCTACATAGTTTTAGTTAAAGTCGCTCTCCGCTTCTGTCTGTCTGTCTGTATGGCCGCTAACTCCACCTAAACCACGCAACGGATTTTGATGCGGTTTTCACCATCAGTTAGATACATTTTCACGGAAGGTTTATATAGCTAATTAGCGACCCACCCCGGCTTCACACTTAAATTACACCCATGCGAAGCCGGGCCGAGCGAATTTTATTAATTACTAGCGGGTCACTAGTAAGTCATAAAATGACCTCCTTGCGGCTTAATGCCACCATCTATGTAACCCTGTATATAAATATTTAATGTAAATATTGTTAAAATCAAAATAATCAAATGGAGAATGATTGTTTCCATCGGAAATTCGTTTAAAACCGTGTATTGTAATAATTACGATTCGCAATCAGTGAAATATATGAACACAGAGTAGGTAAATACATGAAAGGGAAAGGTGATATTAAAAACTGTGCACAGTGACAGCCACAGAAAATAAAGTTTTTCTTTTAAATTAGGCATTTTTGTAAGAAATTTGTTGTAGCCAGTTGCACCCATATAAACGAAACGCCAGACATTCGAAATCAGTTAGCAACTGTGATGCGGAGTTCGACGCGTTGATCTAAATAAGAATGTCCGATGTCCAAGGTTTAATCATAATGCCTAGTAACAGATTTTCTTTCTCATTTCCGTTCTATTTACTTCTCTTTTTGGTGGTGACGGCCTATCTCAAGGTAATGGCATATTATGCAATTAGTGAATAAAGGACGGATTTAAAGCGAGGGCCATAGATGAATCACGAGCAAGTGAAGGATTCTAACGACTGAATCACGAGCGTGGTGCTCACTCACTACGCTCGTGATTCAAGTGTTAGAATCCTGAGCAACCCGAGTGTCATGGTGACTACGAGAAAAATAAAGATTTAAGGAGTTTGTATCGAGTATGTTTTGCGCAAGGAGGTTGTATAGCATTGAGATGGAGGTCGAATGTATGCAAATAAACGAATTTGTTTTGTGGATTTACCCAAATTACCCAAACTCGTCACTTCGTTGATATTTACCATATAAACATCGAGATACACTTCCTATTGAGTTACAATCTCTCAGTGAAAACAGTCAATAAACGTCCAAGCGTCATTGTACAGAATGTACAATGTACACAGTACATGTACATTCTATAAATTATACTTTACTTTTACTATATACTTTACAATGCCACACATACTCCAATTTAGACGTTATGTCGCTTGCATAGTGTTCAACGTTAGTTGTCCGGTATGCCATCGTAGCTCTGGCATCGCGCGGCGTTGTAGTCGGATCGCGGTTAACTTGTAACTAACCAAAAGTCTGCGCATTCGTAGAGTACGCCGAGTTTTGGTTTGGTAATTTTTTTGGCACGATTGTAACTCTAACGCATATAAATAAGTATTTATGAAAAATTAAGTAAGTAACATACTCGACCCGTCATTTGGTTTCATCGCTTTTTACCAACAAAAATCGAAGCTAAACAATAAATAACGGCTATCTCCCGCAAAAAAGCGAGAACACATCGAAAGCCTATTAAATCTCATCGAAAACTGCTTAGGGCTGTTAATTTAGTTGAAATTTATTGTCGGCCAATCGCGAATATATTAGGGAGAGGCAGAAAAGTGGCGCAATTTATAGTCTGCGGTCGCCTGAATGGGTATCGAGATACCGAAAACGGTTTTCGGGTGAAATTTTAACTATCTTCGATTGATTGTACTTTTTATAGCTTAGATTCTAGGCGTTGAAGCGAAGACAGTAGTCAAATAAAATAAAATAAAATCAAATCAAACCAAATAAAATCAATAGTACGCCAGTAATCGTTTTCCTAGCCTGGTATGGCTTTGAAGTGACGCTGACGGAAAGCCGTGAGGTGTTTTGATTTTTAACCAGGAGGTGGTAGCCAGCCACGTACTATCTATACTAGTCAATTTTTTTTGTTTAATTTTTATTTAGTTATTTTAAGTAAATAATTAAATTTTCGTAAATTTTCTGTTTTTGAAGTTGTGTATAATAAAGTTAATTTTTTAAATTAACTTTAAGTTAAGTTAATAAAAAAAAATATTACAAAACAAGTGGAGTTTTTAAATCAGTAAATTATACGCAATTTTATTTACTTAGATGACTTATTTAAATTTTTATTTAAAAACTAAGTACTAAACCGATTTTGATGAAATTTCTACGGTACCAATCTGAAAGCATATCCTTACAAATAAAAAAAATAAGAGTTTTTCAATTCGGTTTATACATGACGGAGTTCTGACAAAACGAATTAAGAACCCCTCTTTTTTGAAGCGGTTAAAAAAGGGAGATGAATAACTTTCTCAAACTGTTCTACGGCGTTTTTTGTTATTACTGCAGAAACGTATAATATTTAATTATATTTTAGTAAGCCATTTTTAGGGTTCTGTACATAGGGTAAAAACGGAACTTTATTACTAAGCCTACGATGTCTGTCTGTCTGTCTGTCTGTCCGTCCATCCTACCTTTTACCGGCTGTATCATTCCAACCATAATAGATAGCCAGTTGAAATTTTCACAGAATATGTAATGTTACGGCGGATTAACTATCACTGTCACTGTATCATCTAAAGACATCTATGTTAATGTCTCCGTAGATAAGAGACAGTCGCTTCAGGCCTGTTGTGAATGCGATTCGATACAGCGATATATCTTACGTTTCCAAGTGGCGAATGCGCACTTAATCCCTCTGGAATCTCCAGTGTTGCTAGCTCTGATTGTTCGTGATCACAGAAAAGAGAAGTAAATAGAACGGAAATGAGAAGGAAAATCTGTCGCCAGGCATGATGACAGAACCATGATTGAACATTCTTATTTATGTCAACGCGTCGAACTCCGCATCCAAAGAACTTGGACCTTACCTTTTTGGGTTAGGTCTCAAAGTTCTTTGTACACATCACAGTTGCTAACTGATTTCGAATGACTGACGTTTCGTTTATATGGGTGCAACTGGCTACAACAAATTTCTTACAAAAATGCCTTGACAGCCGTGCTAATTTAAACAAAAAATTTATTAATTTTTCTTTGTTAAATTTAATTCATTTATTGTTTAATTTACCAATCGTTTAATTCCCTTGAAACTGAACGCATTTGTTATTATGTTCATTATCGGTACTTATGAGCCCTCTGAAATTTCTGACGAATAAAGCAACGAAAACTGGATATTTGGCGTTCTGATCCTATAAAATAGAAAGGCTCATAGATAATTCAATAGCTACAATAATTAGACGTGCATGTTTCATTAGAAATAAATGCTTCAAACTTTGGGAAATCTCAAATAATAACGTATTACTTCCAATTTACAAAAGTAATTTTTCGTAAAACTCGTTCCCACGATATGCTTTTATTTGTCGGAGTTTGCCGGTTCCCTAGGAATATGCTTAAGCTTCCTTGCACGTCGAGTGGGAGCGTAGACTGGGTTCGATTCCTACCTTGGACAAACACAAAAATTTGTGTTTGTTCTGTATCTGGTTGTTAATATCTATTTAAGTGTATATTTATTTATTTTATACCTGTGTAAGTTGTTCCTGCATTATGACAATGCAGAGCAACGTAAGTATTCCCAATTTTGAATATGCAGAACTATTGGAACTACTCCTATGATTACGTCACAGGAACCGAAGATCCACAGAACCTACGCCAATTTTACGGGTAAATCTAACAACTTGCAACACCGGCCCGTCTAGAATCCAGTTCAAGTGAACTGACGGCCATTTCCAATTCCATTTAAATGCAGTGCGACAGTGCTTATGTCTTCGGCTAGCACTGTTTGTACAGTACTAGGTGGGTTAGGGTTTTAGCGCACTATACGGGTTGGTCCAACTCACTGTTTGTGAGTTTCAATTCATTCAGTATTCAGGTGTATTTAAGAGATTTCGCGTATATCTATACGAATATTATAAAGAGGAAAGATTTGATTGTTTGTTTGGAAGGTAGATTGTTGGGAAGGTACACTATTCCTGGGTGACATCGGCTATTATATATTTTATTTTTAAATACTTACTTCCTTACTAAAGCTCCAATAATGTAACCCAAGGTGTAAAAAAATAAGATTTACACCCGTGTGAAACCAGGGTGCGTTGCTAGAAAGGTAATTATAAATAGTACGCGAGATATCATCAATTATGAACTGGTTTAAAAAGTATTATTTACTTTTATTTTGTTACTTATGAAAACATTTCCTTAAGGACATAAAAGGATACAATTCAGGCAAAGTCATCATAAATACGTCTAGTATCAAACTAATATCATATAAAAAGTAACTGTCTGTATGTCTGTCCCTCTGTCTCAAGTAGACGAGACGGACTCGCGTCTTTTAGTACTATTATGAAAGTGATGAACCAATTTCGATGAACTTTAACAATAGCATAATCAGTCTTTTAATAGTCCACTGCTGGACTTAGGCCTACCCCCGAAAGAGCGAATGGGCTATATCCACTACGCTGGCCCAGTTGCGGGTTGATAGATTCACAGACGCCATTTAATTTCTTCTCCTTACGTATGCAGGTTTCCTCACGACGTTTTCCTTCACAGAAAATCCAGTGGTATGAAGATCCGTATATACATAAACTCCAAAGACCTTATTGGTACGGGCCTGGGATTTTAACCCGTGACCTCATGCTTTCAAGTCTAGCGGTCTTCCAAATAGGCTACTTGGCTATTTAGCTAAAAAAATTGCAAGCTAGTAATATTTAACATCATAAACATAGCAGAGTTTTGGCGCCAACGTGGAAACAACATGTCGGCTGAACGAGCAAAATAATCGAACGGATTATTTTCCTAAACTTGTGTATTTTCGAGTGTTAATGAGTAGTAAATGGTGAATTATTATTTATTAAGTGCTTGTAAACGTGCTCGAGTGTGGGTAAGTGATATAACGAGGTGAAACATGTATTTTCGCGTTGTTTCCATAACTCCATAGGAGCCTCTTGTAAATCTCCATTACTTTACAGGGGCATGAGTTTGACTTGACTGTGACTTACTTAGCTTGACTCTGACTGTGACTTGTTTGACGCTTTTAATACTATGTAAACATGTTTAATATTACGACTAAAGGACATTGAATCCACGGTCATGAAAATTTTAACAAAAAATAAGAAGTAAAATGCGGGAAAATATAAAATCGCAGGACCCAGAGCATCCGGCTAGTGTATAATATCTGAGTGAGAAGTCCCAAAAGCGGCATATTTCCAACAATATGATAATAAGGGACCCGAGCACCGACCAACAAACTTGTAAAGTTTGAATAAAGGAGCCACTATCGTATTTTTTACAAAACTCAAAGCACAATTTTAATTCCTCCATTTGGCCAACTGTAGAGTTAAATCGGTCGGTACATAGCTGTTTAAAATTGTATAAAGGTGTATTTTATTTGAGTTTGGACCGCAAACGTGGAGAGAATGCCAAATGGTTATGCCTATTATCATATATATATATCATCATCATCATCTAAAGATATAATTATCGCCTTCTGGCATCTTCTGATGCCAGAAGACGTCCACTGCTGAACATAGGCCTCCCCAATGAACGAAAGCCTACCTTTTGCATCCACTGGATGCCCGCGACTCTCACAATGTCGTCGGTCCATCTAGTGGGAGGCCTCCCCCCCACGCTGTGTTTTCCGGTTCGCGGTCTTCACTCCAGAACCTTTCTTCCCAATCGGTCATCGGTTCTTCAAGCGATGTGGCCTGCCCATATATATTATATATATGACAAAAAACAAACAAAAAAGTTTGCTCGTTCTAGCCTAAATCTGAAACTGAAGCAATTTTAAGGTCAGTATTTTGGGCGGTTCAATCGACTTAGAAGAAATGTGGTGTAAGTTTTTCGTATGATAATTATCAATTTAAAAAGCAATTTACAAAATTAGTATAAAATACGCAATAACGGTTACTTGATAACTTACTCAGTGACCATTATTGACCAAGTAACAAAATTTATCAGTTATTTTGATTTTAAAGCCACACCACCAAAATGATTATCATAAAATTTCTATGGGACCTATCTGAAAGAATATTGTAAAAAATTTCCAAATCGGTTCAGATTTAACGAAGGTCTGAGGTAAAAAAAACAACAGAAATCAGAACCTCTTCCTTTTTTCAAGTCGGTTAAATCAACGACAGCAAGAAATATACCTACCCACAAAAAAAAATTATCGTAAATAATATCAAGTATAAATTGAAAATTAAAAGTACGCGCTCAATTTAATAAGGTCGTAAATTTAAAAACGCTCGACAGATTTTAATCAAACATATCTAAGAAACGCAATGATACCTGGTTTTAAATAAGAAAAGACATTTAAATTGATTAAGCCGTTTTGGAGATAAATGGGAGTATTCGTTTTTTGCACACACAAACAAACAAACTCTCCGTTCCGTAGCTGGTAAAAAAATATGACTTTTCGTAGAGCTCACCGTAGCTCTGCGTAGCCATGCTACGTCATTACTACGAGTATTACACGTAGCGTTAGCTACGCCGTAGCGAATTTTCTAAATTTTAACGGTGTAGACAAATTTTGTACTTCTAACTGTCTCGTACTGATAATGATAAAGCTACTTTGGATAGTGGAATTCTTTAATAGCTACCAGCAAATCTCTCGAGTCGAGTCATTTAGTTTATTTTAACGTGTCACAGAAGCGTGTTGCATCATCATAAAATGTACCTGAAGTGTTAAATTTGTGCTTCGTCCGCACCACGTACTAGGCACGGCTCTTACCCGCCACAGCCTAGCATAAATCATCCTTAATTCAGCCCTTTTGCAAACTCTTTTCTAAGCGGCCACCCCATAAGGAATCTCACCTTAAATTTCTTTAATTCACCTTAAATTTATTTAATTCACCTTCGTAGTTCAAGTAGATGTGAGATTTCATGATGAGTCAGTAAGTGGTATTACGCTTTTATATATAGACAAGCTCCCCTACCTGGTTTTGCACGGGTGTTATTTTTGTCAATTATAAATCTTTTGTGAAAAATTATCTAAGTAATGGTGAAAACCGCATCAAAATCCGTTGCGTGGTTTAGGAGCGAGCGGATATACAGGCAGACAGATGCAGAAAGCGACTTTATTTTATACTATGTAGAGATAGGGAAGTGAAGTTAGTGGCTAAGAAGCTTCTCAGTCTAGAACACCGCCGTAAAGTAGCGAGTCTGTCAATTTTCTAAAGGTTTCATTTCAGAGAATGTGCATCTGAGCTGCGTGACCATATTCTACCATCCCCTTTCTACTACAGAACAAGTAGAAAGTCGGCCCACTACCACCCATATATTGTGAATTTTCCTTGGATACGTACCAAACGTTTCGATACTACTTTTCTAATCCGTACGGCCAAGGATTGGAACAACCTGCCCGCTTCCTTGTTTCCTGAGAGATATAATCTGGGCCTTTTCTAGGCCAGAGTGCATAGGTATCTTCTAAGTCTGTATATTTCATCTTTGACCACATCGTCGCTTACCAACAGGTGAGTTGGTGGTCAAACGCGCACTTATCCGCGCAAAAAATAAAAAATAAACTATATTTTTTGACATAAAATGAGGTTAAACCATATCGAGGGCTATTATAAGATGGTCTACGTTCTCAGGTCGACTACTGTGAATACAATAGACATTTTGAAAGACAAGATTAATATATCATGCCTTGCGGTAGTCGAGAGCCATTTCCATACGTTATTGGCGAAAAAGGGGGGAGGGGGTTCCCCTTTCAGGTGAGAACTAATATCGCACCAATTTTAATTACGGGTACTTTCAACAATGGAACTGAGGAATCCGTGGAGAAGAGAATTACATAAGTTTAAGAAAATTTATTTTTCATACAAATTAAACGAGCAATTCTTGTATAATATATCGTACACAATTATTTCGTGCATCTATGAAACGTCTCTAAAGATTTGGATGAAATTTTGAATTTAGACAAGGTATTGCTTTTTAAGTTTATCTATATATTTGTATTTCTTGTAAAAACCGAGCTAAGCTCTATAAACAATTAAAACATATTAAAATTAAAATAACATAAAAACACAAGGAAAAATAAACACTGAAACAAAACAAAAAAAACGGGCAAACAATACAACAAACACAAAATGATAAACAAATTAAAATTATTAAAAATAAAACTGCAAATATGTAACAGTAAATCTTATTTATAGCAGTGACTTATTTACGGTTTAAGATTTAAAGTCCACAAATATGTCTACGGCTGCATTTTCACGTTCACTCATCGATATATAATACATATAGAGTCACAATCGTGCCAGAAAAAATCCGAACCAAAACTCGGCGCACGCTATGAATATCGCAGACATTTTAGTTAGTTACAAGGTAACCGCGATCCGACTACAACGCCGCGCGATGCCAGAGCTACGATGACATAGCGGACAACTAACGTTGAACACTATGTAAGTGACATAACGTCTAAAGTGGAGTAAATTTGGCATTGTGAAGTATATAATTGATACAATGTAAGCACAATGACGCTCGGACGTTTTTTGAATGTTTTCACTGAGAGATTGTGACTCTATAGGAATTGTATCTCGATACGTTATATATATGCGACTGTTGACAGCCGCTTCAGTAATCTACTAGGTTTTAATTGAGAGGCTACTCCATGCCGTTGTCTGCAATCAAATATCTCCAATCGGTATAATTCTGCTCCATTCAGCGGTTATATTGGAGTCAGGGCTCCGGGGGGTACTGCGACGGGTGCACTGGAGCGCCCGGAAGATCACCATAGCAAACCTCATGACTACCTGTTATGTGACGTTATGATATAAATTCACACAGTAACATTTCACCTGTCGTGATTTCAAACACAAAACAACAATATACATAATTAATAATTGACAATTTAAATAACAGTCTTCACAAAATTGGTAAAATAAGCAATTTCGGGGACATAATTTATTGTCATATAAGTAACCGAATTTTCCAGTTATTTTGTTTTAAAAGCCAAAATACTACACCAATTTTGATGAAATTTCTTTGGGAGTAATCTTTTTAGATTACTCCCAAAGAAATTTAACT
This sequence comes from Agriopis marginaria, assembly GCA_932305915.1. Lineage (NCBI taxonomy): Eukaryota > Metazoa > Arthropoda > Insecta > Lepidoptera > Geometridae > Agriopis > Agriopis marginaria. Next base: position 24,203,441 of record OW029914.1, on the reverse strand, counting down.
TAACTTTATTTAACTTTTTAACTTTTGTATATCCTTTGAAAAAAAAAAAAAATTATTAAATGGGTTTCTAAATGACAGAGTTGTGGGGTAAGAAACAAAAAAAAATACTGAATTGAGAACACCCTAATTTTTTTGAAGTCAGTTTATAAAATAAACACAAAATAATACACTACTCAAACTTCACTAATTGAAAGAATTTTTTTTCAGCCGTTTGTAAATTTTTTACTTTTTTATCGGGGATTAAAAAAACTATATAATATACATGTTAGTGAATCATAAGTATTTTATTATTCGAAAAAATACGGTTCTTAGCTGTTCTCCACGCGGGCGAAACTGCAGAGCGCAGCTAGTAAAGTATAAGTACACAATCATACAAGTAAGGGATTGTTCATTAATCACGTGAGGCTGAGATGAAGGGGGGTCGGAAAAAATCGCTAAATATGAGTAGCGATATATTATGGTAGTGAGATATCACGTGTATACATTTTTTCGTTGTACGCGCGATTTTAAATTTAGCACGGCGCTTAATTTTATAGGTATATTAAAATGTAATTCTGGAAAATTAAGCACTAATTTATGCACTAAACACTATTTATAATTAATTTAAAGTTAATATTAGTTTTTTAGGATACTTTGTACCAAAAAACACACGTGATTTTGGATAGGGAGGGGGGGGGGGTTATTAAGTTGCTAAAAGCATCACGTGATTAATGGACGATCCCTAAATACCTTATAACGTTGTCACCGCCCACACTATCAGCGGAGAAATACTAAAATAGATTTTCTGTATAGATTGTCGTGAGTACCTCCCCTGGAGCGGCGCCAACCCTAATGGCCACCATTGTGGAACCCTAATGAGTTTTCAAACAATGAGGCTGATATAAAAACGAAGATTCGACGTCTATTCGGATATAGGACAATACGTTCAGGTCCTACTTTTTCTTCTTTTTGTGTTTTTAGGCCGGTAGGCCTACGATATGGCATAATTGTCTTATTCGAGTGACTACGGGAGACGTCATTGCTATAATTTGCTAACTTTTTTTTCTGATAATAAAATTTTCGGAGACAGGGAGTCGCTTTGTTTTACCCCCCTAACAAATGGCAAATCTTGATTAAAAAAAAACAGTTTTACTCTACCTTTATTGTTAAAAATATACAGGGTGTGGCGTAAAGAGTAGTCAACCCTTAACCTATGGTTGGGGGCATCATGACTGAACAGAAAATCAAAATTTGTGTTTTGTAAAAGTGTCACAGTTTTCGAGTATTTAGCCCTTTTTTATATGTCATAATAATTACTCCCTTGATCACTTCTTTCGATGGCTTGGCATGGCAACCATAGGTAACGGGTTACTACTTTTTACGCCACACTCTGTATAATTAACTAGCAGACACGACAGACGTTGTCTTGTCTTAGAACTGTCAAAAGCGCGGAGTTAAAATCGTCGTTATTTTTTTTAATTTTTCCAATTTTCTGCGTAATTTCTATAATTTTTTCTTTCTGTAGGAACTTTTAACAAAGCATAAGTAAACTTAAAAAAAGAAAAGTGAATGAAATCGGTATAGTCGCAAGTTATGGCGTGACCAAGGTAATTAGGGATTCATTTTTATATTATTTATAGGAATATTTTGTAAAATTAACATTGGTTAAATAGACAAGACATCTGGTGCCAAAAATTATAAAAACTGTGTTTACAATTTCATCTCGTCAGGGTAACGTTCGGGGCTCTGATTCACTAACTAAATTACGTACCTAACGCGGCGCGTTAAATTAACCTCCAAAATTTGAACTCCATTTCCTAGCGGATAAAGACCAACTTTTAGGTGTTAATTTAATGCGCCGTGTTACGCGCGTATTTGAAGTTAGGATTCAAGACCCAGTTGCAAATGCCACTCGCAAGTTACAAAGACTGATACATTATTTAGACTTATTTATAAAACCAACATAAATATTAAACCGGCTAAAAGATGGAACTACAATTTTGTACAGGAACTTTTCAGTTTTGTTTATAAAAATCGATGGTAGCTTCCTCGCTCAAGTGTTCAGACTAGTTGGTGGTTCTGTACAATTAAAACAGGGCAACAGACCGTTACTCCAATTCAGCCAACACAGAGACAGTGAAGGGTTTCTCTGAGCTATGTTGGTTGTCGATATTACGTGTTTGTTAACGAGCAAGCGTGGAACCAGTTATAGGAAACTGAAGGATATGCTGGTTTTTGAATTGTATGATTTTAGTCGAATTCCGTTCCGTTATACGTAATTGTACCCGTGGACTACCGGATGTTTCACCGGACGATAGGCAGCAGCATTCTATTGAGTACACGGTGAACATACTGCGATCCCCAAGACGCCTGCTAAGTGTAGGGATTATGGCAACACCCCTTTGTAAGAGGGAGGCCTTTGTTCAAGACGTTGTCCTGTCTTAGAACTGTCAAACGTGTGAAGGTAAAATCGTCGTTAAGTTTTATGAAAGGTTCCAATTTTCTGCGCGATTTTCTTAATTTTTCTTTCCGTATGAACCTTCTCAAAGTATTAGAAAGCTTAAAAAAAGATGAATGAAATCGGTAAAGTCTTTCTCAAGTTATGGCGACCAAGGTAAATAGGGATTAATTTTTATATACGGGGTATAAGGGGAACACTCGAAGCCAAAAGAAGGTAATTGTACTCATCATTATGAACAACTTTTACCATGGGACCAGCCCTGAAATCGCGAAAAAAATATTAGAGTATAGAGATATAGAGTCCTTAAGGTTCGGCAACGTATTTGTAATGCCTCTCGTGTTACAAGTATCCATAGGCGACGGTGACTGCTTACCATCAGGCAGCCTGTTTGCTTGTTTGCCACCTATGGCATAAAAAATTACGTGTCATGCAACTCTCAGTAGCACTCAGTCTAAATGCCACTCGTAGTCACTCACTCGAAAACTGACCATTGTCTAGTCAAGCTACGCTCGTTAAATCATACTAATACTATAAATGCGAAAAGTTTGTTGGTTTGTTTGTTCTTCTTTCACGTAGCAACAGAGCAACGGATCCACCTGATTTTTTGCATAGGTATAGTTCAATGGCAGGAGAGTGGCATAAGCTATTCATCATCATCATCATCACCATTTTCGTCACTACGTGGGTGAAACCGCGGGGCGCAGTTAGTTAACTATAGTCAGATGTACTGTTGCTAAGTATCTAACACTTTCAAAACAGTGAGAGAATAAAATGAATTCTGAACAATACCAAGACATTCCTGATATTCTTTTCAAATCAGATAATCTTGATATCATATACCGCTCGAGGTATCTTATTCTTCGCGGATCCAGTGGGACCTTTGTACCGGTTATCCAGTTCGATCCGCACTGATCCGGTTTTCAAAACCAGTTCCAACCGGCCTTTGTGAGTAATAGTGATGTGATCATGTCGATAAATAGAAAAATAGAAAATTTTTATATGTTTATCAATGTTTGTACTATATACTATGATACTAGCTGACGATCAGAATAAATACTGCGTCGAATGGTCGGAGTTTAATATCTAGAGTGTCTTTTTTATTGTTACTACGATGAAAAAAAAACACTTAGATACGCCGGTAGTAAGTCTATGAAAAGCGGGTATTTTGGTTGTAATTTAACTTACAGCAAATACACAATGATGATTGATGATTTCACAAAATCTACACGTTAATATGTGAACCACTTATTACATTATTCATGTCTGTAAACAACACAACAATCAAGTTCACGGGATATTTACGGTGGCAAGGTCACGTGGTCGTGGGAAGTCATCTTCCCGCGAGCATGGTGCATAATGCACGAAATATCGGGAAACCATAATACCGTAAATATCCCGTAAATAATCATATAACTGTGAACAACCGTGATAGTTTAAAACAGTGTAAAACAACAATCGTTGTAAGTAGTGAAACTATATTATGATAAGGTTACGACAAAAAAAAAAATATCTTTATAATTATTATAGATTTTGGACATTAAATAAAAAAAATTGTGTGCAAAAATTTTTTTTCTACGAAGCAGTGATTTTAAGAAATACCTAGTCGCTTTAAGTTGTCAAGACTTTACTCTGATTGCCTATTTACACAATATTTTTAAAGATAATTCTATGAAATATATTATTATCTAAATAGTAAGTAAATTTTATTAATGAACATAGATGATTTGGTAGTTGCACATGGCACACAAATTCATTATTTAGTTACAAATTGACGATATTTTAATATCGATATTTCCATTTATCAAACTACACTGTAACGTTCCATGATCGTTACCTACTCCCAAATTCATGGCAAATGGCACATACGCTAGAAGCCAAACTTAACGAATAAAAAAGGTCACTACTATGACATAAACATTGTTGACAGAATGAAGGTGATTGACGTAATGTCAGTCAGTTTCATTCCGCTATGCAAAAAACAATTTTGTTCTAAGACAAAGGAATTGTAAAAACTACAGTTTTAAAGATTCGGGTATATAGATATCGTATTCTTTCTAGAAGGAATACGTTATATATAGGACCCGAGATAAAAACTGGGTCATACGCGCAGTTGACTCCAGTGAAAAAGTCGCTCAGAACTTAACCTTATATCTTACAATCAACTTGTTAGCCCGTCTTCAATCGGGTAAGTTATTTCGTGAGATGCCTTTTAAATGTGTTAATTGTGAAATCTGTCTCGACAAATAATGCTAATCGTTATTTGTCAATTGAATTATCATCAGACCACCTGTGTTCTAAAACGCAGTGCAAGTGCGTTTCATATCCGTACTATCTGCGGATGTGGACGCGCGCCGTACTTACATTCTAATATAATTGTGTTCTAAGCTCTTAAAGCATTCTGTAATCTTGGATCCTTCCGATCAAAAACTGTGTTTTAACGCCGGTACCACGTCATGTGAGGCGGGGCCTAGTCCGATCTGCCGTTATCTTCGGGGTCTCACACGACGTGGCCGTGCGGCTCTTGAGTACTGATCCTCATGCGTAGTTTCTTCGACGCATTTCAGGCTCCTACCCTCTACGCCAATTCTCCGACCACGTACGAGTCGCCACGCTTCGTGACGCTACGTCTACTTCCCTTCTACTACGTCGGTCGTACTCCGGCCACGCACAAACTTCTGGAACTACTACGCGCAGACCGCACTCCGGTCACGCCTGAAAAGCTCACGAAGCCTCTCGTCGCTGCGCTGCCTGCTGACATCCTACGTGCCACGAGCCGCGTCGAGCCACGCGGCGATCGGCGCCCCAGCTCTTCAAGCTAAGTCTCAAAACAAGGGACCAACACGTTTTTTTATCGCCATCACCTTCCGAGTTCACACGACCCTCAGTCTCCTGTAAATTCATTCTTACTTCATCATCATCATCATCATCAGCCAGAAGACGTCCACTGCTGAACATAGGCCTCCCCCTTTAACCTCCACACTGAACGACAGCCTGCCTTTTGCATCCACTGGATGCCAGCGACTCTCACTATGTCGTCGGTCCATCTAGTGGGAGGCCTACCTACGCTGCGTCTTCCGGTTCGTGGTCTCCACTCAAGAACCTTTCTTCCCCATCGGTTATCGGTTCTTCGAGCGATGTGGCCTGCCCATTGCCACTTCAACTTGCAAATTTTAACAGCTATGTCGGTGACTCTGGTTCTTTTGCGAATATCCACGTTTCGGATTTTATCGCGCAAAGAAACTCCGAGCATAGCTCTCTCCATTGCCCGCTGAGTGACTCTGAGTTTTTCCAAAAGGCCAACAGTTAAGGACCACGTCTCAGTACCATATGTCATCACTGGCAACACACACTGGTCAAAAACCCTCGTCTTGAGGCACTGTGGTATCTTGGACGAGAAGATGTCACGCAATTTCCCGAACGCTGCCCATCCGAGTTGGATTCTTCGGGCGACCTCTTTGCTTAAGTTGGACTTACCTAACTGAACAATCTGTCCAAGATAGGTGTAATGGTCAACAACTTCTAGAGTATCGTTCCCAACGACTATCGGCACGGGTTCAACATGGACATTCGACATGATTTTTGTCTTGTCCATGTTCATTTTAAGACCCACCTGTTGGGAAAGGCTACTGAGGTCGCTGAGCATGGTATTTAGGTCCTCCAGCGACTCTGCCATGATGACTATATCATCGGCAAAACGAAGGTGAGTGATGTATTCGCCGTTGATGTTGATGCCTAATCCGTTCCAGTCCAAGAGCTTGAAAACGTCCTCCAATGCGTTCGTGAACAGTTTCGGAGAGATAACATCTCCCTGTCTCACGCCTTTCTGCAATTGGATTGGTTCCGTGCTCTCGTCCTGTAATCGGATCGACATGGTGGCGTTTCTATACAAACACTTTAACACTTCGATATACCTATAGTCGATATGACAACGCTGGAGGGACTGCAATACTGCCCAGGTCTCGATTGAATCAAAGGCTTTCTCATAGTCCACAAACGCTAGGCATAATGGCCGATTATACTCCTCAGTCTTCTGTATAATCTGGCGGAGCGTGTGTATGTGGTCTATGGTGCTCCAGCCTTTACGGAAACCGGCTTGTTCGGGAGGCTGAAAGTCATCAAACCTGTTTTCGAGACGGTTCGTAATGACTCTGGAGAACAACTTGTACACATGGCTCAGGAGTGAGATGGGTCTATAATTCTTCAATAAGGTGTTATCACCTTTTTTGAAGAAGAGCACCACCACACTCCTGTGCCATGCTTCAGGCGTAGTACCATCGAGTATGACGGAATTAAATAACTTCTGGAGGACTAAAAGTACCGGTTTTCCACCCGCTCGCAGTAGTTCTGTCGTGATTCCGTCATCACCCGGTGCCTTGTTGTTCTTAAGCTGTTTCAGAGCCATACTAATCTCGTACAGGCTGATGTCTGGGATGTCCTCAGTGTAGTGTCGGGTCAGTTTAGCTCTCTTGTCCTGAGCTGTACTGACAATAGGCTGTCGTGTCGAGGTGTACAACTGTCCATAAAACCTCTCAAGCTCTCTCAGAATCTCCGACTTTGCCGAAATGATACTGCCATCCTCGATCTTCAGCTTTGTCATTTGGCTTTTCCCAATAGACGAATTCTTCGCGAACACTTTCGAGCCCTGGTTCCGCTCAATTGCCTCCCTAATACATCTTGTATTGTAGGAGCGCAGATCGTGTCGCACCGATTTCGAGATTCGTCTATTAAGTTGACCATATTCCGACATATCAGCTGAAGATTGCAGTCTCATCTCAGTCCGGTCTTTCATTAGTTTAATGGTTTCGTCTGAGAGCTTCTGGGGTCTTTTTCGGGGTGGGGTCTTAAAGAACTTGGACCCCACTGCTTGGACAGTTTCCACCAGCCCATTGTTTAGTTCGTCCACAGTTCCGCTTTCGGCTAGGCCCTGGAAGCGATTATGCAGTTCAAGTTGGAAGTCATTTGGGTTTTGGATTTGGGCATGACCAGGACGGAGCGTGGACTTCACCAGACGTGACCTCTCTAGCTTAATGTTGATATTCAATGTGCCTCTGACAATACGGTGATCGCTACCGGTTTTCACCTTGCTGATCACAGAGACATCATTGAATATTCGCTTCTTGGTCGTCATGATGAAGTCGATCTCATTTTTGGTCGAACCATCGGGGCTCATCCACGTCCACTTCCTGGATGGTCGCTTTTGAAAGAAGGAGTTCATCAAATAGAGTTCCTCCTTCTCCATAAAGTCGACCAGCCGTTGGCCTCTCGGATTCCGCCGTCCATACCCATATGACCCCACTCTTAACTCATCGACATTCCGTGTGCCCACCTTTGCGTTAAAGTCACCCATAACAACGGTGAAGTATGCTTCGGAGGTATGTATGGCCTCGGATATCTCCTCATACAACGCCTCTACTTCATCATCAGGGTATGTCGAGGTCGGCGCATATACCTGTATGACCTTCAGCGAATAACGATCGGTTATTCTGAGTATAAGGTATGCTACCCTGCTCGACACACTATCGACTTTGATCACGTTGTTGATGAGTGACCTGCGGACGAGAAAACCTACACCACCCTGGGACTTTCTTTCTCCTTCCCGGAAGAAGAGCATGTTCCCGGAATCCAGAACTATCGTATCCTGTCCCTCTCGTCGGATTTCAGATAGTCCTATGATGTCCCATCGTATTTTGCTCAATTCTTCCTCCAGCTCGACAATCTTCTCGTCGGTCCGCAGTGTGCGAACATTGTGCGTTACCAGGGCCAAATTATGTTGGGGGTGGTAGCGGGGCAACTGCCGGTGATTCTTAGCACCCCTTGCTCCACCGTTACCTGGCCCGCTACCATGGCCAGGGATAGAGGAGCTGCCGGGGACTAGGGGCCGTGATATTACTTTGTCTGACATGGGGGGGGGGGGGGGGGGTTGCCATAATCCCCACGCTTGGCAGGCGGCTTGGGGATAGCAGAAGGTTCACCATTAAATTAGGAGGATGCTGCTGCCCATCCTCTGGTGGTTCTGGTCGCAGTTTTAGGACATACCCGGGTCCATTCCGGGTACATTCTTACTTGATTAAATCTTAACTTATACTATCTTAAACTCTTTCTTTTGAAACTCCTACCCACTGCTAGGTAGAACTTCACCAAGCTTCACTTGGTGAACGTTTCAACACATCCCTAGAGGGGAAAAATGTTTCTTGGTATTTTCCAATTTCCAATACATGTCACATTACTAGTTTGCGCCCATGGGTTCACCTGCGTAATATCAAGAGCTTGAACACTTTTATTATGCGAACTGCTAGTCTGTGGAATGCGCTGCCTGAATGGGTGTTCCCCGATATTAACAATCTGGGTGTCTTCAAATCACGAGTGAATCGGTTTCTTCTAGGCAAGCGTGCTCCACCGTAGACCGCATCATCGCTTAAAATCAGGCGAGTTGGCGGTCAACGCAAGCCTTATTATTAAATAAATAAAAAACAACACAGTTTCATTGCGGCGAGATAAAATTCAAGTTTTAGGAAAAGTTTGTCGGTGAATGTTTCGAGATCCGTACCCAAAGGGTGTAAACGGGACCAACAGCGGGTCAGACAGCGTAGGTTCATTAATAACTAAACCTACGCTGTCTGTATGTCTGTCCGTATGTCTGTCTGTCTGTCTGTCTGTGACTCTGTACGTCCGTCTTATCGTTTAACGGCTGTTGTGTGTTCTTTTGAACCTTAATAGATAGCCAGTTGAAATTTTAACAGAATATGTAATTGTATTGTTACGGCGGATTAACTAAAATATAATAATAAAGTCAAAAAGTAAAAACTAAAGGGTCGGTACAGCAAACTTTTTTTTAGAACGAATTTTTGTATTTGCGCTATTGTAAAAACGGTAATACGTACAAGCGTCAAACTTGGCATGATTATAGTACACACACTAAAGTAAAACAACAAATAATAAATAATAGCCAAATGCTAGTCGGTAACAAATTTCTGTTCACCAAAGTTAAGCAACGTCGGGCGTGGTCGGTACTAGGATGGGTGACCTCTTAGGTGACGCAAATATGCTAACCTCGACAGTGGTTACATATTTGAGGCGTTTGGGGTCGAAACATTGGGCCCTTGGGGACCGGGAGCTCACCTCATTTTCAAAATTCTTTCAGAGCGTCTGGTTAATGCGACGCGTGACCAAAATGCTGGCGTCTTTTGGCTCAACGCATAAGCATTGCCATTCAACGTGGCAATGCCGCCAGCATGCTGGGTACGCTGCCAACTGGTAGTGGGCTTGAGCATTTGGATTGTCTTTAGACCTTCAACGGTCTATAGGCAGTCTAACTGTATTTGTAGTTTTAGTTTTAGCTTGTATTTTGTTTAGTTAATAAAGGCACTTGCCCAGTCACCTCTTAGGCGTGTGTTGTCTTTTTGCACTACTTTTTGTATTTTGTGGTGGTATCCTTAGTGCGCGAGCCCAACTTGCACTTGGCTGGTTTATTATACCAAGGTTTTCTAAGAATTTCAATAGTTTCGTAAATAGTGTACGAAGTTTAATATCATACCTAACCTAAGATATGTTTACCTGTAGATAGGTTGTGCCCGCCACCATATTGACTAGACGAATGCAAAGCTGCCTGCCCGACTTCGTTCAGCCGTCTCTCAGTCACGCACTCCGAGTGTCCACAACAAATTGTACTTTTGTCTCTTTCTACCAACAGATATAGCGTAAAAAGTCTTTCATATTCTTTCCTTTATTTCACAAAATGCACATATGCGTAGGTAAGTAGATATATGCTGCGTTTAGTCAGTTTTTAAAGCCGTGTTGTTCGCCTATAACGTCTCTATTATTACACCTCACTGGTCATTACAGTTTCATCGCAGTTTAAACGCTGAAAATTTAAATATTGCATACCTGATCCAATTTAAAGTGCAAAGTCATACCTTATTCATCGTACTTAAGAGTTGAGGGCTGACTACGTTTGAGTTTGCTGTTATTGAGCTGCTTCTGTAAACTTCTGTTTTAGTTTTTAATGGACGGTCGTCTGTAATACAGAATATTGTTTTATTCATTTCTGATCCTCGTACTTGGTAGTTGAATTGGATATCCATTTAACGAGGTTAAGGTACACCAGTCGAAAGCACCTTTGAGAAGTATTACGGGCTCGATTTATGAAAACAAATGAATTATGCATTTTCGTTTGTTTTCTTAACTGATGTGGTTCTTAAGGCAAGGTTTTCCCACTTTTAAGCAAGCTTGTTACTACCACAGAAAAGAGAAGTAAATAGAACGGAAATGAGAAGGAAAATCTGTTACCAGGCATATGAGTGAACCTTGATTGAACATTCTTGTTTAGATCAACGCGTCGAAATCCGCATCACGGTTGCTAACTGATTTCGAATGACTGACGTTTCGTTTATATGGGTGCAACTGGCTACAACAAATTTCTACTTTTACTAGTAGAACACTGCTGCTTCGCGTTCAACGTGTTCAATATCTAAGTACCTACGTATAAAACGGTGGGTTGGCTAAGACATTTGGGGGGCAGGGGGTTCGAGCTCTGGCCACGAATTATTTGAAACAAGTTAGTACAAGATTAGTAGAACACTACATCTCCGCTTCTGGGTTGTTTTAAACATGGAGGGGAGGGGCGGGGGGGTTGGTTTGAACCCTAAAACCTTGCTTACGGCCCTGGTATATAGTTGTTTTTAGATACAATAGCCTGAGTAAGGTATAAGTTACCTCCATATCAAATTTCATTCCAATCCGCTCAGCCGTTTTGAAATTGGGTGGATTGAAAACATACACACAAACTTTCGCTTAAATTAAATATTATCTACATCATCATCATAAGAAGACGTCCACACTGAACGACAGCCTGCCTCGATTATCTACATACTGACTACTAAAATTAAATACTATAACAATATTTACAACACTTTTTTTGCTGTCCTTATTACTGTTGTGTCATGTAGTAGTTAATATACGAAGCGAAGCTCTCTGTTTTATCGTACCTACCTACCACTGGTATCTTGCTAGGACTGAATAACCGGTTCATACATGTTTTTGGGAGGCAATTAAAATATTAGTGAAGCGAGTGTAGTGAGTATTCTAACCGGATATGTTACTGAACGCGTAATTGGTTTTTTGAGGATTTTCACTTTAATATTAAAAATGCGATAGTTTTTGAGCATGTGACACTCATATTTGCATGCCTCACAGAGAAAAAAACATAATAATATTTGGACACATTTGGAGTATGATTTTGTAACAGCACATTTTTCTAAAAGTGTTTTGGTAAATTAATTGTATCTGAATCTGCTTGTGAGTATAGGTCCCGTTCAATTCCGTAATGGCTCAAAGCTTATGGATGGAGTTTGGTTTAAAATGGACTAACATATGCTACTTTACATCACAAAAAAAGTCCCTGTAGGATAACGGACGCTGCGTTGTTGATCTAAATTGTTTATTTCTTGTATTATAATCTAGTTTATGCGATAAACTTGTGCCAAGTTTTTGGTTAATGATTTCAGTATTGTCCAAATAAACATATTGTTTGTAGTTCGCAATTTTATGACTGTATGCCATTGCCACATTGGTGGTCTGTTTATTAAGCTTACGTTAAAAACGCCAAAAAATATTACCAGTATATAAAAAAAAAGGAGATTTAATACCGGTATTAAAGAAGTCGATTACTCAGGTTGACCTGACGGCTTATTACAGACTTACTTACTTTTTAACCCCCGATGCAAACAGACGGGTGTTATAAGTTTAATGTGTGCACCTGTGTGTTTGTCTGTGGGATTGAAGCTCCACAACCGCTGAACCAATTTTTATTTTAGTTTTTTTGTTTGAAAGGTGACTTGATTGAGAGTGTATTAGCTATGAAATATGTTCAGCCGCTTAAAGATTACCTATCAGCTCTTTTATCGGGGGTTTTAATTTTGTTAATTTATGCTTGTTATTACGGAATTGCAAGTAAAGACTGAATAATTGAGCACCAAAATATCGTTAAGTATTCCGGTTCAGTCCTCGTTTTTACTGTGTTTTTATATGAGACAATTAAATTTTATATGAGTTTAACTGTCCGAGTGAGTCGCCCATTAGAATGGCTGCGTTACTAACTGAATATATTACATTTTTCACATGTTTTCGGTCATTTAACATTTATCTACAATATTTCTTTATAAACGCCAACTGAGCTAGATGTAATATTAGAATAAATTGAATAGAATGGTAGATCTTTTTCTGGGACAAGTGCCTTTTTTTTTTAGTATTAACTAAGACTACAAATACAGTTAGACTTCCCATAGACCGTTGAAGGTCTAAAAACAATCTATATGCTCAAGCCACTACCAGTTGGCAGCATACCCAGCATGCTGGCGGCATTACCACGCTGAATGGCAATACTTATGCGTTGAGCCAGAAACACGCCAGCATTTTGGTCACGCGTCGCATTAACCAGGCGCTCTGAAAGATTTTTGAAAATGAGGTGAGCTTCTAGTCCCCAAGCCCCCCCCCCCCCCCCCCCAATGTATCGACGCCAAACGCAATTAATAGATTTTTTAGCAAAAACGAAATTTTTTCATGGTTTAATGGGCTATCGTTTGACTACAACTCACCTGATGGTAAGTGACGATGCAGTCTAAGACGGGGCACGCTTGCCCATGAGGTGCCTATTCACTCTTGTCTTGAAGATACCCAGGTTGTACCTATAGGGAACACCGAGGCACGAAGCACAATATTATCCATGCCTGTGCAGTTCGTATCTATACAATATTATAAAGAGGAAAGATTTGTATGTATGTTTGTAACGAATTGGCTCAAAAAGTACTGGACCGATTTTAAAAATTCTTTCACCATTTGACTGCTACATTATCACTGAATAATATAGGCTATTTTAATACGCTATATAACTATACCCGTGCGGAACCGGGGCGGACCGCTAGTTAGGAAATAATTTTGGAAACGCGACTTGCGTACTTTAGTAAAGTTCACGACGCAAGGATGGAAAGACTGCCTCGATGACCTATGACGGAAATTGGTTGACGGACTCTGTTTATTATAATTTTTTTATTTATTTGTTTTTTGATAAAAAAACAAATAGTAAACTATGCAACATTTTGGCTCTGCCTTTTGCGTTTGTTCAAACTGTATTGCAAAAAGCAGCGTCTTCCAAGGGTGAGGTGGTAAGGTATATTTTTTTTTATAGTTGAATTATATAAAATATGTGTGCTGCTGGGATATGTGTGTCTTCTCTGCGAAACAGACTCATCGATAAAGTCAGCGTTCCCAGAGATGATGTGTGTGATGTGAGTGTATGTCCAGTTAGTGTAGGTACCTATAATGTACCTACCTTGTTCGTTTATGCGTATTGCGCATATTACGCATATTGTTTCTTAATTGGGCATGTGGTCCGTGCCCATAAAATATAATGTATGTATGATGGACAGACGAACAGACAGACAGACAGCGTAGGCTTAGTAATAGGGTCCCGTTTTCATCCTTTGGGTACGAAACCCTTATTATACCAACTTCTTAAAGATATTCTTAGTGAAGGCATTTCGAAAATATGAACTACAAATTGTATCAAAATGCTTAACAAGGATTCTTTTAACAATCATAATATCTAGAATCAAGTGAAATAAGCAACTTTTGATACCTGAGGTATAGGGCTGGTACTTGCGAGCAAATAAACTCTTTAGAACAACTAATGTATCTCTATTTTCAACTGTCTTCAACAAGGAGAAAAATCTAAGTGTGAGGATCCTAACGTATAATTTTTTTTAGTGTTCCGTACCCAAAAGGTTTGAACAAGGCCCTATTACTAAGCTTACGCTATCTGTCTGTCCTTCCTTTTAACGGCTGTATCTTTCGAACCGTTTTATATAGCCAGTTGAAATTTTCACAGAATATGTAATGCTACCCGTAATTTGAACCGGGTATTTCCTAAAACTGCGATCAGAACCACCGGACGATGGGAAGCAGCGTCCGGTTAGTACACGGTGAACGTACCGCGATTCCCAAGCCACCTGCCAAGCGTGGTGATTATGGCAACACCCCTCTCTAAGAGGGAGGCCTTGTTCAGCAGTGGACATTTAATGGCTGATGATGTGTGATGTGATGTAATATAATGCTACGGCGGATTAGCTAAGAAATTATAATAATGACAAAAAGTAAGAATTAAAGGGGGTCTCCATACAACAACGGTTTTTTAAACGTTTTGTATTTGCTCTAATGTAAAAACGGTAATACGTACAAGCGTCTAGGTAAGATTAATACACTCTATAAACAATAAATAATTAAGAATGGCCAAGTGCGAGTCGGTGACACTGTTCATTACCAAGTTAAGCAACGTCAACGAAATAATTTTATTAGGAGTTGTCAAAATACATTTTTTACTTTGACTTTATAACTTTCATAAAAAGTGTTACGTGGCAACCCTAGGGCACCCGAAAACCTAATAAGGGTAGGTAATAGGAGGCCTCGAAGTATTTTCGTTTATGCCAAATATTGGCATTGTAAAAGGGCTGACCCGGGGCCCTTATATTGTTTCACATAAAGTACTTGTGACAGACTCTTTACTGAGTACAATGTAGCGTTCGCAACAAAAGGGTGAGATATTATTGTTGTTAGTTTGGTAGTTCTATTTATACCTGCATGGGCTGCATGGCTAAGTGGTAGAAATTCTGACTTATGAGTAGGTTCCAAGTTCGAAACCCACTCGTGCAGATGTTTTCATGATGACAATGGACTATTCTCGTCTGCAGCTCTATCGCTCGCGTATTTTCACATTATTGAAGAATTATTATTTATTATTAATCACAGAGTATGAATTTTCAAATAGTGACAAAACCTGAGCTTTTGTTAACTATCATAGCATTACAAACATATTTTTTTGTTTCAATATCTTTTAATTCTACGGAGTAAAATGTTATTTACCATATTACCCATCGGCAATCTGTCCTGCGTGCTATGTGCTCTGCACACTGCCACTTCAACTTGCTAATCCGGTGGGCTATGTCGGTAACTTTCGTTCGTCTACGGATCTCTTCATTTCAGCAGTTCAAATACCGTTCTTTATCGAACGTCAAATTCGATAAAATGCCATCGAATCGATCATAGCGGTACTGATAAAATGTCATTTTATCGAATTTGACGTTCTCAACTGTGTCAAATTTGACGATCGATAAAGAACGGTACTTGTACTGTTGATTCGATTTCGTAGTTTCTTGGGGTTTCTCACCCCGCGCATAGCCTCTCCATAGCTCGTCGAGCGACTGATCTTGCTTATAAGGCCCATAGTGACCAATTTTACTAGTTTGTCATATTTTTGTTTCTGTCTGTACAAAATTTTATCAAGATGCCGGGGTCGTGACGTCACAAATCGCTGACGTATATTGGACCGACCTCCACTCATATTTTTATATCATTGGTTTAAAAAAACAAGACAAGGGACTGGACTTGTTGGATACAGTTTGTTTCTCGAATGACTTGATTTAGGGCTAGTTTATTTGTTTGGAGACCCATTTAGGTTCCTGTATTTTATCCTACAAACCACCTTCTGTCCGAGAGCGCTTGGTTCTTTATGATACATTTCCTGAGAAAAAGTATTTTTAACCATAGCGGTGTTTATTTTTGACATACTTATCTGATATACTTATAATAATATAAATGTCAAGATAATCGCAAAAAGTTGTTTCATATTGATTGATAGATTGATTAAATTCTATCTTGTCGTCTTTTTTACTCTTGTTTCTGATTTTCTCTTTAATGTCTATCTATACTAAAAGTGAAATAGGATGTGAAAAAATGGTACGTACTTATTTAATGTATTTACTAAGCATAAGTAATAGAAGAGATTGATTGAAAATAAAAAGTACTCAGTTCATTTTCTGGTGGTTTTATGGTGTTTTTCTCCTTGCAGTCTAAAATTGGTGGATCTTTTACTAAATTATTTAAAAAATACAACTTTCAATTTCAGCACTTTATGAACAGTAAGGATACGTTCGCAAATTATAATTGTCAAAGACAGATTAGACAGATGTAGGTAACCAACCACCAAGTACCGCTTGAGGCATTGGGGTCTATAGAGAAACGTGCCAAAAAACTTATCAGCAACGAATCCTTAGTTAGGACTAAGCTTTTTAGTCTTGAGCATCGACGTAAAGTTGCTAGTCTATCGGTTTTTTTAACGAATACATTTCGGAGAGTGTGCATCGGATCGGTACGATCTAATTCCCTCCTGCCCATTTTTCTATAGGACTGCCAGAATGCGCACGAAAAATCGTCACCGCTTTATGGATCATATTCCGAAAGCCCGTACGAAGCGCTTTGATCCCACATTTATTGTGCAAACTGCTAGTCTGTAGAATGCGCCTGAATGTGCCTGAATGGGTGTTCCCCGATGGTTACAATCTAGGTGTCTTCAAATCACGAGTGAATCGGTTTCTTCTAAGCAAGCGTGTTCCAACGTAGACCGATTAACATCCTGCGAGATGATGGTCAAACACCTACCAAATAATAATGAAAACATCGTTCCCTATCTCGTCCTGTCTCAGTGTTCTGTTTGTTTCTCTAGGATTTTGGACCCAATACAAAGATAATAAAAAGAAAAATAAAGATAATAAAAAAAGGTAACATAAAAATATAATATCTAATTAGATTGCGCACAAAGAATAGACTTATATAATGAATATTTTTTTTACAGGCAAGTGCCTTTATTAAGTTAAAAAAAGGATTGTCTGTAAGTTCGGCTTACGGACAATAATTGTACGTGATAACGCTTAGGCCGATCGTGCCTCTCTATCGCTTGTTCCGCGCTCTCGCTTGCACGCGCGGCTCAGGCGGAACGTGACAATTTTTCGTGCGTGCAGCCGGCGTTCATCGATTTATAAGACGTTATCACGTCAAACTAACACTACAAAAACAGTTAAGACTGCCCAAATATATAAGATTTTCTTGTTTTAATTTATAATATCTTTTTGATTTCAGTTAAATTATTTCCCAAAATTTGTGTATTTTTAGTGTTCATATGTATTATTGGTGGATTATTATTTACGTGACGTGCACGAGTGTGGGTAAGTGGTATAACGAGGTGAAACACGCCTTTTCATGATGTTCCTCAAACTCCATAGAACTTCATAGAAGCCTTCTAATAGACTCCACCACTCTACTATATAAGTGACCGTGACCTATTTTGCTTGAATATGACTGTGACTATGATTTGTTTTTACTAATTCCCTCTTAAGCTTTTTCACTTTTGCGTCAACACTCGACAGATTCTTTGCCCTTACTGTAAGCATGGGATTAAATATTACCAGGTGTTGCTGATTCATTTTCCGGTTCGCCGATATCCTACCTATCAAGTACACCGTTCGGCTTTTAAGGAGTTAGTGGCAACTCTGCCTTGGGGAAAATTGGAAAATAAAAATAAAATATGGGGTGATGGAAATTGATAGGCTAACTTACTTATGAATTTGATTTGGATGTAATCGAAGTATGTGGTTGATAAGGCGTTAAGTATACCTAATTTACATGTTGTTGAAGTATGAGGAACTATATTCTTTATTTGCGCAAGTAGAAGTGATCCTTGCCGTGTTTGTCCTCTAAGTCTTTCGCACACGGTAACGGCCGGCTATCCGAGTCGCGTAGGCGACAAAACGCTCCCTCAGCCCCCGCCAACTTATAGCGACGATGTATATTGCCACGCTAGAGACAGGACGCCCTCGGGGGGAGTGCAACGACAAAAACGAACATAAGTCCGACCTCGATGACGCCTGGCGCGGCACTGAACGCGGCGCGTGCAAATTCTCGCGACCTTTTTACGGTTTTAATTTCACTAAAAAACGAAACTATTCACTATCAAAATTCTATCCAAATAAATTTTTTTTGAATAAAATTGCCTTTCAGTACATGCATTTTCCAGGTTGTTAAGAGCTTTCATTAGAGCATAAAATGAAAAAATAAACTGAATCGACATGGTTTAAATTTTTTTTTTGATTGAGGAATGTTTATTCTATCGTGTTTTGAACCAAATCACAGACTCTAACACAGATGTATCTGTGACATGTATTTTTTTCCAGCTCAAATATTGTAATTTAACTCAAAAAAAAAAAAAGATTTACAACTGTCAAATTTGGTATAAGAAGCTCTTAATATTGCATGCCATGATGCTAAAGCATGGTGGTCTATATTATGTAAATCAATGACAATATTATAACTACTTGATTTTAACGCTTTTAATTTTATACGCTTAGTTTTCATACAGTTTGGACCGCTTGTGAAGTCTACTTAGATATAGGTCTGTGGTGCGAGTACAAATGATAATTGATTAGTAATTTTGGGAGTGATTAAAGTACACACTCGCACAAATCAGTTATGGTCCAAATGTGTATAGTACTAATCACTAATCACTTGCATTAATCCCTTGCACAAATCACTTGTCAACGTGCAATAATCAGTTCTGGTTCAAAAGTGTTTAGTACTAATCACTAAGCACCTGCATTAATCACTCGCACTAATCACTAATCAAAGTGCAATAATCAGTTCTGGTCCAAATATGTTTAGTACTAATCCCTAAGCACCTGCATTTATCACTCGGACTTATCACTAATCATATATATATATATAAAGGCCCGATTGCACTTTTATAAGTGATTAGTGCGAGTGATTAAAACAGGTGCTTAGTGATTAGTACTAAACACATTTGGACAATAACGAATTAGTGCAAGTGTATACTTTAATCACTCGCAAAATTACAAATCAATAATCACTCGCACTCGCACTAATCAAAGTGCAATCGGGCCTTAAGATGTTCATAGCCCAGTTCGGAGATTTGATTCAACCATTCACGACGTATGTACTGACTTATAATTGCTTAAATACTTAGCTCACGTTCCTTGCTCAAATCACAGAGTTCTAAAACTATATTTATCGTGCGACGAAGTGTTCCAGTCACAGCTCCTCGTACGAGTCGAAATGGAGTTAAACTCCTCCATTAAAATATGACTTCATGTCTCTCGCATTACCATATCAATATTCTACCGTTTCGCTAAACGCGTGGGGTAAGGTGTGAACGGAAAGCGAATTATAAAACTGCAGAAAGCTAATGAAGAATCCTATTAGCCACCTCCTAGATTCATTATCAGATCAGCTCTTCACCGAGTGGTATCAAAATAATATCAAAAATTATATATATTTGAATTAATTATTCATTTAGTCATTATGTTTTAGTTTTTAGTAAATATTTTCATAAATATTACATAATGCAATAATTTTCTGTTTTTAAGTTGTGCATAATAAAATGAATTGGAAATTATTTATAATTTAAAAAAATGTCAACATACATCATAGATCAGTGGAAATCGCACACTGTGCAATTCACACGATCTTTCTTGCCTCACACCTGCAATGCAAAATGTAGAATGAGCTATTTTTCGCTGTGTTTCTGAGAACTTACCTGGAGTATGTTCTCAAAAGGCGAGTTAATATGGAATCTTAAAGGGTTGGTCAGCAACGTATTTGTGATGTTTTTGGTGTTACATGTACCTATCCATAGGTGACAGTGACTGCTTACCATCAGACAGCTCGTTTGCTTGTTTTATAGTATCTAAAAAACATCCATATTGTCACTAATAATTCTATCTGCCAAACTAGGTGATGAAAACCAGTAATAGGAAGGTAGGTAACATAAAATAATAAGAATGTATTTTGTTAAAAATGAACTGTTTCCTTAAGTTTTCCGTATTTACTTCCCAGAATTTGATTCATAACGACACTATAAAATGGTGTAATAATACTAAAAATGAGCCGTTCAATAATAAAAAAAAAACATTCGCTACTCACATAGTGTACGAAAAAGCTGATTATTTTTACGCAAGTCTTAAGGCCCGATTGCACTTTGATTAGTGTTTAGTGCGAGTGATTAATGCTGGTGCTTAGTGATTAGTATTAAACACATTTGGACCATAACTGATTCGTGCGAGTGTATACCTTAATCACTCGCAAAATTACTAATCAATAATATTATGAATTATAAAAAAAAAAACGAATAACTAATTAGTGTGAGTGTAAACTTTAATCACTCGCAAAATTACACTTGCACTCGCACTAATCAAAGTGCAAACGGCCCTTTAGAATAAAAGTTGTTTGATTTGACGTTTTGAAGCCGCCCGAAGTTACTAACTGATTACCAGTAACCTTGCTTATGTCTGTCTAAAATTCCGCTTACTTCTTCACATTACACCGCAGTCTCAAACATACATCTGTGTTTGACGGTAGACCTATACCTATTTAGCATATTACAGGTTCAGGTATCTGACGTTTGAATATTAAGCGGCAAACACGAATTCTGGGTACCTGTAAATACGTAAGCGTAGTATTCAGAGTCAACTTGAGATTGGCAACAGTCTATCATATCCAAGACTAGACGAAACGATGTTAGGTCATTGTCCTCGTTGGTATGAACAACTTTTATTATTGTACTAATCCTGAAGAAAAATTTTAAATAAAATAACAAACATGCTTAGGGCGTTTGCAGACTTGTACGCATGCACCTAGTACAATTAGCAAGTGATTAGTAGCACTTACACTGTCACTTGCACTAAACAAAACGATGCAGACGATGCGTAGTAGCTATTTGCATCTTGTACTACGCATCGTCGGCTAGCGTCTTACAGACATGCAGGACTAGCCCATACGAACTTACTCAACAATACCTAAGTATGTAACAACTGATATTTTCGCGCAATTTCAGGATTGGTCTCATAGTAAAAGTTTTGATTAGTGATATTGCTTTCCTGAACATGACAAATTATTTTACTACTGAACTGACTAGAGACTATAGGTGAACTAATGGTGAATTGACTTATTAATTTTATTTCTAGCATTCTAACAAGATCTAGAAAATATACTAAACTCGGCAGTGGTTACATATTTGAGGCGTTTGGGGTCGAGATATTGGGCCCTTGGGGAACGGAAACTCACCTCATTTTCAAAAATCTTTCAGAGCGCCTTGTTAATGATGCGTGTCCATATTGCTGGCTCAACGCATAAGCATTGCCATTTAGCGTAGCAATGCCGCCATCATGCTGGGTACACTGCCAACTGATAGTGGGCTTGACCCTTTGGATTGTCTTTAGACCTTCAACGGTCTATGGGTATAAAGAAAGTATCATGTTATGTACTGCTATCTTTGTTATTTTGTTAGTCACGTCTGCTTATAAAACCAGTAAAGGTTCCGCTAAAAACAAAAACTGCCATAGACAACAAAGTATAGTTTTAGCTAAGTTTGTGACTACGAATACAAATTTTAAAGATCGACTTAACCCACAGAAAAGAGAAGTAAATAGAACGGAAATGAGAAGTTCTGTTACCAGGCATTATGAGCGAACCTTGATTGAACATTCTTATTTAGATCAACGCGTCGATCTCCGCATCACAGTTGCTAACTGATTTCGAATGACTGACGTTTTGTTTATATGGGTGCAACTGGCTACAACAAATTTCTTACAAAAATATTTTGACAGCCGTTATAGGTTAATAAAAATCTGTGACTTATCCGATGCTCGGCAGACTGGACTTGGACCGTTGTCTCTCGAATCTTAGCCTCAAATTGCTCAAACACAATATTTTGCATTTATAATATTAGTGTGAAATGTGTAATTTTCCACGTCGCTGGGTAAAGCTATTTGTGAATAATTTACCTATTCTAATAAGACTTGTAGTGAATAAATTACCTTATTTCTAAAACGCTTCATTAAGCTCTGTTTACCAAGTGGAAGGATACTTAAATTAAAATAATAAAATGTTTTTAACATATACGCTTTAATTTTGTTGCTGGTTACACAAACATGAGCATTACGTACTATTAAAGTCACATTCGAATTTATAGAACATTTACAACCTTATTTTTTATTATAATCATGTAATTTACAATGGCTGAACGATGTAAGGAATTGGTCACAGCACACTATATTAATTCGAGACCGGATCAGCATCGGCACGCCGGAAACTGAATGCTGGCTTGTAACCGGAGCGGCTTAGCTTCTCTGAGATGTCAGCATACGCGGCAACGGCACAGCAATATGGCCTATGGCGCACGTTACAAGTGCGGTGATCACATCTGCGCATCATTTTAGTGCCAACTGAGAGACGTAAACACGGCAACGACCTAATTTAAACACGGCAATGACCCGACATAAACGCGGCGATGACCCTACGTAAACGCGTTGACGAACCAACGTAAACACGGCGGCAACTCTACGTAAACGCAGAGATGACCCTTTTTTTAAAAGAAGAGCGGCATGCGGTTCGTTTGATAGTAAGCAGTAACCGCCGTCTATGGACACTTGCAACACTAGCGGTGTTGACGGTGCTTTGCCAACCCGGAGAGGTAATTGTAGACATCCGTTTTGGAACGTTTCATGTTGAAGCTCGGCGGGAAGACCTATGGGGGGAGGGTTTTCCACACCTTGCAGGTCCGCGGAATAAAGGAAATAGAACGAAGGAAATATCGGGGGAAATATCGAACGGTGTGGGATTTTCAGCTTCGAAAGATGTGGGGGTGAGCTTTTTGACGGTATTGGAATGTGCGATTGTGGAAGTCTGATGTAGGAATAAGATCAAAAAGCTCTTTAGAGCATTCCCCGAAAAACAAGCGATAAAAAATATAGAGGCAGAACTCTCATCTCTACGGAGGCTAAGTGGATCCAGCTTGTCAGTGACCTTGGGATCGGTGACAATTCTAGAAGCTCGCCTTTGTAGTCAAGAGGCTGCAGCTGGTATTCCGGCGCACTATTCCAGAGGTCCACGTAAAGTATCGCTTCGCTCTGTTAAGCACACCGAGTTTCTTGGAAGCGAGTTTAGCTTTAGCCTCCAAGTGAACCCGAAGCTGGACCTCACTGGAAATGTTAACGCCAAGGATCTGCAATTTCTTTGAAATTTGACCTTATTATTGTGAGACCCTACGTAAACGCGGCGACGACCATATGTAAGCGCGTGACTGCGAGTTGATCACGAACCACAAGCGGTACACTAGCTTGTCTCGAGGCGAGGCGATGCCGTTACGATGCTGATTAGTAGGTATATATGTATGCGCTGCAGTATGGAGTTTCATAGAAAGAATAGGGAACGGCTAAAGTTAAGGCGATGTCGAGTTAATGTGTCTGCTGTGACCTTTATTTATTTCACAATATGAATCTGCATAAACATAGAACTGTTCAAGTTTAATGTTTATAAAAAAGTAGATAATATATGTCTTGAATTCAAAGCGTATAAAACAAAAAAAATATGATTATTTTATAAAGAGTTAATTTTATTAGGACCACATCTTAATCAATGATTTTTATTTATTTAAAATTATTTAATGGTATTGACAATTTATTTTGAACATTTGAATAGCTTTTCGTATTATTCATGGAAGTTATCTTACACGATGAGTATTAACTGGCAACTTTAGTTCCAAAAAAAAGGTAATGGCAAGCTCGTATATTTCGAAAACAGTAGGTATAATAATAATTTATTAAAGACTTTTGTATGGTACGTTTAGAACAGGGTAGTCGACTAGTAAATATAAAAATAATTGACATAAAAAAAAATTTAAAACGTAATAAATTGTGTTCACAAATACCAAAATTCAAAATACAGTGTAAACGACACCCGATTTAAGGACAAACTCCGTAAAACGCTGAAATTACTTGATTTTGATTGGTTGGCTCTATGTATCATTACACCCACTCTAAGTAACGACAATAATACGTCATTATTTAATAATAAACAGTACTTTGTAACACCTTATATTTACAATAAAATATAATACTGGAGCAGCAAAAAACGCCCGACGAAGATTATGACTATACGCAATAAGCGTTGTTATTTATATCAATAATAATGTTGTTTATGAGTTTTATCCTTTACTAGTAAATACATATTATAATAGTAAAATAATGTTGATTTTACTTCTCTCCATTTGACGAAAACCCTTAATAACGCCGTAAAATCCCCAGTCCCTTTAGTGTCGCTATATAAAGTTTACACTGTATTTTTTTATGGTGTTCGTCTAACTACCCTTAAAAATTTAAATAAATGAAAATATACCAACTTTTCAGTCTTGTACTACCTTTTTCTAGCTCTTAATTTATTGTTTAAACAAAACTGGCAAAGCAATTTACCAAATAAAAAACAAAAAGACAGATATTCTAATTTTTACATCTAAAAGTTTGATTTATTTTGACTTGACAACATCTACCTCAAAATTAACCCTGAAATAAAAAACCCTTGTTATACTTCTAATGAAAATAAATACTTTTTGCGGTAATATTTCAAAAAGTTTTTAAGTTTGAGTTCCGAATCACGCCAACAGCTTAGTTCTCTTTCTCAATATACTATTTGTTTATATGTATAATGATATAGATATTTCGTAATTGGAATGACAGTAATTTTTACTGACTTCTCAAGATTAATAAATACCTAAATAAATTTGGTAAATGTTATCAAGCCATATTCTATTCTTTAATCTTATTTTGGCAATTTTTATTGTGATATCCTCATAATGGCGTAAAAAGTATTTAAGGCACGGGTTTTTTTATTATTACTTAACTTACTTAATCTTTAATGTAGAAGGACGTATAACACGGCGATAATGATTTAGTAATTATTATATTTATGTTATGAATAATGGAATAATGCGAACATCTATTTTTGGCACTATCAGTTCTTTATAAAAACGAAAAAGTTTAACTTTCCTGAAGTGATATGTTGTATTAATTTGACACACTCATAAGGAAACAAAGTAATAAAAATAAAGTAAATTTTTAGAAGAAAAAAACAAACCGACTTTAGGACTATTATACCTACAATCTACATGTACAAACTAAACTAAAAAACAGATAAATGACAGTTAAACCAGAGATTGAAATTCTTTTACAAAACTTTTGCTGAAAGGAACCACAAACCAGAACGTCGCCTGTGTGTATATATTTTTGGTTTTCGTTGATTTTTTCAAAAAGAACTGAATCAATTTCAATTTAATTAATATGGGGGCCACTTTTGAGGTATGGCCTACCAAAACAAAAAATAATCATCGAAATCATTTCATAACTGGCGGATTAATCGCGTAACATAAAAAATACATACAGTTGAATTGATAACCTCCCCCTTTCGTCGGTTAAAAATAAAACAAAAATGTATTATTAGATCTTTTTATTTAATTCGAAATGTAACAATATATTTTTTGTATAATATATAAAATCGTATTTCGTCAATGGATGGATTTTTAAATTTAGAAAACAAAGTATTTGACAATTAACGCAATATTTTATAAATCAGTCGATATTCGTTTTATAGAAATTATATTAGAGAAATTGTTACAAAATCGAAAAAATCAATAGGAAAAAAATAAAAATTAAGTATAGCTTAATAACTTAAAAAATTAAATTAATAAAACTTTGGTATCTGCGTTTTATTCCGATTAAATTTTGGAGTAGAAAAGCTAATGTTATAGAAAAATTACAGTAATTTATTTACATTGAATACAAGCAGGAAACACAAATTAAAATTAACTTAGAGTTATTGTCAGTTCGCGATTTTGAGTATTATTATTTTATTTACACTGTTTTATTAAAATGCTGCGAAACAAATACTTTAATTAAGTCGCCCGTATCTGTCATTATAAAAAAATGTACTTACTGAATTCGGATAACATCATAACAGTTTTAATGTAGGTACTTTAGAACATAACAGTTTTAAAGAGGTTTAAAAATTACGGTTACATTGTTATAATGACAGAATAGTGTAAAATTTTAAAATAAATAATTTTAATATTTTTTTTGTGATAAGCCTCTGTATTATATTAAAAAGAAAGTTTTTTGTAATATTTTTTCTTAATAAATATTTAGTAAATCATTACTGCACTTTCATCGGACGACTGTAATTAAATCAGTATAATTACATTAATAAATTGTAAAACAAAGTTATTATTACTAAGGTATAAAATGACCAATTGACCTATATCTTATCCTATTACCATGACGTAAATTTAAGTATTTGGATTTTGACATTTTCCGATTAAAAACAATATGTCAAAAAACTTATAATATAATTTTACTAAAGACAATTTGACACCTCCGAGATAATCTTGTAGATTGAGCGAAGTGATTATTGCAATAAAACATACAAGTTTACTTATGTTTTGAGGCTGCTGATAAACTTTCACGCAAAAAAACTTAATGATACGCCATTAAAAATAAAATTTGACATGTAATTATGTTTATTGCGGGTAATTTTTTTTATACCTTTGGAACAATTACCCCCTTACAAAGTTAGGTCACTCCTTTGGTACTAAAGGTTTGTTACTTATAATAAAAAAAAAAACGAATAAAATAATAAAATTTACAAAATTTAAAACAATATACTTAAAAACTTATTTAAGTTTGTTAATAGTAAACTTGTAGCATTTTATTGTAACTTACACGCAGTATTATTATTACTAATAATTTAACATTTGCATTAAGTTTTCAAAGAACAATACAATTCAAAAAACGTGACGATTAGTCGTCCGGGTAAATTCAAAATTTTCCCAATTGATAAAAACAAGTCTCTAGTGTTTGCAGAATACACAAACAGATAAATGCATTATATTTTTTTTATAAGTATTGAAAAATACAAATTTAAAACTTAATCAAAGAGATCCTTCGTGGGAATCGTTATATTATTTATATAAATTATAAAATCGTTTCAAACGACATAAATCAGTTTCAGGATGTTTTAATTTTTGTGACGTAAAACTGAAATTTTGAGTTTTACCATCCAAAAATTTTGAAACAGTCTGAACAATGAAATTCAGTGATTCAATTCAACAATAATCTTACAATTTAATTGAAATAAAATTAGAGTTTTATAATAAATTTTAATTAGTACCTAAAACTCTTAATTACTTTAGGACACGAGAAAGTCATTTTTGACTTTCGATAATGTCATGGACGTTACCACCTAAATATTTTGATAAGTCAGTCAACAGTAATTTGAATACAACCACACTTACAGCACAGTATCATATACAGCAGGGAAACATAGCTCGATATTATTACTCGAACAAACTCGAAGTGTTGTCGTAAGTGCCATTTGACACTTATGTCAAAACTTAGTGTCATCTGACTCTTACGTCAATTCATGACTAGT
This sequence comes from Agriopis marginaria, assembly GCA_932305915.1. Classification (NCBI taxonomy): domain Eukaryota; kingdom Metazoa; phylum Arthropoda; class Insecta; order Lepidoptera; family Geometridae; genus Agriopis; species Agriopis marginaria. Next base: position 24,175,852 of record OW029914.1, on the reverse strand, counting down.
ATTTGACATGAAGAGAAAAACGTTGTATGTAGACAAAATAAGAGAGTAGTAAGGTATTTTGAATCGGTGGGAAAAATACAAGAATTAAAAAGAAAAAATAATGAAGCGTTCTGTCAAAGTTGTAAACAGTGAAATTTATATCGTTTGAGTCAAGTCGTTACAAGGTTTCCCTCCTGAATATCTACCGTGCTTACAGCCCAAAACAATAATAACAATGACTTTAATGGGCTAATAATTGTCAATTCTATCTAATCGTACTACATTCACTCTAAGTCCTCGCTTGTATCACATTCAATTATTTTAATATCTATCTACAATTCACAAGTCCACGTATATTTACAACACTAGCTATTGACACTGTCTTGATAATTTACACATCACTTGTTCTATTTTCAATTTGACACTTTTTTAATCAGTTTATATTGACACTTACGACGTGTTTTCGGAACTATCGTCAATTTACGTCACTAATTTAACACTTGCGTTACTGATTAGACACTTACGTCACTGATTTGACCCTTACATCACTGATTCGTCACATACGTTAATTTGTCTAAACAACGTGCGTCTCGTTTCGCTTGTTATACGATTCGTCTATAGTTACGTTTTGTTTCTTATCCTTTCTGATCGTCCCATATTGAGGGACGTCCGAGGTAAGGTTTTGTACAGTGAGGATCTGACTGGAGTTGTTCTGAGGTGTACTGGAGGAAATAGGGCTTCCGTACTGGTTGCCGTATTTGTGTCGAGATGGGTCTTTCAGGATAGACTGTGGTTGCTTTGGCGTTTGTGAGTGCTGAAACAAGAATAAAAAACAGGTTTAAATACTTTCCTTTATAATTGACCAAGCGAAACGATGGTCCAGAGACCAGACATAGACATGGATATAGACTCAGAAGTCTATAGGAACAAATCAGTATTTTTATGTGTTCGTATATTTGTTCGATGACAGCTATGTCCAGAAGTAATTAATTGCATGCTCAGCAAAGACAACAAGTACAAGTTCGTAGTTTCTGTAGGCATGGATACGTTAGTATACTGCAGACAGCGGTATATTAGATTTTTTTAAATAGTTTGAATTTTTATTTTTTTATACTTATTAATAGACAATCAAGATGCGGTGCATCCGCATGCGCTTGACCTTCAATTCGCCTGATGTTAAGCGATGATGTGATGGAGCATGTTTGCCTAGAAAAAACCGATTCACTCGTGATTTGAAGACAACCAGATTGTAACTATCAGAAAACACCAATTCAGGCAGCGCATTCCACAGACTAGCAGTTTGCACAATAAAAGTGGAACCAAAGCGCTTCGTACGGGTTTTTGGAATATCAACCATAAAGCGGTGATGATTTTTCGTGCCTGCACTGGCAGTCCGATACAAAAATGGGCAGAAGGGGATCAGAGCAGATCCGATGCACACTCTCCGAAATGTATCAGAATTTTAGTTTTTTAATGTTTATTGTAATTAATAACTTGTTCTGTATTTAATCAATGTTTTTCCATCCAATATATACCTGTGTGCAAGTTCCTGGGTGCAGCACGGTGACGTCAGGTGGTGGGACAGCCATTTTCTCAAGTCTCTGGCGCCTCAGCGTGCCTCCTCCCGACTGCCGGTCTAGGGACACTATTGTTGCCATTACTTACATATAATTAAACGCTTCAAACTTACGGCCGGCTCTGCCATCATCACTCGACATATTTTTTTGTATGAATACAAAAAATTTACAACACCATACATAGCACTGTTAGTAAATTAGAGATCAAAAAGCTACAATGCTCCGTCAATCATGTTGAAAGAGTATATCCTGTGAACTGCCAATTATGGGTTTTCTGCCAACTTGTACAAAATATTTATTTGTTTTATTTGTGGCGCTTACGCCAACATTGACACTGTCTACACTTATGTCAACTTACTATCAAGTCCATAGTTGAGCGGCGGGCTGGTCATATGCGAGGGAGAGCCGCCCGACACGCCCCCGTTCATGAGGTGCTTCGGTACCGGCTGCGCGCCATACTGCTGCGGTGGCGTGGGCGTCCGCCCGGCCTGCTGTTTAACGTAAAGGACAATGTTAGTGGAGATTCTAAAAACAGTAAGATTTCTCAAAAAAAAAAAAACCGGACAAGTGTGGTAAGACTCGCACCCTGAGGGTTCCGTACAAACTTAATTAATATGTATGTAGATAGTTTATCTATCCCGGGTAGCGAGTCTCGACGAAAAACGGTTAAAAAGGTTGAAATATTATGGACAAACTCAACTTTGTAGTTAGCAACATGTGGTCTGATACAAACCAACTACAAAATGTAAGTTTGTAATAATAAAAGGTTTTTTCAATGTTATATAACATGAAATTAATTAACAACTTTTGGACAATTCCCTATATAATATGTGCTGTGAGACCTTGCTTTCTGCCAAATTTCATTATTCTAGGTCAACGGGAAGTACCCTTTTTAACCGTTTTTCGTCGAGACTCACTATCCGGGATAGATGAAATATCTACATACATGTAATATTTATTAAGTTTATACGGTACCGTCGGGGTGCGACTCCTAATCACACTTGTCCAGATTTTTAATGATAATTTAAATTCGGGTAAATTTGCGACTTATTCAGTCGTAAAGTCACTTCGCTCCGCTAAAGCTCGTGCATTAATTTACAAACGAAAATAAAATGCATATTACAATTTACATGTTTTACATAAACATATTTTTATTTGTTTAAAACACCACCGTAACAGCAAATATCCGGTTTTCCAATTAAATATCAGGGCAATGAAACTCTACTAAAGAACTGGTGTTTTGTGTAAAAATAAAATTCGGATACGTTTCACAAAATGTAACAAAGTGGAGAGAACGAGCTTTTGAAGCATGATATGTTTTTTTTTTTTGCAGAGCCTTTTTAGATTTTTATACATGTTTCAAATGTGAGCGGCTTTTGTGTTTACCTTTTTAGGGTTCCATACTCAAAGGGTGTAAACGTGACCCTATTACTAAGCCTACTCTCTGTATGTCTGTTCGTCCTACCTTTAAACGGCTGTATCTTTCGAATCGTAATAGATGGCTAGTTGAAATTTTCACAGACTATGTATAATTTTACGGCGGATTAACTAATAAATAATAATAAACTAAAAAACTAAAATCCCTTCTTTGTACAACAAACGTATTGTAACGTATTTTTGTATTAGCTCTAATGTAAAAACGGTAATACGTACAAGCGTCAAACTTGGCATGATTATAGTACACACTCTACATTATAAAAATGGGCAAAAGTGAGTCGGTGACAACTTCTGTTCATTACCAAGTTATAACTGGTAACTTCGTTATTGAATTTTGTGGTGGTACGGAACCCTCAGTGCGCGAGCCCAACTCGCACTTGGCCGGCTTTATTTATATATTTATTAAAAACATATATAATATTGGAATATAGTTAAATAATGTGTGTGTATATGTGTGTGTGTGTGCGTGTGTGAATAATAATAAGATAAATAATGGACAGTAGATACTAATCTATCTATCTATATATATATATAAAAATGAATCCCTATTTACCTTGGTCATGCCATATCTTGAGAACTACTTTACTGATTAAATTCATCTTTTTTAACAAGTTTTCTAATATTTTGTTAAAGGTTCTTACGGAAAGAAAAAACAGGAAAATTGCGCAGAAAATTGAAAATTTTCAGAAAACTTAACGACGATTTTAACTTCGCGCGTTTGATAGTTCTAAGACAGGACAACGTCTGTCGGGTCAGCTAGAATCAGAATCAGAATCATTTATTGACATATTGAAACTAATATTAGGTTTTTTTTAAATAAATAATAGGCTTGTTCTTGACCGCCAACTCGCCTGATGCTAAGCGATGATGCGGTCTACGGTGGAGCACGCTTGCCTAGAAGAAACCGATTCACTCGTGATTTGAAGACACCCAGATTGTAACTATCGGGGAACACCCATTCAGCCAGCGCATTCCACAGACTAGCAGTTCGCACAATAAAAGTGGAATCAAAGCGCTTCGTTTAGGTTTTTGGAATACCAACCATAAAGTGGTGTCGATTTTTTATGCCCGCTCTGGCAGTCCGATAGAAAAATGGGCAGGAGGGAATTAGATCATGAAGATCCGATGCACACTCTCCGAAATGTATTCGATAAAAGACCGAGTTATAGTTATACTTATTGTAGAATAATACTTAATATTGCTTACAATATGTCTCGTCAATTCACAAAAAATATCATAGTAGCTAGTATAGTATAATAACTGACCTGCTGTAGATATTCTCCGATGAGCGGCGGGTAGGAGAGGTATCTGTCTGAAGACATGTTGTAGTAGGAGCCATCTAGCGGCGGCATCGGGCTGGGTGCGGGCACGTAGTTCGACTTGCCTGTGCGCATACGGGATTACATCAATGGGGGATTAAAAACAGTTAACATAATATGTAATTAGAAGTTACATATCACACTACCAACTTTAGTAAATTGTCTGTAATCTTCAATAAATGTTATATATCTAAAAAAAAAAAAACTTTTAGTATTACAGGTACACCCTGCAATTTTCCCTCCTATTAAAAATATATCTGTTTCCTTCTGATAACAACAATTTTGGCATATAAGTAAAATAAAGTAACATGTTCAGTTCATTTATGTTAAATTAGCACTACTTCTATGCATTAGTCATTCTTCTGAGAATCTACTATTTATTTATTACATTACATGTGTCAAAATGCTAATTAAATTTATGTCAAAGTGTGAAAGTTGTTTTTAATTTTTATTTATCTAGGCCTATGTGGCAATGGGCAGGCCACATCGCTCGAAGAACCGATAACCGATGAGGAAGAATGGTTCTTGAGTAGAGACGACGAACCGAAAGACGCAGCGTAGGTATGTAGGCCTCCCACTAGATGGACCAACGACATAGGGAGAGCCGCTGGCATCCAGTGGATGCAGATGGCAGGCTGTCGTTCAGTGTGGAGGTTAAAGAGGGAGGCCTATGTTCAGCAGTGGACGTCTTCTGGCTGATGATGATGATGATGAGACCTATGTCTAGCAGTAGACTAGTATATGCCGATGATGATGTTACTTTGTATATTCTTACCGGTGCTTCTTCCGAGTGTGCCATGCGTGTTGATATCTTTATGTCTATGTGGGTGTGGCAGTGTGCGTGCATGGTCACCCTCGTACACCGCGTAGTTGGGGGGAGGGTAGTCCAGCGGAGGGGGGAGGATCACACCTTGCTCGTCGATCAGGTAGTCCGCAGTCTGTGGATTAACAACATGTTTAAGGACTTTCCAGAACTTGTTCATTATATTTTATTTATATTACACAGGAATTACTCACGTAAGATTAAGCCGGTCACTCCGACTATAGTTTCAACCGCATTAGGTGGTCTTTTTCGAGGTGAATGCGCGCGAGCGGCTGCGTCTCGCTTGTTCATTATAATACAAACTTACTAGTTATATACCATACCATAGACCAGGGGGAGTTTTTTTTGTTTGTTAATTAAATAATAGGCTTGCGTTTGACCACCATATCGCCTGATGTTAAGCGATGATGCGGTCGACATTGGAGCACGCTTGCCTATAAGAAGTTTTGGGAGTTCAAACCCTCCCCCCCATGTAAATGGCTACGCCTGTGCTAGTTTTTTTTCGGAAACTGCTTGTCGTGTCTGTTATGACAAGTAACAATTCACTTTTTTAAAAGAATTATTTATTTGATACAAGCGTTCATATTGCCAATTTAAATACTCATGCCAAGTTTCATCCGAAAGTACTGTGAAGTACTTTTCGTCAGCAGTTTCAGAAATATTTATCTATAAGTTTGTTTGAGCGCTTCGCACTTGTTTTCGGAATTTCAACAATGAAGCAGCGTCGCATTTTCGTGTACTCTCAGTCCGATAGAAAAATGGGCAGGAGGAAATTAGCTCATGCAGATCCGATGCACACTCTCCGAAATGTATCCGATAAAAAACTGATGGACTAGCAACGTTGCGTCGATGGTCAAGACTAAGAAGCTTTAAAACATGTGTGGCATTTAAAACATGTGTTCAAATCGCGAAAGATTAAAAATTACTAAGAAGCTTAGTCTGAACTAGGGATTCGTTGCTGATGAGCCTCTTGGCATGTTCCTAATAGACTCCAATGCTCTAAGCTGATAAGCTAGATTGCCTAGAAGAAACTGATTCACTCGCTACTTGAAGGCTTTCTTATTGTATCGTATACTGGCTGGGCCGGCAGTTTCACCACCATGAGTTACTCCTTATATCATTAGCTAACTGCCTCTGAAAATTCGGTCAAACTCGATCCAGCCGTTTAGGAGTCCATAGGGACCATACCCAGATCGTTTTCCATATCATCATCAATAATTCTCCACACACTGCTGGGTATAGGTCTCCTCTTCAGCGTGCCATCTTTTCCGGTCCTGTGCTACCTTTGTCCACTGCGTTAGCCAGACACCGTTTGGCAGCCCTGCCGAAACCGGAACGCTGCCGTAGCTGCCGGGGACTGAGGGCCGTACTGTGTTGTCGCGTTTCATATTGAAGAGGGTTTTTAGCCATAAAACACCACGCTGGCCAGTGCGACTTGGTGAGTTTTTCACCAAGGCCTCGTCTGTTTATCAGCCAGTGCACCACGGGTAGGCGAGGTTAGCTTGGATGGCTAGATGTTATGCCACCCCGTATACACCCGATTTTCATATATATAAATTAAACATACCTGACTCATCATATGCCTGTTGGGCATAGTGGGGACCTCGGGTATCGGCGGAGGCTGCCCATCACCATCCTGGGAGTACGTCTCCGACTTCTCTGACACCGAGCTGAGGGTTTCTCCCGTCATCGTGTCGTTGTACGATGAGGGCGCGTACATCTCTATTGCTGCTGACTTCGAGGACTGGCCAGCTTGTTCTGCGGGTGAGTGGGGGATCCTTTATGATCAGACTGTCTACAAAGCAAAAAGACTACGAGGGCAGAACGACAAAAACCCATGCAGGGTTCCGTACAAAATTAATAAATATGTAATATGTCTATGTGCAGCAGTGGTAGCCCATTTGAGAGACCGCTAGACTTGAAAGCGTGAGGTCCCGGGTTCAAACGCTGGGCCCGTACCAATGAGCTCTTTGGAGTTTATGTACGGATTTTCATACCACTGGCTTTTCGGTGAAGGAAAACATCGTGAGGAAACCCTCTTACGTACGGAGAATGAATTCAATGGCGTATGTTAATCCATCAACCCGCACTGGGCCAGCGTGGTGGATAGGGCCCAATCACCCTTTCGGGGGTAGGCTAAAAGTCCAGTAGTGAACTGTTAAAAGGCTGATTATGATGATGATGTCTATGTAGATAATTCATCCATCTCGGGTAGCGAGTCTCGACGTGAAACGGTTAAAAAGGTTGAAATATTGATGGACAAACTTAAATTTGTAGTTAGCAAACACGTTCGGGAGAACGTTTTGTAGTTGGTATGTAAGGGATTACATACCAACTACAAAACGTAAGTTTAGAATAATAAAAAAAAAAACATGTGATGTTACTTGAATTAAAAAAAAAAAACGGATTTTTCCTTTATAATTATGTTCTGTGAGACCATGCTTCTTGGCAAATTTTATTATTCTCGGTCAACGGGAAGTGCCCTATAGGTTTTGATTTCCTTAGTCTTGATCTTGACAGACAGACAGACAACAAAGTGATCCTATAAGGATTCCTTTTTCTTTTTGAGGTACGGAAACCTAAAAAAATTGCAAACAAAAAACAAGTGAAAAAAACTCACCTTTCAATCTTCTAGCTCTTCGTTTGAAAACAAAACAAGCAACTAAAGCAGCGTTTATCAAAACGAGTACAGCACCGGTGACTGACACGTATACTATGACGGACTTGGACATGTCTGCCGTTTCTACATATTCTGTGGTCACTACGTTCAGCTCGCCTACTTCTGATGAAGCTTTGGGAAGGAGAAAAATAATAACAATGGTTAGCAAATTAAAATAAACTAGCAAATAATTAAAATAAAGGTAAACTTATATTAAAATACATGCAAGTAGTGTGAATTTGAGAATGTCTTTTAGAGCAGGCTTAATAGTGAATTACACAGTCTTATACGACAGTGTAGACTAGTAAGTAAACTTAAATGGTATATTATTTGCAGAACAAAAAGTTTGAATGAAGGGAATTTGATTAGCCGATTAGCTTTGATTCGATAGACTTAAAATAAAACCAGCCAAGTGCGAATCGAGCTCGCACACTGAGGGTTCCGTACCACCACATAACTTGTTAGCTACAAAAAAGTAGTGCAAAAGACAACATGCCCAGGCGGTCACCCATCCAAGTACCGACCGCGCCCGACGTTGCTTAACTTCGGTGATCGTAGCTCTTGGTCATTGTCTACACCGGTAATTTTATTAGAGATAGTAATTTACAAATTATGCATTTTGAGTCAAAACTAATCAAATACGAATTTTTATGATGACGATATAACTGCGTTTAAAAGGCAGCAATAGAATTCCGAAGTAGAATGGACTAAAAACGAATTTGTGTCTGAGTGTAATGCAATACACTTAGGTAGCATGGCCATTAGGACGGACTCATTTGGCCCACGTGCGCTCAATGCTCGGCCCGCTGGAATTTTTCTTACGGGCCGCCGCAAATATTTAATTTTTATTTTATGAATGAACACCAACATGATGTACGTCCTTGCTTACACGACGGAGACAAGGCACAAGAAACAAACTAAACGCTACCACAATTATAGGTGCGGACTACATGCTATTAAAAAACGAGAGTTATTTTTGAATAAAACACATTGATATACATTGATGTACATTGATATAAATTACGAGATGCGAATATTGAATTTTGCGAATTTGTATGATTTTTTGTATTTTTATCTAACAATAGCTTATTGTGAACAGATTTTAATGATATTTTTTTAATGAAACAAATTTTTAGTTCTATAAATTTTAAGAAAATATTCCAACTTTAAAATTTCTGGATGGTAAATTAGGAGATAAATTCCGTTTATTGAACTTTCAGTGAAACGGTAGTTTATTGTTCTTGTAAAAATGTATTAGTCATCCTTGTTATTGCATAAACTGATGTGAAATAGCCATGCCAGTATGAATGGCCATAGCCCGTAGTCATGAATCTGCAATAGCGGCCCGAATACGAAAAAAATTGAGCATGCCTGGCGTCGTTGCTTTCAATGCAAGTGCTCGGTAATTTACTTTTAAACATTTAGGGAGTCCTAAAATTCTTAATTGCTCACTTTAAATTTGTTTTTAAGTACAGCAAAAATATTCGATGTCAAGATTGTAGCCAGTATATTAATAAATTTGTAGGTATTAAAATAATACACCTCTATTACTTGTCTAGTGTTTATACCTTTTTTGATTTAAATTCGCGTATTTTTCTGAAAACTGATAATTCAGCGTTTCACCACCAACTCGCCTGTTGGTAAGCGACAATGAGGTCGAAGATGAAGCACGCAGACTTAGAAGATACCTATTCACTCTGACCTTGGAAAGGCCCAGATTACTACTTTACAAAGTAATTTTTAGAAGCATTTGTAAACCAGAGCAAAAAAAATATTTTCTCAAATTCACACTCAGTTGAATTGAATTCCAGTTTCACTATATTTGATAAAATAATATCATTATTTAGTTTTCGTCTGACAACTTTGTTAACTATGATAGACACACTTACGTTTTACTAAATGAATGCTCAAGTTAGTTTTGATGTGGTGGCTTTATTATTTTGTGGCATTTGCGGAGATATCTCCATAATTTAGCTGTGAAAGCAATCATTGTAAAGCGTAGGTGTAAGCACCACAGTTTTTTTGCTATTTTTGCAACATTCTTGACGGTGAAACGCAAATTCAATATTAAAAAAGTGACGAGTATTAAAAATAAAATAAAAACGATACCAAATATAGATACAACCTCCGATCAGACAAACAAGAGAGATGATAAGATGGTGTGGCGGATGTGAACGCATCTGGTCTAAATTAGGCTTGATGCCTTTTTATTATCTCAGAGAAAGTAACGGTCTTAATTAACATAGTTAATAATTAGCTAGAGACAATGGGGTCATTTAAAACCTTCTTTAATATCTTTATTTTACCTTATTTTTTTTTCTTTCTTCGAACTAACCCGACGATCTTGCAGTCCTTTTTGCATGTGAATTATAGGTTCATAGGTGTCGCTACAATTTACTGTGCGTCAAAAACGAGTAAGTGAAATTACAGTTTTTCCGTTAAGCGGATTAGGGGTATAGAGAAAAATATATTATGATACACGGAGACATTTACGGTCGTACTTATAAACATGTTTTAAATGTTTATCGGGACTTATCACGTATTATTTATTATAGGTAAAAAATATGTACCTTTCGCTCGACGTTTCGACCATGTTACAATGGCCGTGGTCACGAGCTGACCACGGACATGTGTTCAAATCGCGAAAGTTTAAAAATTACTTTTGTACTTATAAACGTTACTTAAGCAATGTTTAAAATTACTATCTCGTTTTCACCTGTGACTATTTCCGTGAGTGAGAAGTTGATAGAGCAATTTTAAGCATAGCCTAACTTGAGTAACGTTTATAATTAAGGCTGTTAAACACGAACTATAGCTTGGACCGAAAGGTTCTCGAATGGTGACCACGGTCAGGTAAGCGCAGTGTAGGACGTCTACCCACAAGATGGACAGACGACCTAAAAGAGGCCGCAGGAAAACGCTAGATGCAGGCCGCTTCCAACAGGCCTTTTTGGAGATGGATGGGAAAGAAAGAAAGAAAGAAAAAAAAAATATTTATGAAGATGAGAAATAAAATATACAGACATTACGAATTTAACAAATTAAATTTAACGTAAATTTAACAACAAATTTAATAGTTTCAGTCACAAGCCGATCCCAACTCAGCGTAGTGAGCCTATGTCTAGCAGGGACGTCCTATGGCTGAAATGATATCTCCCTTGCTTGTCTGAGGATACAACCAAAAATACAACAACACTGAAACAACCTTTCTACATAAACTACATCCAAATATATATCAAACCTCGAATCCTTTTATTCGTCCTTCGATGCAGACAGAACCCTATCAGCAGTACATTCAGCAAGATAAGTGCTGTGCCCACTATCGTCCCCGTTATGATGAACACTCCGGGGACGTTGTAGGAGTTGTACTCCTCTGAGCTCGATTGTACTGATGATGGAAGTAAGTCTGGGCAGCGTGAAATTAGACAATACTTTGTGATATTGGCTTAGGTTTCAACAGTGTTTTAGATTCCGTCACAATTTTATATATCATCTTGCAATGTCCTCGCTTACTCTACATTGTAGGGAAGAGAAAGATTTTTTTTTCAGTTTCAACAAATAAGAATGCTATTAAAATGTTGTGGTAGGTCCTTTGAGTGATAAATGATAATCACCCATAGGGTTGCCAACTTTAAAATAAAGTATTTACCACTACGAGTATAAAAAGTATTTAGCAATAAAACAATAAGTATTTTTCCGATTTATTTATAAAAAATGTTTGATAATATATTTTCTTGTGCTCTTAGAACACTAGCTCAATGAAATCTTACAAGAATATTCCGTTCCATTTTATGCATAAGTCAGAAATATCGTATTTTTTTCTTCAAAAGTATAATGAAGCAAAATAATGTATGATACTTTATTTCAAAGTATTGTTGGCAACCTTAATCACCCATAAGGGTGGGAGGGTTTCTTATCTTGAGAATACCTTTATAATTTATTTCAAAACACAAAGATCTATGTTGCATTAGATGGTCGGAAAGTGTCTGCCAAATTGTGACAACCAGTATTATTATGAAGCTCTAGAAAAAAATATTATGAGCGGCAGAAAATTTGACCGTTGAAAATAACTCTTAAATCTGGACTTTGGTTGCCTATATCTGGCTGCTGAAACGTGCCCCTCAAAATCTGACAGTGGAATTTTAGCAGCCAACTTCTTGTATTTTTAAATATGGTTGTCATCGATGTAGAATGTACAAGATCAACGGTTCCGACCCTAAAAACGGCCAGATATTTAAGAGCACAAATAAATGTGTGGTCTTACTTAATAAAAGGTAGGGTAATAAAAGTTTGAGCTCTCGTCAGTATCGCGGAGCAGCATGTCCTATGTCAATTACGCGTTAGTCAAAACTAAGCCATAATAGACATAACTAAGGTTGATTATTATTAAAATACTTTTATGACGTATTGTATTTCTGTATATATATCTTAACAGGTAGCTACAATAGTAAGCTCGTGCCATTTTTCTCGCCTGTGTTTGGATGCCTCGCTAAATCTTGTACGTTCTCCACATGACTACATCGATGGTGGTCGTGGAAATATGACCTCTCAATACACGCTTATCAACTACATCAATCGTAAAATAATTATACTCACTCAATGTAGTAACTTTAGTATCATCGGGCCGATACTTGCTCTGCCCTATTTTGTTGATCGACATCACTGAGAAGACGTAATCCGTGCTCCTTTCGAGGCCCCCGACAGTGAAGGTTGTAGCGTTCTTCGGCACCACATCTTCATACTTGTATGACTCTTCGTAGATTTTCCTGAAATATTCATTATCAGTAACACTGATTCTTATTACAAATATGTTTCTTCTTGGTACTGAATTTTAACAGGATTTGGAGGATATTGTATTTATTTGAAACGTATTTTATCGCGTGTATTTTACATTATTTTAATTCTTGACTTTTCAAACACTGCTGTGTCAGGTAAATAATGTAAAATACACGTGAAAAATCCCTTAGAAGTGTCCAATTTCAATGTGTCGCGTAACTCTAAGAAAACAGTATCTCGGTTAGAATATAACTGTTTTTTTACAACTCAAGTATAAATTACAAACTTAAGAACCCTCAACAAAAGAGCTGATAATCGTCAAACGGCTAAACATATTTCCTTGGAATCATAGATAAGAACACTCGGTTATAGTCACGTCAAACACACAAAAGTCAAACACACAAAAACTATATCAAAATTGGTTCACTTGTTTGGAAGCTACAATGTCACAGACATACACACAGATACACACGTTTAAATTAGTTATAATTTAAGCCCTCTATGTATCGTGACATGGTATGCCCAAGAACTTCAGAAGCTCAAAGACATGACCTCTACCAAAATTCACTGAACCAGCATGGTGGATTACGGCCCATCCTCTCTCTGAGAGAAGGCCTGTGTCCCAGCAGTGGGAACATGATAGGCTGATGGTGATGAGAGTAACTAACCTGTACCGTACCCGGAACCAGGAGTAGAGGCCTCCATCGAAGCCCGGGGTCCACTGCAGCGTGACGGTGTTGTGAGTCACGTTGGTCACAGTTAGTGATATCACTTGATCTGAAACAGAGGATATGGTTACATTTTTATCAAAAATATTATAACAAGATCACGCAAATAAATAAATCCTCTTTTGGTAGGTCATCATCATGATCATTTCAGCTATAAGACGTCCACTGCTGGACATAGGCCTCCCCCATCAGTCTCCAAAAGGGCCGGTCGGAAGCGGCCTGCATCCAGCGGTTCCCTGCGGTCTCTTTTAAGTCGTCTGTCTATCTTGTGGGTGGACGTCATAGGCTGTGTTTCCCGGTCCGTGGTATCCATTCGAGAACCTTTCGGCTCCATCGGCCATCTGTTCTGCGTGCTATATGCCCTGCCCACTTTTGGTAGGTAGTGCCCATAGAAGACAAAACATATGCCTTAGTATAATGATTGTTCATGTTCTAATGTCTCCGTATTTCAAAACTAACTTTTCGCAAAAACTGCAAGGCACTTTATAATTTTTCACGCACACAAGAAACTTGTAGCGTCAATAATTAACTAACGTCTAACTTACTAATAGTCCACATTATGCACAAAAAATAGGCGGAAAGGACGACAATGGGCATCAAGACTGATTTCGGCCTGATGCATTTGCATCCGCCACGCCACCTTACTATATCAAGTTTGCCTGATCTGAGGAGAGACCTATGCAGCAGTGGGCTTTGGTGGGCTGATTTTCTACGTTTAGCCACCAACTCACCTGATGGAAAGCGACGTTGTGTCCGAAGATGGAGCAGGTAGACCTAGAATGTACATTTTCACTCTGACCTTGAAGACAACCAGGTTATAGTTTTCAGGAAACAAGGATGGTGGCAATGCATTCCAGTCCCTAGAAGGTGGAAATAAACCGGCTAATTGGAGCCGGTGGTATGTCGTATGTAGGGATGGTATTTATGCATTCTCCGTCGATATGATAAAGGATTAACTTACCAGGGGCAGTAGTAATATCCAGCTTAACCGACGTGGTAGAGAATCCCAGGTCATTCCTCGCCCCACACTCGTACGTCCCGTAGTCCGAGGAAGTGATATCGTTGATTAGTAGAACGGAGGTGTATGTCACTGGGTCCAGTTTGTGGTACTCTGCGAAGTATTTCGTGGAAGTGTTGACTGGGAGTTTAGCGCCGTTTTTGGACCAGGTGAAGTTTGGTGCTGGGGCGGATTTACACCTGGAAATAATTTTGAATTAAAACTACAGTTTTGGTTGCCACTAGAGACACCGGCATCGATTCTGATGTACTCTAAACTAAACTAAATTTGACAACTCTAAAATTGCTGCCATCTTTCTCTCACATATTAAAATGAAAAGAGAGGCCAACCAACTGTTCTTGAACCAACCAACCAACTTGAAATACCGGAGCTAGGCTGGGCCGCTGTCATAGTTGTTCCAGTGTTATGGACTCACTTGCAAGTCAATCGTGCCACCTGGCCCACGTTGGAAGCTGCCTTGGCCAAGTTGGGAGCGGAGTCCATCTCCGGCTTGAACTTGACGACCAGCATCACATCCTGCTTGCTCTCGCCGCCGATACCTGAACAAATATACAAATTAATTACATTATAATACAATTACAATTATTTTATACTAGCGGTCCGCCCCAGCTTCGCACGGGTATAGATTATAGCCTATGACACCCGGGGATAGTGTAGCTTCCCGTCAGTGAAAGAATTTTTCAAATCGGTTCCGTAGTTTCGGAGCCTATTCAATGCAAACAAACAAACAATCAAATCTTTCCGCTTTATAATATTAGTATAGATTATCTGTGTTAAAATATGACATCTATACTTCTCTATCTCTACATAGTATAAATTGAAGTCGCTTTCTGCGTCTGTCTGTCTGTATGTCTGGCCGCTAACTCCTCCTAAACCACGCAACGGATTTTGATGCGGTTTTCACCATCAGTTAAATACATTTTCACGGAAGGTTTATATATATAACTAGCGACCCGCCCCGACCTCGCACGTAAATTACACCCGTGCGAAGCCGGGCGGGCGGGTCGCTAGTAATATTATAAAGTTTTTGTAAAGTATTTGATTGTTTGTTTGTTTGCATTGAATAGGCTAAGAAACTACTGAAACGATTAAAAAATCTTTTACTGTTGGGAAGCTACACTATCCCCTGGTGAATAGTCTACATTATATTATATATATAAAAAAAATAGGGATCCTTACTAAAACTCTAATAATGTAACCCAATGTGTAATAAAAATTGGATTTACACCCGTGCGAAGCCGGGGTGCGTTGCTAGTATATAATAATTTTAAAAATTTACAACCCTATCGCATAAGAATTTATAACATTTAAACATTTGGATTGAAATTTAAAAAAATGCGACAGTAAAATTAAATTTATTGACTAAAAATATACAAAAGGGGCGTATTGAGAACCGTCCTCCATTTTGAAGTCGGTTAAAATAGGGCTGTATCTTATGTATTTTATATTTAGTTCTCCTATTTTGCCGTTATTCGGCAAGTGAATTTAGTCATAAAAATAAATGTGCAGTAAAAAAAAGAAATGAAAAGTATACAATTCAATGTTCACACAATTTCATAATTTCAGATGCAAACTGCCTTTCGGTATTTCGTTTTTTATTGACATTAATAACAGCCCTTTTAAAGAACTCCAAACACATAAAACACACCACACACACACACACACACACACACACACACACACACACAGTCGGTAAATTTTAGTTGGCATGCCAGGCCAACTTATCTTAAGGTGCTCCAGCGGCGTAAGGTATATGTACTCGTAGATGATGAATCTCTTACCATTATCAACCACACACAGGAAGTTTCCGACGTCAGCTCGCGTCGGCTCGTGTATGGTCAGATAGCTGGTAGCGTTCCTAGCATCGAAGGTGACCTGCTCTCTCGAGATGGAGTACCCCTTACGCTCCCATCTGACGTGGTCAGCTGTTAGCGGGTTACCTAAAAAAATAAAGAGTTTCAAGAAGCTTGTTTAGAAATAGCTTTTTTTCTTTTATTTGATATAAGAGTTTCAAGAAGCTTGTTTAGATATAGCTTTTTTTCTTTTATTTGATATCATGGTTTTTGTGCTTACCAATAGCTGTGCAAGACAGTACGGCGTCTTCTTTAGGATCCGCGATACCATTCTGTGAAACTGACTTGATTGAAGCCGAATCTATAAACAATTACATTTTTAAAAATTACAAAAACGTACTTTATAATTAAAACTTAATCAAAAATAAAATAAGTTTTTTTCGTGTTCTTCTCAGGAAACCCTTTCATTTGATACCCATATCATGGAGGCGCATAAAAAATAACTGATCCGCCATCTTTGGGAGTCCACGATATTGGATTTAGAATGACGTCACTAACCATACATTGGCATCCAAACTAAAGGTGTATGCAAGATTTCAGCTCAATCGTTTGGGGATAACTGTTTTAAAATTCAGTTATAAGATTTGACCCATACTAACAAGGCAAGTTAAATAAAAGCTTGTAAAAACAATCATTAAAATAATATGCTAAAACCAAAATGCTACTGTCAAGAAGAGAGGTGAACTAAACTATAGGGTGGGCTAGTTGGTGAATAGATCCAACTTAAGACAGACCAAAAACATGCAAAGTAGGTAAACTCGCAGGGTCGCTCTTGTTGTCGTAGATATTATAGTAATGGTATAAATTAGGTTGCTTCAAACGAAAGGCGAATAGTCCTCAAAGTTAGGTAAAGCACTGATAATGCCCTGGGCATTGTAGATGTCTATACGCGGCGGTGACCACTTACCATCAGGTGGACCTTTGCTTGTTTACTATTTATGGCTTGAAAAAAGAAAAAGTAGTACTTACAATGCACATTGACCGTGATGTTGGCCACAGAAGCTCCCTGAGAGTTGGTTGCCTCGCAGGAATACACTCCTGCGTCGTGTCGAGTTAGTTTAGTCATATTCAACATGCTGCCTTCTGAGATTATCCGGTCATCTGCAACATCAGAAATAGTAGTTAGGTCAAGAAAAAGCGACAATGGCATCGATTCTGATGTACTCTAAACTGAACAAAATTTGACAGCTCTAAAATTGTTGAACTCTCTCTGTCTCTTTTGTTGATTTAACTCTCACATATCAAAATGAAAAGAGGCAGATAATTTTAGTCCTGTCAGGTTGGTTTAGTTTAGTGAGTGAGTTTAGTGATCGACCCCACTGTCTCATAGTTGATATTCCGAATACCCGTACTAAGTGCTTTGATTCATATTGTATGACGATATAAATTATCTTTGCTGTGGAATTATCGTCATTAACCAAAAGACGTCCAGTTCTGAACATAGGCCTCCCCCTTAGATCGCCACGACAGCCTGCTGTGTACGTCCTGTGGACACCCGCGACTCTCACGATGTCGTCGGCCCATCTAAAGGGCGGCGTACCTACGCTGCATCTTCTGGTTCGTGGTCTCCACTGAAGAAACTTTCTCCCAATCGGTTATCGGTTCTTCAAACGATGTGGCCTGCCCATTGCTACTTCAACTTGTAAATTTTAACAGCTATGTCGGTGACTCTGGTTCTTTGGCGAATATTCACGTTCGGGATTCTATCACGCAAAGAAACTCCGAGCATAGCTCTCTCCATTGCCCGCTGTGTAACTCTGAATGTTTCCAAAAGGCCAGCGGTTATACTAGTTGCAGTGCACGTTTAACGTGACGGTTTCAAACAGTGGTATTTCCGTTGCGCTGTTAGTCGCCTCACACCGGTACTGGTTATCGATTCTTCAAGCGATGTGGGCAAGTTAAGACCTCATGTGGTGAGATTAGAATGCGGTGCCTGAATGGATGTTCCCCGATAGTAACTCAGGAACCCAGATAATAACTGCTGTATATACTCACTAGAACTGCTGTAAGTAGACTGCGTTATCGGCAGCCCGTCCTTTGTCCAGGTGTAGGTGATGCTTTGTGGATTGCCGTCAGCTCGCAGCACTATTATTAGAGGCTCGTTTTCAACACCGACGGTCGTGTACGGTGTTGCCTCGTCGAATATTGGTGCATCTGTAACAAGTTTGAAGTTTTAATTTACTACTGGTAACAACTGGAATTTAGCTTGCTTCATATTAATATTTTTGGACACGTGGACCCCTGGCACTGTACGTTTTCCCGGGATAACAAGTCACTATCAGTTCTTTCAACAATTTTTTTTTAAAATCTTGACGATCCATTTCTCTATTACTGCGTGAAAGAGAAATAAATAGACAGACTTTCATATTCCACCATCATCATCTCCACATAGTATAAATGAAAGTCGCTTTCCGCGTCTGTCTGTCTGTATAACCGCTAACTCCTCCTAAACCACGCAACGAATTTTGATGCGGTTTTCACTAGCAGTTAGGAAAATTTTCACGGAAGGTTTATTTAATTATATAACTAGCAAGCCGCCCCAGCTTCGCACGTAAATTACACCTGTGCAAAGCCGGCGGATCGCAAGTAAGTCTATATAGTTTACTGGTAGACATAGGCCTGTCCCAAGGCACACCATAACCCGAGCTTTTCAAATGACTGCCAACTGTTATACACCCAATTTGCATGACAGTAACTGTTTATGGAATTATTTCCTTCCAACACCATCAAACTTATAAATATTTTTTGGTTACGTGGCAGGTAATCGCACATGGCACAAATAAGTAAGTGGTGTCTTAGAGTCAAAACTCATTTTGGATCGGTGTTAACCTAAGCTCATACGCCTTGATCGCGCATGTAGTAAACATTTCCTTTTGCAAAAGGAAGCCACGTTGGTCATGTATCGAATGGCGGCTTGTGATTGGAGACTCAAAAGTCATTCATTCAATTGACGCCTTGGATGGGCCCGCTCGAAAAAGATTATGCTGAACATTTTGTACCTTTTCATCGTGCGGGGTAAGGGATGAGCAGTCAAGTGGTCACATCGTAATTGGTGTCAATATACTCCTAAGCTCATCAACATCATCAGCCAGAACACGTCCACTGCTGAACATAGGCCTCCCCATTTAACCTCCACACTGAACGACAGCCTGCCTTTTGCATCCACTGGATGCCCGCGACTCTCACAATGTCGTTGGGCCATCTAGTGGGTGGCCTTCCTACGCTAAATCTTCCGTTTCGTGGTCTCCACTCAAGAACCTTTCTTCCCCATCAGTTAACGGTTCTTCGAGCGATGTGGCCTACCCATTGCCACTTCAACTTGCAAATTTTAACAGCTACGTCGGTGACTCTTGTTTTTTGGCGAATATCCACGTTCCGGATTCTATCGCGCAATGAAACTCCAAGCCAAAAGGCCAACAGTTAAGGACCAACTGGTCATCACTGGCAACACACAATGGTCAAAGACCCTTGTCTTTAGGCACTCTTTTAGACTCCTAGATACTTACACAGAACTTTAAGTGGCAGTGCATCGTTGACGCTTCTCTCCAGCGCTTCGTTTGTGGCCTGACACGTGTAGACCGCTCCGTTGAGGTCTTTACTGATGTTCAGCTTCAGTTCTATGGTGGAGACTGTGCCTCCATGGAGGCCTTTCTTCTGCTGCATTGGTAGACCTGTTGGATAATATTTATTTTTAACTGACGAAAGGAGAGGTCATCAATTTGACTGTACGTTTTTTGTATGTTTGTTATGCGATTACTCCGCCAATTATGAATTGATTTTGATGTTTTTTTTGCGTATGTCCTACTTCAGAGGTGGTCCCATATTATACATTTTCCTCTATCCAGGTTTGATTTAGAAGACAAATAAAATTCGAAATTTTTTCCGAAAAGTTGGACAATTCAGGGAAAAACTGAGACTACTTTTTAATATGAAATTTGGACAGGAAGTTTGTCGGGTCAGCTAGTTATGTATAATTATGGTTTGAATTAGAATAGTTACCCTGCACTGGTATCCCGTCCCTCCACCAGGACAGCACGGCGGGCGGGTTACTGGACGCAGCATCGCACTTGAGTGTGGCTTCGATTCCCGGCTTCAGCTCCTCCGGGTCAGCTCTCACTTTCACTGTCTCTGGCGCGACTATTCACAAAAGTACAATTAGTACCGTAAAACATGTTTTAAGAAAAAAGTAAACAGAAAGAAAGAAAAAACACAATAGTTCATCGAATCAGGCGTTACTTTGCGTAAGTCCATCTACAAAACTGTTTTTCTGACGAATCATCATCATCATCATCATTTCACCCATAGCACATCCACTGCTGGACATAGGCCTCCCCCATCGATCTCCAAAAGGGCCGGTTGGAAGCGGCCTGCATCCAGCGTTTCCCTGCGGTCTCTTTTCTGACGAATATCTAGTGTAATTCCGCTTCTACGTCGCTTTAAGCGCTTTGCTTTATTAATTTGGGATACATTAATTTACTCTATAGATATTTGTTTGTTGTTGTGGTTTAACTTAATTAAATGCATAAAAGAGAAAATTAACTTGACCTTGACACAAATAATTTCATCGCACTACTTAATCATCATCGGCCAGAAGACGTTCACTGCTGAACATAAGCCTCATACTCAGAATGCCACACTGAACGACAGCCTGTCATCTGCATCCACTGGTTGCCCGCAACTCTCACGATATCGTCAGTCTATCTAAACCTACCGGTCTAGATAGACTGGTAGGTCTGCGTCTTCCGGTTCGTGGTCCACTCAAGAACCTTTCTTCCCCATTGGTTATCGGTTCTTCGAGCGATGTGATCTACTCTGTGACATTGCTACTTCAACTTGGATAGCAGCTATGTCGGTGACTGTGGTTTTTCGGCGATTATCCTAGTCCCGGATTCTATCGTGCAAAGAAACTCCAAGCATAGCTCTTTTAATTGCCCGCTGTGTGACTCTGAATGTTTCCAAAAGGCCAGCAGTTATACTACTTACAGTGCACATTTAACGTGACGGTCTCAAACAGTGGTATTTCCGTTGCGCTGTTAGTCGCCTCACACCGGTACTGCGCCTGGTTGTCGGTCACATTGGTCAGGATTGATATCTCCGCCGACACTGACTTCTCAGACGTTTTCGTTACTGAATGGACCTGATATAAAAAGAAAATAATTACGGCCAAGAAAGAAAAAGAAAAACGACTGATAAATTAGGTACTTAGTGAAAAAAACACTAAAATGTATTTTTTTTTGAAGTCGCCAATAAAACTGGCGCCCAACTTGTGGTAATATAGTAGTAGTCGTTTGTTTATACCGAGGCACAATCGTGCGGTTTTGTGGCATGCGGCATAATGAAGCATAAGCAAATAAATTTCAAAGTGCCTTTCGAAATAAATTCTAATAAACACCTTTGCCTTTCACGCTTTGACACCATAGCAGTATTCTCTATTTTAACCAAAAAGGACATTTTAATGACACTTATGTTATTGTCTTTTCTATTAATTTAATTCATAATTTAGCAACATAACACAACGTCGTACAATGTCACCTTAGTGTAGTTTTAGGACGAAAAATTCTGAAAATAGCGTTTGAATTTACCTTGATTATTTCTATTTAGCCATTTAGAATAGGTCAATGGTATAAAGCTAAAATTACAAACATTATACTAAATTACTAGCTGAATCCCGCGGTGTTACTTGCGGTTTACTAGTTTTTCCGCATTTCTGGGGGAAAAGTACATTATGTCCCTCCTCATTATGCTCCCTATTATCCTGTCAAATTTCGTTAAAATCGGCTCAGCCGTTTAGTCGTGAAAAGCGAACAATCAGGCAGAGAGCCAGATTTACTAAAGTTGCACGACCGCAAACTGTATCTCGGAACGTGAACCTTTATGGTTCACGTTCAGGTGATTCTCCGCAGTCACTTACACTGAATCGCTTAAAACAGATGACGGTACAGCCCCTGTTCTTACCTTTTTATCATTCTTAAACCACGTGAGGGTAGCGAGGGGGTTCCCACCGGTCGACATGCAGAGGAGCTTTTGAACCGTTCCAGCGATCAGCGTGGTTCCGGGAACGTAGCCTGTGATGATGGGGGCGTTTGGTGGATCTGTTGACAAAGAAAATAGTTTAGGGATCCATTGAACTTCATCATCATCATCAGCCAGAAGACGTCCACTGCTGAACATAGGCCTCCCCCTTTAACCTCCACACTGAACGACAGCTTGCCTTTTGCATCCAATAGATGCCCGCGACTCTCACAATGTCGTCGGTTCATCTAGTGGGAGGCCTCCCTACGCTGCGTCTTCCGGTTCGTGGTCTCCACTCCAGAATCTTTCTTCCCCATCGGTTATCGGTTCTTCGAGCGATGTGGCCTGCCCATTGCCACTTCAACTTGCAAATTTTAACAGCTATGTCGGTGACTCTGGTTCTTTGGCGAATATCCACGTTTCGGATTTTATCGCGCAAAGAAACTCCATTGAACTAAACCCTTTTTACATAAAAAATTTAGGTTTTTCGAGGGAAGTGGTTAGGTTAGTGTTAAAGTACGTAGGCTAAAGTTTGCTTTTAAACCCTTTTGATGACGCCTTTATTTCAGTTTCAAACCAAATTATAACTATTATAGTATGATATTGTGCGAACCGCTAGTCTGTGGAACCCCCGAAAAAAACAACGACGGTAAAAATGTTTTTATACTAGAAAAATACCACCATCCTAGTATAAAATAACGATGTCAATATTGAGGCAATTATTTAAAAAATAAAATTGAAACAATTACAATTTAAAAACAATTTCTTTAGTAGAATCGGGGCCCTGAATAGTTGGCCCCTGATAGTTATTACAATTCGGGTTTCTTCAAGTCACGAATTAGTATTTTCTAGGACTGGGAATTGTTTTTTTAATCCCCGATAAAAGTGGGGATAATCTTCAAACAGCTGAAAAGATTTTCTTGAATCATAGCTAAGAACACTCTCGATCAAGTCACCATTCAAACAAACAAAAATCATCAATATTGTTTCAGCTGTTTGGGACCTACGATGCGACAGACAGACACACTTTGAAATATAACACACCTTTTTTTCTTATCAGGAGAAATGGAAAGAAAAAACAGAGAACAAGATAAAAACAGATGAAAAAAAATCTGTTTTTCATGGTAAACATGTGGTAAAGTTAAGTAACTTACTGTAGATAAGTTATTACTCGAGTTACCCGATAATATTTAAACGTCAGCGAAAACATAATTTAGCGCCAAAACGGTGTCATCCATCTTTGTACCCATTAATTATAGGCTAAAATAACACACGCTTATAGTTAGGTACTATAAAATTATGAATTATGAGCAAGGGTCTAGTCACGGAGATGTAATTAAAGTAATGGGTGACAACCCTAGTTTAGGGGTTGCTCTAGAATTATAGTGACAGTAATCAAACTTGTGCGATTTTTATAACTGAAACTTTGTCGATTTTTTTGATTTTTGTCTATTCAGTTGAGTATAAATTTTTAAAAGATTAAATACGACATAGTCACAGTAAAATTTAACTAAAGAAAGACGCAGTCATGCAAGTCAGTAAAAAAGTGAAGACTTTACTAAAGGCCTAAGGAGTTTTGAATAAGATTTTAACTCGTTGGCGCAAAAACCTTTGTTGGGTTTAATACGGTCAGCTTTTGAACAAAGCCGGGTCATACAAATAAGATAATTAGTACTAATCTAAATAGTTTTGTTGCGCAAATAGGCCTTTGTATAAACCTTAGTAGCGTTTCAAAGTTTAGTCCTACTTCTGAGTTTGAACTAGTAATTTATTTTTATGAAAAATAAGGCACAATTGACAATTAAACTTTATGACAGTTAGCTTTTTTATAATTTTGGCCTCACTAAATTATTGTATTAGCCAAATAACAAGTAGGAAGTCAGGAATAAGATGTTTTTGGCATATTTTTTATAGTCTAATTAATTATGAACTTTTAGTGTGGCGGAAGAGCCTGCCGTCAATCTAAATTAGTCAATAAAACAAATATTATGTATCTCAAATCCCAATTTTAATTAGTCCCATGATTTTTTCGGAAACTCCGTTCAGAGAATTGAACGTCAAAGATTACATAATAGTTAATGAAATTAAAATTTGAAAACCCGACTTCAAAATGTGTATAAAGCTAATTTAATTTACTTTGATGACATATTTTTCCAGTTTATTTGATTTAAAAATCGAATTACTGAACCAATGTGAAATTATAATCCTATAAACAAAAAATAATTTTCCAAATAGCTTTATAAATAGGAACCGAATAGAAAACCACTTCTTTTTTTTGAAGTCTGTTAAAAATGGATGGAGTTGACGTTCTGTGTTGTCGCACTATGGCTACTAATTGAGGGGTCTGTTTGTATGGGATCCATATTATAGACCCTGTTTTGTAGCGCTTCCTGAATAGATATGGCATGCCCTGTCGCAAATTAAAACCGACGTGGAAGAAAGTTTAGGTATGTGAAATACTGCTTGATAGGTTTTAGAATTAGTTGTGTAAATCAATTCTATTATATAAGTCCACGTTCTCTCTAGATATTTATCATATTAGAGATTTTCAGGCTGCCCAAAATAGGCTACGTGCTATAATTTGTGTTTTTTTTTGTTTTTATTATATGGTTAATTAATGTATTTTATTTTATTATAATTTTTTGTGCCTATGTAGAGTAAAACGGAAAACTAAACACTAAGCTGAAAATACCACATTGAGACCGTATGGAAAACCTGTTTTTTTTCCGGGAACTTAGGGTTGGTTACAACACTTTTGTAAGTTGAAGTGGCAATGGGCAGGCTACTTCACTCGAAGAAACGACACCGATGGAGAAGAAAGGTTCTTGAGTGGAGACCACGAACCGGAAGACGCAGCGTAGGTAGACCTCCCACTAGATGGACCGACGACAGTGAGAGTCGCGGGCATCCATTGGATGCAGATGGCAGGCTGTCGTTCAGTGTGGAGGTTGAAGGGGGAGGCTTATGTTCAGCAGTTGATGATTTCTGGCTGATGATGATGACAACCTTTTTCATAGCCATGTATAACACGCTTCGCTTGTCCATGTAAAAATCTCCTTTTCATGAGTTTGTAATCGTCTTAGTGTCCTTACTGGCTTTTATAGTGTCTGTGTGTAGTTAGTATAGTTTTGCTTGTTACCATTCTCGTCACGCGTGGCATTAGCATGCGAATACAAACGCAGGGCCGTCATTTGGAGATCGCCTCTTGGACTACTATAGGGGCGAGACACTTGAAATTAATCATCGATAAGTATCGATGTCATACTATCGATATGATTAATCAGACCGTCTCAATAACGTATTACGGCTGTCATATGGTGACTTTTTACCAACGACGATGGATCAGTGTAGGTATTTGCGTTTGGGTAAAGATAATGAATGTTGTTTGAAAGTCAGTAAAAAAAAAAGGCTGGAAAAAAAAATCTGCAGGACGCCTAAACCGATTTAAATGCGGTATTTTATGTGAAACCAGGCTTCATAGCGGTGATTCTTAGCTATGGTAGATCAAAATCAGCCCTGGAATTAAAAGTTATGAGCTCTTTCATGAATGGACCGTGAGTTTTTCGAAATTATAATTTACATTTGTTCATACTTTGTTCCTTGCAAAATAAGTAAACTTGATCTTCATCTTCATCATTTCATAATTTCAGCGTGAAACATACATTTGTCCGGATGACGATGCTTTCACGTCCACTGCTGAACATAGGTCTCACCCATCGATTTTCAAAAGGGTCGGTTGGAAGCGGCTTCCATCAAGCGTTTCCCTGTTGTTTTCTAGGTCGTCTGTCCATCTTGTCGGTGGACGTCCTACGCTGCGCTTACCGGTCCGTGGTCTCTATTCAGGAACCTTTCGGCTCCATCGGCCATCTGTTCTGCGTGATATATACCCTGCCCACTGCCACTGCTACTGGCTAATTCAGT
The DNA here is from genome assembly GCA_932305915.1 of Agriopis marginaria. Taxonomy (NCBI): domain Eukaryota; kingdom Metazoa; phylum Arthropoda; class Insecta; order Lepidoptera; family Geometridae; genus Agriopis; species Agriopis marginaria. The sequence continues at coordinate 24,149,750 of OW029914.1, read as the reverse complement.
GGGCTAGTCGGTAACTTTCGTTCGTCTACAGATCTCCTCATTTCTGATTTGATCTCGTAGAGAAACCCTGAGCATAGCCCTCTACATAAATCGTTGTGCGACTTTGAGCTTGCTTATGAGGCCTATAGTGAGACACCACGTTCGATGATTTGACGACCAACTTGATCTTAAATAGTTTAAATTAACACTTTATTTTCACTGTTACAGTATACAAACATTGATTTTCGGATTACAATGTAGGGCCTGTAAAATAATCGTCAGTTACATATACCGTTTTGGAAATGTTGATTTATGGAAACGCAGTAACATACACTAATAGGTTCCTTGCAACATTTGCTACAGAATTATAGAATGAGAATATAGTATATTACTATTAATGTTTTCAGGCTATGCTCTACTTTGAAATACATTTCGATTCGATTTGTAGCTACAAAAACTTATAGAATAAAGCTTGCGACAAGTTGTTAGGTTATTTGGCGCGCAAAATCGTAAATGTTACGTTTGACATTTATTTCATATTACATATTCAAACCTTTGATTATCTAACGTATTAACATCGTTAATCAAAGTCGCATCCCTAATCACCCCCAGGGGTGTCGCACATTGACGGATAGTACTATCGATCTTACGATGCGTTGGTATTAATTGACAGTTTTCATAGTTTTTATGATTTTTTGACTTCGTTTATTTGTAATTACAGCTTCACTAACATTTTGCGTAAAACGGAACGTGCCCTTTGCTGTCGGAGAGAAGGAGAATCCCGCGAGTTGTTTTGTAAACATCGCCGTGCAACGATGTTGGATTTATTCAAATGAGCCTCCATTCGTTTACTTTTGTATTGAACTATTGACTGGGTAACGAAACAGCAGTTTTTTGTTCAAATATTACAATAATGACATTGATACATCCAATGTTGAGTAAATCAAAGTAAATTAACGACATGTGATTAAATTCAAAATGATTTAGATCAATGGCATTAGCACGTTGAAGTGACAGTGGGCAGGGATATAGCACGCGACAGATGGACCGAAAGGTTCTTGAATGGACACCACGGACCGGTAAGCGCAGCGTAGAACGTCCACCCACAAGATAGAGAGACGACCAAATAGAGATCGCACGAAAACGCTGGATGCAGGCTGCTTCCGACCGGCCCTTTTGGAGATCGGAGCAAATGATGATGATAATGTTGATGAAAATGGTTAAATCGTGCCGACCCTGGCCTTTATCATGAGATATTTAAGTTATTTAAAATAAAATTGCCTTTGATATAGACACAGGAAATTAAAAAAATATGTTTAAATTAGAACGACTGTCAAGGCATTTTTGTAAGGAATTTGTTGTAGCCATTTGCACCCATATAAACGAAACGTTAGTCATTCCAAACTAGTTAGCAACTGTGATGCGGACAAAGAACTTTGAGACCTAACCCAAAAGGTAAGGTCCAAGTTCTTTGGATGCGGAGTTCGACGCGGTGACATAAATAAGAATATTCAATCAAGGTTCTGTCATAATGCGTGGCGACAGATTTTCCTTCTAATTTTCGTTCTATTTACTTCTCTTTTCTGTAGATATAGTAGTAGCTATATATAGATAGGAAATTACTAAAGTGGCAACCTTGATCGTTCAGGGGTGTCACGACTGACGGATTGACGTGTCAATCTTCATGTAAAACCATTAGCTGATGCGATATATTGGTAAAAGGTTATACGAGAGCGTTTTAAGACACGCTTCGTACATTATTGGTTTTCTTGCCTACATTGTAACTGAATAATCGCAAATTCATTACAGCCGTTAAGTTACCAACTACAGTTTAAAAAAAAAAATAGGCTTGCGTTTGGCCATCATCACGCCTGATGTTAAGCGATGGTGCGGTCTACGTTGGAGCACGCTTCAGACAAACAAGGAAGATATAACAATAGGCATGTGTCCTAATGTTTAATTTATTACTAACAACAGGCTTAGCGATGAATATAACTAAATACATTATTACAAACTAAAAAAAATAATTAAACTGGCTGATAAATCTCTAAGATATCAGCGTTCAAAGTTTTAGGTGGACATGCTCTATCCCTTTCTAGCAAAGCGTGTGTTAGTATGGCGGGAGCAAGATTTGACGTCATAACTTGCTATAGTGCGCGCTCTGTCTAGCATGAAATTAATATGCTGACTTATTTATTTGAAGTAATTTTATTTTTGTTTTATGATCAGTTTTTTATGAGATAATAAAAAATAATTAAGACAGGCCTATTTACTAAGACATAATCGCCTTTATTTGTCTGTACGGTACTAAATATTCGTTAAACACAAAACGCTATATTGGCTTCGCTGGCGTTGGATAAAGAAGTTAAGCCATGTCGTATGCCTGGTGGCCTAACCACACTGACAATAGGGCCGTCCACTTCACTAACACAAACACACTTTAATCCTTTTGAAAATATACAACCAAAATTATGAACTCGTTTTAAATTACTCCCACTAGCTTCACTAAATTCCCGCAGGGTTGTCACCGATTGTAGTAACGACTGACCGACTTATCTGTGCCGGTGGTAAAACGAGGCAACTAAAAGTTTGCATAAGATTTTGTTGGTGGCTCCCTAACCCAACTGCATCGATAAGTTGGCAGTGTTGACCCATCTGTACCGGTGGTGAAACGAGGGAACTAAAAATTTGCATAACATTTTGTTGGGAATTTGTTGGTGGCTCCCTAACCCAACTGCATCGATAAGTTGGTCATGTAGACCCTCGAGGCAGGGTTGCGTCGTGCAATTAATTCCTCCGGCGTCCGTGGATTCATTAGTATAATGAGGGACTTCGAGTATGTAGGGACGTGGCAACCCTATAGGTCGCTTATTCATATACTGCTGGCCTAGTATTCATATTTTTACTAGCAATATATATCTTCTATCTATATACACGGTTACTCGAAACTACTAAGCCGGAAGGGGTCTACTACAGTACCCATCATCATCATTATCATCATATAAGCCATAGGACGTCCACTGCTGGACATAGGCCTCCCCCATCGATCTCCAAAAGGGCCGGTTGGAAGCGGCCTGCATCCAGCGTTTCCTTGCGGTCTCTTTTAGGTCGTCTGTACATCTTGTGGGTGGACGTCTTACGCTGTGCTTACCGGTCCGTGGTCTCCATTCCAGAACCCTTCGACCCCATCGGCCATCTGTTCTGCGTGATATGTGCCCTGCCCACTGCCACTTCAACTTGCTAATCCGGTCCCATCATTACGAACATAATATGAGACAACCCTGAAATCGCGATTATATCAGCTGTTCCATACGTTTTGTTGAGTACGAAATACGTATGACCGTTTTCTATGCCTGCCTATACCTGCTCATATTTTTTCGCAATTTCAGAGTTACTTCTATAGCACAACACTTGTATCCACTAGCAGCCACCGCCTGAAGGCTCATTCACATGACACATCATAGATATGTGGAAATCGCACACTGTGCGATTCACACGATCTTTCTTGCCTCACGCCTGCAAAATGTGGAATAAGCTACCTAACGTGGTGTTTCCGAGAAGCTACAACATGGGGTTCTTCAAAAAAAGTCCAGCAGTGGACTGTTAAAAGACTGATTATGATGATGATGATAATGATGAAACCAAAGGTACTAAATTTTCAGCGTAATCTATTCGAGCGGGCCAATCATAGGCGCGAATTGAATGAATTACTTTTGAGTATCATAAGCATTGATTCTCCAATCACAAGCGCTATACGATACCCCCCCGCGACCGACGTGGCTTACATCGTGCACAAGCAAATTATGACTCGTGCGCGACCAAGTGGTTATTTATTTATTTTTACATCTATCATAACAGGTTGTTGCTTTTTACAATAGAGTAGTTAAATTTATACATACATACAGTATTATAAAGAGGAAAGACGTGCAATACTTGTATGTATGTTTGTAACGAATTGGCTCAAAATGTACTGGACCGATTTTAAAATTCTTTCCCCATTTGAATGCTACATTATCACTGATTAATATAGGCTATTTTAATAGGCTATATAACTATACCCGTGCGGAGCCGGGGCGGACCGCTAGTCATGAATATAAGAATTAGAATTAGCAAAAGAATTACAATAACTTAAATATACTTCAATAAATTATTCAAAAGCATCACCATAACATAAATATTAAATATACATCAATGCTTCGACCAAAATAAAATGAATGGACGGGCCATAACCATTGAACTTGCTAAGTAAAAACGAGTCAAAACCGTTGTACAAATACTTCAACACCTAATTATAACCGTGTACAGTACATTTGTTACAAAAAAAGATAGCGGTTTTTGTTGTGTATTTACACTTCGGGAAAGAACACGAAAGCATAATTTTGCTAGATGTTTCGTTATCATGTAACAATAGCCTTGTGTCGCACAACCTATGGCTAGAGACAGACTGAAATGAAGTGAGCGCCGGCGCTCATTTTGTAATCTTCAAAAATGAGCTCCTTCTGGGCCTGACCATTCATTTTATTTTGGTTGAAGCATCAATGTTAATATTATTAAATGTTATATTATGTTTGCTACGTAAACAAATCTTGATTCACACATTTGCAAGTTGCAAGTATCATCATCATCATCATCATTTCAGCCGTAGGACGTCCACTGCTGGACATAGGCCTCCCCCATCGATCTCCAAAAGGGCCGGTTGGAAGCGGCCTGCATCCAGCGTTTCCCTGCGGTCTCTTTTAGGTCGTCTGTCCATCTTGTGGGTGGACGTTCTACGCTGCGCTTGCCGGTCCGTGGTCTCCATTCCAGAACCTTTCGGCCCCAGCGGCCATCTGTTCTGCGTGATATGTGCCCTGCCCACTGCCACTTCAACTTACTAATCCGGTGGGCTATGTCGGTGACTTTCGTTCGTCTACGGATCTCCTCATTTCGGATTCGATCTCGTAGAGAAACCCCTGTTAGTATGATAGTTGCAGGTATAGTACCATCGAACTGGACCGGAACTGGTAGAGCCAGGAGGTGGATAGTGAAAGTCTTTAACGGCCTGTTATCCGAGTCACACATAATATACATTTTTATTTTTCTTATGTTACCTACCTATTACGAGTTTTCATCACCTACTTTGGCAGTTGGAATTAGTGACAATATGGATGTTTTTAGTTACTATAGGCGGCAAACAAGCATGCAGGCTGCCTGATGTTAAGCAGTCACTGTCGCCTATGGATGACGTACATGTAACACCAAAAGCATCACAAAAACGTTGCTGACCGACCCTTTACAAATACAAATATAAATATTTATTAATAACACCTATGTTACATGTCAATAAACGGTAAATTCTGTCTTATTATAATTACATTTAATTAATTACTTATAATAATTGTATAAATTTCAATTAGATTAACGGCCTATTATCCGAGTCGCGTAGGCAACAAAACACTCCCTCAGCCCCCGCCAAGTTAGAGCAACGATGTATTTTGCCGCGCAAGAGTCACGAGGCCCGCGGGGGGAGTGCAACGACAAAAACGAACATAGCTCCGACCTCAACTGACGCCTGGCGCGGGACTGAGCGCGGCGCGCGCAAATTCTCGCGACCTTTTTACGCTTTTAATTTCACAAAAATAAAAACTAAACTATTCACTATCAAAAATATGTCCAATGAAAAAAAAATTAATAGGATTGCCTTTCAGTACATGCAATTTCCAAGTTGTAACGAGCTTTTATTAGAGCATAAAATGAAAAAAATAAACTAAATCGACTTTGTTTCAGATTTTTATTTGATCGAGGAAATTTTATTACAGGCTGTTAATGGCTTCTAGTAAATACCTCAAGTTTGGGCTCAGGGTTTGGTCTGTTTTAACGAGTCTCATACAATCAATTTAATGAAGTTAGTAAGTTTGATAAAGTGAGCCCCCATACATTCCACTTGGCGACGAGGGTCTGATGGTGGGCCAGGAGGTGGATAGTGGAACTATTTAATAGCTAATCGTGTTACTTAATTTCTTTTTTAAAGTTCTGTATCCAAAGGGTGAAAACGAGACCCTATTACTAAGCCTACACTGTCTGTCTGTTCTACCTCTTAACCGCTGTATCTTTCGAACCGTAATAGATAGCCTAGTTGCAGTACTTTGGTAATACACAAAGAAAGAGGGTTTAAATTAAAATTTATCAATTCCTATGTATAATGTGTTACTACATAAACTATACAATTTCTATGTATAATTGTAGGTATATGTGAAACTTTTTCTCTAAAGCAAAAGTAGATTGGATTCGAAAAATATATTTTAATAGCAAAAGATTTTTCAGAAATACGATCACATTAAATGTATCTGAGTTGAATTTGAAATGTTCAGTTAATTTAGTCGAGGGCGATGCCTTTTTAAAATGTCTCGCCACGACTCGGGATCCATTGAACTTGCACAAACTTACCCCTTATTTAAAAAAAAAGTTTGATGCTCTTCGTGTAAAAAAAGGCTATATAGCTGAGTGTTAAAGTACAAAGGCTTAGTAATAGGGTGTCCCTTATTTTTCAAAGTTTTAAATTTCTAACGCATAGGTCTTAGTTTTGTTCATTTGCCTCTAAAACACTCGGAAATAAATTTTTACCTTATTTGGAGTACGATAACCCGTGCCGACTTGCATCGAATCATGTTCATACATGTTGCGCGGCAGTAGCGGTGCGTATTCACGGCAATTGTCATTTGTTCTCAATTATTCTCGCGATTAACACGTATTGTTTTACATTTAAAAGATGACAGTGGAATTAAGAAGCAATAAAAAATGTGTTTTCTTAGTTGGTGACGTAAATTATCAAATAACAGGCGCAAAGTTACCGTCTAATCGTCAAGTTCTTGCAGTACTTTTTTTTAACATTCGCGTAGTTAAATTGACAGTTAGTGAAAGCGCTAATCTCGTCATTCGGGAGTGCATTATATTTTGGGAAAAAGCTAGAATCCCTACCAGAGCTATACCTAACTGTGTAAAAAAACTTGTGGATCTTCACCATGCTTGGAGGGAGTTGCAAAAAAATTCGAAAAAAATACAAGATATTTACAAGCGCCGTGAGGAGGACTTTAAGAACAATTTAGATAATTTATTTGATATAGCACACGCTGATGCTTTGGAACTGATGAAAATTGAAGAAGATAAGATATTTTTACAAAAACAAAGAGAACCAGGGCGTCCAGGGTGTTTAGCGGGTGTAGACAAAAAGTTAGCCGAAAAAGAAGAAAGAGCAAGACAAAGGAAATTAAATGAAGATAAAAAAAGATGTGAGCAAATGTGTTTCGGAGGTTTATCGTCATCTGTTACTGCGCAAGATTCTATTCAAACGCAAGGGCATCACGATCAACTTACCAGCTCTGATGAAAGCCTTGAGGAACCCTTGGCATCCACCTTCCAAATGGTAAGTTCTGAAACTACTACAAAAAGAGGAAGGAAAAACTTTATCACGCCTAAGTTAGTTGCAGCTTTAGATAGATGTCAATTAAGCATAAGGGATTCTGTCTATATACTTCAGGCTGTAGTAGAAGCACTAGATCTTAGCTGTGATGATTTTCCGATAAACAAATCGTCTATTCAACGTATTCGCACACAGAGTCGAAAAGATAGAGCGGAATCTGTAAAATCAGATTTTAAGAATAATGTGCCTGAAATAGTGACCGTTCACTGGGATGGGAAATTATTACCTGGACTTGACGTGAGAAGTTCTAAAGAAGAACGCCTACCAATTCTAATTTCATTTGGAGAAAAGGAACAGCTTCTGGCTGTACCCAAACTGGAGAGCTCTTCCGGCCAGGATCAAGCTAAAGCTGTGTTGAACGCACTTTATGACTGGAATCTCGATGACAAAGTACAAATAATGTGCTGTGACACAACTGCGTCTAATACAGGGCGATTGAAAGGAGCTTGTGTACTTTTGGAACAAAAACTAGACAGAGAATTACTACTCTTTGCTTGCCGCCATCACGTTTACGAACTGGTTTTAAAATGTGTGTTCGAAACAAAAATCCACCAAGTCACAAGTAGCCCTGATATCCCACTGTTCAAAAAGTTTAGAGACAACTGGAAAACTATTAATCCTGCTGCCATTGAAACAAATACCGATATCGTCACACGACATTTTTGTAATACAACAATAGAAGATTTGTTGAAATTTTATAATCAAGAACTGCAAAAAACCATTAGACGTGACGATTATCGGGAACTGATTGAACTATCTATTATTTTCTTAGGAGGAGACAGTGAGAAAAAAATTAAAATTAGACCTCCTGGAGCGATGCACCAAGCAAGGTGGATGGCTAGAGCTATTTACTCTTTGAAGATATGTTTGTTGCAATCTCAGTTCAAAATCAGTGCCAAGGATAAGCAAGCACTTCAAGACGTCTGTTTATTCATTGCGGTTTTATATGTAAAACCATGGCTTGGATGTAGTCTGGCTGTGAAGGCACCAAATCAAGATTTGTGCTTTTTAAAGAGGCTTAAGGAATATGAAACTGTTGACAAATTGATCTCCAACGCAGCCCTGAGCAAGTTTAGTCAACATCTTTGGTACTTGTCAGAAGAAATTGCCGTTTTGTCACTCTTTGATGATGAAGTTAATGAACAAACCAAAACGAACATTGTTGCGAATTTCCAAAGAGAGGGTTTGTATGATTCTGGGAAGAGATATATTCCATCTAAAGAAGATATGTCTGATTATTTGTATAGTAAGTAGGAATACAATAAATACTATTTATTGTATATTTATAACATACATAGTACTATTTTTATACTGTTTTCAATAAATTGTTAATAATACTGCCTTATTTATTGTTGCAGGAAAATCATTAAGTGATTTTGTGTCTGTCAAGAGCACAAATTTATTTTCTCGATTAAAAATTGATAAAAACTTCCTCCAAAGACCCGTTTCTACGTGGGATGAAGATGTTGCCTATTCAGAGGCGAAAAGGAAAGTGCTTTCTTTAACGGCAGTTAATGATACAGCTGAAAGAGCTGTAAAACTTATGCAAGATTTTCATGGTTTGATCACTGCAACGGAAGAGCAAAAGCAATTTTTGCTACGCTGTGTTCAGGAGCATAAAAATCTGTATCCAGACTGTAAAAAAGAGACCCTCAAAAGAAAATATCCTGCCTAATCAGTAATTTTATTTTCGATTAATAAATATTTCATTTAAAAAAAATATTTCAATTGATTTAGCTATATAACGGAAAGGGTTAAAAACACAAATTTTCAAGATCTTCAGAGTACTGTCGGCACGGGTTAACGTTGACGTAGGAAGATGAAATTTTGTATTTAAGTAAGTCTAGGTAGCTTAAAAAGAAATAGGAGGTATGCATTTCGATATCTAAAAAAAATTTTTTTTCGCCCATATAAGGGACACCCTACTTAGTAATATAGGAATAGATAGTTGTACGAAGGCTTAAGTTTGCTTCTAAACCCTTTTGATGACGCCTTTGTTATAGTTAAATGAACCGGCCAAGTGCGAGTCGGGCTCGGCTCCGTATTCAATTCAATTCAATTTATTTTCACCATAGGAACACAAGGAACACTTAGCTATGTCAGGTTACAAAATTACATAAATTTTCTATTAACATAACAATTTAAGTTCAAAATTTAATTGTGGCTGTAGATGGGCCTTGTCACCTTAAAAATAATAATAAATTAATAATTAAAAAAACTTTAATGATTACAACATTTGTGTGCGGCTGTAAAAAGGCCTTGTCAATCTTATTACTATTGTGCAGAACTACACCAGTCCATGCAGATTTATCTTCAACGTAATCTTTAATCTTTACTCTATACTAATATTATAAAGAGGAAAGATTTGATTGTTTGTTTGTTTGCATTGAATAGGCACCGAAACTACTGAACCGATTAGAAACATTCTTTCACTGTTGGGATGCTGCACTATCCCCGGTTGACATAGGCTATATATCCCGGCTTCGCCCGTGCGAAGCAGGGGCGGCCTACTAGTCTTATAATAAGCTTTACCAATTAAATTTGTTTTGACTACATTTTTGAACCTTTTTTCATTTAATGCTAAAATTTCTTTAGGAATCTTGTTGTAAAACAGTACTGAGTTTCCTAATAAAGTTTTGCTACTTGCTTGTAGCCGAAGTTTTGGATGGACGAGTATATGTTTATCGCGTAGGTCACAGTCCGTTATTTCACTTCTTTTCGTAAATCTACCTATATATTGCCGCGCGTACATTATAACTTCATATACGTATAAAGATGGCACAGTCATAATACCGATGGTTTTAAAATATTCACGTACCACCACAAAATAAATAAAGTAGTGCAAAAATATAACATCACGCCCAGGCGGTCACCCATCAAGTACCGAGCGCGGCCGACGAGAACAGAAGTTTTTCACCGACTCGCACTTGACCAGTATTTATGCCAAGTTTGAAGCTTATACGTATTACCGTTTGTTTATAAACTAGAGTAAATTAAAAAAAAAAACGTTTGTTGAATGGGTTTTTACTTTTTGACTTTTTATTATTATTTCATAGTTAATCCGCCGTAACATTACATATTCTGTGAAAATTTCAACTGGATATCTATTACGGTTCGAAAGATACAGCCATTTAAAGGTAAGACAGACGGACGGACAGACAGACAGACAGACATCGTAGGCTTAGTAATAGGGTCCCATTTTTACTCTTTGGGTATGGAACCCTAAAAATTTGGGTTTTTTTAAGTGGTAATAATTATATTGAGTAATAATTACAAGTATTATAGCATCTTAGTACCTAATAAAAATAAAAAAAGTAGATTTTCAAAATCTGTCTTGGTGAAAAACTACCCATAAATTTTGTCCATAAAGACAAAGGCGAAAGCTGTTGTCATCGCTGAAACTGCCAAACTGTTGTTCAACAAAACAGGAAAAAAATGAATAACATCGTCTAAAGGAAACCTTATTCAAATATAATATGAATAGAATTTTTTCGCCACATCATCTTGGTGAGGACCTTTAAGTATTTGGTGAAAGGTATAAGCAAGAAGCGTTTTTTAATTTATTTTAGGATAGATTTGTGTCATCTTGAACTCACAGTTGAGTTATTTAAAATTTGTTCTAATGACTTCTCAAGCTATCAAAAACAAACAAAAACGGCTTTAACAACTGAATGCCGCGACGAGCAAATCAGTGACGTGATGGTAAGCACTATGTTTGCCCATAACAGTTGCAATGTGACTGACAATTTTGATCTCAGACTCCTTCACGAGACTGCTTCTCAAATCAAAAACCTTCTCAAATCTCTTCATATTATCCTGTAATTTCACTGCAAATGTTTTCCATTTTGGCAAACACTCACTATTGCACTCTATTACTTGGCAGTTGAATAACTGACAAATATATCGTACTTCCTTTTAATAAAATAGTCTTGCGTTTAACCGCCACCTTGCCTGATTCGTTCTAAGATGGAGCACGCTTACTTCCACAGTAAAATCCTGTAAAAAGTCACCAAATACTAACATAAATTATCTTAGACGGTACGACGTTTGATGCTATAATGTTATTATCCTACTAATATTATTAACGCGAAAGTTTGTATGTATGGATGTATGTATGTTTCTTCCTCTTTCACGCTGCAACGAAACAACGGATCATCCTGATTTTTTGCATGGGTATAGTTCAAGAGCCAGATAGTGACATAGGCTACTTTTCATCATCATCACCATCACCATTTTTCATCACTACGCGGGTGAAACCGAGGGGCGCAGCTAGTGTGTATTATATTTGTTACGAACTTCATAAGTACTTGTGCAAAGTTAGTTTTAAGACTTTCTTGTTTTTAACTGTTATATGAATATGAACTAATGTGTTTGACCAACGTAATATAACGAGCCATTGTTATAAGGTGAATAAAAAATCTGAATTTACGATCAAGTTGCATTTTATCATGGTCACAAGGTAAAGGTTGATATTCCGAAAACCCGTACGAAGCGCTTTGATTCCACATTTATTGTGCTAACTGCTAGCCTGTGGAATGCGCTGCCTGAATGGGTGTTCCCCGATAGTTACAATTTGGGTGTCTTCTAATCACGAGTGAATCGGTTTCTTCTAGGCAAGCATGCTCCAACGTAGATCACATCATTTATTAGCATCAGGCGAGATGGTGGTCAAACCCAAACCTATTTGTTTATATATGTAAAAAAAATAACATTTACAAAACACTTAACGCCATCTAGTAACTAAATATGACTTCACTGCCACAATTAATCGCTTCAGCTCGTACCTCGGAGCACACACCGAGACATGATTAATGAAACTTCAGATAACAAGTTCGCGTTTCCTCAGTGCGCTTAAACGCTGCCGCTGGATAAGGCATATGCCTGATGAATAGGGCATATCCTATACCTACAGAAATGATGTTTTTGTATGTTTATTTTTATAAGGAAGAACCGACAGGCGGTAACGCTAAGACTGCAGGCGGTAACGCTAAGACACTTTTATAGTACTACCCACAGAAAAGAAGAAAAGAAAATAAACGAAGCACCCATATAAACGAAACGTCAGTCATTCGAAATCAGTTAGCAACTGTGATGCGGAGTTCGACGCGTTGATCTAAATAAGAATGTTAAATCAAGGTTCACTCATATGCCTGGTAACAGGTTTTCCTTCTCATTTCCGTTCTATTTCCTTCTCTTATCTGTGGTTCTACTTATCAAAATTAAATAATTAGTTTTTAGAAAAAAAATTATTCAGAAACCGACTTCAAGACTGTCCGGAAAGGAGTCCGGTAGCCTATCAAAAACTTTTTTTTTGCGTCAAAAATGGCTAAAACCGTGACATTTGGACTCATTCTGCCTACATTACGATAGAAATAAACATATTTTTCTGCTTACGTACCTACTTACCCTTTAGCTGCTAACCTTAGCCCAAAGCTATTTAGTCTCGCGTCGGGAAAGTTTATCGATTTACACGATATTCTTACCTATCTAGGTGTTACATGCTTTCAATTACGTTTTCTGACAAGCCGTCAGAGGCAGGCATACCTCGAGCTCTGTGTATAGTGCCAGGCAAAATATACGGCACGTTGAAGTTCATGACCCACCTAGACGCCTACGTGGATGTCGGCGTCTAAAAAGAAAGTGTATTTATCTAATAAACGAAAGGCGATGTGTGTATGTACGGACTCCGAAACGGTTGGACCGATTATGATGAAATTTTTAGGCCATCTTTAAATTAGCCTAGTGAAGTTTGGTAGCGATTGGGTTAACAGTTATTTTTTTTAATTTTAATATTTTCCCTACAAAAATCAATTAAATTGAAGTCACATATTGACATATTATTACATTACAGAAGAAACTGTCATCTAAGTCAAAGGAGGTTGCTGTCGTTACCAAGAAGGTTGCTTTAAGGAGTTCCGTTTCACTCGGGTGAAACTGAAAGAGAGCTGATAAACTAACGAAAAGAACTAAAATTTGAACAATATGTTGATAAATAGATACACGTAATATATTATCCATGATTAAAATTTAATTATACATATTAATATTATTCCAATATTCGATATATTGAATAACTAGTCTATCTATATTTAAAAAAAATCTATTGCTCTTCGTTTGTCTCGCTAAAACTCGAGAACGGCTGGGCCGATTAAGCAGATTTTGATAATTAAATATTTGTTCAGGGAAGGTTTAAACGGTGAATAAATGGGTGGACCGATTTGGATAAAATTTTGTGTTCCTGGAGCGGGTCGTAGTAGCGAGGCTAAAGGCCGAGCTCTATGCGTACGAAGTAGCGAGTATCAGCTAGTTTTAAATAAATAAGTCACGAAAATATTTCAGCGAATATGTGCTATTTACGAATGTGCCACATTTATTGGAATGTACTGTACTGTACTACTTGATATAACTCCAGCGAACCTGAAAGCTGAAAGTTAGCTCGCCTATTACAAGTTTTCTTTTCATTGCTAAATGTGACGTGAAAGAGTTCAGAGTTATTTTTACATAGTAGTGCTCGTGACATAGTTTTGAATAAAGTTTCATAGTACTGGCTTTGCTAAGCAGTTTTACAATAATAATGTAACATTGTACGCGGGCGACCGTATCCGGGAGCGCACGTATTCCCTGATGAAGGAGCACTAATAATTCCGAAACTGGTCGAATCGTCTTAACAGTTAAAGATCATGAGTATTATTATATAAATTAATAACGATTAATTGAAAAAATATAAAATAAAGTCTATAAACAGCCAAACAAACACATTTTTTCATGTATTAGATGACATATTGAGACGAATCTTAAGACACCTCTATTTTATGCCATAAGTAGAAAACAAGCAGACGGGTCACCTGATGGTAAGCTGTCACCGTCGTCTATGGATACTTGTAACAACAGATGCATCACAAATACGTTGCCGACCCTTAAAAACTATTAACTCGCTTTTTGAAGAACCCCATGTTGTAGCTTCTCGGAAACACCACGTTAGGTAGCTCATTCCACATTTTACAGGTATGAGGCAAGAAACATCGTGTGAATCGCACAGTGTGCGATTTTCACTGATCTATGATGTGTAGATGAACTTCATAGATCAGTGGAAAGATCAGTCATCAGATAAGTGGATCAGTGGACTTATTTCAAAATCGGTCAAGCCGTTACTACCACAGAACGTAGGTATCGAAACACATACGAACATCTGAAAAACATTACCATTTTACCTAAACACTATTTTCAAACAGCTAGCAAACTCCTACAAAAAACTATTTCATATTCCCAAACGAGACTAAATTAAATTAAATTCCATTCTGAATAATTAAGTGTTCCTTTGAAACACATCTCGCTTTAATTTTTCTTCTATTTCTATTGTAATATTCTTGCTCGAGTATTGGAGTTAATTAGAATGTTCTTTTGACCTTAGCGTTATGTTTTAATTGAGTTTTTTTTTTAATCTTTTGACTTCGTCGTTATTATAGTAACGAGAAAAACGTTTTTAGTTTTTCCAGGGAATGTTGAAACAATAATATTTTACTTATTTCAGCCCATCATGTTCCCACTGCTGTGACACATGCCTTCTCTCACAGAGAGATCACTATCATCATCACCAATGAGTTATTTAGCAATTAAATGCACCAATGACTTATTTCGCAGTTAAATTCACCAATGAATCAAGCATTTTTTTTGGCCGTTTTGTTTTTCCCGTATTGGAGAATTTTCCGGGAAATTTTTCAAATTTTTCTCTCCATCAAAACTAAATTTGGACTGTTACGAATATTTTAAACAAAAAATATCCAAATCGGTTCGGCCAAGAATCGGTTTGGTTCTCAAGTGATGCGATTACGCTTTTATATCTTTAAAAGCGTAATCGTAAGTCGAAAATTACGTAAATTTGTAGAGACATGACATACATTATTATTATCTAATAATAATGTATGTCATGTCTCTACAAATTTACGTAATTTTCGACTTAGAAATATTGTGTACTCCCCGGTGAGTTGACGTTTGTAGAACAACTGTATACAAGATCAAAGGCATGTCATATCTGTGCCGTTCATTAATCTTGGCTGAACCCCTCGTCCGACATTCTCACTCATTAGCCCATCTTATTATGGGATTAGTTTTGAATAATTTATCATGAAACCAGCTACTGCCCGCGGTGGCAGGCAAATGAAAACCTATTACAAAAATAAAATAAATCTATGAAACGTCTGGAATTTAAACCTGTGCAAAATACACGTTACATAATATCCGTTAAATCAATGTAATAATTGCGAAAATCTAAAAAATCTTCTTCAATATCTATCTATATAAATAACTACGGAACCTAAAAAATTTAATGTTGTTCATTGGTAAGCGTATCAAATGAGAACGGATGGACCGATATGACTATTTTTGGTTTTAAAATTTTTGTCATCTCCAAACATTGACCTACATATATGTACGACGTACATTAATTTATTTGCCTCCAAATTAGGTTTTTATTTATTCAATTCAGGTAAAGAAAAATTATAAAAGTTTTCCGGAAAACATTGTTTTAAACTATCACGGTTGTTCACTAAAGTTATATGATTATTTACCGTGCAGACATAACGATCTACCCTCTTTCTCAGTCTTAACTTTTTTCTGTTAGTTTTCCGGAAAACTTTCATATTCGGAAATTACGGAATGTTTTTCTATAGGATTTTTGTATGAACTAAAAACTTAGTGACAATTCAAGCAAGTGAAAGGCGCGAATAAAAGAGTTAAAAAAAAGAGGTTAAAATCGGTTGATGTGATGGTGTTTGTATAAGAAAGTATTCAACTTGCATTTTTGTCACTTCAAATTTTTAAAGACATGCAGCTGTTTTCTTTGTTCATATGGTCTTTTAATAAAGAGTTATTTTATGTTATCGTTTAAAGCCAAATCACATCAAAACAGCCATTATTCATACTGGGCAGCAGTCACTGGCTGGAAGCTTCTAACGTAATCTTCTATTAACTAGTAACTAATAAAGTATAGTAATAGAGGTTATAGTGGAGTCATAAATCGAGCCCACCTCACCCGAGACCACAGAGTATGAACTGCATAGAGATACAGCTCCTGCTAATGAAAAACTACATCTCACTACATATGCAGTGATGTGTGCGTGAGCCGCGTACACTTGTCCTCAGAGCGCTAAAAGCAGCTCTAGCGAATAATAAATTAGAATCAAATGATTACACGCTCAGATCAGACAAAAAAGGGAGGTATGCCTTAGTACAATTCTTATCGTTCGTGTTCAAGTGTCTCTGTTTTTCACCCACTTTTTTATTATACTGCTTAACCGCTTATCGCTTTTTCTGTAACGACACACTTACTTAAGTAATCACGCTTTCTAAGAAACTTTCAGCGTCACCAATGAAATAACTAATAAAAAAATATATCATATGCAAAATAAGGATCAGTCTTAAAGTACTAACAGACGTATGGATTTGGTTGACAGAATGCCGCCGTCTGACCAATGGGAGGGAAAGAGAAAATTTTCCCTTTCTCTCCTGTTGGTTGGATGGCGGCAGTCTGTCAACCAAGTACGTCTTGTCTGTTCGCAATATTAGGACTGCACGTCAGAAGTGAAAACTTAACTAGTAATTCACCTAATCCACAAAAGATGCCGCTGATTAAAAATACGTATACATATCTATCTGAGTGTGATAGTCATGCTAGTTCAGTGTTTTTTCCCTATCCCAAAAAGTGTCCAACGTGCCTAAAGAAGTTTTCACTTCTTACGGCAAGATCGTCTGCAGGGTGAGTTCAACTGAAGGTATCAAGTCTGATTTAGCCCTGATACGTTCGCACCCGCTACGCCACCTTACCATATCTCCCTTGTTTGTCTGATCTAAGCTTAACCAGCACGAGCATTCCAGCAAATCAATTTTTTGACGTGATAACGTCGTATAAGTCGATGAACACCAGCTGCACGCACGAAAAACTGTCACGGTCACGTTTCGCCTGAGCCGCGCGTGCAAGCAAGAGCGCGGAACTAGCGATAGAGAGGCACGATCGGCCTAAGCGTTATCACGTAAAATTATCGTCCATAAACCGACTTTATAAACAACCCCTTTTTATGAATATTTTGTTGATACTTGAATGATGTTTACGAAAAGTGATTGAAAAAATTATCTACCAATTATCGTGAGGATCTATTTGTCGTCTAATTAATCGTGAAAAATGCTAAGGTTTAGTTACAAGTCTATCAATGCCATAACGTACAAAATCATAAGAGGACTTTCCACGCATGTATTAAGTCTTTAGTTTTGCTATTAGAAACTTGTATCTCTGCGAGAATTCTCCTCTATACTATACCTGCCTGGGCCGCCTTGTCTACCTTCAGCTTCACCATATTACATTTACATTACCCCTCGACATTACAAGCAGTATGATTTCATATCACGTACCGGGCCCAAGAGTTAGCGAACGCATTACATTTGTAGGTTAGGAGGCAGCGGGCAAGTATTGTAAGGTCACTTGGTAGTGTTACGGGATGAAATATGAAACACTCAGAGTGTACACGCGACTACTTTATTCATTCAGCAATTGACGAGAACATAGAAATAGATGGCTGGCTGGCTTATATACACGCCCTCCAAAGGCACAAGCATGGTGGTGGTATGGAGTGACAGGGTCTATCATGGCGGCTGACTGGCTGGCAGCGGTGAATTTGCAGGCAGAACTGATGTCACGCCAACAAAACATGCAAGTTATACAGTTTTACGAGTATACCACAAAAAAAATTATAAAGGTACTAAAAAAGGTAATTATAAAGGTACTTTATACCAAAAATTAGGACCTTGATTTGTTCAAATTTAAAATTTTCGAGCAATAGAAGTAAATTCACCTAATCATGCTATTATAAATGCGGAAGTGTGTTTGTTTGGTGTTTTGGTTCTATCACGCAGCAACAGAGCAACAGATCGACGTGATTTTCCGCATGTAATATAGGATTTTATCTAGGAAAAAGTAGGATTACTAAGGCAATATCGACGCGGGCGCAGCTAGCATCACAATATTTATGGCAATGGGTATAATGTGTAGAATTCTCGAGAAAAACAATATATCGAATCATGGTGTATAAAATAAAGAGAATCCATTTAGTTTTTTTGTGCCTTCTTAATTTTTTAGGTCTCTTTTCACCGATTAGCTATTAAATATGTTAGTAGAATCAATTCAAAATAAATTTAAAATAGATATCCTACCCTGATTGACCACCGGCTCCCAAACTCCACGTAAGTCGTTGGACCTATGATTAAGTTAGCCTTTGCGAGTTAGATCTCGGACCCGAGCCCAAGTCCATACGCGAAGTTTCGCGTACTATTGGCGGACTAAGCGATATAAAAGTTTGGAACACGTGTGTCGCGTTTAATAGATGTCTAAGTAAGTTAGTTTTCGTTTCTTTAAGTTAGTGTCAGCACAGAATAGACGGGGCAGATTGAGAACTCTTTAAAGTTGGCAAAATCATGACAAAATCTGTAAATCAACAATACAGCAACACTTTATTAACACTGAAGACTGCTCTATCATTACGGATAGGACTTTAGTCGCCAATGAGCCTCATATCGTGGAGGTCGACCAAATATAATATTAATCACCATTGTGGTCGACAAATCCTAGCGTCACATGTGATCGTCGACATCACCATCCCATATGACGAGAACCTCGTGTAGGCCGAGAAGGACAAACTCAGCAAGTACCTTGACTTGGCTCACGAGGTCAGCGCCATGTGGGATGTTGACTCGACGATCATTGCCCCGGTGAACATCTTATAGCGAAGAGGCTCTCGCTAGACGGTTGGGTCAAATGTCAAATTCAGAAGACAGTTATTCTCGATTCTCGACACGGTGTGCATCGTTAAGAGGTTCCTCAGTTTCATCGCTGGCCCTAGGATAGAGTGAAAAGAGCGGTCTTTCTAGGCGCCAGATGGCTAAGGGCGGCAAAATACCAAAACCGAAAAAAATATATGGTGCCTCGCGCCTCTGGGCGGTGCATCGTGGCAGGCGGTGAGGCACACGTTGTAAATTTTGACGTGGAAATAGTTTATATCCTGAATTAACACATGGATACTTTATGTCCCGGAATTGATTCCTGTACGATAGTTTTTAGAAATGAAACACACCGAAAGACAATCTCGCTCTACCCTGATCATGAGCCGGCGTTGCTCAGTATGTAGCCCTGGGGAGTTAGACAAGACCCACTTTCTGTTAGCGTTAACGCCTGCGGAAAGATGAAATTATATAAAAATTACAACATCTCTCAAGCTAATGTCATTGTCAATGTTATTTTCATACAATTTCATCTTTCCGCAGGCGTTAACGCTAACAGAATGTGGGTCTTGTCTAACCCCCCTGACCACCGGCAGTTAAGAGCCCTGCCCCGGTGCCAGCGTGACCCTAGATTTATATTAATGGTGAACTTACATAGTACGTTGATAGTGTGTGTGGCGAGTACATTCTCTGTCAGCTGCTGGTTGATCCCGTAGCACAGCACTGCGAAGGACATCTTATCAGGTTCCACTATCACGGTGATGTTGGAAGTAGTAATCCAACCTCCTGTAACAATTACAAGATATTATTTGTCGACCAGTGTGCCTTATCACGTTGAATGCGAGCGAAGCAGTTTTTTTAATGGCTAAAATGGGGAATTTTACCTACTTTTCAGATAATAAAAAAAAAAGTTTAAAAGAAAAGGAAAAATACGTGCATAAGTATTATATACCATTGGTATTGTGTATAAATTTTCTTGCATACAATCGCGTCGCACGACGTCGCGCGTCGGAGCACTTTTCGCTTATGCCGACATGCGGTGCGTAACGCATTTGGGGGGTTGTGTTATGACGGTCATTGATACGGCTGGTGGCAAGTGGATGCTAAAAGCAGAAGGTCGTGCCTTATAGCAGTCTATAGGAGAGGCCTACGCCCAGCAGTAGACACACATCAAATAGGCTGGTGATGGTTGATGGTGCTTTATGGGCGAGAGGTACTGGGTTCAACTCCTGGTCTGGCAGATGTTTCAATGATGAATTTATATATATAATCTGGATCTGGGTGTTACTTGTCCGTTTACTGCTAACCACAAATCAAATTCAGTTGGAACACATTTTCTAAAGTAGATTAAAGCAAGCTCTGTCGTTATCTTTTGAATATTCAAATCGACACTGCTTCATGGCTTATATTAAAAAAACCTGTACAAAGTGTTTTGATTCCTTTTTTATTGTGCGAACTGCTAGTCTGTGGAATGCATTGCCTGATGGGTGTTCCCCGGTATTTAGAATCTGAGTGTCTTCAAATTGCAAGTGAATCGGTTTCTTCAAGGCGTACTCTATCGTAGAACGCATTATCGCTTAACATCAGGCAAGGAGGCGGTCAAACGAAAGCATATTATTTAATAAATAAAAAAATAGGAATCCTGCTCTCTCACGCGCGTAATGTTCTGAGTTGAGCAGTTTACACTAGAGGATGGTTCTTAAACCTTTGTCATGGACTATTTTCTACAACGCGAGCTTGCAGAGCGATGGTGGCCGAGCGGTAGCATGTGCGTTTTACTATCTGACGGCACCCGGTTCGATCATCGGCCCTGCATCAATCACTTATTTGAGAAATAAATTATGTGGAGTTTAGCTGCCGTCGCTCAAAAGCGGTCAAGGCAAAACATCTTGAGGAAACCGGTATGTCCAAGAACCTCAAATTTCAAAGGCATGATATTCACTAGCATGCCTTGGGCCAGCATGGTGTATAAGGGCCCGCTTATCCTCTTTTTAAGAGAAGGCCTCTCATGATAGGCTAAACTGAAACCCTAGGGGTCCGTGATCCAGAATTTAAGATCCCTTAGACTAAAGCCTAGTCCTCATTAAAGCAGGACTTACCTTCAGGAGAAATAGCCGTTCTATTGCTGGCTTCCTTATGATGTTTTCCGCTGACCACCCACTTGATCTCGGCAGCAGGGTTTGAAGGTGCAGTGCTGCAGGAGAGGGGCACTGGGTCCCCCACGCGGGCCTCTGAAGGACCTGATATGGTCACGTGGGCTGGGGCAACTGGAACAATGAAAATGGGAATTAATATAGTCTTGTTTGTGTTTTCTTTCACTGATTTGAGTAAAATTTGACTACGGGGGTAAATTTGAATTTCCACTTGTGAAACGTATCACCTTAAAAATCCATATTATCTATACTTATCTCTACATAATATAAATTCAAGTCGCTTTCCGCGTCTGTCTGTCTGTATGGCCGCTAACTCCTAAACCACGCAACGGATTTTGATGCGGTTTTCACCATCAGCTAGATACATTTTCAGTATATATAACTAGCGACCCGCCCCGGCTTCGCAAGTAAATTACACCCGTGCAAAGCCGGGCGGGCGGGTCGATAGTACTATATAATTATAGGTACTATAATAATATAATAACAATAATTAATAATACCTCATACCATATACCTGTTAACCCATCAACAAGTTGTTCACCTCAATAGCCCAGACTTTTTATATCCCATACTGTACAATAGTTTTTATATTCCATTTTATACACATTCCATAATTGTATTTTCATATTCAACGGGGGGAGAAGGGGGTCTCGACTGTGGGTGGTATCGGTTTCAAAATCCCTTGATTTTGGTACCACACACAGTCCAGACCTCAATTCCGAGTCCAGACCTCCGCGCGGTTCCCCCCGTAAACTGTGACAAGTAGTGCTGCAATATCATTGCTGCAGCACTACTTGTCACAGGCCAACGTGGACAGGAAGACTCGCCAAGACGCACTGGCCAGCGTGGCGTTTTAAGGCTAAACCCCCCTTCAAAATGAATAAAGCCAAAAACCCGTCGCCCTTAGTCCCCAGCAGCCCCGCTATTCCGGACTCCGGCAGCGGCCCTGGTAACGGCGGGGCAGAGGGTGGTAAGAATCGCTGGAAGAGATCCGGCTGCCACAACTCAACGACCCTGACCCTGGCGTGCTTTAACGCCAGGACGTTACGTACGGAAGAACGATTGTACGAACTTGAATTGGAAACAGAAGCCATCAAATGGGACATAATAGGATTATCGGAGGTGCGCCGAACTGGTGAAAACCTGCTGAAGCTAAACTCTGGTCACCTATTTTACAATAACGGTCATTCAGATTCAACATACGGAGGCGTAGGCTTTCTTGTACACAAAAGGATAACTCCATCGATCCAAAACTTTAAGAGTATTTCCACCCGTGTTTGTTTCGCAATTGTAAAATTGAACAAACGATACTCAAAGATTATACAAGTCTACGCCCCGCAGGGAAACCGCCCAGACGATGAGGTAGAAGAATTCTATGAAGATATCAGCAAAGCTATCTCCGATACACATTGCCACTTCACGACCATCATAGGTGATTTTAATGCGAAAGTTGGGAAACCACTACTACACGAAAAGTCTGTAGGCAATTTTGGCTGCGGGTCGCGCAACAATAGGGGGCAAACCCTCGTTAACTTTCTCGAGTCGAATAAGATGTACGCAATGAATACATTCTTCCAAAAGCGGGCAAGCAGAAAGTGGACATGGGCGAGCCCCGACGGATCCACAAAAAATTAGTTGGACTACATAATAAGCTCACATAAATATGTAGTAAGAGACGTCACCGTCCTCTCTCACTTTAAAACCCGAAGTGACCATCGTTTGGTCCGTGCGACGTTCGAATTTAACCTCAAACGTGAGAGAGACAAACTGATCACGTCCCAAACAAGGCACAACAAGACGGATATAGCTTTTCTACAAAAAGATTTCCGTCTAGAGCTGAAGAACTGCTTCGAAGGCCTGGTAGAGGAGAATTTGGACGTTAACGAACTGAACGAAAAATTATGCAAAACGTTAGCAGATACTGCTAAAAGACACCTAGGCAAAATACACAGGAAAACTGCTAGACTTTCACAAGAAACTTTAGATATGATAGAGAAAAGAAGAGAGATGGCTCACAAAACCGTTCAAGACCAAAGATTGTTGGAAGAACTAAATCGTAAAATCGGTAAAGCTATTAGAAAAGACCTGAGGAAGTTTAACACGGATATAATAACCAAAACCATAGAAGAATACAGAGGACCGAAAATTTTTAGAAAGCGAACTAAAACCGGTACACATCAGATCCTTAAACTTAAAGACAATAATGGTAATGTAGTGACGGACAGACTGCAGATGTTGAATGTCGTAGAGAAGTTTTACAAAAACCTATACGCAACAAAATCAGTGGGGCCAGAATCACCAGGTAGCGATCCACAAGCTCCACCTGTGGAATACAGAGATGCGGAAGACCTACCCAGGATATTGCCCATCGAAGTAGAACACACACTTGTACAAATGAAAACAGACAAAGCACCTGGTGAGGACGGGATAACGGTTGAATTGCTTCGTGCAGGTGGTCAACCGGTGCTCGGGGTTCTGGTAAAGCTTTTCAATGATGTTCTTCTAGGATCCAAATCTCCAGACCTTTGGAAAAATGCAGTCGTAACAATCTTACATAAAAAAGGCGATTGCTCTAACCTAAATAATTACAGGCCCATTAGTCTTCTTTCACAAATATACAAACTTTTTTCGAAAGTAATATACAATCGCCTTACCCGTCAATTCGATGAATGTCAACCAGTTGAACAAGCGGGATTCCGGAGCGGATTCTCCACCATCGACCATATCCATACCGTAAAACAGCTGATGGAGAAGAGCCACGAATACAACCGGCCCTTGTGCATTGCTTTCGTAGATTATGAAAAAGCATTCGACAGTGTCGAGCACTGGGCCGTGTTGAACTCACTCCATCGCTGTGGGGTCGATGGTCGATATGTGGAGGTGCTGAAGGAGATCTACAGCTCTGCAACAATGCGGGTTCGTCTGCATACTTTAACCGACCTCATATCCATAAAAAGAGGAGTGCGGCAGGGAGACACCATATCACCCAAGCTCTTCACGGCCGTCCTAGAAGACGTTGTGAAGACGCTTGCATGGGAAGAAAGTGGTATTAACATCAATGGTGCCTACCTGTCGCACCTTAGGTTTGCAGATGACCTCGCATTGTTTGCCGAAAACCCTACTGACCTCCAACGCATGCTACAAGACCTGTATGACGCATCTCTGAAAGTTGGCCTCAGGATGAACATGTCCAAGACCAAAGTGATGTCAAACATCTCCAGAACTCGAAATGTAACCATCACGGTCGGTAACGAGAGTCTTGAGGTAGTTGACGATTACGTGTATCTTGGACATGTTCTTTCTTTTGACAATGAACCTCAGAACAAAGAGATCGCTAGGAGAATACAGCTTGGGTGGGCTGCGTTCGGGAAGCTGGCAGACATTCTCCGATCAAAAGAGATACCACAGTGCCTGAAGACTCGTCTCTATAACCAATGTGTCCTGCCCACCATGACCTATGGTGCTGAGACATGGACGCTCACGGAGAAGACTGTGCACAAGATAGCCGTCGCACAGAGAGCCATGGAGCGAGCCATGCTTGGCATCAAATTGCAGGACCGTATCCGAAACACTGAGATACGACGTCGCACCAAAGCTGCAGACGTCGTAAAAAGGGTGAAGGAACTTAAGTGGAACTGGGCAGGACACATGGCCAGACGTAATGATGGCAGGTGGTGTACAGCAGTAACTGCGTGGTGGCCGAGACTAGGTTGGCGGAACCCAGGCCGACCGAGGATGAGGTGGATTGACGACATTAGAAATACTGTCGGGAACGAGTGGATGCGAATAGCGAGAGACCGGGGAGAGTGGCATAAACAAAGGGAGGCCTATACCCAGCAGTGGGTCACTCAAGGCTGATGATGATGATGATGATGATGATGATTCAACGGGCCTCTTGGTGTTGGCTTCGGCCCCACCAATGCCTACCAAATGTCCGGGGCTAGACCCGAGAATGATTGTAAATTATTAATATATATATAATATTTTAATATAGAAACTAACGTGGTCCGTAGTACCAAGCAAGACGCAGCCGCGTGCGCGCATTCACCTTGAAAAAGACTGCCTAATGCGGTTGAAACTATAGTCGGAGTGACCGGCTTAATCTTGCGTGAGTAATTCCCGCGTAATATAAATTAAATATATATAATAATATTATGATTAGGAAAGATTTGTATGTAAGTATGTTTGTAACGAATTGGCTCAAAAAGTACTGGACCGATTTTAAAAATTCTTACACCATTTGAATGCTACATTATCACTGATTAAAATAGGCTATTTTAATAGGCAATATAACTATACCCGTGCGGAGCCGTGGCGGACTGCTAGTTAGATATATTTTTAAATGTGCACAACGACTTGGGTAGTCTTAAATTTAATCTTAGACCTTAGATCGGTTTGTAAACTTTAATTTAACCTTATTTTCTAACTAAACAAAAAGCCTATCATACACTACAAAATAACCCTTTTACTAAGTACATAATGATTAATATTTATCTACATTTCATCATAAGAACGTAATATTTATTTTTCTACAGACAACAAACAGATTTGTTTGACGAAATACCTAAAGAGTCAGCGGCCTGTAAGGTTGTCTCAAGGGCTGGAACTATTACCTAACTGTGGCCTGAGGCAATCCTTTGAGAAAATTGACGTACTGCAATAAAAGCAGTATGGGTCCCGCGGAAAATATGCTATTGTGTTTCAACTTCGTCTTGGCGTACAAAGTCACTTTCTCAAAATGTCACATAAGCACAACGCCAAGTATTTTTTTTTCTCGCACAATGCCACACACATACACAACATTTGTACATTTACAAAATATCACACTCGCAAAATTTCATATTTAAGTAATTTCATACTCTCAAAATGTCCTTTTCTGATGTATAATTTTCTTGATCTGACAGCTTTAAAATTATCTGCATGACCTTTAATTTTAATTAAAAAATTCCATAATAGGCTTGCGTTGGACCATCAACTCGCCAAATGCTAAGCGACGATGCGCTCTACGATGGAGCACGCTTGCCTAGAAGAAACCGATTACTCGTGATTTGAAGACACCCAGATTGTAACTATCGGGGAACACCCATTCAGGCAGCGCATTTCACAGGCTAGTAGTTTTGCATAATAAAAGTGGAATCAAAGCGCTTTGTACAAGTTTTCGAAATATCAGCCATGAAGCGGTGTCGATTTGAATATTCAAAAGATAACGATAGAGCTTTAATCTACTTTAGAAAATGTGTTCCATACGAATTTTATTTGTGGTTGCAATTTTTGTTTATGACAACAAATTATGATTGTTGATGAAGTGGTCGAAGGTGGTATAATGTTTAGCTTTGTAACGGGAACCAAACCAGGCCACCGAAACATAGTGACTGCTTTTGAGGACGCGTTTGACCTATCTATATGTGTATTTGTCATTTTTTACTCGCGTGTAAACATTAAAATTTGACCGTCCCACCATTATGTATGTTATTACTAAAGCTTAGAGGACAATGTGTGACAGATCATTTCATCGCTGGTTCAGTTGGTAGTGAACCTGCCTTCTGCGCTTGGGGGCGTGGGTTCGATTCCCATCTAGGACAAACATTCATATGATGAACATTTCTGTTTGTTCTATATCTGGTTGTTAATATCTATTTAAGTATCTATTTAAATCTATTTAAGATAAATATGTATGTATATATATATATATCAGTCTGTGACAGCCATATTACAAGCTATGCTTAGTTTAAAGACGGATAACCGTGTGTGCAAAAATGTCCCGAATATTTATTTATTTATCGTTTAAGTTTCCATACTGTTTATACTGAACTATTTGCACGGCTACGCAACTATGCTATTAAAAAGATCTAGAAAACCGAAATTGTACCGAGAAAGTACTATCTTTTTTAGTGATTGTAAAATTAGTCTTTTGCCAAATAAGTCAGTTTACTGAGATAGTTTTTTAGATTATATATTATATTATTATTTTTGATATTATTTTTGCCTCATTATTTTGTTGTTTCAATTGGACTACATTCAGTAGAAGTTTCTAGAAAATCTCTGATAGTTATGACGTTGTAAAAAGCCGAGCTAACATAGAGTGGACAGAGCAGCGTTCGAGCAAATTTCGTGTGCTGAACGACGCCAATGGTTTGCAAGTGCCGGGTCCATGGAGACTCTCAGTCCGCAAAGTACCTCCACTCCTCCAAGTACTTGAAATATTAAGTAGTATTCATTAACGGAATATAATAATATGTAGAATATAAGCAATATTCATTGATATTTTCCAGTTGTATGTGATACAGTGTAAAAATTGCATATATATAATACTTAGTTGTCATAAAACAACCGAGTCATTCCGTACCTAGAGATAGTGTGAAAAACAACGAAAGAACTATTTCCTGAACTTCTGAACGCAGCCCTGGGCCTTACGGCTCCTATACAGCGCTGAAACAGCGCAGTGCGGTACACAAACATGAACTTCAACGCGCCAAGATACGAGCTAAGATATTTTTACCTGTATTGATAGGTTGTGCCCGCCACCATATTGACTAGCTAGACGAATGCAAGGCTGGATGCCCGACTTCTGTCTCTGAGTCACGTACTCCGAGTGTCCACAACAATTTTTATTTTTTATCTTTTTCTAACAACAGATATGGCGTAAAAAGTCTTTCATATCCTTTCCCTTATTTCACAAAATGCACATACACATGCATAGGTTATATGTTGCGTTTAGTCAGTTTTTAAAGCCGTGTTATTGGCCTATAACGTCTGTATTATTACACCTCACTGGCCATTAGGCCCTTGTAAATATATACAGGTGCTTAATACAAACATTTCAAGCCTGCATTTTTAACAAATCAGCATCACGTTTCGTTCAGTTCAACTTTGGAATTTATTTGACATTTATACAGGGTTGAGGGTAAACTTTTTAATTTTCCCCGACACCATTGACGCCTCCCAAACTCGAAAGTATTTTTCAGCGAACTTCAAAGATATCGTTTTGAAAGCTTTTTCTAACTTATGAATAATTTAAGACTGTTTCTTTGTGACGTAATTATACAATTCTGAATATAGTATAGATTATTCTATTTCTATGGATGATGAGAACTAATTTAGTATCCATAAGCGTTCATCGTCATCATCATTTCAGCCTATCATGTTCCCTCTGCTGGGATACAGGCCTTCTCTCAGAGAGTAAGGACGGGCCCTAATCCACCATGCTGGCCCAGTGCATATTGGTGAGCGTCATAAGTCTTTGAACATTTATGGTATTGGACATATCGGTTTCTTCACTAAGTTTTCCTTCACCGTTTTTGAGAGATGGCATCAAAACTGCACATAATTTATTTACAGCCCTTTGTCGGATTTTTTTTCCTCTAACGTTGTCTGTAATAAGTTTTTACCGGCCAACCCCAAAAGGTATGTCCAAAGGGTATGGGTATATTGAAGACTAGGAAAATCAGAAGTCAAAAACCAGTCCCAAGCGTCGTTCTCACAATGGAAATGACTATAGATTTAGTGTAGGTATTCATTGTTTTATATTTGAAAATATCAAGAATCATTTTACTAAAACGAACCATAAATCTGCGCTTTGAAACGAACAAGAACTTTAGACAAGGCGGTTGAAAAATGGGTTTAGGCTGCGTACACACTGCCAGAAACTATACCGGGTGAAATAAGGAATAGAGAAAACGCTCCCGAAGCCAAAAAGCTATTATATACTCCATCATCATCAGGCAGAAGACGTCCACTGCTAAATATAGCCCCCCCCCCCCTTAGACCTCCACACTGAACGACTGCCGGCCATCTGCATCCACTGAATGCCCGCGACTCTCACGATGTCGTCCGTCCATCTAGTGGGAGGCCTACCTACGCAGCGTCTTCCGGTTCGTGGTCTCCACTCAAAAACCGACATGATAAAGAAAAAATCACTTAAATTAATTATAACGTATTTTTGTTTTAGTTCTAATGTAAAAACGGTAATACGTACAAACGTCAAACTTGGCATGATTAGTACACACTCTAACTAAAGTATAACAACAAATAATATTATAGCTAAGTGCGAGTCGGTGATAAGTTTCTGTTCATTACCAAGTTATAACTGATAATTTCGTTATTGAATTTTATGGTTTGTACGGAACCGTCAGTGCGCGAGCCCGACTCGCACTTGGCCAGTTTATTAAATTTTAATTTGAGTGTCCAGTTAACTCAAAATGTAATGAATAGTTTTGAACTTGACTCCTATTTCATGATAATAATGCCATCAAAGATATTTTATGTTTGCATTAAAGATTGCAATAAATATCAGATGAGGTTGCTATGATCTGATAATTATTTTTTAAGCAATGAATTTAAATGTCGTTTTTAAATATATTTTTTTAGCGTTTTGGTTAAAATTGCTTTCAGATTTTAACAGACTTCAGGAGGAGGTTATTTTGAAAGTTAGCCAATCTAAAAACATATTTAATCTTCCACTTCGGTTGTATTTTACGACAAAGCAATAGAACGCTGAATTTGTGCAGTGGTTCATTCCAAGCCAGTGTGCACAACTTTGCGTGCTCTCTACTGTGAGGGTACAGTGTAGAAACAGCAGTAGGTATTTCTACTCGTAATCTTCTCAAACTATCTTTATTCTAATCACAACAATCATCCGAAATATTCTGTAAATTTGACAAAACTAAATAGCGTCTAAGGGAAAAAACTTATCCAGATATCATAGATCAGTGGAAATCACACACATTGCGATTCATGCTATCTTTCGTGCCTCACACCTGCAAATTGTGGAATGAGCTACCTTTCGCGGTGTTTCCAAGAAGTTACAACATTCATAAAGGGTCGGGTACGTAGTTGTGATACCTCTGGTGTTACAAGTATCCATAGGCGACAGTTATTGCTTACCATCAGGCAGTCCGTCAGCTTGGTTGCCATCTATGGCATAAAAAAGTGGTATGTGACTACTGGTTTTTCTGTGGCTAAACTAAGACCGCTCTAGTATCTCGTGTTTGTGACAGCATCGCCTTTATTCGTTCGGCTGAAGCTTAGACGGCTCTGCATGTTAACTCTACTTTACGGTGTTTTGACTCCTGTCGCCAGAACTAGAGGGGTAATCATTATGAAATTCATCAAAATAATGCGCATTATGTTGTTGGAAACTATTTTTCGTTGTTGTTGGCTAAATACAAAACCATGCAGAGCCAAAAAACAAGATTGAGGCGCCAACGTGACAAAAACATATTTCAGATGTAATTTTTTTTTTTTTTTTTTACCTTTGTGTTAAAATTGCGATAGTTTAAAAGTGACATGATAAAAACATGTCGTCTTCGAAAACTTGTGTATTTTAAAGTGTGAATCTATACTAATATTATAAAGAGGCAAGATTTGATTGTTTGTTTGTTTGTTTGCATTGAATAGGCCCCGAAACTACTGAACCGATTTGAAAAATTCTTTCACTGTTGGGAAGCTACACTATCCCCGGGTGACATAGGCTATAATTTGTACCCGTGCGAAGCAGGGGCGGACCGCTAGTGTATTATAAAGGTAGATTTTTATTCGTTAGGTGTCCGTGAATGTTTGCTTGTGTGGAAGAGATAATGAGGTGAAACGTGTATTTTGGAGTTGTTTCCAAAATTCTTTATAAGCCTATGGTAGTCTTAGACAGTAAAATATGAAAGACGAAATGATATGGCCTTAATGGCTATAGTCTACCCTGTAATGGGCGAAAAAAAGGAACCAGATCAGCTGTCAACAATAATTTTAATAGTTTTTTTTTGTTTTGGCTGCACACGTCTATTGTATTTAACCAGCAGTATCAATTTGCAACTGCCTTCATGCTAGCAATATGTTAATCATGCCAAGCCAAAAATGAGACCAAAATCCAGAAAGTGTGAAAACTATTGTGGATGATAAGTTAAATTATTCAATGTTTTTAAACTGTATAAGATGATATCGTGTGCAAACTGCCTTACAACTATTCAAATAGCGGAAGTGGAGATTTCCCTTTAAAACTTTTCAAGATTTTTCAATACGACCAACTTAATGGATTGGCTAAACTTTACGTTACATTCTAAGGGTTAGTTTTATACACGATTTCACTTCGGAATTTGCTTCGGAAACTATTTGGAGTTAGAGAAAATAGTGATGTCGTGTGTTGCCAAAAAAACTAGTAGTATTTATTGAAAAGTTAGGGGTAGCCATAGAATACATAATATGTATTTGCGGAGTGAATCTTGTATGTATATTATACATACAAGATTCACTCCGCAAAATCGTTTAATTAAGTAGCGACCCTTGCTACAATACACATCATCAGCCATTAAATGTCCACTGCTGAACAAGGCCTCCCTCTTAGAGAGGGGTGTTGCCATAATCCCCACGCTTGGCAGGCGGCTTGGAGATCGCAGTACGTTCACCGTGTACTAACAGGACGCTGCTGCCCATCCTCGGTGGTTCTGGTCGCATTTTTAGGACATACCCGGGTCCAATGCTACAATACAATGAAGTGCAATTCAGGACGTACGAGCGCTAACTACCTTCAGTTATATTGACCTAGAAGTTGCCTATCTGTCTATCTCGTAACTATTGTCGCGTTATCTTTGTCTATCGCGCGGCAGGTCCGACAAGTCGGCTACTTGTAGCTTCATACTAAAAGTGCGGAGTGCGCCAGGCCTGGGTAGCTAAAGTTGCTAAGAAAGGTAGTTTTTTTTAATAAAATGAAGTGTTTAATGAGCTATATAGGTATGTTTTGCTCTGAGGTCCATTTGAAAAACAGTTTTACAATTTTCCGGTGATTATTTACAAGGTTTTTTAAAATCATATTATGTTATTACATTACGAAACATATTATTGATGAAGCTAAATAGATTGACTGATTTATGTATGAGTGTCTATAATATATTCCTTAGGCTGAATTAAGAAGTGGGAAAATGCTAATAATTTTTTTGTCAACCATTTGGGTCGTTATTTATGCAACGTACTCCCCAATACCCTCGAACTGGAAGACGCAGCGTAGGTAGGCTTCTCACTAGATGGACCGACGTTATCGTGAGAGCCACGGGCATCCAGTGGATGCAGATGGCAGGCTGTCGTTCACTAGTTTTAAGATGTTTTTGTCTTATGTATGTCATTTCTGGTGTGTATTCACTATCGCTTCGCTTTAATCCAAAGTGGAACATCCCAATTTGTCGATACCAGGTACCAGGATAACAGAAACGATGGAGAGGTATTTCAATCTAGATTCACAAAAAGTCTGATGATCATGGGTCGCGAAAGGGAAAATCTCTTCATGTTTTATGCATTCCTGGTACTTGGACTTGGTGAAAAAACTATTTTTAATTATATTGCACATTCAAATAGAAATTGTCCGACACTCAAAGTCAAAGTGGTAGAATAATAAAAAATAAAGATATTTGAATATAACATTTTTGTTTTCACTTTACTACCAGTAGTTCCATCTGGAATAAAGTTTGCGTGTCCAAATTGGAATATTTTTGTTCAAGCAGTTAGATCATAGAACTTACTTGTCGGACAGGATGGAATAAACGAAAACAGCGAACCATCCCTAAAAAACATCAAAAACGAAACAAATCAAAACCTGGCATCCTAAACTGGAGCTCTTTGACCACTGACCCGAGCCACAACGTTTTATAAATACAAACCAGCTAAGAGCGTCTTGGATACGGTAAACACATGGTTCCGTAGCTATTCCATAGTATAACGAATCCGCAGCCGAATTCATTGGTAAAGCGTAATTCAGGAATAAAGAATTCAGAGTTTAAATTTAGACACGACGTTTTCGAAATAGCGATAAACTAATTTAAATAATATGTCTTTTAAATTGCGTCGTTATTATCCTTCCAATAATGACGAATTTAGTTTGCATTAAATGCAAAGATTACCTTAATAGTTAGTACTTATGGGTTTGGACATTTGGAGCGCTCATAAAAGCCTTTTTGGGGGTTCCGTACCTCAAAAGAAAAAAACGGAACCCTTATATGATCACTTCGTTGTCCGTCTATCTGTCTGTCCGTCTGTCAAGACCCTTTTCTCAAGAACGCGTGAAGGTATCAAGTTAAAATTTATACTAAATACTTGAATATACGGTTTCTTTCGGCTATAAAAAAAAAAGTTTTAAGTCAACGCAATCAAAAGATATGAACGTTTATGTCGCATATTTTGCGATTTCACAGGGGAATCAAAACCTATAGGGTACTTCCCGTTGACCTAGAATCATGAAATTTGCCAAACGGCACGGCTGAAGGGACTGCAATACTGCCCAGGTCTCGATTGAATCGAAGGCTTTTTTGTAGTCCACAAACGCTAGGCATAATGGCCGAATATACTCCTCCTCAGTCGTCTGTATAATCTGGTGGAGCGTATGAATGTGGTCTACGGTGCTCCAGCCTTTACGGAAACCGGTTTGTTCGGGGGTCTGGAAGTCATCGAACCTGCTTTCGAGACGGTTCGTAATGATTCTGGATAACAGCTTGTACACATGGCTCAGGAGTGAGATGGGTCTATAATTCTTTAATGTGTTATCACCTTTTTTGAAGAAGAGTACCACCACACTCCTGTGCCATGCTTCAGGCGTAGTACCTTCGAGAATGATGTTTTTTTAAATAAACCAACAAAACTAATTTATGTGCGGTAGAAAAATATTAACTGATAGTCATGTTAAATTTAATATTCTTGAACGTGAATAAAATAATACTTATGAATATTCTTGCATTTTATAATATTTTACACTAAAACATTAAGTTCTAAATATATAAATAAATATTCGGGTCATTTTTGCACACAAGGTTATCTGACCCCAAATTAAGCAAACGACAAAGCGCAAGCCTATCCACAAAAAAAAAAAACTTGTAATAAGGCTGCCAGAGACTGATATACATAAATGTATATTCTTCAAGAGATTATCACGTGAAATATTAACAAATTGAGAAAACTGCTTTTTAAAACCCCTTTTCAACGAAAGAGGCAAGCAAACAGACGATAAAACTATAAAGTTATCTTTGCTGGTCCCTGGAACCCTAAAAATAAAAAGTTTGGCCAAGTTTCGCTTCAGTGCTGCCCCCTGTGTTACCTGTTCTTTGTAAATAAACAATGAGCGAGAGGTTTGGGAGTTGCTTGTTTTCCCATGGTTCAAGGTAAGAGACATAGCGGTGTGTTCACAAGAGGAAGGGATAGCGTTTTTTGTAGAAAATAAAATTTAAATTTCAGTTCAAAACAATGTCAAAATATATCTGCTTTTTAGGTTTGCCTGAGGGCTTTAATACTCACAAATTATTATAGTATCGCGTAAACGCTTTCTTTGATATATAGGGGCACGTGACTTCAATGACGTCATGGCGAATCTGTGATGGCGAATATTGGTCAAATGACGAAATATTTGTTTTTAAGTGTTTAATAATGATTTTAAGTACCGTAAAACAAAAACTGACATGTCATGTACTTACCGAAAGAAACACACTTCTGAAATCTTACTACTACGGTGGTTATTATCGCAGTTTTTAAAAGCACACTGAGGAATTTTAGCACGTCCGCGCGTTGGCTGTGGTTGGACCATACTAAACTCAAATAAGACCTCACATTTATTTGTGCTCTTAAGTCACTGGCCGTTTTTAGGGCCGTTACCATTAATCTAGTACATACTTGATAGAAGTTTTTGGTAGACTTTTTCGGTACTAGTTTGAGTTTAAGGCAAATCCAAGTTATAATTATAATGATCATAGGTTATTGGTGTCATCTATAACTTGAAACTGATACTCTTACGGGCAGCTCAGGCTAAACACGCGTTCCTCTTGTAACATGAACCGAGTTCCAATCAAGATCCTTCCTTCCCAGATAGGGTTGCCTATCAAAGGATCATGACGCGACGGGCGCCACGTTTGAGGAATTATCTCTCCCCGGGGTGGATGATATTTCTATCAAAGGGAATGAATTGGTTTACGAATGCTCGGAATTCTAATAAACTAGCTTTCACCTGCTTGTACGGGACGATTGATATAAAGTGTTAGGTAAGCTCAAAGTCGCACAACGAGCTATGGAGAGGGCTATGCTCGGGGTTTCTATACGAGATCGAATTAGAAATGAGGAGATCCGTAGACGAACAAAAGTCACCGACATAGCCTACCGGATTAGCAAGTTGAAGTAGCAGTGGGCAGGGCACATATCAAGCAGAACAGATGGCGCGATGGCACCGAAAGGTGTCAGGTGCTGGAATGGAGACCACAGACCGGTAAGCGTGGCGTAGGACGTCCACCCACAAGATGGACAGACGACGGAGAGACGAGATCGATGGGGGAGGCCTATGCAGCAGTGGACGTCTTATGGCTGAAATGATGATGACGATAGTCGCAAAATATTGATTGACCTCTCATAAAACAGCAAAGTCATCTCCATCGTCAATATCGGGTTAATCGGGGACCCTTACGATTTTACATTTTGACTTTATTATTATTAATTAGTTAATCCGCCGTAACATTTCATATTCTGTGAACATTTCAACTAGCTATCTATTATGGTTCGATAGCCGTCAATAGGTAGGACAGACAGACGGACGGACAGACAGACATCGTAGGCTTAGTAATAGGGTCCCGTTTTTACCCTTTGGGTACGAATCCTAAAAATGAATTTTTTGCTAAGACGACATCTACCGGGGGAAGAAGAAGGCAAAGTGACGACCTCGTAAGAGAGAGTCGATATACCTTGCACTTTATAAGTACTTACACAGCACAGTGAGGTCAATCTCTGCTTTCAGTATGTTGCTGATCATCACGTTCTTGGCCTCGCAGGTGTACCGCGCCTTGTTGTCTGACGCATCAGCTTTGAAGGAGAGCACGTTCTCCGACATACGGCCGATAGTTCTGGAACAAAAGAAAAGTTTATGAAAGGACTTCCCAATGCAATATCGATGCAGTAAAAATATCAGTAAGGAACGACGGTCTTGCGGTGTAGACACTAGTCAGGCATTGGACGCTTGTCGGTGACGCGTAGCATGTCGTGTTCGGTGACTCCTAACCAAAAGTCCTACCAAAAATCGCTCTACGCGGCTAAAGAGGTTTTCACTTCAAAGTCATTACGTTCGGTAAAGTTTTCATTTTGATTCAATCAAGTTTTCCAATTAAAATCAATTCTGATACGTTTTTTATTATTTGGTTTTTAGGTTTGAAAATTTCGTTTATATCAAAATGTTTATTTTATCTGAACATTGGTATTTTCTTTATCTTTACGGCTTAGAATATTAAATAAGTACATTACATAACAACACATAAGTACATGTAACAACATACATAACATAAATTTAATAATTTTATATCTTCATAACTTAAAACGCGCGAGCGATATACAGGGTCAAAGGTAACTATTATTACGCAAAACCTTTTAAAGGCAGCTTTCTGGTGCATCAAGACTAACAACTTTTGTGCCACAAGTATTCGAAATTCGTTAAAAAGTTGGTTCATCAAGCACCAAAGTCGCCCTTAAGAGATTTTGCGTTAGTTACCTATGACCCTGTAAAGAACATGAAGCATGGGTTTTTAAATAGTGCTGTTTTAAAACACTACAAATTAAAAAGTCGTCTGTTCCACGGTTACGTTAAAATGCTACTAGCGGTCACTCATTCTCTCGTTCGTAGCCTAGTCTGTTGAGAGTAGCGCAAATGACAATAAACACCATTCTTTTTCCTCGTGGAAATTCCAAAGATTAAAACTCAACAATTTGGGTCGTCATTTATGATATGTACTGGCCAATAATGGATTTTCCTACCGTCCTCCTTGATTCCTGAGAACTACAATCTAGGCATGCTAGCTCTTCAATGCTAGAGTGAATTGATATCTTCTAGATCAACGTGTTCCATCCTCGGCCGCAACGTCGCTTACCTACAGGCGAGTTGTGGGCAAACGTAAGATCTAGATATATATTTAAAAAAAAACACGACCAAGTTATGACCGAAGCGAAATTCTGAAACATTTATTTTCGTTTGGAAATTAACTAAGTATTTATATTTAAAAGACCGAAAAGAATAAGTATATTTAACCATGCCTAAATACATAATGTACTTATGTCGCTGCCCTGTCAACAAAAGGTCGTACTCCGAAATTCACATAATAGTATTAGAGGATTTTAAATTGAAAATACCCTCATTATTTGATCCCTTTCACGGTACAGTGGTCTCCGCGCAGTTACCACGAGTTAAGTATTCCTTGGACACTTATTAATCCTAGAAATCTGTCAGTTACCTAGTTTGGTCAACATATTTTTTACAGACATGTCAAATGTACTTTAAAGTACTCGGGATTTTAAGGATTTTAAGATAATAAAGCGCTGTTTGATCTAGTGTAAATGTGTAGCGAAAGCGAAAAAATATCAAAAATACACTTTCCACATAGTAAAGACCACTTTTTCCACTATAACCGTCGCCTATAGATACCTGTAACACCAGGGGCATCACAGATACGTTGCCAGCCCTTAAAGGTTTAATTGACCCCATTTGAAAAACCTCATGTTATAGTTACATGAAAATGCCGCAGGAGGCAAAAAAAAGAACAAAAGCAAAAATTCTAGAGTTTGCCAATTTAGTGCATTTGGCATCAAAAAGTAAAAAAAAATTGCCCGAGCAGTAACTGGACGCTCGGTAAAGGATCTGTCACACTGTCTGCGTTCTCCGTCTTGCGGTCCGGTCAAAGCGAACGCTGCCCGCATCATGTGTCCACATGATGTGTGTTTGTTTTATTGCAAAGGCACACCAATAGATGTTTCACATCAAAACTCAATATTGTGCACTTATGCTTGAATTACACGTTATCCAGTATCCAGTGTTAGAGTACTACAACGAATTCAATCCGTAAGTTAGTTAAACAATGCTCCTTTTATTATTACTGTCAACTGTTGAAAGTCCCAGTACCACAGTAAGCCATGGGTACCATATGAAAGTAATACATTCATAGCTATGCTCGGATGGTTTTCTCACGGGGCGCGCGGATCGTAGGATGTTAAGCCATTCCGTACGTCACGCCCGAAGGAATGCCGCCCTCAAAACTTAACAGAGTTGACTTTTTAAAAGCTGAAAAAATTTGTAGAAAACGCGGCAAGAAACGAAAATATAGAATAACTATAAAAAATATAGAATTAAAATTGCCCGCGAATTCGTACCTACGCGTAGACTCATAATAATATAAACATTCAACCCCTTTTTGCACCCCCTTAATTTGACCCTTACACAAAATCCTTTCTTCATCAGTAATTTTTAAACTTTCGCGATTTGAACACATATTTTAAATGTTTATCGGGATCTTTTCATAATCATTATCATCATCAGCAGCAGCCAGAAGACGTCCACTGCTGATCATAAGCCTCCCCCTATGACCTCCACACCACTGAACGACAGCCTGCCATCCATTGCATGCCAGCGACTCTCACAATTTCGTCGGTCCATCTAGTGGGAGGCCTACCTACGCTGCGTCTTCCGGTTCGTGGTCTCCAGTCACTTCTTCCCCATCGGTTATCGGTTCTTCGAGCGATGTGACCTGCCCATTGCCACTTCAACTTGCAAATAATAGCTATGTTTGGTGACTTTGGTTGTGGGAAAATCTTGCTACTGAATTTTAGACCAGTTATCCTCAATCGATTGAGCTAAAATTTGACATACTTATGTAAGTTCGGTGACAATGCAATGTTATGGTACCATTGAGCTGGTCTGATGATGGAGACAGAAGATGGCCATAGGAACTCCTAAACGAAACGATGTAGCCCAGTCCAGTTTGGGTTCGTTGGATTTGTCTTCCTAAGCACTTTGGTCCTAATTATAGGCGGACGCGTAAAAGTTTGTTTAAAAAAACCCGCTCTTCTCTTTTGACAAACTACGCTTGTTTAAATTTAGCTTAATAACTTGGCTAATAATTAACTGTTACTAATCCTGCTTTTATCCGATTATCGAAATATTAATTCCGATAGCCATTCATCATTTATTATTAAAACGCAATTATTATATTTACAGTAGGTAATTACTTTTATTTATTTATGAAAGGATGCTATTTATTTGTGCATCAAATAAATCAGCTTGTATCAAATGTCCCTATAAGCCATAAATCTAAGCAACTGTTCATAAAATTTAGCATATCCTAAAAAATAGGCCAATTGCGAGTCGGGCTTGCGCACTGAGGGTTCCCTACCACCATAAAATACAATAAGGTTGTCCAAGTAACCGAATTACCAGTTTTAATAACGCCTACCAAAATTGTCGAAGCAATTGCAACACAGCCACAGTTAATTATTTTGCTACAGGCACAATTATAACATGGTAATTAACAAAAAATTGTCACTGACTCGCACTTGGCCATTATTTATTAGTAGTTGTTATACTTTATAGTGTGTACTGTAATCATGCCAAGTTTAACTATTGTACGTATTATCGTTTTTACATTAGAGCTAATACAAAAATAACGATGAAAAAATACGTTTGTTGTATTAGACCCCCCTTTCGTTTTTACTTTTTGACTTTTTTATTTTCTACTGTAACGTTACATATTCTGTGAAAATGTCAACTGGCTATCTATTACGGTTCGAAAGATACAGCCGTTAATAGGTAGGACAGGCGGACAGACAGACAGACGGACGGACAGACAGACGGATGAACAGAAGGACGGACAGACGGACGAACAGACGGACAGACGGACGGACAGACATCGTAGGCTTAGTAATAGGGTCCATTTTTACCCTTTGGGTACGGAACCCAAAAAATTACGGTGTTATGAATGTAGTTTTTCACTTTCCATGTAGTCCTAAAACTATCCGAAACTAATACTAACTGCTTATATTACCACTAATCCCACCAATTCGATTTTAATCTGCAAACAGTATAAATAGATGGAAACATTTTGATGCGCAACGAAACATTTCTGATGCGCAATAAAAAAAATAAACAATTATGAACAGTAATTATAGTTTTAATTATTTACAAACGATAACATCGAGAGTCATGTTCGATGTATGCCAAAATTAATTTTAATTTTATTAATAGGTTTAAAATTGGTGTTCGCATTGCTACACAATTAACATGCCTAATTATATGAACTTATTTTGTTAAAAGCTTGTTAAATTAACATTATTATGGTTGAATTACGAGGTATTAACAGCATACAGCAAAAAGTTTTTTTTTAAATTAGAACGGCTGTCAAGGCATTTTTGTAAGAAATTTGTTGTAGCCATTTGCACCCATATAAAAGAAACGTCAGTCATTCGAAATCAGTTAGCAACTGTGATACGTAATTCGACGCGTTGATCTAAATAAGAATGTTCAATCAAGGTTCACTCATAATGCCTGGTAACAGATTGCCCTTGTAATTTTCGTTCTATTTACTTCTCTTTTTTGTGGTTACAAGATTTGTCCGACACATACGAACATACTAAACAGGGCAAGTTAATTAAAAGCTTCGAAAAAGGGTGGGCCAAATGATGGGGTAAAAATGTAACAGTAAATCATCACACCGTTAAAACGTAGCCGAGAAATCTCAGTCCCGGAAGCGATTCACTTTAAAATTTAAACATTTTAAAACATTCAAAGAGTTTCGTGTTGAAATTATTCATCAGACCATAGAGAAAGTTGGGAACTACCCGGCTCGGCCAAGTTTGACTTGTGATATTTATGGAAAATCTTGGCAAAGGATTAGAACAGTTATGCTGCAGTATACTGGACTTTAAGCTAACAGAAGTGTTTACATTATTTTACCCATTGTTGTTATTGGTGACTTCCTGGCGTGTCTCGTCAAGCTCTTGGCCAGTTATTTTATAATGCCCACATTTTTCACTAATAAAACAAAACGCAAATCAAACGCCGTTTATATGTCAAAATTGTTTTTATTAATTATTACGCGACCACGGTTACAGATTCCTTCAGTCGGAATAAGAATTAGGTATACATACAAGGTATTAAATAGCGTCAAACAACATAGAGTCAAGCAAAGTAAGTCACGGTTAATTCCAAGTCATGCCCTATTAAAGTGTTGCTGGCGTTACTAGAGGTTTGTGTTGAGTTTTGGAAATATCACGAAAATAGATGTTTCACTCCAATAAATTACTTGCCTACATTCGAGCACGTTTAAGGACACTTAATAATCAATAATTTACCATTAATGCACATTAATACTCGAAATAACACAGTTAAGGAAAATACTACAATGAAGCGAAATGACATGTTTTTCACATTGACGCCAAAACTCCTTGTATTGCTGTTTATTTTTTTAAATTATATTTCGTCCATCGGGCAGGCTAAAGCCTTTAAGGCCATACCGCCTATTCTTCTGTTTTGTATGGTCTTAATAACGTCAAACAAGTCATAGTCACAGTCAGAGTCAAGCTAAGTAAGTCACGGTCAAGTCAAACTCATGCCTCTGTAAAGTGGTGGGAACTTTACAAGAGGCTCCTATGGAGTTTTGGAAACAACACGAAAAGACACGTTTCACCTCGTTATATCACTTTCCCACACTCGAGCACGTTTACGAGCACTTAATGAATATTAATTCACCATTTAGTACACATTAACACTCGAAAATACACAAGTTTAGGAAAATAATCCAACGAGCCGACATGTTTTTTTTCCACGTTGGCGCCAAAAAACTCTTGTCTCCTCCTTGTTTTGCTGACTATATACAGTGTTGTTATCTAAAGAATTAATAATTTTCCCACCATTTTGCTTTGAAAAATATGACTCTATTCGCTATAAACATTGCGATAGAACTAACTAAGTTGTACCGCGCATAGGTCAACGATTACGTGGTGGAAAGGAAAATTAATAATAAAATATCATAACAAAATTCTTCACAATTCAACTGCAAACATTTAAACCCTCTTCAAGCCAAATCAAGTATTTACCTCGTTAAAAACTTCACAAATTGTTCAACGGATCAAATTGAGCGCGTTTTTACGTAACACAAACCTTTGTTGAACTCGTCAACTTTTTTACTCAAATATTTTCGTTCAACTTTTTCGTGGAATTTGGGGAGGTAAGCCGTTGAAACCTTTTTGGATTCTTCAACAGTATCAGATGTAAATTGGTTTCTGTTGCGAAGGAGCGGTTAGATGAGAATTAATGGACGGGTGGGGGTGACAAGTTCCGTAAGCTACAACATAGCTTGCATTATTGGAAGAAAAAAGTGGACGAAGCAGAATATTCAAACTTTTCCTTTTCTAACTGTTTTACCATTGCATTTCTAAACAGTCAACAAAACTTTTGCATTGCTCCTAGACACAGAAAATAACTTTTTTTGTTTAAATTAGAACGGATGTCAAGGCATTTTTGTAAGAAATATGTTGTCAATTGCCCCCACACAAACGAAACATCAGTCATTCGAAACCAGGTAGCAACTGTGATCTGTGATACGGAGTTAAACGCGTTGATCTAAATAAGAATGTTCAATCAAGGTTCACTCATAATGCCTGGTAACAGATTTTCCTCCTCATTTCCGTTCTATTTACTTCTCTTTTCTGTGCTCCTAGAAGTGCATAATGATTCTTAGAGGCTCACACCAACTCACGTTGTATTTGTAATTAACATTTCTGATACATTTCG
This sequence comes from Agriopis marginaria, assembly GCA_932305915.1. Taxonomy (NCBI): domain Eukaryota; kingdom Metazoa; phylum Arthropoda; class Insecta; order Lepidoptera; family Geometridae; genus Agriopis; species Agriopis marginaria. Next base: position 24,106,843 of record OW029914.1, on the reverse strand, counting down.
GTGTAGCGTCGTTTATGGATACCTGTAATACCAGGGGCATCACAGGTACGTTGCCAACTTTTAAATACTCCATTAACAGTCCTTTTGTAGAACTCCACGTTATAGTTACTCGGAAAAGCTGCTCATTGCAGGTGTCAGACAAAAAAAATGGAGTCAAATGCACAGTAAGTATGCCATTTTCACAGATCTATGATATGTGGATGAGCTTTCAGACGGTGGCGGCTAGTGCGATGATAAAACCGCGACGCCATCACCAGATACAAACAGTTCTTCAGAACACTCTCCGTCGTAAATGTAATAAAAAAAAAACATAGAAACCCAACGGCTGTGCGCATGCTGAGCGGCTCTAATGTAAAAAAAATACACGGGATAAAATCCAACAAAAGTGTTAAATTTTCAATAAAACAGTCTGGAATGAATTTATCTACAGAAAAATCCTAATAATAAAAACCCTTTAATCAAAAACTTGTGTAAAGCCCAACCTCCGCCCTTATTACCAGCTGGTATAGAGCGGTGGTGGCGTGCGCGACGCGCAGCGGGCCGAGCGCGCTTGTGTGGGTGACTAGTTTATGACGAGTTCTTGTTGCTAGCTGTGAACTGCCGAGAGTTTGTGACGCGACAACGGCTGATTCATTCACTTCACTAAACTTGCCTACCTTCGGATAAAAAATAAAATAAAATAAATATATGTTAAAAATTTAAATGTAATGCTCTTACTAAAGCATACATAATTATGTATTTAGCTAACATTTTACCATCAATATTATATTTTTCAATTTATTTAATTTATAAGTATTTTCCGTTTTGTAAGTTTTAAAAGAGCCTGCGTGCCCGATAAAATGTTTATAACACATTGCACTGTACTACCAGGATCTATGTACACTGGCAATTGTACACATCTGTTACACTTATGATTAATAAAGATATTTTGAAATTGAATTGAGTATGGAATGAAATTGGTCTGCGTTTTTATACTACTTGCGGTGTCTATCTTTGTAAAGTCTGTGCTACAAAGCTACAATTTCCGAGACGCACTACTAGAATTTAATATATTGACTCGACCCTCTGACGTACCGCAAATAAATAAATTTCCCTTCAACGTTTTCACTCCATAGCATACCCATTTCGGCGGGATAGCTCCCATGACAGTTGGAGTCGATACCAATAATACGAGTGTGTATTTCGGCACTCTATAGGAAGTAGGTCAGTCATCGGCCGTCCAAACAAGTTTTTTTTTGGTGGGACTTATTGGGGATGTGTGTTTTCTTTTTGACTTGGTCTAAAATTTTGCTTTTTTTAACTGACTTGAAAAAGGAGGGAGTTTTCAATTTGGTTGCTTTTAAATGTTACTTCAGGACTCCGTCATTTATAAACCGAATTGATTTATATTATTTGAAAGGATATATGAAGAATGGGATGACGATGAAGGTGTCAAATATTGCTGTAGCCTAAGGCATGGTAGGCAGGAATAGTATGGAGCGGCTGTGTGCATATAATTTGTTGTAAAATTTCCGCGCTATACAGAGTGTAAGGGGAACACTCTCGAAGCCAAAAGAATGTAATTGTAGTCATCATTATATACAACTTTTACTATGGGACCAACCCTGAAAACGCAAAAAAAAAATATCTGCTGTTCCATACATTTTGTCGAGTGGCAATGACCGTTTTCTATAGAACAGCTGATATTTTTTTCGCGATTTCAGGGCTGGTACCATAGTAAAAGTTGTTCGTAATGATGAGTACAATTACCTTCTTTTGGCTTCGAGAGTGTTCCCCTTACACCCCGTATAGATGCTGCTAGTCAGTGTTGTTCGCATAATTTTTACCCGCTCGCTACCAGCGCTAATCTCTCCGAAATTGCTGCGAATTTAATAGCGAATGGCCTTCTACGGCTGTCAAGTCTATACAAATTTTATGACAACAGGCGCTCTATAATATTTTTAAGTATATATTTTGGGGTTTGAGCTTGGATGAGTTTGGACTTGCTTAAACTCGAGCTAGTACTGAATAAATTTACCAAAAACTGAAGGGGGCGAGTTAAACACGTATTGCACACACTGACATATTCTTACTAGTTCTACACACGCATACTTCAATATCGAGCGGCACACAACTGCAAACAAGATGATCCAATAGACGACCAATGCCCCCCCATTGGTCGTCTATTGGATCATCTTGTTGTAAGTGCTTAAAGAGAAGCTGTAGATAAACCACTTCCATTTTTTTCTATGGAGCGAAACCTTTTTACCATGCAGTCTCTAGCGAGTTCATTTTGCTTTTTGTATTCTTATTATTTTCGAAAATCCATTCAAATCGCTACCGCTTGCATCTGTTCCACAGGCTGAACCCCAAAAGATTGGATCTCTCAGCGTGGAAATGTTTTGAGCCCGGAAATGGGTAACCTAACAAGGGTTGTGAAAGATGGCCAGATATTTTATTTAGATTGCGGATGATATAAAAGTTTTTTTAGAAAGGAAAGCGGTACAACCGCAGCGAAAACAAACAAAACCCCGCAAACTTTTTTCGTTAATAGTTGGGTAAGACAAATAGAAAAGGTGGACTGAAGGAATGGATTGGAGGTAGTAAAGGGACGGGACCGAAGCATTTATCTAAGTGAGAGAGGTGCTATAAGTTAAAAGGGTTGTATTAAATTTTGTAGAGGAACGTCTTTTGGAAAAAATTGTGGTTGAATGAAAAATGACGACGAATCTTCACTATCTGATGTCCATTGGACTAATATTATTATTGCAAAAGTTTGATAATATTATTACTGGTTCAAAAATTTGTATTCCATGGATACAAACGAGTAAATTTTTGGTCACATCTCCTAACGAATTTAAGTAATAATCGATTCGTTTTAAATGTCAATCAACTGTTTTTTATCTTTTATGCGATATCCTCTCTGACTATCATCTTAATTTCAGTCATAGGACGTCCACTGCTGGACATAGGCTTCCTCCATCAATCTCCAAAAGAGCCGGTCGGAAGCGGCCTGCATCCAGCGTTTCCCTACGGCCTCTTTTAGGTCATCTGGCCATCTTGTGGGTGGATGTCCTACGCTACTTACGCTCCTACGGTGCTTGGTCTACATTCGAGAAATTTGGCCCTATTGCCTATCGGCCATCTGTTCTGCGTGTTATGTGCCCTGCTTACTGCCACTAAAATTTGCTAATCCGGTGGGCTATGTTGGTAACTTTCGTTCGTCTAGGGATCTCTTCATTTCTGATTCGATCTCGTAGACTCTACCACATAGAGAAACCCCGAGCATAGTCCTTTCCATAGTTCGTTGTGCGACTAGGTTACTTAGGTTCGAGTTGCAGTCTTCCCGTGAACATGGTGCATGTAAATACAACGAAATATCGGGAGCTCCATCCACAACCTTACCACGGTAAATATCCCGTTAATAATCATATAACTACCTACAAAATGATCACTATGTATCTAAAAAAATACCGGTTATCGAACCCACAACCAGCTAAACCTACCTGCTTAACCACTACACAGAGGCAGTCAAAGAAATCTGTGCATGTTCCGATTGAATAGACAATCCCACGACACCAATGGCTTGTGAGATTGTAGGCACAGATTATAAATACGTAGACGTTCAGCTCTGTAGAAACTGTTTTCTTATTACTATTGTACGCTATATACTTAGTGGTGTAGCGCAACTAAATCAGCTTTTAAAGCAGAACTAGCTGCGCCATCCTGAAGGGACTGGTTTCTCAAGTAGTTTAATTTTTGACTAAACCATAAAAACGTTAATATTATGTCGAGATAATTATAATTATCTCATCTCATCGAAGTAAGTCCACAGAGCTTTGTTCGTTCGAATTTTCCTATATAATAACCATTTATTTCTGAACTACGAATGTGCCCACTATTATAAATAGCTTTGTCTACGGATACACACATATGGTAGGGACCATATGCGTGTCCCGACACGCTCTTGGCCAGCTATTTCCCTCGGCGACTTACAACTAAATAGTGGAATATCAATTCTGGACAGTATGGAACAAAACATGTGCCGTTAAACCAAGTACAAACTGTGATATAGAGCTTAGAAATTTAGCATTTTTTACTCTAAAATTATAAAAACTGATATGAACAGCGACAAACTGGTGTGTTCGTTATTTAAAATGGTGTTTTGAAAGTTATGCCTCTGTATTATTCTGTGATTATGAGATTGCGGTCAGTGTTAATCCCACGGGGTTTGTTTACTATCAATGGGAACCCAGCTCGCGGTGATCCCGATGGTTTCGCTTCAATAAACTGGTTAGAAAAGTCACGCCTGTCTTGTGTAAAATAGCCGAGCGAAAAAAAAAAAACTTATTTTATTAAGAACTTTTCAAAGTGACTATTATAAAAGCAGCCAAGTGCGGGTCGGGCTCATGCACTCAGGGTTCCGTACCGTCATCATCCGTTGATAAAATAATTATCAATTTAAAAACAGACTTCAAAATTAGTGAACTAGATATTTCGATTTGGTGAAATGAAATTGAGGTTCCAACGACTAAATGGTCATCTAAGTAACGAAATTTTAGTTTTAACTTGGTAATGAACAGAAATTTGTCACCGACTCGCACTTGGCAATTTTTTATTATTTGGTTTTATACTTTAGTGTGTGTACTTAATCATGCCAAGTTTGACGCTTGTACGTATTACCATTTTTACATTAGAGCTAATACAAAAAAACGTTTAAAAATACGTTTGATGGGGGTTCTTGTGTGGAGACCACGAACCGTAGGTAGGCCTCCCACTAGATGGATCGACGACATTGTGAGAGTCACTGCCATCCAGTGGATGCAGATGGCAGGCTGTCGTTCAGTGTGGAGTTCTAAGGGGGAGGCCTATGTTCACAATTGGACGTCTTCTGGCTGATGATGAAGCATTTCATGCTTTTGACTGATTATTTTCGGTATTTCTTTGAATTCTCATGACGATTTAAGTATTTACCAAAATGAAAGGGAAACAGGAAAAGAATTATAACATTGTGCTTGTAACGACCATATAAAATGAGGATACGCAACATTGATACAGCCTTACTGTTGTCGAGGGAACAATTCTGAAGATTTATGAGTATTATGAGTGAATACTTTTTTGCAGATACATATTTTGTTTATACCAATATTAGACGTGAATAACGTAAATATCATTAGTACAAATTAAAGAAGTTTTTGTTACAAATTAAATTTATTTTTGTTTCAGGTTAGGTTTTTTTAAACTAATGTTATATGATTATTTACGGGATGTTCCCGTGAATATGGTGCATGTAACTGCGCCGAAATATCGGGAGCTCATTCCACAACCTTACCACGGTAAATATCACGTAAATATTCATATAACTTTAGTGAACAACCGTGATAGTTTAAAACAGTATTTTTTTTCTTTTATGTAATTAATATTTTATTTCAGGTTAGGTTAAAATTTGCATCATAAATATCTATAGAGAAAAATTATGTATCCCGAAATCCTTATTGTACTCGATGTAAAAAAAAAAAAAATTACAACATGATGTAATATTTGTTTTCTGGGCAAATGCCTTTATTAACTAAACAAAATAAAGCTAAAACTAACACTACAAATACAGTTCGACTGCCCATAGACAATTGAAGGTCTAAAGATAATCCAAATGCTCAAGCCCACTACCAGCGTTGGCAACTGAGTTGGCAGCGTACCCAGCATGATGTAATTCATATTTAAGAAAAATAATATATCCCGATATCCTTATTGTAGTTGAAGCGACGAAGAAGTGGAATTACACTAGATATTCGTCATACACAAAATAGTGAATAACTCCTTTAATAGGACTTGTAAGTTAAATAAAAAAAAAAATGCAAGTAGTAAACATGTATAATATAATAATAGTAAGTATATAACGTTTATAACAGACTAGCGGCCCGCCCCGGCTGCGCACGGGTATAGTTATATAGGCCATTAAAATAGCCTATATTAAAATAATGCTATTAAATTTGTATATGTCGAATTTCTAGTGTAATTCCGCTTCTACGTCGTTTCGAGTACAATAGAGATTTTGGTTAAACTATTTTCTCTATAGATATTTGTGATTCTAATTTGAACCTAACCTGAATTTAAATATTAATTACATAAAAGAACAAAATTAACCTAACCTGAAACAAAAAATAATTAAATCTGTAACAACACAAAGTTACGCAAACGAGGAACGAGGAACGAAAACGAGGTTTGGACTTCCACAAAGTAACGCCTGATTCAATCAACTATCAATGCTATTAAAATTATATTAATATATATTAATGCTATTAAAATAGCCTATATTAATCAGTGATAATGTAGCATTCAAATGGTAAAAGAAGAATTTTTAAAATCGGTCCAGTACTTTTTGAGCCAATTCGTTACAAACGTACTTACATTAAAATAACCTCTTTATAATATTGTATAGATAATGAAAATCTACTTGCTATTTTAGATTTAAAAACAAAACAGATGAAACGTTTACAAAATGTATCTAAATACTTTGCAGTTCTTTTAGTTTATTATAAAATCGCTTACAATATTTACGTTTTGTTACATATTCAAGATTTGTTTATACTTGTTAAGTTGGTTATAGTATACACTAATTAAATATTTGTTTCACATTCCAATGCAATTCCACAAGTCCATTCAATCATCTTATGTTCTTTTAATCATGGAAAGTGAAATGAGGTTATTAAGTTACCTACCTATGCTTACCTATGTTGTAGGTACTTGTGTGTGATCTTAATGTGAAATGAATAAATAAAAAAAATAATAAAAAAAACACTGTCTTATACAACACGTAGAAACCACATTTTTTCCATAGTATTTCTCACATTTTATTTGCGAAGTAACATTTTTAAGCACTTAATTCTTTTACAACCAATTCTGCACTTTTACAACCTTCGTTTTAACTTCGGTTATTGTTCATAAAATGTTAATTTCTCTCTTAAATTGTAGTAAAATATTTTAAATGCTGAACAATTTGAGTACGCTGTAGATCGTATCTTCTTCATCTCATGGAGTTTGGAACTTAACAAGGAGGTGGCGGTCAAACGCAAGCTAAAATACAATAAAAACACATAAAATAACGCAAGCTTCAGTTGTTTGGTTAACTCAAAATAACCAGTACTTTTTTATTGCCTCATGGGTAACTTATCTGCTTATGGGTATGGGGGAGACCTTTGCACAGGAGTGGGCAAATTAGGTTTAAAAAAACACCATTACAGTTAGACTAAGGCACCGACGGAGATTCCAAAATAGGCATAACCTATCATAGCCGTAGTTGTGATGCCTCTGGTGTTACAAGTATCCGTAGGCGACGGTGACTGCTTACCATCAGGCAGCCCGCCTGCTTGTTTGCCATCTTTGGCATTAAACAACCTACTTACTAACAATTTCAACAAACAATAGCCAACAATTTTCAACATTTTTCGCAACGAGCCATTTTTCAGAAAAGCGTAATGTAACTTCCTAGCGGCCGTTACAGCCTAACGGTCGTTACAACCACAATGACTTAATAAAAATCGCTGCAACTACATGAAACTCAGCTACAAATTTATCAAAAGACGTGTAAGATGCAACTGCCGTAGGGTGCGGTCTAAATTACAAGACGTAGCGAGTTGGTGATAATACACTATCGGGAAGTGTTTAATTTGTGAAAAATAACTAACTTAGGGAAAAGTATAATTTAATTTTATACACTTACTAAAGAAACTATTTAAATCGGCTTATAAAGTTCTGAGATATGAGCATTTAAAGTTTTTGTTCGGATTAGGAAAAGATTCTCTATTCTCGTAAACTTAGTGTCCCTTTTCTCGTAAACTTAGTGTCAGTATAGTTTGTATAGCATAATTACATGTGACGTCATTAGTAATTATAGTGCGCTCTCTGTCTAGCAAAACATTACAATGCTATTAATACTAATTTTGTTTTTGGTGTTCAGCTTTATTTATGGTCAACTTTTTTATAAGATAAAAATAATATATGAGATAGCTTTTAGCGATAAGGCTGCCACTTGTGGCACTAGCTCGTAAGTGTTTTCTATCTGTTTGAAATATTTATTTCTGGTGTACACAATAAAGAGTTTCTATCTATAGTCAGTCCTTGTATAAAATAAGACAAGCGGTGAAATTTCACGGTTGGTTTTGTAACACGCTTTTATTGGCTTCACTTGAAACTGACGAACTATGTTAACAAATCTTGGAAGTCGATTTTATCTTACTTAAATTTCGTACTGATTTTAAACTTTGCAAGTAGGTATATGTAATCCGGATGACAATACAATAATTTGGGCCTTCGAACTGACCTGATTATGGAGCCAGGTGGATAGTGGAAATCTACAATTACTACCAGTAAACCCCTTTCCTTTGGTTTGTTTTAACGAGTCACAAACGTGTTTTTAGTTTTATATACTACTAGCTGAATTCCACGGTGCTATCCGCGATTTTCCAATTTTCCCGCATTTTCTGGGAGAATAAGTACCCTATGTCCGTCCATAATATGATGTACACTATCATCCTGCCAAAACTCGTTAAGATCGAGTTAGCGGTTTAGTCGTGAAAAGCGAACAAACATCCAGACAGAGAGACAGAGTTACTTTCGCTTTTATAATATTAGTAAGGATAATCATGTCAATTACGCCATTGTCTTTTCGTGTTGTTTCCAAAACTCCATAGAAGCCCCTAGTAAAGTCTCCAAGACTTTATTTACTAGTGCATGAATTAGACTTAACCATGATGATGACTTGTTTAACTCCGATTGTTACTATGATATTGTTTGATAAAATCGAGAATTTTTTTAAAATATTTCAATGCTCTTGACACTGGCAAATGCACAAAACGTATGATGCCAAAATCCTTTCATAGGGAAGGAAGACAAAAAATCTTGACAAAACTCAAACAATTTTGACACTTGGTAAGTTTATTTATTTATTTAGTTTATTGGCACACAAAACAAAATATGGTCAAAAAAATCTAAACTTAGAGTAGACTACAAAATTTGTTAGACACAAGGATTTTATATATACCCTAAAGGGACATAACTATCACAGATCTGTGATAACCATAGACGAAAAGGTGATTTTAGTTTTTTTTTGTAGATGGCACACGGTATCAAGCACTAAACAAAAAAAATACTGTAATGGTGTTTGCACACGTTATGGCATGTAGTTATTTGAATTGTCCGCATATTATACAGTCTCAGGATGTCTCGTCTAGAGCACGAGACCGCGGAAGCAGTAGGTACTTACCCTACTTATAGCCGTAGTTTCTTTGTGTACAGCCAGGGTAAGGAGTAGATGCTTTGTTCTGGAGCCTTAATAAAACTGCCAGCTTTTATCTATGCCCATTGAATTCGCCCAACATACTTTCCGTCCAATATTTCTCGTTAATTTATGCACCACCGCCATCGCCCATGATTTAAGCCCCCCTTATTTTGCTCTAAATTTTCCCAGTGTTATTTATTACTTAATCTCGAAGCTCGGTAAATGTTTTTAAACTAAACTAGGGTTCGCACTAACTTTAAATTTCTTTCCTCTTTACAAACTTTAGTAAAATAAAGCAGGTACAGTAATCGGCAGACATTTTGAAAAATGCGCTATACTAGTTTTTGAACCTTTTTAGTGAATCAAAGGGGCTGAAAGGGAACATTGACCGCGCCAGTTCGTGTATTGGTTATGGTGTCTAGGCATGCCAACTTTTCCTCAAAACGAGAGCAACGAGTTAAATCTTATTTCATTATTACATTATGATAATAATTTAATGTACAATATTAAATTAAGTTTACATTTCTATGACAAGTTTATATTTCTATGACATTATGATTGTGAATTTGTACATAGTATTAAATTAAGTTTATATTTCTGTGACACTATGATTATCATTTTATACAATACAATATTACTTTATTATACACCGAAAAAAATGCAAAGGAACTTTAAATTAATACAAAAACCGGCAGTAATTATAGACGGCCTTATAGTTTTTAGCAATTTATTCCGGACAACCTTAGGATGAACATAACTGAAAGAGAAGTAAGGGTCGGCGGTGTAGATAATACATATAATAATTGTGTGTGTTTGTTTATAATAATATGTAGTATCAAATTCAGTTTATTATTTCTATGACATAATGATTTTCATTTTTTAATATGTAGTATTAAATTAAGTTTATATTTTTATGACACTGTGATTATTTCTATGACACCTTAAAACACTTGAAAACCCCTAAAGAATTAATTCGGGTGCTTTTAATGATCTCAAAAATATTTCTCAGAAATGCAAGGGTTCAACCCTAGCAATGAGAAAAAACGACAAAACCATTAAAAGTCATTGTTCTGTTCGATAAATTTTAATTTGATGTCAAGATTACTTTTTTATGTCTCTGATTTAAGAAAGGCAAATTTGACAACCCTGCACGAAACTGCTTGTGAGAAGATATAATTCGCTGAGGGATGTTCTAAATTGTCATTTTATTTTTGCCAGTGCTCTTAAGTAGGTATTTAGGTTTATTATCGGAACGGAAAGTTACAGTACATTTATAAAAAAAGGTATATTAGTTTTTCTGATGCTGTGACGGTTGGATCGAGTATGGGTATTTTTTATGTGGTATAATAGATGGCCGAGCCAAGGGTTAACCCTGTAGAAGTATGAAGCCTTTCCTAATTTTAAGACAACTAAGGAGTACCATAACTTTAATTTTTTAGGGTTCCGGACCCAAAAGGTAAAAACGGGACCCTATTACTAAGCCTACGAGGTCTGTCTGTCTGTCCTACCTTAAACAGCTGTATCTTTCGAACCGTAATGGATAGCCAGTTGAAATTTTCACAGAATATGTAACGTTACAGCGGATTAACTAAAAAATAATAATTTAAAAAAAACGAAAGGGGCGACCGCATCATCGCTGAACATCAGGCGAGATGGCGGTCAAACGCAAGCTTATTACTATAAAATAAACCGGCCAAGTCGGGCTAAAACCCTAAAACTGTAAAACACTATCTAGGTATTCTAGGTAATTAATGCAATTCGTCTGACTTTCATTAGTCGTTGGTCAGCATCAATATGTACTAGGTACGTTGAATTCATTGTTGGTCGGCTTAAAATCTTTGGACTATTGTTGGCCACCAAACATACTCATACCTTAACAAATCTAGCATATTTATAACAACAAAACATACTCAAAGCATGAAGAAAATATAAGCTATCGAAGTTATGAAACTTCTCCAACTGAGAAGCGAAGTGTTTTCGACAAAAACCTATAAAATCGGGCAAGGTTACGTTCAGTACATCGTCTAAGATACAGTATGGAAAGTTACACCAAACTCGTGAAAACATTTTGTAAGGAAAGATAAAAAATACAGCAAGCACATGGATGGACACAATTTCAAGATCTCATTTCATAGTAGGTATATTTAGTAAAGGAGTAATCATAGTATTATTTAGAAATATACATTTAACTAGCTGATCCGACAGACGTTGTCCTGTCTTGGAACTGTCAAACGCACAAAGTTAAAACCGTCGTTAAGTTTCTGAAATTATCAAATTTTCTGCACAACTTTCTAAATTTTTCTTTCCGTAAGAACCTTCTACAAAATATTAGAAAACTTAAAAAAAATATATCAATGAAATCGGTAAAGTCGTTCTCAAGTTATGGCGTGACCAAGGTAAATAGGGATTCATTTATATATCTATACTAATATTATAAAGAGGAAAGATTTGATTGTTTGTTTGTTTGTTTGCATTGAATAGGCTCCGAAACTACTGAACTGATTTGAAAATTTCTTTCACTGACGGGAAGCTACACTATCCCCGGGGGTGACATAGGCTATAATCTTTACCCGTGCGAATTTGGGGCGGACCACTAGTAGATTAATAAAAACGAAAGTCCTGACTATCAGAAAAAAAACAAATAATACTGTTTTTTTATTACAGATAAATGAGTCACCAATAACTTAACTACTTAGTCAAATAATCGACCTCTAACTGTTCTCGGGGCGAAAAGAGGCCCAAAACACTTGTAGCATATCGCGTTGGCAACGCGGTATGCTGCAAGTGCGGTGGGTGGTTGGATGGTTGGTTCAATGGAAGTGGTTAGTAGCACTTCCACTGCCACGCACTAATCAAAACGGTGCAGACGATGCGTAGTAGCTACTTGCAACTCATACTTGCTACTTGTACTATACGCATGATCTGCAAGCGCCTTTTACCACATAATCACTTAACATCAGGCGAGGTGGCACTTAGCTCAAGCCTATAATTAGATTTTAAAAAAGTTAACCTGCATTGTCCAACTGCTGGGAAAATGTTTCACCCAATTCCTTCCACTGATCTCTGTACTGGGGCCTTACGGCTAGCTGTTTAAAGCAATCCAGTTTAGGTGATTGAAAAAATGTTGCGCGACTGCAGACCGTATTTGGGCGCATTAAGGTTCACGTTCGCATGATTTTCCAAACTGCGCGGTTTTAACGTTAGTTTGATACCGCGTAAGTAGTTGGCTGTAAAGTCTCTGGGCCAGCACCGACTAGGGTCAGTAATTAGTTTGTTTTTCTTCGGTAAAACCTATTATTATTTGATAATTAAAAAAAACCGAAAAAAACTAACATTGACCATACTACAATCTATATTGTAGTGCAGCAGCAATCATTAATCAGTCACTAGAGCATCCTCGAGGGCTTTCACGTTACAAAAAGCTGAGAATAAAAACATGGAAGAGGGGGAAAGGGGGGATATGTGCTGAAAGTTTACGTAAACTTGAAAGACAGGAGGGATTAAGATTTTTAGGGGCTTTGGATGTTTTCGGAGGCTTTTGTTTTAAGTAGGTAACGGTCGTAAAATTTAGAGGCTTTACTATAAACTGGTCCGGTCAAGTTATTGATGGGCGATCGCTTGGATCATTTACAACTAACGTACTCGTATGCCGTGACGGCATATGACATGACGCTCTTTTATGCCGGCATGTTACACATCTGCCGGGAGAACTGTGACGGTAATTTTTTAAAAAACGGTAAAAATTACAGTTTTATTTAGATTCTGAATTGATTATGTTATAATTTTTTGTTTTACCACAGTAGACATATAAGTACAAGTACTTAGAGAAGATTCATTCCGCAAAATCATTTAAATAAGTAACTTAGTAGTAGTAAGTTAGTAGTAAGTAACTCTTGCTACTACATAATAAAGTGCAATTTAGGACGTGCGAGCGCTAACTTAACCGCCTTTTCGGGGGTAGGCTAAAAAAGTCCAGCAGTGGACTGTTAAAAGGCTGATTATGACGATGATGAGCGCTAACTACCTACAGCTATATTAACCTAGAAGTTGTATCTCTGTCTATTGCGTGGCAGGTCCGACAAGTCGACTACTTGTAGCTTCATACCTAAAGTGCAGAGTGCGCCAGTCCTGGTTTTGCTAACAACATCTGGAACAGTCCAGGTAAGTCCATTAAGCTAGCTAATTTGAGCTATTGTGAGATGACGTCGAAAAGCATTGCGAACTCGCTGTCACATAATATATAATATTTATATAATTTTTATTTAATTACTTTATTGAATTTTAATCTGAAATTGTATGAATATTGACATTTATCTAATTTTAATCTGACATTGTATGTGTTGACATTTATTTAATTATTGATCTGAAATTGTATGTTTGACATTTATTTAATTTTAATTTGACTATTATCTGACTGAATGTATTTAATCTCTTTAATTATTGTTATTTTGTTTATTGTAGGTAATCTTGTGACATTTGTTATGATATTGTGTTTTTGAAGTGTTATTAATGTCATTAGTGTAAGTCGTTTTTGTGCGGTGCTAATTTGAAATAAATAAATAAAATAAAATAAATAAATTAAAATATGGGTATATTCCATCTATCTGTAATCAAAAATCCCTCTCGGTAAATCTTCGTTATTATTATGTCAAAACATAAAATATCAACGTATAATAGACGTGTAATCATAAACGAGACAAAGAACGTCCTATCTGAAGGTATTAAAGCAAAATAACAATATGTGAGACAATAGATCCTGTCGATGACGACATGTTATAGTGAAAGGTAAAAGCGAGAAGCGGGTGTATAATTTACACCAATCTTTAATGTAAAAAAAAAAAAAAACATTATAAAATTTTCACACTTTTTTGACCCGGTAAAACTTGAAGAGTTTCCCCTTTTAATTCCCGACGCAAATAGAGATGTGTTATAAGTTTAACCTGCCCACTGCCTTGTCAACTTGCTAATCCGATAAAAGATATGATTGTCAAAAATCTTCTCTTAGCGCTTACCTTTTTTATATAAGTAAGGAAAACTTTAACAACATGCTTCTAGATCCAGCGGTTTAGGCTGTGAGTTGTCTGTCTATAAGTAAAGTAATGAATTTAGGATTTTTATTAAGAAGGTAGGTATAAAGAAATGACGATATAAATTATCTTTGGTAAAAGGGCACGCCGTTAACTGGTACCTAATAAAAATATTACAAAGGCGAATGTAACTCAGATATTTCTTTATACGACTAATAAATCCTGCTATTTTTGATGAAATTTAAACAAGCAGACAGCTGTAGTAGTACGCAGCTTAAAGAAATAATTAACTCAACGCATCAGATTTTATTTAGGTTTTATAATTTCCCCTTATTCGGGTGACATACCATAGGCTATAAATCGCTATCCGCTTACATTTAAGCCAACCAGTAAAAGGACACCAGATCTTTCGATTTTCTTCTTTGTATATGTACACGTCGTGATAATTGAACTCAAAATAGAGATGACAGGTTACGAAAACATTATGATAAAAATTAGAATCGCTCTAAGGATACGCCAGCTATAAAACTTTTTTCGAGATAAAAAACATATGTTTTAATCTAGGATACAAGCTACCCCAATACCAAAAATCATCTAAATCTGTGGAGCCGTTACGGTTTTAAATGCGGACAAACTTTACGACATCCAGGAAAACCATTTTGGATGCAGCTCAACAGAACTAATCAATCTTCATACATCAGTAAAGTTGACCAAAGATCTGGTGATGCTTGTTTTCAGAAGCCTCCAACATTTGTGAAAGCAGTAATAATTATATACAGCATTAACTTAATTGTAAGGACCGGCCTAATGAAGATTTCTACACTACGGAATCAGTGGTCCGCCCAAGCATAAAACGCACCAGTAAGATCTCAATTGCACGCCACTTGCCAGTTGGCAGCGTACTCAGCATGCTGGTGGCATTACCACACTGAATGGCAATGTATGCGTTGATTCAGATACACGCCAGCATTTTGGTCACGCGTCACAATAACCAGGCGTTCTGAAATATTTTTGAAAATTAGGTGAGCTCTCAGCCACAAGGGCCCAATTTTTCGACCCTAGAACGCCTCAAATATGTAACCACTGCCGAGGTTAGCATATTTGCGTCGCTTGTGCTGCTCTGCCGAACCTATTCTACATAATAATATACTACTAACTATTTTTACTATAATACTAACTATTGTTACATTGTAAAGAGTTTTAAAACTCCCCACAAAACATTTGGCAATATTTTTCCAGGTCTAGGGCAAATGTTACCTACCAATAACAAACACGATACGAATTCGCTATAATAGCGATAAATCTGATTGCCAATACTTGGGACGGTATTATTGTGTCAACATTAATTGAATAAAGACACATTGTTTGTGTTTTGACGTAAAAGTTGAGTAAACAGACGTACAAAACATAGGTAAACTTTATAAAAAAAATATCAAGATTTTTGTTTATATTACACTGGAATCCATCATCAGCGAAAAGACGTCTACTGCTGAACATAGGCCTCCTTTGACCTCCAGACTGAACGACAGCCTGCCATCTGCATCCACTGGATACCCGCGACTCTCACAATGTCGTCGGTCCATCTTGTTGGAGGCCTACCCTCGCTGCGTCTACCGTTTCGTGGTTTCCACTCAAGAAACTTTCTTCGCCATCGGTTATCGGTTCTTCGAACGAGCCTGCCCATTGCCACTTACACGGGTAGACTCTAATTTCAAACGCAGTCAGCGGTCTTTTTCAAGAAGAAGCGCGTGCGCGGCTCCTCTTTGCTCAGTTCTGTTTTGCATACGTGAGTAATTTCCGTGTTTCCATAATAAAATATCGGGATTTTGTCACAGGCTTTTGGGCGGCTTAAGCCTACCCTACGCGAGAAGATAGCACATAAATTATATGTAACTAACAACATTCATATATGTAACCAGCTGCGCCCCGCGGTTTTACCCGCGTATTTCCGGGATAAAAGCAGCCTTAGTTAGGTACTCTTACATCAGCTATTTGCCAGTGAAAGTCCCGACAAAATGGGTCCAGCCATTTTGGAGTCCATATGGAACATACACACATAATATTTTTTATGTATATATCATCGTGATACAATTCTTATAGAGACACAATGTCTCAGAGGAAACAGTCAAAAAACGTCTGAGCTTCATTGTATCAATTATATAGATAACAATGCCACATTTACTCCAATTTAGACGTTATGTCGCTTGCATAGTGTTTAACGTTAGTTGTCCGCTATGTCATCGTAGCTCTGGCATCGCGCGGCATTGTAGTCGGATCGCGTTTACCTTGTAACTAACCAAAAAGCCTGCGCAATTCCTAGCGTGCGACGAGTTTTGGTTCGGATTTTTTTTTGGCATGATTGTGATTCTATTTGTATTGTATCTCGATGGTATACGAAGATAATTATTTACTGCCTCTTGTTCTGCATGTAATGCAGAACAAGAGGCAGTTTTCCGTAGTTTTTTTTTGTTAAAATAAATAGTCTTTTTGACGTCAGTTGAAAATCGTTCCTATGTCGGCGGTATTTCCGTACAGTCCCCGATCCTATGGCTTACCCCGGCGTCGAACTCTGACCCCTAGCACCGTGTAATCCAAGATATCATTTATCACGCAGTCTGGCGGTTTTGTCGTCGAAATATGATAACGGAATACGGTAAATAAACTAGAAGGGGACAAGATGCGGCTATACTCTGTAAAGAAAACGGTTTACGTAAATTAATGAGCATTTGAGTATTTTAAGGATACCGTTTCTTAGACGAATCTCTAGTGTATTTAACGTCACATTAAGTACAATTAGAGATGGGCGAAATCGGGTTTGCCAGCCAAGATAACTCGAGTATAAACATGAGTTACTAGAGTTAACTCGAGTTAGCCAAATCGAGTTGACTGGACGAAGAAATCTACAAGCCTGCTCGGTTTGAGAATCCAATTGATTTGAAAATATGTTTGTTCGAGTTAACTTGAGTTGAATTTTATGTTGACATATTTTTACAGCGATTTGTTGTGTTTATTATATTAGTAATTTTATAATATTTTTACTAGGAAATCTATTTTAGTTTAACAGTATGTGAGATCAATGTTATTGGAATTTGTGCGTTTTTATTCTCAATAAATAATTTGAATTTGAATTTGACTGCACGAAGAAATCTACTAGTCTGCCCGGTTTGAGAATCCATTTGAAGTGAAAATATGTTTGTTCACGTTAACGTCAGTTAGCCAACTCAAGCTGTAGCAAGCTATAACTCGAATTAACTCGAAATAACCTGAACTCGAGTTAACTCAAGTTGTCAACTCGAGTCGACCCAATAAGTACAATAAGGAAAGATCAATTATTTTTGTTTTGCTTCACAGAAATTTGTCAATTATTAAACAGTTTTGAAGATGAATTTCCACAAAGTGACACCTGATTGCCGCGGAGTCGCTGGCTTCCAGTGGATGAAGATGTCAGGCTGTCGTTCAGTGTGGAGGTTAAAGGGCAGCCTATGTTCAGCAGTGGACGTCTTCTGCCTGTTGATGATGACACCTGATTCTAACAACCATTTTAAAAGATTGATTGATTGATTGATTAACTCTTTATTGTTCACACCATAAAATTTAAAGATATTCTTAAACCAGCAGCGTGTGGTTTCACCCGCTATCTTATATGAACTGTATATGGCCTATCTGTTAAATTAGGGTATAAGCTACATCTATAATACGTACGTTTCATCATAATCCGTACAGTTGTTTCGGAGTTGAGTGCGGACAAACTTACACACAAACTATCGTATTTCTAATAATAATGTGATTCCAAAATCCGATATAAATTATTTCCATTCATTTATTTACTCTACAACTGCAATAACAATGTAAAAAGCTGTTTTTTTTTTTATTGAAGTATATAAATATGAAGTGTAATGTTTGATTTAGATACAAAAATAATCAACTTGCTTTGCTCTTGGAGAAATCTGACATTAGGACCGGTCTCAAAGAGCTATAAGAGATTTGTTTCAAAAATAATCATATAGATGTTATGTAATCTCCACGACGGTTCTAGTTTCGGACATCGCAATGTGAAATGGTGGACTTCAATATCGATTCAACCTCGCGCAACAATAGGTTATGTTTTACACCTATCGGTAAAATATGAGCCACAGTACAAAGTGTAGGCAGTAACTCAACTTTAAAACATCCGTGTTGTATGCACTATTGTAGCGCTTGTTACGTGTCGTAGCACTCGTAGCATATTCGTAGCGCTTGGGTCGTAGCTGTAGCAATGTAGCGCTCGTGGCGTAGGCTAGGACTGGTTATTTTTTATTGTTTTAAAAAAGTTGAGCCTATCACCGAAAACTAAATTAAATGTGTTCAAAACTAATGAAGGTATAAGCATTATAATAAACAGAGAGCGTACTATACTTACTAATGACGTCACATGTAAGTACGCTATACAAATTCCATGTGACATACACTTTGCGGGAAGTAATAGAGCATGCCTTTCTAACCCAACCAAAAACTATATTTTTCATTTCACTGTTTACTATATTTTTCACTAAACCTATTATTTTTAACAAATTACTGTCTTGTATCTTGCGGCTGTGCTAAACAAACTTCACAATCTTACTTTCACAAATTTAGTCATGACGGTTTATGACAGCTTTACCATACTAATATGGCGGACTCCCAAAGATGGCGGATCAGTAATTTTGTATGCAACTAGATGATATGGGTATTAAATGAAAGAGTTTTCTGAGAAGAATACGAAAAATAACACGTCACACTAAACTCGACATGGCGGAAGCCTAAAGCATGTTTTAAATGTTTATCGGGACTTATCACGTATTATTTAATATAGGTAAAAATATGTACCTTTCGCTCGACGTTTCGACCATGTTACAATGGCCGTGGTCACGAGCTGACTGAAAACTGCGGATGAGTCCGGCGAGAAGAGCGGGTGTTTTGTTCTCCTACCCTAACTTGATCTTGAAAAATCGCAGGGTTGTCACTATGACACACAACACTGACTGTTTCGGTAAATGTCCTAGTACCTACACCGCGGTTTGTACACTTGCTCACTACGCGATTCCACGAGGCCACTAACTTAAATCCATCTTCCCGGTTGAAATTGCGATGTTTTATAATTTAACCGCTTCAAGAACCATTCTTGAAAAATAATGTCGTTCAGTGGAGAGGACCTTTTTACCTATATTAATTAATACGTGATAAGTCCCGATAAACATTTAAAACATGTGTTCAAATCGCGAAAGTTTAAAAATTACTATCGCCTAAAGCATGTTTTCAATGGTTTTTATGAATTTTTCAAGCCTTACTATATAATGAACAAAAAAAAAAATACGAAAAGAGCGATGTAGGCTACTATTTATTCTGGAAAAAATACAGGATCTAAGGTTATCCATCATCATCATCAGCCAGAAGACGTCCATTACTGAACATAGGCCTCCTCCTTTAACCGAACTTTAACTGAACGACAACCCGGCATCTGCATCCATTGGATACCCGCGACTCCATAAAAAACCGCGAAGGTTATTCACACGGGTGGAACTACCTTGCGCAACTAGTGGTAAAATATAGACAATATCCTTACTGCAGAGCCTTATATCGTTTCGAACTGAGGTCGTACCTCGTGAACCATTGTGTCTACGAATATACGACCGGAGCTTTTCTTTAATAAATGTTATATACATGCTGTAAATATTCACGCATGGTATAATCATGATATTTAGTGTAAATGGAGGTCTGAATTATTAAAAAGGTGACATAACGAAAAGGGTTAATGTTAGACGTTCTGTAGGGTTTGCTCTATAATTTTCCAAATTATAAGTAAGATACAGAACTTTAGCAGGCGATTTAAATAAATTTTATTGTTACTTATAAACACATCTTCAAATTAATAGCCTGCTAAGTTTCAATTAAACGATGGCTAATAAGCTGTTAAATTAAGTAAGGACGAACCCTGGTTTACTTGTCTCTTAAATGTTAAATGGTAACATGGCGGCCTATATTCTCGAATATAGCAGCTGTTCAAACTTCAAATACTGTGGGTTTTTTTTTCCAAATTGTGCGTGGCCTACGCACAATTTTACCACTGAGACACTGAATAAAATCCACAAATTTTTTACCTTCTCTACTTCACCCCAGTTTTGTCACAGTTTTGTAGATTGTTTTTTTTTTCTCTTTTCGAGAGACATATTTACATATGTAATCTATTTAATAGATAAACATACATCCGTTTTTTTTTACAATTTGAACATGCTTGCGTTTGACCGCCATCTCGCCTGATGTTAAGCGATGATGCGGCCTACGTTGAAGCACGTTACATATTTACCTTGGTCACGCCATAACTTGAAAACGACTTTACCGATTTCATTCTTCTTTTTTTAAACATTTAATACTACTGAATACGTTTAATACTGTAGAAGGTTCTTACGGAAAGAAAAATTAAGATAATTGCTGCAAAAAATTCAAACAATTCAAATTTTAACTTCGCTTCGATGATTTTAACTTCGCGCGTTTGACAGTTCTAAGACAAGGCAACGTCTGTCGGGTCAGCTAGTACTTATTAAATGCTTATTATATTATCTTTGAACTGATCTGACGATGGAACTCTTTCATAGCTACTACTCCTACCTACTCCCTTTTGAAGTCGGTTAAAAAGTAGTCCGCATTAACACAAAGTTATTTTTTAATATTCTTTATCTACGATATAAACCGTGGATTCTTCCCCTTTTGATATTGTACTTGAAATAGGTACACTCGTATTAAAAGGTTTTATTCAGAATATTTTTATGAAAATAACTCGCGGGTTTCCATGGAGTGTTTGTAAGGAGACAGTGAGCTGTCAAGTAGAGGTATTCGATGAGATAGTTACGCGTTGACGTGGAAAAACGCATGTAGTTTTGTGATTATCTTATCTTTAGTTTTTGTTTTTGTAGATAATAACAAGACAAACTTCTGCAAGGTTTAATGTGGTGGCTAGCGAATTCATATGTTATAGACAACTATGTGATTTAGTAAAAATACCATGATATCATGGAATGAGGCGCGCCTCCCCTACATATAAATATAAATGAAATGAACACTAATTACATCTCACGGTTATACAAGTTTAATAGCATTAAACATTAAACAACAAACCAAACAAACAAACATAAAAAAAAAATTGTAAAACAAATCCATCTTCTTATAAAAGAAGACTGTGAGGGTGTGTAGTGTAAATCAAAATTTGTTCAGCTGTTTGGGAGCTACGATGCCACAGACAGACACACATGCACAGATACACAGATAAACACGTTAAACATATAAAATCTCTCTTTTTGCGTCGGTTAGACACGCTTAGCTATAATTGAAACGTTTCACTATATACCTTCCGGCTGCAGCATCAGATCAGTTTGATGTACTTAATTATTGTATTGTCACATATAATAGTGTAAAAAATAATGGGCAGTCATGGGGACTGCCGATAGAAGTGAAAACTAATACGTCACATTAGCACAAATAATATCATTGCATTATCATGTCAGTGACGCAAACCCATACGCTTTTTTTTAATACCAAAAATCGCTAAAGTAGTTTTCATATAAAAACAGAAGATTTATGTTTTAGTTTTAGTACATATTTTATGTAGTATAATAACTTGTGTGAATAAAGTAACAAGTGAAGGGTGGTAAAATTGAAGTGCTCCAGTTGACTCGACCAATTCACTATCCTCGTGTGAACGAGACTGAAATCCACCATCTTAATTACTAGCAGAGTGTATCACCACCGTAGCTTCAGTATAAATTACTTTTTTCGAAGAAACTCAGATAATTTTATGAGATACACAACTTTTGTTAGAGACAAAGTTCTAAGTAGGTACATATCTCAAATCAGACAAACAAGGGGATATGGTTAGGTGGCGTGACTGCCGGGAACGCATCTGACGTAAATCAGGTTTGATTCTTTTAGGTTTTTAGGGTTCCGTAACCAAAGGGTAAAAACGGGACTCTGTTACTAAGCCTACGACGTCTGACTGTCTGTCTGTCTGTCTGCCTGTCCGTCCGTCTGTCTGTCCTACGTATTAACGGCTATATCTTTCGAATTCTAATATATGGACAGTTGAAATTTTCACAAAATATGTAATGTTACAGCGGATTGACTAACAAATAATAAAAATTAAAAAAAATTAAAAACGAAAGGGGGTCCCCATACAACAAAAGTATTTTTAATACGTATTTTTGTATTAGCTCTAATGTTTAAATGGTAATACGTACAAGCGTCAAACTTTGCAAGTACACACTCTAAAGTATAACAACAAACAATAAATAATGGCTAAGTGCGAGTCGGTGACAAACTTCTATTCATTACCAAGTTATTATACTCGAGCGCCTGTAGCAAACTGCGTAGCAAATTACTTCGACGATTGGAAGGCGTTATAATAACTGGTAATTCGATTACTTGGACAACCTTATTGTATTTTGTGGTGGTACGGAACCCTCAGTGCGCGAGCCCGACTCGCACATGGCCGGTTTATTTTATAGTGACTTACGCTGTTGGTTTTAGCCTCTACAGCTTGACCGGACTAGTTGGCGAACGCAGAGGGCGTTGGGGCTAACTCGTTTTGGTTTTGGTTTTTGACGACTAACTCAAAGGCACCTCGGAGGTACGAACCTCGGCAATATACTTGCCCAGGCACCCCAGAGGGGGGTGTGCCCTGGAGCCTTATGTTGTTGAGTTGATTGATTATTTGGAGAGAATTTAGCCGATCTTATGACAGATCCTGGGGGTCTTCTTTTCCGCCGGAGGGATCGCTGTGTGTCTATTTGGTAGTTGGCCAGCCTTTGGTAGCCGGGGCTTATATAATACGGAATATTTCTTATTGCAAGAAGCAGTTGGATCGGGAATTCTTACCCTAACTCACCCAGCAAACGACCTTGCCGCTGTTTTTTTCATGTGGACTATTAGTTAGTTCATTGTTGTCACTACAAGTCACTTAGTGTACGTAAAAATTTATAATACTTACAGTTTTTGCGTTAAGCAGTTTAGCGGTATAGTGAAATAAAATTATTAATTTCAATAATACTTTTTAAAAACAAGCTTTTTCATATTCTTCTCAGCAAATCTTTTCGTTTGATACCCATATCATGATGGTAGATAAGAATATTTTGTCCACCATCTTGGGGCGTCGGCCATATTGAATTTATCAACTCGGACCAAATGTGCTGCAGATAAATCCAACGAACCCAAACTCGGCGGGGTTACATCGATTCTTTTAGGAGATCCTATGGCTACCTTCTGTCTCCATCATCAGAACAGCTCGATGGTATCATAACATTGCATTGTCACCAAAAATTAGTTACCTACCTAACCTACCTTTACTTACCTAAGTATGCCAAATTTCAGTTCAATCGATTGAGGATAACCGGTCTAAAATTCAGTAGCAAGATTTGTCCTACACATACCGCGAACAACCAACACTAAGGCCGGGTGGAAACCAAGGTGAAAATAACAGGACAAAGCGATGGAAACAAGTGAAAAGAAGAGGTGGGTGTTATTATGTGCTCGCTTCACACTAAGCTTCTTGTTAGAGCGTATTTTAAGATCTCTTTTGAAAGATTTCTTGTGTTTTTGAGTTTTTCTTCTTGGTTTAAAAAAAAATGCTATAAAAAGTGACGAGACATTTCGTGCGTTTGATGGTAAGCGTCATTCAAACTGTGGTGGCCCGGTGATTCCCGGTGGCCTAGTTGGTAGTGAACCTGCCTTCTGCGCTTGGGAGCGTGGGTTCGATAAGGTGGGAATCGAAGAACAAACATTCATATGATGAACATTTGTGTTTGCTTTATATATCTATTTAAGTATGACATGTATTCAAAAATACGCATATAATATGTTCTGGAATGGAGACCACGGACCGGCAAGCGCAGCGTAGGACGTCCACCCACAAGATAGACAGACGACCGAAAAGAGACCGCAGGGAAACGCTGGATGCAGGCCACTTCCAACCGGCCCTTTTGGAGATCGAGGCCTATGTCCAGCAGTGGACGTCCTATGGCTTAAATGATGATGATAATATAATATGTATGTATATGTCTCTGGCAGCCATAGCACAAGCTTTGCTTAGTTTAGTAAGATGACCATAATTATGTGCAAAAATAATCTGATTTGATTTTATGTCGTATTTTGATATTTTTTTGTTTTTCGGTTTCTTCTAGGCAAGCGTGCTCCAACGTAGACCGCACCATCGCTTAACCGTGATGGTGATCAAACGCAACCCTATTAATTATAAAAAAAAGAACAATTAAAAAAACTGACTTCTAAATTAGTAAGTACTAATAATGTACTCGTACCTATCAATAAACAATGTCAAAGAAAAATTATTATGTCCAGGAAGCTCTCGAGGTGGTCCGATAACAATTTGACACTATCAATATTTTTTTTCAAGCGGTTACTAATTTTGGGTAAAACGGTGAAGGAAAACATCACGAGGAAAACGGTATGTCCAAGAACCTCAAAAATTTAAAGACATATGACATTCGCCAACATGCGCTAGCGTGGTGGAATAAGACCCATCTTCTCTCTGAGAGAAGGCCTGTGTCCCAGCAGTGGGAACATAATAGGCTGAAAAGATGATGATGATGATGGGTAATTTAGAAGTCGGTTTTTAATTAAAAAAAAATTTAAATTCATTATCGTTATCAATCAGAAGTCCTTCATACTGAACGACAGCCTGCTTTTTGCATCCACCGGATGCCCGCGACTCTCACAATGTCGTCGGTCCATCTAGTGGGAGGCCTCTCTTTAATTCGACACTTTTCAATTGCCATCATATTTTCTCGATTTCACAACCTTCAATATAACATTGCATGCATGAAAACAAATCAGTTCCGTAACGATTCAATTCCGCCCGCCTTACAATCCGCCTAATGGGGCGGAAAATGGTCTTATCGGTAAAATCAATACGGGCACAGCACTACCGTACTTACTGACTTGAGAAAATAGGGGTACATCACTATTGTATCTACTGACTGGGGTGAAACCTGTCTGACTTGAGTAGTAGAACCGGGTTTCTAGATGGGTGACCGCGAGTGTATTGAACGCCGTCTTATTTTGTCAAGTAGCTAACAGATGAGACGGACTTGGTTGACGGACCGCCGTCCAACCAACGAGAGAGAAAGAGAAACTTTTCTCCTTCTCTCCCGTTGGTCAAACGTCAGTCCGTCAACCAAATCCACACAATATCTGGTAGCACTATTAGGATACAGAAATGCCATCCGCACATTATAGATGCGTGGAAGTCTCGCACTGTTCGATTTAATCGATTGTCTCTGCCACGTAGCTGTAAGTTGTGAAATGGCTTACCGCCTTTGGTTTTTCCTCCGAAGTATAATTTAAAATGCTACAAACGAAGGGTGAATAGTCCTTAAAGGTAGGCAACGCACTGACAATACCCCGGGTATTGTAGGTGTCTATAGACACCGACAATACCCCGGGTATTGTAGGTGTCTATAGACAGCGCAGACCACTTACCATCAGGTGGCCTATAGCTTGTTTGCCACTTATTCTATAAAATAAACACGGCTTTTTTCTTATATTTCAAAAAACGCTAAATCGATATCAATAAAATTTAGATGGGCCCACCTCTGTATTATGTCCTACGAAAAAAAAACATCAAAATCAATTTATAATTGGCGGAGTAATCACGTAACAAACATTAAAAAAACGAGTCGAATTGAGAACCTCTTGCTTTTTTGAAGTCTGTTAAAATCAGTTAAAAGAGTTTAATTTCTGTGTGATAAAAGCGAAAACCTAAGAAATAATTATTCCCTTATACTCATAGCCTCTCAAAATTCTCGCCGGAAATATGCTGACTAACATTTTATAAATCACAACAATACGGCTCTCGTTTTGCTTATGCGGAGATTGTGGAAAAAACGTCTCTCACCCCTCTCCTTTCACCCCCTATCCCTGGGGTGTGGCTTGGTTATAGCGAAAAGCGATTTTATAATAAAGTTTGCTTACTGCATCAATATTCAAAGAATTGCTTACTATTTTATGGTTATAACACACGTTTTTGTCTCGTCTTCTACCTTGCTGAATTTCATCAAAATTAGTCCATCCGTTTAGTCACGACGCAGAACAGGTACAAACAGATAGACGAATTGAGTAAATTTCACACAAAAGGTTAGTGTGGGTATATTGTGCAGAATAGTCTAGATTGAATATATATAAAAGGCGATATGTGTATGGACCCCGAAACGGCAGTACCGATTTTGACGAGACTTTCACTAGCAGATAGCTGATGATATAAACCCCTTGAGTGAAATCACAGGGCGCAGCTAGGTAAAAATGAAAAGACAACAGAAATAAATTATGAAATGGATTTTTTGCTATTATTGATCAGCCGTCCGATTTTTTTATGCGGCATTTAGGTGGCAAACAAGCAGACGGGCTGCCTTATTGTAAGATGTCACTGTCGCCTATGGATACTTGTAACACCAGAGGCATCACAACTACGTTGCCGACCCTTTAATAATCTATTACCTCGCCTTTTAAAAAACCCCATGTTGTAGCTTCTCAGAAACATATGAAGTAATATATGTAATTATATATACACGGAGAGATGGGGTTCTTCAAAAGGCGAGTTAATAGAGTCCTTAAGGGTCGGCAACGTATTTGTAATGTGTCTGGTGTTATAATAAGTATCCATAGGTGACGGTGACTGCTTACCATCAGATGGTCCATCTGTTTGTTTGACACTTAAGGCATAAAAACAATACCGTGGCAGGTAGCTCATCCCAAATTTTACAGGTGCACAACATGTTTTTCATTCGTTGGTCTCGAATATGTTTTGTACTGAAAGAGCAAAACAAGCAGAGAAGTTACTATTTGTAGATTGAACTTAAGTGATGAAAACTTCACTTATCTTGCTGATAATAAATTATTAGTGCCAAGAACTTTGTCACTTAAAAGGAATTGCGTAAATGAACTAGGAACTATAATTTAATCGCTTTCCGCTACCAATCAGGCGCACGCCTTAACCCCCAGACGGTTCTGGGGATCGTATTAAGCTGGCAACAGATAGGGCGTGTGTCTCAATGATTTATGTACGATATGGACCAGTGATGAGAGACGCTCGATAAGTTTTTATCGATGAATTAAGTAATTGTGTTTATCGATGAAATAGTCGAGCGTGTTTCCGGCAAATAATAATGTTGTTTAGTTTTTTGGTTGTCTACAAAAAAATCGAGTTTTTCTTTATTTATGAATAGATGGTCCAGTAGCCTATTCATATAAAAATCTACAGAAGCGTGTTTTATAATTATATTTGAGAAATTTTTGAATGCGAAAGTTTGTGCGTAGGTGTGTTTGTTTGCCTGCACTAAACTTTATAATGTCAGTAAAATTATGGTATAGCCTGGACTATAGGCTTTTTATCCAAAAAAATATCCCTACACACAGCTAGTAAAAGTTAAATAATTGGGCAAAAAAACAATGGTGAGTAAAATATTTATTAAAACATAATCATTGAAAATATAATTGAAAAAAGTTGACGATTAAAGTGAGCTTTTACGAAGACTTACGTAAGCCTATGTATAAAGCCAGGTGTCGACTTATGTGATGTAACACGTATAAGTACGTGATTTTGTTTTGTAAGCACGTGCTCCATAAAAATGCTTTGAATGTTAAGACCTGTGGCAAGCTGCGCGCTGAAAAACTTATTAGATTACATGCCACGTTGCTTATGTGGATCCACACCTAAGCTCCACACTAGATATCGCATAAAACCATGTCACACTGCACATAACTGTCATATCGTGTTACAAAGTTCGCGACGTGTTATCGATAAAGTCACAGCCACGTCACTTGTAAAATTGTATTAAGACATGCCTACAGGCGACGCGGGCTGATTTATCACCAGCTGCACTCTAGTGATGCGACTTCAGAGGACTTTTTATCGATATAATTTATCGACATCGTTGTGAATATCGTGATTGATTAATGAGCTGGTTTGATGGTTATGGATAAAATTAAAAAGAGATTTTGGGATGAATTCGGAGAATAATGGAAATGATAACAGAAAAATATTTAAGTTATCAAACCGAGTTTAAAAAAATATTTTTATAATAAGCTTTTGGTCACCAAACCTGACTTAATTAACATTGAGTATTTTTACGATGTTTATTTTAGTGATTTTTGAAATAATATATAATATGATAATAAATATAAATAATAATAAATATCAAGACCACCTGATGCGGTTGAAACTATAGTCGGAGTAACTGGCTTAATCATACGTAAGTAATTTTCGTGCAATATAAAATAAAATGTGTGAAAACCACGTCAAGTTCCATAATAAAAAAAATATATATATCTAAATTCGCGATGGCACTATCTAGATGGATCCCCAATAATAATTGTTTGCTAACTACAATTGGGTTTGGATAGCTAAGCTCGGCTCTTATGATAAGTAGGCATAGACTTAGAGAATAGATAAAGCAAGTTGGAACATGGCGAACATAACTTCATTATCGTAATAAACTGTAACGATTGAAATTGTAACACCCCATGTTATGTTGTTTATGCCATAGGTAGCAAACAAGCAGACGGGTCGCCTGATGGTAAGCAGTCACCGTCGCCTATGGATACCTGTAACACCAGAGGCATCACAAATACGTTGCAGACCCTTAAGGACTCTATTAACTCGCCTTTTGAAGCACGATGTTGTAGCTTCCCGGTAACACCGCGGAATGTAGCTCATTACACATTTTGCAGGTGTGAAGCAAGAAAGATCGTGTGAATCGCGAAGTGTGTGATTTCCGCTGATCTATGATATGTGGATGAAAAAATAAACTATTAGAATTTGAAGTTTTTTTAGTGTACATCCATCGAAGATATCGCGTTACATACTTTAAAAAACAGCCGAATTGAGAAACTCCTTTTTTATATCGATTGAAGATGCAATACAGATGAGTTTGACTACTACAGTGAGCGATGGTAGCCGGGCTATAGCATGTGCGCTTTATGATCTGATAGCACCAGTTTGACCCTCGGCCCTGCACCAATGACTTATTTATTAATTAAATAAATTGTGTATTTTGGATGCCATAGCTCAACAACAGCGAAGGAAAACATCGTGAGGTTACCAGTATATCCAAGAACCTCAAAAGTTCAAACATAAATTACATTAACCAACATGAACTGGGCCGGCATGGTGGATTAGGGCCCATACTCTCTCTGAGCGAAGGCCTGTGTCCCAGCAGTGGGAACATGATAGGCTGAAATGATGATGATAACTATTACACAAGTCTTGTTCAAACTAGTAATATACGAATGAAGTAGTTTATTATACTTAAAAACGAGAGGGGTGCTTTTCTAGCTAATTAACGAATACAGAACTTTCCCTTGCAAATAGTAATGTTGCTATCCAGACTGAAAACACGGGCACGATAAATTTCAAATAGTTTCACAAACTAGCAAAATCTATTCTTTCGTCTGTGCACCCATACAACTAAGCAAATATTAATTATAGAAGAGAATTATTTCATATAATATTGAATGAAAACAGAAAATAATAAATCAGTGTTTGCTTTAGAAATACTTACATTATTGAAATGGAAAAGTCATTAGAGTTGATAAGTACACGAAAAACAGAGGTAATTGAAAAATTGAGGTCATGGAAATCAGACAAGGTCACCGAAAAGTTTACCTATTATATTTTGTTTTATTTTAACTATTCTGTTAACGGTTCCGTACCGAAAAGGTAAAAACGGGACCATATTACTAAGCCTCACTCTTTGGGTACGGAACCCTAAAAACCAATAGAATCGATGGCGTCGATATTCAAGACTGTGTACTCATATAATATATACATACTATACGCAATCTTATCTTTATACGCAATAAACGAAACATAAATTAGAGTGAATATGACTTTTATGTTCAAGATCTCTTTTGTATTTTGCGTTTATAATAAAACTTTTAATAACGAGACAGTTTTATACATTTAACTTTCCAATAAAAAAGTGGAAATCAAATTAATCTATCACTCCAAAAAATCTTTTGGCACAAAAGAATCAAAGAAAATCTTTCGAAGTTAATATGGCTGGGGTCTAGAAATTTTAAAGGTTTTTACTCTTTTGTGGAAACTTCGAGTTTTCATATCGAATAATAATTATATTGAAAAAGTTTGTCGCATAAATGAACCGACACCGACATTATTAATAGAATTATTTAATAGATTTAAAGTTATTGGAAAACTAGTCCACGACTTCGGACGCGTTGACTTTAATATATATTTTCAACCCTCTTACCCCCATAATCACAGTTAGTTACATAACATAAATGGCTATTAGAATATGAAAAAAAAAAACAAGGAATTTTACATTCGAAGAAAAAACTTGGAGCATAATTATTTTAGAAGGCCTGTTTTCGCCGAATTATTATATCGAAAAAAGTTTAATCAATTATGTTTCTAAAATTACATTAAACTTAATATATACTTGTCTCTAATGGAGCTAAGGTGCCCGAGCGATTATGTGTGCGCTTTACATTCTGACAGCACCCGGTTTGATCCTCAGCCCTGCACCAAGGACTTATTTAGTACCTAAATAAATTATGTGCAGTTTCAATGCCATCACTCAACAACGGTGAAGGAAAACATCGTGAGGAAAGCGGTATGTCCAAGAACCTCAAAAGTTCAAAGACATAGGATATTTACCAAATGCACTGGGCCAACATGGTGGATTAGGACTCATTCTTTCTCTGAGAGTAGGCGTCTGTCCCAGCAGTGGGAACATGATAGGGTGACAATGATATACTCAATTATTTATAATCAAAATATGAATTTGGTCATGTTTGCCATAACCACGCAAATTGATGCAAGTTGACGAAATATCCACTCTTAAATCGAGCAGAAATACAAAAATTACAGCAATGAAAATCTTAACAAAAGATTTATATATCAATCTTTATCCAATGACGTCACAAATGACAAGAACATCTCCCCACAAATCTATTACAACCTCGAAATAAATCATCATAATCCTGGCCACAGTTAAGCCGAAAAAAGCCTTGGTTTCCTTAAAAAATACCCCGCCATTCCGATTACGGGCAAATGGTGTCTTCAGGAGACTTCCCACTGAATGTTTCAAGAGGCGATACATAATTTATCAGGTTCCACCCTGCTGTGAAAATGTGGAAAAAACCCCAGGATTGCCCACTTTGGGGTGAGAGTGCACTGAAAGATGCGTCACGATGCGATAAAAGGTTATTTCTATAAAATTACTAGCTGACCAGACAGACAGTTTTCCTGTCTTAGAACTTTCCAAAACAAAGTACTAAATCTAGTTATCATTATTACAGATTAATGACAAATTAAATGTACAACAAACTTTTTGTTTGAGAAACAATTTTATTTTACTTATATTTATTTCTTTATAACAACACAAATTACAATCTTACAAAACATTATATCTCCTATTATAAGTTCAGATCTGGATTGTAACTTAAAAATATGTGTAAACATAAACACAAAATGAGCAGACATAAATGAGGTTAGTGCGTAATTTATATAAACTGTGTATAAACCTAATAATTAACATAATCAATTTATGTTATTAGAAAGAAAGAAAAGTTTGGTTAAACTGGTATCGTTGACAAATTTCTGTGAGGTGAAAGAAACAAAAATATGTATCCCAAATTCGTTATTTTAGTTAATGCGACGTTGAAGTTGAAATACACAAGAAATTAATCAAAGATACAGTTTAGAACTTCTTGCGTTGTGTGAATCATCTCGCTGCTTTATTAAAGCGGTTGTAACTGTTTGGCATCGCTTCGCCTCGATTTCGCTTTAGTGTGGTCTCAGTTTTAAAATTCTGGGACATTTTCAGATGGTCGCGTCTTGTTTTTAAAGAAGTATCTATCTATACCTACATGTACCTACGTTTTTTTGTGCAGACGAATTCAGCGGACTTTTATATTGCTCTAAACTCAGAAATTTCTTTACCCTGGCTCACTTTCCGGACTTTTTAAATATAAATTGCTCAGAGACGTTGGGTCTCTTTGTATCTTTTATCGCATTTACAACGGGGAGTGTTCTGAAGAACTGTTTGATCTGATGCCGGCGTCGCGGTTTTACCATCGCACTAGCCGCCACCGCCTGAAGGCTCATCCAGACATCATAGATCGGTGGAAATCGCATCACAGTATGCGATTTTCACCGATCCTTCTTGCCTCATACCTGCAAAATGTGGAATGAGCTACCTTCTACGGTGTTTCCGAGAAGCTACAATATGGGGTTCTTCTAAAGGCGAGTTAATCGAATTCTAAAGGGTCGGCAACGTATTTGTGATGCCCCTGGTGTTACAAGTATCCATAGGCGACGGTGACTGCTTACCATCAGGCAGCCCGTCTGCTTGATTGCCACCTATGGCACTATAAAAAAAAAACTATGTTCTGTGACTTTGATATAACTTAATTTAACGGGTCTCTTATCAATGCTGTGAGGATTCTGTATAGTAGAAAAGTACGTCCCTTTACCAGGTGTCCATTCAGTGGACTATTATATTGCTCTAATTTTCCGTTGACGTGCCACGAAGCTCATCAGCAACGAATTCTTAGTTAGGACTAAGCTTCTTAGTCTTGAGCATCGACGTAAAGTAGCTAGTCTATCGGTTTTTATCGGATACTTTTCGGAGAGTGCATCGAATCTGCACGATCTTATCCCTCCTGCCCATTTTTCTATCGGCCTGCCAGAGCGGGCACGAAAAATCGTCACCGCTTTATGGTTGATATTCCGAAAACCCGTACGAAGCGCTTTGATTCCACATTTATTGTGTGAACTGCTGTCTGTGGAATGCGCTGCCTGAATGGGTGTTCCCCGATGGTTAAAATCAGGGTGTCTTCAAATCACGAGTGAATCGGTTTCTTCTAGGAAAGCGTGCTCCAACGTAGACCGCATCATCGTTTAACATCAGGCAAGATGGTAGTCAAACGCAAGCCTATTATTTATGTTAAAAACTTTCCCAAAATTTTCCTTCACCCCGGCTTACCTTCCAAAATGTTGTGACTGTTCTGTTTTATCAGTTTTATCACACTAACCTATAAGCCATCCGTATCTGCTCTCCATTCTTGTACCAGATGAGCTGGGCGGGCGGGTTGCCGCCCCTGGAGCGGCAGACCAGCTCAAGACTCTGCCCCCGACGAACGGTCTCTCCCTCCGCGTAGCCCTCGATGTATGGCGCACCGGGAGGATCTGTGGGTGAAAATATAATAGTAAATATACGACAACTGGTATAGCTCAGTGGTAACACGACTGCCTCATGAGCAGGAGGTTCAGAGGTCAATTCTCGGCCGGGCAGATGTTAGAATGATGAATTTGATTATCTGAGGTTTTACGGGCTCTTAACGCGGGCTCGAAGCAGCTCGGTGCGGAAAATCACGCAAACGTGAACTTCAAAGCGCCGAGATACGGTTTGCGGTCACGCAATCTTTCGCATCACCTAAACAGAGTCGCTTAAAACAGGTTATTTGCTGTGTTTATTTTTTCGTGAAATGGGGTAGTTTTTAGTTTGGTAACTTATTATGCTTACCACAGATTTAAATAGACGATGTTACCGGGATGAACAGATGCTTGCTTGTGAAATTGTAATGCGGATACCCAAGTACTTATTTGTAAAGGTTAAGTGATTTTTTTTTAATATAAATAATTTGAAATTTATTTAAGTTTGCGCTATTGTGTCAGTGCGTGTAGTGAAGCTTAGTGTCGATACAAACAGCTTAGTTTTCCGATACTAATTTAGATCAATTATGTATATATATATATATATATGTGAAATAAATAAATTAAAAAAAAAAGCTGGTCCTGATCTAGCTTTGGGTGTTAGTTGGCAGTCCTTGTCTTTGTTACATGGCGTACACGACTCAAGGAATCCTAGTGTGGATATATGAGTGTTGAGCATTATTTATTAATACTGTTTTGTGACAAACCGCTGACTAGTTGAGAAAAGCGAGAGTAACCAATGCACGAAAAACACTGGGTGAGGCCTACGCCAAAGAGGCGACTAACACAAAGTGGCAAAGCTAAGCCACAGCGGCTAATGACATAAAAGTATCATTTCAATGAGAGGGCTTCTGATAGCTGGAGGAATATAGTTCTTCAACCATCGATAGATGGCGCTGACGAGAGATGATTCTTATTGTTATCGCAATTTCAGAGTTGCTCTCATAATACAAATTGTTCATAATGATGGGTACTATAATATGGATCCCTTTCGGCTTACTACGCCATTTGCGCGTAACCCAGTAGAGGTCGCTAGGCTACAGTTCGAGACGAACAACTAGTTATAGAACAAATAAGCTTATCGAGCGTTTATGCATCATCATCATCATTTCAGCCATAGGACGTCCACTGTTGGACATAGGCCTCCCCCATCGATCTCCAAAAGGGCAAGTTGGAAGCGGCCTGTATCCAGCGTTTCCCTGCGGTCTCTTTTAGATCGTCTGTCCATTTTGTGGGTGGACGTCCTACGCTGCGCTTACCGGTCCGTGGTCTCCATTCGAGAACCTTTCGGCCCCATCGGCCTTCTGTTCTGCGTGATATGTGCCCTGTCCACTGCCACTTAAACTTGCTTATCTGGTGGGTCATATCGGTGACTTTCGTTCGTCTACGGATCTCCTCATTTCTACCATATGGTATGCATAAAAACGTAAGATACTCAATAAAACTGAAAACTAACTCAATTAAAGTCCGATGTACTGTTTATTGCTTTAAAAGTAATTACTAACTGATTTTAAGATACTGACGTAACACTTGGACTAAATGAAAGCTTTAAGAAGATTTTTTATTTATAAGCGGAAAATTCTCACAAAGAATTACAAAGGGTCATAATTCCTACAAAAGACAATCAGGAACAAAAGTGTAACGGAATCCTTTAACAAAACAACCTCAAGGTACAGTCGTGTAGAGATGGGAGACCGTTTATAATGTTCGAATTATTCGAATGAGTTTATTTAGTAGACATTCCAAGAAAAATGCAAGCAAATATGTTGGACGGGTAATTAGATGGATATGTGCTGCATGTGATATTATTTTTCTTTCAACTAAGTAGTAATGTTATCATTAACCACTACAAAACCGATCACAACGGACGTATTTTTTGCTTAGGACCAAAACAGTGCAGAAATGTTTCATGAATTCTCATTGTTGCTCAGTTTTTCATTAATGTTTTTTATTTATTTTTTAGATAATTATAAATTTACCAAAGAGGTTTAAGTATAATATAAAATGTATGCATTAGACCAAAAGGATATAGACAGAAAATAAAAATCGGCGGAATAAAACCGACTTGGTGAAAATAATTGTAAGTTTTAAATGTTTGAGAAGAAGATGAATTAAACTTTGTTTTCATTAACTTGATGGATTGTTTTTTATTTGGAGTAGGTATATTTTATCACGGTAGGTAGATTTGTAGGAAAAGTATATTACGCACCTCGCTAAAGTGAGTAATTAATGCACTCGTGCTAATTTAGTGCCCTCGCATACGCTCTGGCACCAACATAATACACGTGCATTAATAACTCACTTTGCGCTCGATGCAACAATCTACTATTATTCTACATTAGGTATGTAATACGAGTAGGGTAGGACGTCCCCACACAAGATGGATAGACGACCTAAAAGAGACCGCAGGGAAACGCTGGATGCAGGCCGCTTCCAACCGGCCCTTTTGGAGATCGATGGGGGAGGCCTATGTCCAGCAGTGGACGTCCTATGGCTGAAATGATTATGATGAGGTATGTAATGTTTTTTTATTTAGTTATTTGCGACGACGAACTGTATACATTTATTGTTAGCAGTGTTCTCATGGAAGTGATGTACTAACATCTTATATGAGAATAAATGTCTATAAACCTAATTCACCATGCTGGTCCAGTGCATAACGGTGTATTTCATATGTTAACAAAACTTTTGAGGTTCTTAGACATACCAATTTCCTCCAATTCGAATTCCAACATTTGACATTCCTAAAGCCGAACAAAATATTTTTTTTTTTTTTACTAAAGATTATTCAGAACTTGTTTCAATACACAAATAAAGTTTGTATAGGTTGAGTGGAAAGAAAAAATTGTTATTAATGTGTAAAAAATAAAGAAGAGGCTTATTATTTTATGATTGAAACAAATTCGATATTTTATTGATTCGAATATTTGAAGAATACTTTTCCACGACGTTTCTTTATTCGAATGAACGATTTCGTTTACTACATCTTAAATTAATGTAAAGTTCATTTTTAATTTTCTCCGCTAAATTTCGCTAAGACGTTTTTGACGATCAAAGAAACCGTGGGGTTTCCGCACAAAGAGAGCTACGTCCACTGACTTGTACTGAGTGACGTAAATTTACGAAATTGTTTGAAATAAAACTGGTTAAATGCCGTAAATCTAGCGCTCGAAAAAATTATGAAGATTACGAGCATAATATAGTTTGACTAGTAATTTTTAAACATAGTTTTATTTATTTAAAAGAAAAAAAAATTATGAGTGCAAGGAAATGAAAACAAAATCTTTTTTTATTGGTATATTATCTACGTTTAGTCAATAACTCGCCTAATAGTAAGCGATCAACTGTGTGGCCAAGGATGGAGCACGCGTGAACACAAAAAAAAATCGTATTCTAAGGACCTAATTACATGATGTGTTGCGGTGGCAAAAAAACTGCATTTATATGTAACCTCCCTCCTTTTTCATCTGTCAAATTTTAAGATATTAGTGAAGCAATCATTGGCCTACCTGTTGTGAAATAATTATGCAGCTCTATAAGAATATACTTATGAGGTATTGTATCAATATATGGTACGTGTTATAACACGTTTATAACACATATATAATCATACATACAACAATGATATACTTGAATGTGTCGTTTGTCTAGAAATTCACCCCGTATACTAACTCGATATTGTATGGCCGCGATTTAAGATTAATTTCAAATTGGATAACAATTTTATTTACGCCTTAAAATAGTTCTAAAAATAACGCCTGTAGCGCTCCTTACAACCTAGTTTTAAGGCGCTTGCAAACGATGTGTAGTACAAGTGGCAGTGAAAGTGCTTAGCAGCACTTTGCGCTGATCCTTGCGCAAGTGAAGCTACGTTTCCCCGCGGTATTCACGCGACGCCCATTGCTGCATCGTTTGAACGCCTTCTTGTACTTGCTACTTCTACTTGTTACCCGCACTTGCAAGCGTCTTCGCATCGTGTGCAAGCGCCTTCAGACCATCCACCTTCAATTGTGTGACACGGTACACAACGTGCGCGTTTTTGTTACAGACATAAATGCATTATTGTATAGAATTTATAGAATATAGAATAGAATTTGATTGGTTGACTGCCCCGGTGGCTCAGTTGGTAGTGAACCTATCTTCTGTGCTTGGGGGCGTAGTTCGATTCCCATCTAGGACAAACATTTGTGTGATGAACATTTGTGTTTGTTCTATGTCTGGGTGTTAATATCTATTTAAGTATGTATTTAAAAATATATATGTACGTATATCAGTTTCTGGCAGCCATATTACAAGCTTTGCTTAGTTTGGGGTCAGATGACCGTGTGTGCAAAAATGTCCCAGATTATGCGTCGTCTATCAAATTAATCTGTGGCAATAAAACACTTTACAACGCGACTGTTTGTCGAGAATCGCGAGTGCATTGCCCTTTGGTATTTCCTTGGAATGCCTACCGTCCTATAATTATGGGTTCATAGAACCGTCTTCAAAGAACGCTCGTTGCCGAGGTTTCTGGTATCAGAATGATTACGACCAAAAGATACGTTCGAAAAGGTTTGTCGCGAGAATTTATATGTAAGGAGTTAGATAGTATCAAAGAAATTTAATATTTACGTCAATAATAATTCTGTTGTCAGATCAGACAAACAAGGGAGATATGGTAAGGGAGCGTGGCAGATGCGAACGCATCTGGCCTAAATCGTGTTTGATGCCTTTATTCTAATACACCCATAAAATCGAAAAAAAAAATATAATCGCCGGAATCGAATGAATGTGATTCGGTTTCTTCTAGGCAAGCGTGCTTCACCGTACACCGCATCATCGCTTAATATCAGGCGAGTTGGCGGTCAAAAGCAAGCCTATTATTAAATAAAAAATAAATTTAAAAAAAGCCAGCAGGCGACCTTGTCGCTCTTTTTTTGCATGTGGACTATTAGGTCATAATGCGTTCAAATGCGTTAAGCGGCTTAGTGGTATAGTGAAATAAACCGGCAAAGTGCGCGCACTGAGGGTTCCGTAACACCACGAAATACAAAATTTGTGCAAAATGACAACATCACCATCACTCCCAGGCGGTCGCCCACCCAAGTACCGACCGCGCCCTACGTTGCTTAACTTGATAATGAACAGAAATTTGTTGTTACGTTGTTTTTTTTTTTTTATATATAATAGGCTTGTGTTTGACCGCCATTTCGCCTGATGTTAAGCGATGATGCGGTTTACGGTACATTACAGCTAATACAAAAATACGTTAAAAATACGTTTGTTGTATGGGGACCCCCATTTCGTTTATATTTTATGACTTATAATTATTTTTAATCAATCCGCCGTAACGTTACACATTATGTTAAAATTTCAACTGGCTATCTATTACGGTTCATAAGATACAGCCGTTTATAGATAGGACAGACGGACAGACGGACAGACGAACAGTCAGATAGACAGCTTAGTAATAAAGGGTCCCATTTTTACCCTTTGGGTACGGAACCCCAAAAATTATATTATGTTATGTTGGGATGATACATCTCTGAAATTTGGCTCAGTCCATAGAACTTCGTTTGTTCGATGTTTTCTACAACCAATTAGTTGTCAGATTCCGAAATATAATTAAACATAATTTTTCCTCGAGAAATTAAAAATATGTATAAATAACTAGCTGAATCCCATTGTTTTACCCGCTATTCTATGAAAACGGTATTTTTTCAAATATTTAGATACCTAGAAGAAACTAAGCAGATAGCTTTTCAAATATTCATTTCGTGTTGAATTGTTTGCTATTTCCCGGGAGTCTATACATCAAGTAGTGCCAGCCCTACCCCAGCCGCTGTCACACCGAAGCGTAAGCAATTATACCGGAGTCTAACACGACTGCTCGGTTCGGTTGACTTGGTGGAATTCAGTGTAAATTCAGTGTGGACGTCCTGAGGAGTAAATTATAAGAACTTCTAGTAAATTTCTAACTCTATACTGTGTATAAACCAACTAACTTACTAGTTAATAAAGGCACTTGCCCAGAAAAAAAGAAAAAAAAAAAAAAAAAAAACTAACTTACTCGTATGTCATTATCGTGTTAGGTATTAGGATGAAGTGTATATACTTGATTTGACATCCGAATGGCAATACAAGGAATGATGATATTTGATAGCACCGTTGGTCCAGTTGGTAGTGAACCTGCCTTTTGCGCTAGGGGGCATGAGTTCGAATGAGTCTCTGGCAGCCATATCATAAGCTTTGCTTAGTTTGGGGTCAGATGACCGTGTCTGCAATAATGTCCCGAATATTTACAATATAAACACAATTCAGCAATACTGTTGTATGACAAAGATAGATACAATATTTAACCTAAGTCTGAATAAAGTTTTTAACTAATGGTATTTCAAGTGTCAATAATACAAGATAGATACTTTATTATTTGGCTGATAAGGTGAACAAAACTTTGAAATTATTAGGTACCTATGATTCATCGAAATATTTGCGCGGGGCGCTGCCAATAAGTAATATAAAAAATAAAATAAAAAGTTAAGCGTCATGGGACACCCGGTAGATGTGAAACATGACGGCACAATAGAGCGTAATAATGTTTGCCGTCACGGCATACGAGTCAGTTTTACTGCAAGGCCGCGTCAATAGATACCTCATATCAAAGTTATTAACAAATGAAACAGATGGACATACGACCTAAAAGAGATGCTAGATGCAGGCCACTTTGGAGATCGATGGTAGGCCTATGTCCAGCAGTGGACATCCTATGGCTGAAATGATGATGATGATCAAAAGTTGATTTGAAACATGACGGCATAAGAGAGTGTCATACTTTTTGCCGTCACGGCATACGAGTCGGTAGCACAAGGCGCGCCAAATGAAGTTTCAATATTTTTTTTTATAAATAATAATATATATTTGGGTCATTTTTTCACACACGGTCATCTGATCCCAAACTAAGCCAAGCTTGTGATATGGCTGCCAGAGACTGATATACATACATAAATAGTTTTGAATACATACTCAAATAGATATTAGCAACCAGATATAGAACAAACACAAATGTTCATCACATAAATGTTTGTCCTAGTTGGGAATCGAACCCACGCCTACAAGCTCAGAAGGTAGGTTCACTACCAACTGGACAAACCCATTGTTTGATGTTGAAATTGGAATCACATTCCAATTCCAACATCAAACAGTTAGAATCACAAACGCACTCGAGAACATCACACTGACGTCATAATAACATAGTGCGGTGTAATTCTGCAACAAATATGCGAATGGCGACGACAATATAGCTTAATTAGGTAGTGTGCAGCGCGCCTTAGTTTAGGGAGATTTAGTTATTGTGCTGAGCGTGACGTGTCTGTACGCGCCCTAACCTCGGGAGTGAATTGTGAACATGCTGTATAATACAGGGTTATAAGCCATCATGATAAAATACGTTAGAGTCACAATCGTGCCAAATAAAATTTAGAACCATATCAGTTAGTTAGATAGTTCAATCATCATCATCAAGAAGACGTCCACTGCTGAACATAGGCCTCCCCCTTTAACCTCCACACTGAACGATAGTCTGCCATCTGCTTCCACTGGATGGCCGCGACTCTCACAATGTCGTCAACATTCGATACTGTGAGGTAAAAATACCTAATTAAGCATTGACATTCACTTA
Organism: Agriopis marginaria; assembly: GCA_932305915.1. Taxonomy (NCBI): domain Eukaryota; kingdom Metazoa; phylum Arthropoda; class Insecta; order Lepidoptera; family Geometridae; genus Agriopis; species Agriopis marginaria. The sequence goes on along the minus strand of OW029914.1, from coordinate 24,065,648 downwards.
TTCAGTACATTAACTATAATGAAAAAATAACACCCAGATCTCTATTTATTTCTTCCCCGTCGAATTAATATGTCTGTCCCGTTTTTTCACGATTACTGATTTAGGTCGACCTTTACGAAATCACCTTTTAACTTAATGAAATAGGGCCCTAATGAAGCAGGAACGTAATTTTTACAGACTACCGTCTTTTTGTCTAAATTTAACAAGAAATTTCGTACCGTAATGAAAGGTTGATTGTGATGTAATTTTTTTACGTTAAAAGCAAGTGTTTTAGGAATTACTTTGGTGATTTTTGGAAAGTAAAGAAATTGATGTGCATAATGGAATCGATTGATAATAAGGCTTAATGTTAGGAACGTGGAAAGCCATTAAAATTATATTTTAAGGAGTATTTTTTTGATGTTATAAGTTTGCACACACTTTGCCTGTATTTCTCAGGAATCTGAGGACCTCTATTATTATGGGCTTTTCTAAGAAGCGTTTGTTTCTTTTAAATTGCCCTGTTTTGCTTCATTTTCTGGCCTTTATGAGCTCAAAGCTGGATAGGCACGGGCGTCGACTCTAGAACAAAATATCGATAAAATTCGTAAAACGTATTCAGTTATTATGTACAATTAGTATCTTATTTTCGAGTAAAAAATCAAATGAGAAAGTAAATGTAATACAAAAATATTAGCGTGAAAAATTTAAATTTTATTAATCATCAACATGCTAATTCAGCTAATTTTTAGTTTTTTGATACCTACAGTTAGATCTTTTGGAATAGCCACTGAATTTTTTTGAAACGAATTTCCATTATCTATTCTGTCACATAGACCCACACAGAGAAAAGCCTGAAATTGTTGAGAAAAATATTTCTGTCACTCGTTAGTATAATTACGATGGACACGAGTGCGACGGAGATAAAAATGAAGTTGAGTACGCCAGAAAAAACTGATCGGGCTTTTTCTTTGCTATCGATAAGTTTGTTATTGTTAGCGACTACTACTACTGACTGTGACTACAAAAAATAACTGAACAGATTTTTTATTTTATCGATAAAGTTTTTTCTTTGTCGATAATTTCTCATTCCTACTAGAGTAAACCGAGCATACGGGCAGAGAAAACAAAGTGTACGACGTAATTACACAGGCTGATGGAATTTAACCCTCCCATAATGAAACACCATGTATAAATTATTAAGAAGGTTTTGCCAAGATTTTATGACGTAGTGTTTTTTGTTGGAGATTTCGTTAGGATTACTTTTCAGTGAAGATTTTCGTTGTCGCAGATTTAAACCGACTTACAATGTATTTTAGGTTTTTCTTTGTGGAGAAATTCATTTTCTCAGATTTGAACCGGCTTGGAATTTAATTTAAATCAACTTCAAATAAAGGAGGGGGGGTTCTCAATTCTTTTTAGGGTTACGTACCAAAGGGCAAAAAAGGGACCCTATTACAGAGCCTACGCTGTCTGTATGTCTGTCTGTCTGTCTGTCCGGCCGTCCGTCCGTCTGTTCACCACCGGATCTCGTACGATCACCGAAGTAAAGCAACGTCGGGCGCAGTACTTGGATGGGTGACTACCTGGGCATGATGTCTTTTTGCACTTCTTTTTTATTTTAATAGTCAACAATTATTTATGAGGCAGTACGCAACACTCAGTGCGCGAGCCCGACTCGCACTTGCCTGCTTTTTATTGTACTTTAGTAAATAACAATTATTTATGTAGTGGTACGTCACACTCAATGCTCGAGCCCGACTCGCACTTGGCCGCTTTTATTTCATTGGATCAACGTTACAGAAGTAGAACTTATCCACACAAACTACGAGTTTTTTCGCAAACCAATATAAAGCATAAATATAGAGCATAGCGAGAGTCTACCAATCAAAGACTTGGATGTATAACCTACTAGACTTGAAACGGCCAAAGGTGAATGAAATCATGTTTCATGTAGGTTTTTAAAGAGCCCACGCAAACAGGGTAGTGTTTTATGTTTGAAGTGTGTGTATTTGTGTTTTAAAAGTTTATCGTATTTTTTTTTAATAATAACAATAGGCTTGTGTTTGACCCCATCTCGCCTGATGCTAAGCGATGATGGAGCCCGCGCATTTATTACTTATCGCACATTATTCTATTTAGGTAAAAACATTTGTTCAAATCGCGAAAACTTTAATGTTAAATGTGTTGTGTCTACGTCATAGTAGCTCCGAAACGGCCGAACCAATTTTGATTTAGTTTTGTTTTTGTTTGAATGGTAACTTGAGCAAATATTTTCTTAGCTATGATTCAAGAAAATCTGTTCAGCCGTTTGAAGGTTATCATCTCTCTTATTGGGGGTGAATAATTTTAAATTTTTAAATTTAATATAAGTTTGTTGCATTTTAAAAGTATATCAGTACTTCTCTTTCTCTTCTCTTCTCTCATAGTATAAGATAAAGTCGCTTTCCGCGTCTGCCTGTCTGTATATTCGCTAACTCGTCGTGAACCACGCAACGTATTTTGACGTGATTTTCACCATCAGTTCTATAATTTTTCACGGAAAGTTTATATTATATAAATAGCGACCCGCCCCGGCTTCATACGTAAATTACACTCGTGCGAAGCCGGGGCAGGTCGAAAAAACCTACAATATTTAAAAAAAAAATGTTTCGCTCGGACGAAAGGTAGGATCGTTTATGGCAAAAGCACTCACAACCGAACGGCCCGGTGACATGTCCCACGGTTTACTCATCCAAATGCCAGAGTACGGTCAAAGCTTACCATGAATTATTAATTTCCCATTTTAACTGTCCTCCGGCTCTGTTGACACTGGCAGGAGCCCATATTGACTTTACCGCTCTGCCTGTAATTGTGGACGGATGGCTGCCGACTTGATTAGATTGCTAATGGTATCGATTTTAATGGAAATTCTCTAAATAATTCTAGACGCTAAAATACCAAAGTGGAGCTGGGCAGGACACGTTGCTAGGCGCAGTGATGACAGGTGGAGTAAGGGGTAAAAACGGGACCTTATTACTAAGCCTACGATGTCTGTCTGTCTGTTTGTCTGTCCGTCCGTCTGCCCTACCTATTAACGGCTATATCTTTCGAACCGTAATAGATATACAGTTGACATTTTCACAGAATATGTAACATTATGGCGGATTAACTAACAAATAATAAAAAAGTCAAAAAGTAAAACAAAATGGGGGTCCCCATACAAAAAACTTTTTTTTTTTTTCAATTTATTATTGTATTAATTATAATGTAAAAACGATAATATGTGTAAACGTCAAACTTGGCATGATTATAGAACACACACTAAAATATAACAAAAAAATCATAAATAATGGCCAAGTGCGAATCGGTGACAAATTTCTGTTCATTACCAAGTTATAACTGGTAATTTCGTTATAAAATTTTGTGGTGGTACGGAACCCTTAGTGTGCGTGCCCGACACGCACTTGGCCGGTTTTATTAGTATATTTATTGTAAAAAATATTAAATCTAAGAATATAGATAAATAATGTGAATAATAATAAGATAAATAGGGGAGAGTAGATACTAATCTTCTATATATATATATATATAAAGATGAATCCCTATTTACCTTGGTCACGCCATAACTTGAAGACTACTGTACCGATTTCAATTATCTGTTTTTATAAGTTGTCTAATACTGCCGGTTTGTTATTTCTAAGACTGCTGTAGAAAACCTCTATACAAACAGACATTGCAATCACTCAGAGAAGAACCGCCATAATAATATTTATAGTGCAATAACACGCCCCTCGCGTCAAATTAGGTTATTTGGTGTCTCAGCGTGGGGCTCGACCTAATTCGATGCAATCGTTACAAATAGACACTCGATGCGGGGGACATTATCACCGGTTTAGTTTATGAGGTCGTCGACATGAATTTTCGTGTGTTTACTTAACAAGTTTGTTGTCTTCGCTATAATAACCAAAGAAAAGAAAAAATAATTCTTCTGTTTTCTGTGATTATAGCTATTCTCAGTATGTATTTGCTCTGACAGATGAAGATGTTTTTTTCTGGGGCAAGTGCCTTTACAAGCTAAAACTAACACTACAAATACAGTTAGACTGCCCATAGACCGTTGAAGGTCTAAAGACAATCCAAATGCTCAAGCCCACTACCAGTTGGCAGCGTACCCAGCATGCTGGCGGCATTACCACGCTGAATGGAGATGTTAAAAGGATTGTGTCGAGGTAGATTTGCGAACAATAGGCAGGAAAACATCTTAGCCAAGTAAGACCAGTCACAGAGTAATATAAGTTTTTTTTATATAATTTTTTCCTAGCTTTTATTGTTTGTATGTTAGTTTGTTGTGTAGGTCAAATCATAGTAAAAACCATAAAAGGTAAAAACGAAAGAGTACCCCCATACAATAAATGTATTTTTTTAACGTATTTTTGTATTAGGTCTAATGTAAAAACATTAATACGTACAAGCGTCAAACTTGGCATGATTATAGTACATACTCTAATGGTGGCACTTCACATCGCCTATGTTTGCCGATTAAAAAGAGACGCATCTATGCAGCCTGAAGGGTATTGTATCGCGCTTGTGATTGGAGACTCAAAAGTCGGTCATTCAATTCGCGCCTAGGATCGGCCCGCTCGAAAAAGGTTAAGCTGAAAAAGTATTATATCGTCATTGCCTATCGTCTGTTGCACACAGGCCTTCTCCCAGAGAGAGAGAGAGAGAGAGAGAGAGAGAGAGAGAGAGAGAGAGAGAGAATGGACCTCTAATCCACCATGCTGGCCCAGTGTATGTTGGTGGATGTTATAATTATGTCTTTGAACTTTTGAGGTTCTTGGACAAACCAGTTTCCTCACGATGTTTTCCTTCACCGTTGATGAGCGATGGCATTGAAACTGCACATAATTATCTATATCTATACTAATATTATAAAGAGGAAAGATTTGATTGTTTGCATTGAATAGGCTCCGAAACTACTGAACCGATTTGAAAAATTATTTCACTGTTGGGATGCTGCACTATCCCCGGTTGACATAGGCTATATATCCCGGCTTCGCCCGTGCGAAGCAGGGGCGGCCTACTAGTGTATGATAAGTATAGGACCGTGGAACAAACTGGGTGCCGTCAGACTGTAAAGCGCCGGCATGCTATCCATCATCGCTTTGATTCGAATCCTGTCGGTCGTCAAATATTTGAGTTGTCTGAAACATTTATATCATTGACTAAGTTCAAATTCAAATTATTTATTTTGCGGAGACACGGGTAACATGCAGATGTTAATGTATTTACATAATTTATGGAACACCATGCTCTAGCATCATGGCATGCAAAATTTATAAAACACTTTATTATTATAAAATCTAACATCAAAACAATTAATTTTTAATTGAATCAATTTTTTTTTTAGGATAGGTATAGACTCGTCCTCAGCGTATGCAAATGCAAAGTCACAAACAAAAAACCAAATGAGGTCTTTTACAGTTATTTTCAACGACGCCACAATTTGCCTGCCACCTGAAGTGTCAGATCAGTCGATGGCAAACAAAAACCCTATACGCCAGTAAGGGATCAAATATATAATCTTTGTCCTGCTCACTCTCACGAAACTGTTCATATACGTTATCTCACTTTCGTAATTATTAATATTTTAAGAGCGAGTCTATACCCATCTTAATCAATGATTTAAATGAAAGAAAATCGATGAGGAGGCCATGTCCCACAAAAGGTAGGAAGGAAGTAAGTAGTTACTTACACAGCACGCTGAGCTGCACAGTGCTTCGCATGGGACTGTCTCGCTGCAACGCCTCGTGTCGTGCCTCGCAAGTGAAGTCGGCGTAGTCATCATCAGCGGCTGCCTTGAAATGAACCCTGGGAAAGGAACACACACTTCAATAAATATATCGAGGAGAAGGAAATATAAGGAAAAACTCAGAGTCACACAGCGGGCAATGGAGAGAGCTATGCTCGGAGTTTCTTTGCGCGATAGAATCCGAAACGTGGATATTCGCCACAGAACCGTCACCGACATAGCTGTTAAAATTTGCAAGTTGAAGTGGCAATGGGCAGGCAACATCGCTCGAAGGAACTATAACCGATGGGGAAGAAAGGTTCTGGAGTGGAGAGCACGAACCGGAAGACGCAGCGTAGGTAGGCCTCTATTATAGATGGACCGACGATATTGTGAGAGTCGCTGGCATCCAGTGGATGCAAAAGGCAGGCTGTCGTTCAGTGTGGAGGATAAAGGGGGAGGCCTATGTTCAGCATCCACTGCTGAATGTCTTCCGGCTGATGATGATAATGATCGAGGAGAATTAAGGGTTCCTGGACATACCAGTTTCCTCACGATGTTTTCCTTCCGTTTTTGAGCGATGGCATCGAAACTGCACCTAATTTATTTAAGTACTAAACACGCCATTGGTGCAGGGCCGAGGATCGAACCGGGTACCGTCAGATTGTAAAGCGCACACGCTACCACTTTTCCATCATCATTCCTTATTAGCAGGCCTTAAATAGGACGCACAACAAATAAATCCAAGTTTTAAAGCCCTCGGCTAGGGTGACCATGACACTGTTAATTGTCCCAATTTTGTGGGACAGCCCTGTCGGGTTCCCGCCCTGTCCGTGGACTGCGATATAGGGTAACGTAGATTTAGAATAACTAGATGAGGCAAGATGTTTTTAAAAGTGCCATGAATACATATTCATGAATCACTGTTTTTAAGAAAAAACATAAATATCAAAAAAAAAACAATAATTAATCAATAGACAAAAACATTTAAAAAAAACGACCATCTCAATTCGACTCGATTCTTTTGCAACTATTATGGTTCGTTAGGTAGTAATTGTAAATAATAGTATCGATAATCCTAAAATAGTATCACCCAGATGGCGCCATTTTCTTCACAATGTCTAAGGACAGTTCCGTAGTTTCCCGCAAGTTCCGAAACCTAATCAAATCTGACGGGTTATAATAGGCTATATACCGGACAGGTGTTTAATATAGTAAAAATAACAGACTTAGTGAAAAATGTAATTAAATATACATACATACATTACATACATTATCAGCCATTAAATATCCACTGCTGAACAAGGCCTCCCTCTTAGAGAGGGGTATAATTAAATATAATACATAAATATTTTTTTTATTTTAATCCGCGAGGACCTATATTTAGCTTCTGGATCTATTAAGATTTTTATATCTTTTTAAGGCTGTTGGTTTTCCTTTGAAATAAATAAATAAAAATATATTTACGTCCTGCGACACCTGTTAAGAAAATATTGAAATCGGCCTATAAACTTCAGATATATAAGCTTTTAAAGTTTTTGGTGGGATTAGAAAATGGATTGCCCTGGATAAAAAAAGCGATGCTCCGTCCTTGTTTCGCAAAGTGATTGTCAGTATGGACTTATGGAGTTTGTATATAATAATTAAAATGACGTCATTAGCAATCCCAGAGCGGTCTTAGTCTCTGTCAAGACATTAAAGGCTATATCTTTCTTAATTCTCTTAATAATCTGTGATTATATTGCAAACCATAGTCAGAAAACTCTAGATTTTATATTAATTGTCTCTATTAAAAGCTTTTATCATTCTATCTTGCAAAGTCTATTCATCTACGTCGTCGGTGTAGTCAACTTAATTTACTGCAAGGTTCCGGGTCCGACGTTAAAATTGAACGTTCAAATTAAGACAGCGATTTATAAAAATTAGGCCTCCGTGGAAATGACGGTTATCATTCTGATGTACTGTTATTAACAAGGAAGAAACATTATGACACCCTCTGTGGTGAAAAGGTTGGGTCGACAAATTAATTTGGAGTTGTGGGATTGATTTTCGTGACTAGAAAAATATTTGAGTGAGTTAAAGTTAGTTATAGCCGTGGTAGCCCATTTGGGAGAACGCTAGACTTGAAAGCGTGAGGTCGCGGGTTCAAACCCCGGGCCCGTACCAATGAGCTCTTTGGAGCTTATGTACGGATTTTCATACCACTGGCTTTTCGGTGAAGGAAAACATCGTGAGGAAACCTGCATACGTACAGAGAAGGAATTCAATGGCGCATGTGAATCGACCAACCCGCACTGGGCCAGTATGGTGGATATGGCCCATTCGCCCTTTCGGGGGTAAGCTAAAAGTCCAGCAGTGGACTGTTAAAAGGCTGATTATGATAATAGGTTAAAGTTATTTTACTATTTAAATTTTTTATTCACTTTTATTGTGCGAACTGTTAGTCTGTGGAATGCGCTGCCTGAATGGGTGTTCCCTGATAGTTACAATCTGGGTGTCTTCAAATCACGAGTGAATCGGTTTCTTCTAGGCAAGCGTGCTCCATCGTAGACCGCATCGTCGCTTTGTAAATAAATAAATAAACTGTGTGGATGACTGCTACAGCTAAATTTAAATGTCACGTCGCTGTTTACAGATTTTAATAAATAAAATATTTGTCAGTGCGTTGCCTACCTTTGAGGACTCTATTCACCCTTCGTTTGAAGCAGTCCAAATTATACTTCGGAGGAAAAACCGAAGGTGGTAAGCAATTCCACAACTTACAGGTTCGTGGCAGAAACAATCGATTAAATCGAACAGTGCGAGACTTCCACGCGTCTATAATGTGCGGATGGCTTTTCTGGCGATGGCGGCCGGTTCGGTGGTAAAACCGGGATGGGGCGATAAGGTTAAAAAGTTCATCAGAGCATTCCCCGTTATAATATTATCTGTAGAACAAGCTGAGCAAACCAACGTCTCTGCGCAAGCTCAGCGGCTCCAACTTGCCAGATAGGTTCGGATCATCGACAAGTCTAACGGCTGTTCTCTACAAGGAGTCAAGATGGTTGATTATGTATGATGGTTGATTATGCATAAATGTTTAGTCAATAAATAAATATTTGATTTGATTTTAAAGAGGATATTATTTGTCAGACTACATATCGACTCTAACCAATACAAACAAAATGTGAAAAAATACTCATCGCATTTGCTCGTGTCACAAAAAAACAATATTTTCTCGCTACATCACATTATTTTCTTGCAAAATTTTATAAAATATTTAGTCAAACATTTTATTGCGTACTAACTTTTTCTTCTTAACGGCAATGATCCCTCTTTTTTACTATATATAAAACTGTATTAATTCCCGGGTAAAAGTCTCGAAATGTTTTACTACACTCATATTGTATAAAACGCCGTCAAAATTATTAATGATTGTATAAGACGTAAAAAACACGCATCGTCTTTATGCAAGAGATAAACAAAATTATTGAAAATATTAATCTTGCTAAAATATTTACATAAGTATTACTTTTGTTGTCGACGACTTTAATCTACATTTTCGCAGTATGAAAACGTTTTTATTTCTTTTTCGGGAAATATTTTCTCAAAATGTTTTACTACCCTTCATTTCAAGTAAACGCCGTCAAACACTTAGCATACAGCTTGACATGAGCTCGAAAAGTCTGCAGCGCGAATAAATTCTGGATTATTGCAGATTTAACGTGATATAACCGGATTAAACTGAATACAAAATGATAGTGCAGTATACTGTGTAGTCAGTATCAGAGAAATTACGTTTTGAAGTGCCAAATGTTCGTGCTAAGTGTTACGACTATTGAACAGGATAGTTTTACTAAACCATCTAGATTTTTTTTATATATATTTGATTTGGTATTATAATATTTTGAACCACCGATGCAAAAACAGGGTTGTTATAAATTTAACGTGTATATCTGAGTATTTGTGTGTCTGTATGTTTGTGTATCTGTTTGTTTGATAATCCGTTTTTTTATTTATTTGATTAGTGACTTGATTAGCTGTTTGATGTTTATAAGGTCCTCCTTCATTGGGAGACTATTAAACAAACAATTTATACTTGTTAACATTTTCTTACATTTCATTCAAATCAAAATCCTAAATCAATGTAATTCATCACAATGATGTCATCAGTGTAATTTTTTGTATGACGAAGCATTTATTGTGTTTTTTGACGTATCCAGTTGTAGCATTTAATTGTAATACTTTATTAATGTTCTTGTACCTTTGCAAGACGCTGCCGTGTTTATCTCAAGCAAAAGGTATAACTACACATTTTTATTATGCATAACAAAAATTTTACTTTTTTATGTCTACAGCATAGATTAATTCATCGAGTGTCAATGCATAAGAATATCAGTTTTAAACCAATGCAATCGTAGGTTTCTGACATAATGTATGGCCTACTCAAAACGAAACATTCTTATTTTGAAACTTATATGATTATTTACGGGATATTTACCGTGGTAAGGTTGTGGCATGAACAACCGTGATAGTTTAAAACAGTAATTCTCATTTATCATCTGACATATAAACAAATGACATATAAATATGGCATAAAAAATTTTTTTTTTTTGATGTCGCTTGAGCAGAAAATAACTGTTTATTCAAACTTGGAAACATTGTTTGCGCGACTTTGACGTCTGCAACTGACCTATTTAAAGCAAACACAAATTACATTACACATTCAGAGTTCAAGTACTGTACTTCACAGTAACACGGGGTGTCGCCAGTGACATCCAGGCATTACGGGCGAGCGGAATTACGCCTCACATCCCGTCCCGGAATTAAGCGCAGCGTGGTCACACTGTTGAATTATTTTGTTGTAATGCTGGCACAAAGGTGACTTTAGTACGCCTACAGTTGGAAACGGCTTATAATTATCTAGTTTTAGCTTGCGGATTCGCCCGTGTTGTGAACATAAATCAGAGTCTATTTCACTCAAGGATAGTGTCGCTGTCTATCAGTGAAAAAATGTTCAGTATTGGTTCAGTAATCCACCTCATACAAACGTTGATACTTTGCCTTTTTATAAGATTACAAGTTAGGTGCACGCGGAAGAGAGCACTAATGGTTGCCTGGAAGAGATCGCCTTTAGCGACAAGGCCGCCACTTGTGGCACTAGCTCGTAAGTGTTTTCTATCTGTTTGTAATTTATTTTAATTATTACTGCTGTACACAATAAAGAGTTTCTATAAATCTATCTTTCTATCTATATATATATTATTTATTGAGTCGCTGTAACCGCGTTTGTCTCGGTTTAATGAGAAAGAGAAAATGAAGCGACTGATGTAGTTCCACATTTGACCATATTCAAAATAAGCTGTGTCGTACTGTACTTATGCTTTGAGTACTGTTAAATTATTAAGTTGTAATATTGTCACAGAGGCGTCTCATTGTACGGATTACGCATATTTATAGAGTAATGTTAGTTTGGCTTTGTGATGTGTAGATTTAGTTATAGCATAGTTATATGGCTGGCATCCAGTGGAATCAAAAGGCAGGCTGTCGTTCAGTGTGGAGGTTAAAGGGGGAGGCCTATGTTCAGCAGTGGACGTCGTCTGGCTGATGATGATGATGATGATAGTTATATGGCTACAAAGAGCAGTTATGTGAAAAATATTTTGAAAACTGTAGGTACATGGAGTTCTTAAATTAACTTGTTTAAATATAAAGTAATACATATGACCCTAATTGGGTATGGCAATAGTCGGAACGGAACGATCTATGTACATTTTGTCAAAATTATCATTGAAAAATTCTTCTCAGTTGTAATAACATTTGGATTCTAAAATACCTTTAAGTTAAAAGTTACTTCTTTTTCGATATCTTTTAAATCATTTATTAAATTATTATTGTTTATTAAATATATTAAATATTTTAACGGACATTGATTTAGGGCCAGAGGTGTGTATTTCTAGGTTGGACTTTGGTTCGATTAATTTATGTCTAAATTGCGGCCTAACTCAGCGAGTTTTTTTTTCTATAGTCGAATTGTAGTTTTCCTTAGCGGATAGAAGTGGGACAAGAAAATTTATACATATACAGACGTCGTCCTGCCAGGAAAAGCAGCGCCACATTGATATTTTAAATAATAATCCAATTGTGTTTTCAAACAATCAGGAACCCATTGAAATATACACACAAAATTTCATCCAAATCGGTCCAGCCGTTTAGGAGGAGCTAGGTGACAAACACACGTACATAATAATTACATATATTAAGAATATACTGTGCTTATATTTCAATAAACCGCAACATTTGGTTATATTAATTTTACCATAAATAGGTAACCCAAACTACCCGCATCTGGCAAAACCCCAAGTGAGCTTCCGGAAAATGGCTAAAAACGGTTAAAACCGGTAAAAAACTACGGTATTAATCAAGTCGACATACCGGAAACGTCGTATATCATACAGTGAGGCTTCCGTGAAATTTTATATTAAACCAACAACTTTACAAAGAAGAGGAAAGCAGTATAAGAACTTACCGCATTTAATGTTAACATGAAATATGCATAAATTATTTTAATGTACTTATCTATTACATATCTCTACATAGTATAAATTAAAGTCACTTTCCTCGTCTGTCTGTCTGTATGTCCGTATGACCGCTAACTCCTCCTAAACCACGCAACGGATTGTAATGCAGTTTTCACCATCAGATAGATAATTTTTCATGGAAGGTTTATATATATAACTAGCAATCCGTCCCGGCTTCGCACGTAAATTACACCCGTGCAAAGCGGGGCTGGCGGGTCGCTAGTACTACATATATTTCATATATTTTAGTAAATACGTATCAACAATATTGTATTCAACCAACTAAAAATTACTGGTTAAGAGCGTGTCAAGACACGCATACCGGGTTCCGTAGTCAAAACCATAATATTTATAATCGTGGTCACAATGATTCAGAAATTGGTGGTTCTAGATAAACTCGAACAATTGAATACTTTTAATGGTTTAACCAATGAGAAAACTACTAGGGAAACATTTTATGTTAAATCATTTTACGAACTAGGCAAACCTTTACGCTAGAAAGTCTTGAATTTATTACAGTTTTATTGATATAATTCAGTTTTTAGATAACCTATCAGCATATCAAGATAAAAGTTTCTGTGTGTAATAGTTTAAAAATGATGTAACAACCATTTGCCACTTTGGCGTCCGTATTTCGCAAACGATAAACTTGAGCAAATAGTGAAGTACCTTAATTTCAGAACAAGTTTTTAATGATACTTTACAAGGGGTTGCGCGAATAAAATATCATCACCATTTCATAATAATTATGTACTAGACCCATACCTAAAATAGAAAAAAATACTTTTTTTTGTACTTTTAAAAATGTAATCTATACCTACAAAAACTGTAATTGTGCAAAGTTTTATGCACTTAACTTAATAACTATAGAAGTTAGGAAAGTTCTAAGAAATTTGGACGTACGGACAGGGCAAACTTATACGGGTTCCTTGTAGTACCAAGTAATACGGAACCCTACAAACTGAGTTACTGCAAAAATACTAGCTACCATACATTTATTTACTATGCATAATTGCGTGCTTACAAAATGGCAGGCGACCTCGCCTGGCAATTGTTTAACGTTGACATTCGTATATTTTAATCTACCAGTTGATTTATAACGAGAGAGCGACGTGGCCGTTAATTTGTCGTGATTAAAAAATATGCTCACGTCAGCATTAATTTGATTTCTTTGTAAAATAATTCTTAGTAATTGAAGCAGACCTGGCGCACTCCGCGCTTTAGGCACAGAAGACATAATAGCTTTAGGTATGAAGCTAAAAGTAGCCGACTTGTCGGACCTGCAGCGCGATAGACAGAGATAACGCGGCAAGAGTTACGCGATAGACAGAGAGGTACCTTTTAGGTTAATACAGCTTTTTTTATTGTTCTTTTTATTTTACTCAAATTAAACACGAAACTGTAAAATGATATTGCATTCAGCAACGATACGTTACTTGAGCTAGTAGATAAAACTGTCAAATAACACAGAACTCTCGTGAAGTTGGCGGGTCAGCGCTGAAAGTAGCTGTCATGCAAGTTACTAAATAAATCAACCTGCCACGCTGACGGCCATTTGTGAGGCACCTACTGTCTCAACGGTTTAGCTGAACGCTGGAGTTTTGGGATTTAATTTAAATTTGTATTGTAGTTTAGACAGTGAGATGCATGCAGTTTTGGATACCTACCGTTAAACGAATGAATAAAAAACCGGCCAAGTGCGAGTCAGGCTCGCACTCTGAAGGTTCCGTACCACAACAAAATACAATAATTATCAATTCAAAAAACAGACTTTAAAATTAGTAACAAATGGCAATATGGCTGGAGGGCCGGAGAGTGTAATTTCTATATCCCGGAAAAATGTATGCCCCTTAGGAAATGACCATACGGGTGAAACCGCGAAGCGTAGCTAGTTACGTCTGAAAATAATTTTAAGTACTTATTTGGACATTTATTTCAAAAAACTAAGAGCTTATTGTCACCCTTATATTTCCAGCGCATGTTTATATTGTTAACTTTGCCCTGTGTTACTGAGTAATAAACTAGCAGAAAGATAGGTCTTATAAGACCAAGACTATTTATTCTTATTGTTTCCTGGTTACACGCAATGGTTGTACTAAGCCGAAATGAGATCATCATTATCATCATCATCAGTCAGAAGACGTCCACTGCTGAACATAGGCCTCTCCCTTAGAACTCCACATTGAACGACAGCCTGCCGTCTGCATCTTCCGTTTCGTGGTCTCCACTCAAGAACCTTTCTTCCCCATCGGTTATAGGTTCTTCGAGCGATGTGGCCTGCCCATTGCTACTTCAACTTGATCTTCGACGTAATCTTTATTATAAACAATTTTTACTAATGGACTAATTACTAAAACCGTTTTATTTTATAAAATAAAATTACAAACCGAAAAAAAAACTGTTCAAGCCATTTACTTAGTTTTGTGAGACTATAGTCGAAATAACTGGTTTAATCTTAAAGTTAAAGTCATTTCATTTATTGCACATTATGCTAAATAGATGACACTTATGTTACCATTATTACCCAATTATAGGGTATGGCAATTTATGTATGGAGCGGCGCGATCTTTTTATAATGTTTTATCGCTTAGAAAATTTTCTACTGAATAATAAAACACGTTTTATATGATAGCGTTTTTAGGTTTTCCTCTTTTTTATGCCATAGGTGGCAAACAAGCAGACGGGCCGACTGATGGTAAGCAGTCACTGTCACCTATGGATACTTGTAACACCAGTGGCATCCGTTACACAAATACGTTGACTCTATTAACTCGCCTTATAAAGAACCCCATGTTGTAGCTTCTCGGAAACACCGCGGAAGGTAGCTCATTCCACATTTTGCAAGTGTGAGGCAAGAAAGATCGTGTGAATCACACAGTGTGCGATTTCCACTGATCTTTGATGTGTGGATGAACTTTCAGGCGGTGGCGGCCATGACGCCAGCATCAGATCAAACAGTTCCTCAGAGCACTCCCCGTTTTAAATGCGACTCCTCACTTTTTAAGTCGTCTGGTAACTTATAAAATATTTTTAAAGCCACTACTGCATTTCTAGTCTTGGTTTTGGTATTTCTTATTTATGCTTAAACCTAAACAGATGTTTCAGTGGATTTTTAAAAATGTTCCGGTTATTTTTTTTAAGAAATTGCAAACTTTGAATATGTAAATTGACGCGACTGTTAAGATTTTATATTTAACATAGTAAGGTTTCCTCCTTCTTCTCACGTCAATCTTTCCTACTGTAAGTCTTTCACTTTTCAAGCTGTCCTGCTGTGGAATGCACTGCCTGCTTCTATCAGGCAGGCCAAATCTCTTCCTATTTTTAAGAATCAAGTCTATACACATTATTTTTCTTCGTGTTAATTGGTACGTATATATATTATGTATTTTATTTATAATATTTATGGTATGTATTCAGCATTGCGTATTTAGTTTATGTATGTATATGTATATATATTTATTCATATCTTATGTGCACCACCGACCGTTTTTCAACTTCTTTAGTCCTGTCCATCCAAAGGTTGCCTGGAAGAAATCGCTTTAGGCGATAAGGCCGCCCATTATACTGCCGTATATTTGTTTTTTATGTTAGTTTAAGTTTCATTTGTATTTTCGGTGTGTAATAAAGTAATATTGTATTGTATTGTATTGTTTATGTTATTGTACCCTGGTTTTTTTTTTAAAATTAAATAATAGGTTTGCCTTTGACCACCATCTCGCCTGGTGTTAAGCGACGATGCGGTCTACGTTGTCTGGAAAAAACCTATATAAACACAGTTTCAGTCCAAAAACAATTCAACTAACAAAAATTTACTTATATTATATCTTAAGCTAACCCAACCTTACGTGAGTAATTCCCATCTAATAATAAACGAAAAGCTGTAACTCTGCAACAATTTCCTACTCTGAACGTATGTTACTATTCAAGATAATACACAACCAGAATTTCATAGCTTTGACATTTGACAGAAAGTAATTTTGGCGAGTTTTAGAACGGTCGTGAATTCTCGCGCTTGTTTGACAACGCTTGACTCATGTCGCCGCACTTGGGAGCAGATATACGGGCTGGCTGGTTGAATACGCGTAAAATTTTTGTTGTTTGAATTGTTTTGGGACTGAAACTGTGTTTATATGTTGTTAAATATTGCTCTTTTTCGTACTATGGGCCATAATAAACAATGAACGGTACGGGCCGCTTGCATGCATAGACTTACTTCTAAACTTTGTAAATCAACCCTCTAAGTTTGACTTTTTAATTTTTATTGTTTTGTTAGTTAATTTATTGTTTGCATGATTATCGCTATGCGCTATAATACTTACCTATTTATACTGTGTTTTCTCATTAAGTGAATTTGTAAATTCTTTTCAGGAAATAAAAATCTTAAACCGTTAATATTGAATTTAAGGCTGCGCTTTCAAACCAGAGCTATTTCTTTCGTACCTTTTCAACATTTTAAAGGATACCAAATAATATTTTTAATACATTCATTTATTTAACACTTTATTGCAAACTTAAAAATTGTAGAAATGCACAAATGGAGGAATTCTATATAACACTACACTGCATTCCGACACGGCAGGATCGATTTTGATGAAATTTCCAGGCAATCTTCATTTTAGCCTAGTAATCATGTGAAGTTAAGTAGTGTTTTTTGATGTTTTAATATTTACCGTACAAAAAAAAAAAAACAAGAATTGAAGTCTACACAATGACATAACATCACAGAAAAAAATGTCGAGGTCGAGTCGAGGTTGCCATCGCTACCAAGGAGGCTGCTTCAAGGAGGTATATAACGCGGATGAAACCACGAGGCGCAGCTAGTTACATTTCCTTGCAAAGTTCCAAATCGATACTACTACCTATTAGAAGTAGATTAAACTCGATTATCAAGATTTTTTGCTATTTAGAAGTGAAGCTTAAAAAACAGTGTTATAAATTACTCGTCATGAAAGTAAAAAAAAAAGGTTTTTTAAGTCACAGAATACATATTGGTACAAGTACAGAAGATTCACTCAGCAAAATCATTTAAATAAGTAGCGACACTTGCTACTACACAATAAAGTGTAATTCAGGACGTGCGAGCGTTAACTGGCTCCATAACAGCTGTATTAACCTAGAAGTTGCCTCTCTGTCTATCGCGTAACTCTTGTCGCGTTATCTCTGTGTATCGCGCGGCAGGTCCGACAAGTCGGCTACTTGTAGCTTCATACCTAAAATGCGGAGTGCGCCATGGCTGGTTTAGTTTTGATTTTGACGGAGGAAAATAAATATAGCGTTTGTAATTTGAAAAAGTTTTCTGATTAATTACATTCGGAGAGCAATTAAATACGCTTCAAGTTGTTGCTTTTGTGCGATAATTAATGAATTTGAGAGAAAAGTCGTTTTTAATTTGCAAAATGAAGTTACGAAGAGATTTACTTTTGTTTGTCCGACGAAAAAAAGGAGGAGGTTCTCTAGTCTACGCGTATATACAGGGTAAAGTTACGTCTGGAAGCTACAATATGTCTGCTGATATTTTTTCCGCGAATTTTGAAAAGTCGTCAAACAAAAGTTGTTTGTTTTGATGTCCTGAAGCTGCCCTTAAGAGAATGCTACCTAATGATCATTAACCCTGTATATATATACGAATTTTTAATGTATGATCACGCATTACTTTTTATGTGTATATAGTTTTAATTACTATCTTCTATCTATATATAAAAGCAAAATTCACCCACTCATTCATTCAGTCACTCATCACGAAATTTTGAAAACTACTTGACTTACGAAGCTGAAATTTGGCAGGTGGAATTCTTATGAGGTGTAGAGGTCCGCTTAGAAAGGATTTTGCGAAAGGGCCCATTAAGGGGGGCAAGGGGGTTGAAAATAATATGAAATTCTACGCGTACGAAGTCGCGGGCAACAGCTAGTAATATAATATAAAAAAGTCTTAATGACGATCTATCTACAAAAATACTACATATACTACGTCATACTACTACATATACACTATACTACGTCCAAAATTGAAATCACTATATACTGAAAGTTTTTACGAAATACGTTAGTGTAATACCAAATTACAATAGTCCGAAAATCCGTGATCCACGGGCTCGATTTTGAAAAGCTCATAAATGATATTTTGCACAAAAATATCATGCAAAATGAAATACTTTCTATTGATAGAAATGAAATTCGAATGGTTCAAAACACTCGTTGCGTTAGCGAGTGATATGATTAAAAAAATATGCGACTTTTGCATGATATTTTTATGCGAAATATCGATTCAAAAATCGAGCCCCAGAATACGTTAATATAATAATTTTATTTATTTATTTCGCACTTCGTTTCGAAACACATTCTGAAAGTTCATTTACTTATAGTTCGTGTGCTACGTTGCTACGCAGCTACGAATTGCTACGCGGCTACACTGCTACGAAACACTTTGAACCGGTAAATGAAAACTTGTGCTATTTTACATCCATTACTATTTGAGCCAAAAATTTTGAAGCACAGAACAACAGATGAAGCCGCGGGCAAAATCTAATGCGGAATAAGAAAACATATTACGAACGTCAAAATAACATAATTATATATGTTGTTTTTTTTTTCTTTCGCGAAAATAAGCAAATTTTGCGATGTACATAGACGAGACCTGCGTTAAAAAACATGTGCGAAAGAAGGAGGAGGTATATTCCCTGCTGTGGGCTGAACGAGCTGGCAATGATGCTAATGACACTTAACCCTCTTTTAATCTAACACAGTCAGATAAAATAAGTTAATAAAAGAAAAAATATTTTGTAAAAAGCAAAGCTTTGCTTAGCTTTAGCAAAGAAAATTTAATCCGCCAGCCATATTGAATTTAGTGTGATATAACTTTTTTTATGCCATAGGTGGCAAACAAGCAGACGGGCTGCCTGATGGTAAGCAGTCACCAGAGGCGGCACAAATACTTTGCCGACCCTTTAGGACTCAATTAACTTGTCTTTTGAAGAGCTCCATGTTGTAGCTTCTTGGAAACACCGAACTCTACCGAACACTAACTTTATCGTGTCCTAATCTGCAATCCCTATCATTTGATATCCATATTAACAGGGTTGACAAAAATTTACACCACCCGCCATCTTGTGGCGGCGGCCATTTTGAAAATATTACAATATTGGATGCTTCATATATTGTAATGTCACCAGAACTAAAGGTATATGCAAAATTTTAGCGAAATCAGTTTAGAGGAACTGTTTGTAATCCAGTTTGCAAGATTTGACCTAAACAAACTAACATACAAACATTGCAAGTTAAATAAAAGCTTATAAAAACTGGCCTAATCTCTCTCATAATCTAAAGCACTGTTTATTTATATGCAAAACTGAATTTGCGATGTTATTTAGGGAGAATATTAAGATAATATCTTATTCCAGTGAACCCTTTTGACCTTTGTCAGATGTCACAAATTGTCATCCTCCAAAATTAGTTTTGGTTACGTTCCTTGGTATTTCTGGGTAATATTTTGAGCTAACCCGAAATTACAATGACAAAACAAAACTTAAATTAGGGGGCACTGTAGCGCAGATAAGAACCGGCGTAGAAAAATTATGTTTTTAATTTAATAATAGGCTTGCGTTTGACCGCTTCCTTTCCTGATATTAAGAAATGAAGCGGTCTACGATGGAGCACACTTGCTTAGAAGATACCAATTCACTCGCAATTTGAAGACACCCAGATTGTAAAACTATTGGCCATATTCAGGCAGCGTAATCCACAGACTAGCAGTTCGCACAATAAAAGTGGAATCACAGTGGTGAGGTGCAGTAATGATGATTTTTACTGTGAATGCGATAAAAAAAGCTATAACTAATTGCCCGCCAGAGTTAGCGATGGAACACGTTGTCGCTAAAAACCCATCTCAAGCCTCAAAAGTTGTAGTTAAGTGTTCTGAGTATACGTTACCTGTCGTGCACTTACGCCATCGTGGGTCTACGTCATTAGGTTGAAAAAGAGCCTCGAAATTCACTATGCGCGACCAAAGAATTGACCCCTGAAGAATTGGACCGAGGTATGTCCTAAAACTGCAACCAGAACCACCGGAGGATAGGCAGCAGCGTCCTATTAGTACACGATGAACATACTGTGATCCCCAAGCCGCATGCGAAGTGTGAGGATTATAGCAACACCCCCCTTTAAGAGGGGGGCCTTTGTTCAGCAGTGGACGTTTACTGGCTCATGATATAATATGACTAAAGAATTAGTCGTAACTCCGCAACATCAGCCCGAATTTTTTCCCGAATTTATTAAACTTGTGTAGAAATAGTAATCTAGTTCACTGAGAATGTTAAATTAACACTCTTACCTACGTATTGCCATACTGTTATGAAATACCCCGCATAATTCCAGAATGAAGTAGATTTTTTTAATTTAACCATTTAAATAGTAATTAATTCCTATGAGAACACTTTAATATAAAATTACTTAAAGGTTGTACATACCTGGAGACTGTGGTGTATCTCATAGCTTTAGGGTTGCCATTCTGACTTTCCACTTCCTTAATTTCTTCTTTGGACACTAAAACAAAAAAACAAAAAACACATTAATTGCTATCCTTTATCATTGTATTTGAGCGGTGGTGGCCGAGCGGTATCATGTGCGCTTTAAAATTTGACGGCACCCGTTCGATCCTCGGTCATGCACCAATCACTTATATAGTACCGCAAAAATGATGTGCAGTTACGATACCATCGATCAAAAACAGTGAATGAAAACATCGTGAGAAAACCGGTATGTCCAACAACCTCAAAAGTTTAAAGACATGTGGCATTCGCCAACATGCACTGGGCCAGCATGGTGGAGCCTATCCTCTCTCTCAGAGAGAAGACTAAACTTGAGTCCCAGCAGTGGGAACATGATATGCTGAAAAGATGATGATGATGTTGATGACGATAATTGTAATCGTATCAACGTAGTTTTTTAAAGTTTTAACCGTAAATAATCAAATAACTTTACTGAACAACCGTGATAGTTTGACACAGTGTTTAACGTAGTTTTGACTTATTTTGTTATGATATTTATTCTTAACTAGCTGTAAAGTTATATGATTATTTACGGGATATTTACCGTTGTAAGGTTATGGAATGAGCTCCCGATATATCGGCGCAGTTACATGCACCATATTCACGGGAAGACTGAAGAATGCGGGTGGTTGGACGAACAGTTAAAAAGTTAGGTACAAACATAACGATCTACCCTCTTTTCTAGATAATCGTAAATAATCATGTCACTTTAGTGAACAACCGTGATAGTTAAAAACGGTGTTTAACTAGCTGTGTCCTGCAGTTTTGCCTGCGAGGACAACCTTAAAGAAACATATTTTTTTCCGCAAGGTAAAAACTGTAAGTACGACACACTTACTCATTTTTCACGCACACTATTGTCCTTTTCAAATAACACGGCACTTGACAGGTGGTTTGACAGTACGATATAATGTAACGTGGTTCGTAAATATTGAATGTTACGTCACAGAACTCAATTAAAGATTCTCATTTTGCGGCATAATGAAACTAGTGAAAACTAGTCTGTAAGTGGTGGTTCTCAAGTGGCATGCTATTTGAAAGAGACTGTAGGAAACTAGCAGCGACACCATTGAACTTAATAATAGTCCACGTGTAAAAAGGGCGGTCATCTGCAGGATGAGTTCGATTTAAGGCATCAAGCCTTATTAAAGGTTGACTTCTGTTTGATGCATTCAATCGCAGCCGCGCGCGTCTAACGCTCGCGTCTGACGCGCGTGACTGATGCGACAATACTTCGCACCACAGAAAATAATTATTTTTTGTTTAAACTAGAACGGCTGTCAAGGCATTTTCGTAAGAAATTTGTTGTAGCCAGTTGCACCTATATAAACGAAACGTCAGTCATTCGAAATCAGTTCGACGCGTTGACATAAAATAAGAATATAATTTATGAATAAGAATGTTCAGGTTCACGCAACGTTCTCTCATAACGCTTGGCGACAGATTTTCCGTCCCATTTCCATTCTATTTACTTCTCTTTTCTGTGCTTCGCGTTATGAAAATGTATGGCACCGCTTCCGAGGTCTGCGTCAGATGCGTGCGACCGACGATGGACGTCGCCATACATTGTTTTCATCGCATCAGCCGCGCACGTAGGATGCACGCGTCAGACGCGCGCGGCTGCGGTCGGTTGCGATGCACCGAAGTTTAAATTTATGCCTGATGCGTTCGCACCCTTTGCGCCCCCTTAACATATCTCAGGGTATACTACCTTAAATTCCTGGCTAGATGGCTGCAATTATGCTCCACAGGCCCCTTAGGCGTGGTTACACCTTTACGAGACGTGAAACGTTTTGCGTAGATCGCTTTGAATAGTTTTAATGTGTGGAGGCGGCTTTATATCCCGGGGTACTATAACGATTAGCGAATGATTAGGTTGTGTAAAAATATCCGGTCTCAATAGATCACTAAAGTTATTCCTTTTTAAAGTATACTTCTTCATCATCATCATCAGCCAGAAGACGTCCACTGCTGAACATAGGCCTCCCCCTTGACCTCCACACTGAACGCCTACCATCTGTATCCACTGGATGCCCGCAACTCTCACAATGTCATCGGTCCATCTAGTGAGGCCTAACTACGCCGCGTTTTCTGGTTCATAATTGTTGAAATTCAAATACTACGCCTATACAGGGTGTAAGGGGAACACTCTAGAAACCAAAAGAAAGTAATTGTACTCATCATTATGAACCAATTTTAGTATGGGACCAACCCTGAAATCGCTTTAAAAAAATCAGCTGTTCCATACATTTTGTCGAGTGTCAATGACCGTTTTCTATAGAACAGCTGATATTTTTTTCGCGATTTTAGGGCTGGTCCCATAGTAAAAGTTGTTCATAATGATGAGTACAATTACCTTCTTTTGGCTGCGAGAGTGTTCCCCTTACACCCCGTATAATTGAGCATTGACTATGTACTAACATACGTTAATGTAATGAGTTGAAAATCGGCTTTTAAATCAAAACAACTGTGAAATTCTTTTATTTGGATGACAATATTATGCCATCAAGCAACCGAAATAGCGTATTTAACATGTTTTTGAATATTTTTTTTATTGATAATTTTTATTGGCTATCTACGAGACTATGTTGGCCAAATATGAGTACCTTTGTAAAGTATACCACTATTAACAGCTAGCTACCTTTCACCATTTAATTTCTTCATTATAAAGAGGCCCTTAAAGTGGCTCGCTCGCTCCACTGGCTCGACAGCGAGAGCCCTTAAACGAGTTTAATAGCTACGAACATTTAAATTCTTTAATATTCCGCAAATGACCCTTTCAGTAATGAGGCACAAAGGAGGCCTAAAGTGGCCTCGCGATTCGGAAATGGGAATAAATACGCGTATGTGTAACTAAATCATATTAGATCCATACAACTTATGCTCGGTCCAAGCATTTATTTGCTGTGATAGCTGCAATAACATCGTTAAAGCCGAATAACTTCTTTCAACTTTAGTTATAATGGCTAATTTTAATGTTAGTTTCGATCTATTGAAGTGTTTATGGCTTTCGAGCTTCTTGACACTAGGGCCGGACGGTACGTTTGTAGCGCCTGGAAATGTTCACTTAGACAACAAAACATCAAGACCAAAACGTATTTAGGCATCATAGAATAAGCTATGTAACTAGGTTTCGATGTTAAGTTTCGTATGTTTTTTATAGTATTATAATAATCTGTACCGACTCGCCCTACATTACAAAAACCCAACAGCGCATGCGTGAAAAGTCAAAACTGAATATTGATCATCTACGTAATGAATAGCCTTCATATTAAAAAGTGCCATCTGGTGTAAAGCTGGTATTGGGATTCGCAAAAAACTCCTTTTTCGATAAATATACAGTTGGGAACCGCGAGCCGCCCACAAAATGTGTTTAGGGTGGTGCGAGCCATGAGCGGTAGCGGGGAAGTTTAGTCTCGAGTCTTGCGAAAAATAAAACACTTTTAAACTATCTCGCTTGTTCACTACCGTTATATGATTATTAGTAGGATATTTACCGTGCTAAAGCTATGACAGGAGTTCTCGATATTTCAACCACCACCACACCACCACGGTAATTATTCCGTTAATAACACTGGCAAATGCACAAGACATACGACGCCAAAATCTTCTCAAGAGGAAAGAAGAAAAAGCAAACATCAATAACCGTAAGTGACCGGCAAAATTTTTGAATAACAAGTGCTTTCTACGTCCTACATGAATCTTCTCTATCCTAAGGTTGTCTGGAAGAGATCGCTCTTAGCATTAATGTCGCCAGATGTTCCACAAATTTTTAAGTCTTTTGCCCATGTATGTAATTTCTGGTGAACAATTCTTTTAAAAATATTTTTTTTATTTATCTATCAATTGTCGATTTTTAGGTCTCATTGGCAGACAAGGGAATTTTGAGGGGAAGAAAATAGTCTTTATCACAAGTTTGGACAGTTTGGATTATCTCACTTCTCTTCTCATTTTGTAGGAGACTATATAAAATCATAGTCTGTCGTACCAGTGAGATGATTCGACAATACGTGATTTTATTTTTACCTCCAATTTCTTATAATCATCATCAATGTCCATCATCAGTCTTGTGTTCCCACTGCTGGGACACAAGTCATCCCTCAGAGGGAGAGGAAGGGCTCTAATCCACCATGTTGGCCCAGTGCATGTTGGTGAAGCGATTTCTACATGTCAATATCTATTGTCAAAAAAATTATAAGGGTCATTTTAACTAGTAGAATATTCAAAATCGAAGAATTTTTAGGTTTATTTTAAGACCTTGTATGACCAGCATGTATAGCAAGCAAATAAAAACTTTGAATTTGACCAAAATTTTAGTAATCTGTAATATCTATATTTCATTGCTATGTTTCTGTATCTTGGACCACGGTCCCACGAAACGAGAATTCAACTGAGGCCCTTTGACGGTCCTTTTATCCGTATTATTACGAGCTATCATCTGTATATTATCACAGATATATTTTATATTGTTCAATACACGGGAACGCACACTGTTACGTAAAACGTACTGTGTTTATGTTACTGTTTTGTTGAATAAACAAAGAATATAAGAAGTTATTGGAAAGGGCAATATATGCGCAAAATGCGTGCTCCATCAGGCAAGATGGCGTAATGATAATGATGGGGTTTTAGTCAATGAGGTTTTACTTATTGAGATGTCATTCTCATTAAAATAGCACGCATCGTACGTTTGCGTTGTTGCCAGATACAGGATGGACTGAGTTCACTCAAGCTAATTAACTTATGTTTGTATTGCCGTGCAGACCTAGGTAAAATGTGTCTACCTAAGTTTATATATAGCATCATTGGTTTTAGTCCAATTTTATTTAGTTCGTATTGTTTTAATCAATTGATTTGTCATTTAATAAATGATATGTAGGTGCCTATAACGCTATTTTAGTTAAAATTAAATAATATGTGAAAGGTGTGAGAAAAGTGTGTGATGTTGTTTTATTGTTATTTCACATGGCAACCAAAAAAAAATTTATGGATATACTTAAATCTGTTAAAAAGTCAGTAAAAAAAATAGGTACATATTATCCCGGAAATTTTTACGGTTCCTGTGAGATTCTCTACGCGGGTAAACCTCTGGTGGCAACTAAAAAGGTTAAAAATCATCCCTCAAAATCATGTTTCAAATCCTCTAGCGAGTTGAGGCTCTAATAGAGATTTATCCAGACCAGAAATGTTAAGGAAGTTACGATGAAAATAATGAAACCACTACTTAAAGCTTAATATTGTTTGATGGATATTTACTTTGTGCTCAAAGATATTCATCAATTAATCTTAGTTACAAATAAAAAAAATGTTTTTTTCTGACAATGCTGTTAAAGCGACTGGCGATGCGACCCAAAGTGGGTCTTGGCTTCTGACAATAGACAACGCCATTGGTTCAGATGTTGCGCTGTATGGTTTATCAACAAAGTGCTTAAACCGAAATGATCTGCTCATACAAATAGCGACACTCTAACGGCGCACATGGCCATTCAAAATTCTGATATTCTCTGTTTGTAAACGTTTTATATTTATCGTCAATAATACAAAGGGTTTTATTTTGTGGAACACGAATGAGTCCACTTTCTTTTATAAGCGGTTTATATTGATTCAATAGTGGTCAGTGAGTGTATAAATAAACTAGGTAGGATAATGCGGCAGAAAAGTTTATTTGTCTCATACTTTGAAGTGAAAGAGTAACCGCGAAAGCGTAAGAGGACGGGACGTTTTTAGGGTTCCGTACCCAAAGGGTAAAAACGGGACCCTATTCGTCTGTCTGTCCTACTTATTAACGGTTATAACTTTTGAACCGTAATTGATAGACAATAGGAATTTTCACAGAATATGTAACGTTACGGCGGATTAACTAACAAATAATAAAAAAGTCAAAAAGTAAATACGAAAGGGGGGTTCCCATACCTACAACAAACGTATTTTTGTATTAGCTCTAATGTAAAAACGGTAATACGTACAAGCATTGATCTATATTACACACGATTGTAGTACACACTCTAAAGTATAACATTATTTACGGGATATTTACCGTGGTAAGTTTGTGGAATGAGCTCCCGATATTTTGGCGCAGTTACACGCACCATGTTCACGGGAAGACAAAGAAGTCCACGGGAAGTTCTTCTCGTAAATATTCCGTAAATAATCATATAATAGGTATTGCATTTCGAGGGTTGAGACCGACTACGAGAGCTACGCCTGAGCGCTACAAGAATCCTATCAATTAGTTACCGACGGATAGTTTTGTTATAATGAATAAAAATGCCAGATAGGTAAGGATCCACTTGTAATACACCAATAGCATTAATTCGAATCCCGTCCTCAATTTCCAATAAAAAATAGTTCAGCATCGCATCAACAAGCAAACCGAAATTCAAAAAAATAAATCCAATTAAAGGTCCCTATAGACGAGAATGAAATTCCAGACACCAATTAAATTTCACCATTTAAAATTTGTCCGGGCGGTTTTCAGGAGGTTTTAATGAAAATTTCCATGAAAATTTCCTGAACTTGCGCGGCATTCATGCGTCGGGAACAGATATTCGTAATAGCCTAGATTCTATCTTTTAGGGATAAGATTCCGGCGAGACGAGGTCCGGAAAGTTTTTAATCCGGTTTAGTGGTTTGGCCGGAAGGTTTGAAAAACTAAATATTATATTTATTATTTTCCGTAGGTATATTAATGAATGATTTTGTTGGTGTTTATTGAGAAAAAAAAACTTTTAAGTATATTAAGATTAGTTATCGAATTTACAAACACAAATTACTCAGAAATACATATGTTAAAAGTATAATAAATAAAATAAACGTTTCTTACTGACTTCTTCTTTCTTACTGAAACTTTTAATATTTATACTTTTAAGTGTTTGTTCTTTCATATGGTGCTTAACAGATTGCTTGAATCGAGATACAATTCAAATTCAAATTATTTATTTTTCAGTACATATAGAAATAGCCGGTGTGGAAATAGTACAGAAGTGAACGTCAGCGCTCATTTTGTAATATTCAAAAATGCGCTTCTTCTGGGCTCGTCCATTCATTTTATTTTGGCCGAAGGTTGTAAAAAAAATTAAAATTAAAAATCATTTTATTACATTAAGGTACAACACATTAAGATTGCAGCCATAGCCACCAATCTAGGTGTGATAACACCTGTATTTTGTTGGGTAATTGTCATCATCATCATCCACAGCCTTCCTTATCCCACTGCTGGGTATAGGCCTCTCTCTTGCTATGCCATCTGCCTCGGTCCTGTGCTAATCTAGTCCAGGTTCGACCCGCGATAGTAATAATATCGTCGACCCATCTTGCAGCTGGACGACCAACGCTCCGCCTACCTTGCCTGGGCCACCACTCTGTTAAAACCTTACTCCACCTGTCATCACTGCGCCTGGCAACGTGTCCTGCCCAGCTCCACTTTAATTTCATTACCGCTATTCCGACGTCTAGAACCTTTGTTCTTCGTCGGATTTCGGTATTACGAACTCGGTCTTGGAGTTTGATGCCTAGCATGGATCTCTCCATGGCTCTCTGTGCTACTCTGATTTTGTGCACAGCCTCATGTGTGAGAGTCCATGTTTCGGCACCATATGTAATTGTATTTTAAGTATTCTCAAGTTTAGTCGGAAAGCTAATTACACAACTCCAAATAGTTTATCCGGCCAAATAAGTCACCACCGCATTTCTACAGTATCTTATCTGAGTCGAACGTACTTTTCGAGTTTTGCTTGTTAATTTGAGTTCGGGATTGACTCGACGAAAACTTCTTAAAATCTTAATCGGTTTGAAAATCCAAAGTTTGGTCGGATAAGGATTTCGGCGGCGATCTTTGGCGTGTCATCGCTTCTACAAGTTTATGATATCGAAAGTTGAAGCTTAAGGACGATTCGATAATTAAAATTTGTGTCGTGGGTGAAGTCGGACTCTTTTTGGGAAGTGACTGGCAATACGGAATTTATTATAAAAATTATAATTATTTATTATCTTCTTAGATATCTGCAATTATTAAACATTGCAATAAAACACTTGCAGCGGATTTTATCGCTTGTATTTTATATAATTTTAATTCTTGTCAAATACTACATTTTTCTTGGTCACAGATAGACCCGTCGTATTTTATTTTCTGTTTCCGCCCCACATCAGAAGGGTAAAACTCATCAAAATCAAGGCTAGTCTGCTTAGTGAGTAAAAAAAGCCAAGGCTTTAGCCTGCCCAGTGGGTGGATAAAAAGAAAGTCAAAAAGTAGAGAAAATATCTCGAAAAGTATTTGTTTCTGCAACTTATCGTTAGATTTGACACGTAAGTATAAGTCTACTTATAATAAGCCCATTCTGTAAAAATATGAACACCGAACTCGACTGGCAAACATGAAACGTTGAGCCTATTGTTTGTCAACAATGATAGGATACCGGACAATTTTTTTCCAGACAAAACACTTGAAAAAGCATATTATATTAGCGGTATTGTATAGTATCTCGATTGCGTTGAATTTTGACGACGAAATTTGTCGATTTTCCCCCATGTGGTCTGAATATGTGGGAAATTCGGAATTCCAGCCAGTATCGGGTACTTTTACAGGGTCGCGTCAATGTCACTCAGTATTATTGGAGCCGAAACCGCGAACCCGGGATATAGGGTAACTGGATTAGTCGCGACATCGAGATTAATTCAGTTTTGGTAATAGCACTCATGCAACTCAAATAGCTGGTCGTAATAAATTGGATGGGCAATGTTAGTCGGTTCTTGGACATGGTGACCACTAGCTTCATTTGAAGCCGAATGTAACAGAGTTTTGGAAGATGTTAGAATCGTTCAAAACTACCAGTTTGTTTTTATGTCGGACAGCAGTGGTTAAGCCATGTAAAAGATTTTTGAGATTATCTGACCTAGGAAATCTAACACGAAGTCTGTTTCCTTTATACAAAATAATGAAAACATATCATATGTTTACAGTATGTGGCAAACAAGCAAATATGTCACGTGATGGTATGCGATCACAATCACATATTATTATGCCTACCTACAGGTAGGTACACCAGACTTCAGTCACGTCGCTGTACTTTATTACTTTTTAAATGCCCTTTTGAAGAACTCCATTTCCATATCTGTAATTTGTTCTTTTATTACTAATTATATAAATTATTTTATTCGTACTAAGCCAAGCTTTAAATTCTTTATGGCTATAATATATTGTTCTATGACTCGATCAAAGAAAACCACCTGGAAATATATATTTTTTCTCTGTAAAGTCTAATCTAGCCTATATGCATTTGGCTCATTTAAATGGAAAAATGTGCAACCTCTTTGCACATTTACCTAAATATTGTACGGACACACCAACCAAATTTGAGGAGACAAAAACTGGCCGCCAATTACTTTATGGTCGACCCATAATCCCAATTTTCTTCAAATAATGGACACATTAAATCACATGTGCATCGCTTTAGTTTATCTGTAATGGTGTTATAAGTGTTTTTGATAATAAATAAATAATAAATAAATGTTTCAGAAAAAAATACAATACACAACCACGTTTAAGCCACGTCCATCAGCTCTCGATCCGCGTGTATCTAGTGATGCAAGTAACAAATACCGACAGCTCATATTTTATACGCCGCAATTCGACGCACTGACAAGTAATGCGGGTAGTAGCGTTTTTTCTATTAATATTTTTTCGCTTTCTCATACAAAAGGGGTGAAATGTTGACGTTTGTCGCTTTTGAAAACCAGCGTCTTTGTGTGCCAAAATTTAGTGCACTATTGTATTGTAGGCGAAATTTTTAGAGTATTATCGACTGTTGACAAGGTAGGCGTTTGAACACGATCACTTAGCAAGTGACATTGTAGTACTTATAAGTGTTGAAGGCACTTGATTAACTGACCCAAATATATCATTAATGTCAGGAAAAATTTTAATTAAAAGAAACCATCGATATTCGATGTTTTTTCAACTCCATGTCTCATCCCTATTAGTTGATAGTGCATTTTCAGTTGTTTGCTAATTGAAATCGAAAACTTGGCTAATTAATGAGTATACACATACAGGTATACGCTGACATATACTGTGACGAGCCAATTAGGGCTGCGTAGGGCTGCTACAATCTAGATTATCCGGACAAAACACTTGTTTACGATTGGCTACGATTGTAGAAAGGCAATATTGTGTGGCATACTGGCATGCTACTCACACCTTAAAAGTGTAGAAACGAAACTAACTTTTTAATCGGGCAAATATCACAGGGAAATCGATAAATAACTAGCTGCGCCCCGCGGTTTCACCCACTGTTATGTGCATGATGTAAAATGTTGATGATAATGATAAAGAAAAGTGCCTATGCCACTCTGTAGGCCTTTAAACTATAGATACCCATGCAAAAAACCAGGTCTATCCACACACACACACAAACACACATCATCAGCCATTAAATGTCCACTGCTGAACAAGGCCTCCCTCTTAGAGAGGGGTGTTGCCATAATCCCCAGGCTTGGCAGGCGGCTTGGAGATCGCAGTACGTTCACCGTGTACTAACAGGACGCTATCCAGGTCTATCCGTTGCTCCTTTATTGGGTGAAAGAGGAACAAACAAACACACTTTCGCATTCATAATATAAGTATGAAGTTTGATAGTACTGCGGTAATATTTTGTGTTTCGAATGCTAAAAATGAATAATCACCCGGACTTTCTACTGAAGAGTGTTTAATATCCCATACAAGCTGTTGTTATGATAGTTTGGCGATGGATTATTTGGAGCAATTATTTGCGATAGCGTCGCCATTTGCCTGCCAAACTAAGAGGCACAAATTATTAGTGCCATTAAAAATAAAGAATATTTGATAAACTGAGTTAAATATTTATTAGCAAAATTAGTAAAGTTTTGAAAAATGAATATTATTAACGTTAAAATGAGAATAGAAAAAAAGAAAGAAAAAAGTTTATTTGTGACCAAATTAAGTATTTTTTTCCTAAAAGACAGGTTATAAGGTCAAAATCGGCCTCAACTCAGCATAATGCCGGCTGTTAACCAGCGCTGGTCTTCCGCTGGAGTCGTTTAATACGTGGTACCAGTAATACGGTTTATTTGTCTGATTCTTCCTAATATAAATATGGCATTCAATGAATAGACTAATAATTTAACATTGGATTCATTTCTCACTTGGAAAATTCCAAAAAGCAAAAGATTGGTCAGTTTTTGGCGGATACAATGCCGGTTACTTACAGCATCCCTAATTACTCAGATACTATGACGAGCCAATTAGACAATGGCAATTAAACGGTGTCAGCTTCAATATCGAGTATTGATTAATCTGTGGCATTAATTGACTAATGCCATTATTGAAAGATAATTGGAATGAAATCGGAAATACGGGTTTAAACTCATTGGTTTAAACAAAGTTGGAGACAGAACATGAGATTTTGATGGACATGACAAATTCAAATTAAATTTATTTATTTGTCAGAACATGGTAGGTACATATCATAGGCTAAGTATACTAAGTACTCCCTCTACGGTACATATAAAGTAGCATACATGGTCATAAGAATGGAGACGTATCTTATGTCCTTGCCTGTTACAGCGTACAAATGTTGGTTTTTATACATATTTTTTTTTTTTTTTTGTTAAAGTTAAAAAAGTAATTATATCTATGTTAGAATATTGTTAAAGTTTTGGCCGTACGTGGATGTGATTATGAAAAAGAATATTTGAAACTTAGAAAATTTTTAAACATGCGAGTTGGTGGTCAAAAGTCACCTTATTTTTATTATGGAAAAAAATAAAACCCCCAAATTAGTTCACAAATGACGAAAAAAATTAGAATCATGACTCGTCAGCGCCATCTATCATTGGTTGTAGAACTATGTTCCTCTCCAGCTATCAGAAAACCGCTCACTAATGTTTGATTTAATACAAGCTAAGATATTTTTACCTGTAGATAGGTTGTGCCAACCACCATATTGACTAGACCAGTGGTTGCCAATTAGTGGTACGCGTACCCCTAGGGGGGCATCAAGAGTTACGCGCGCCAATCTCTTGACTAGGAGAAATTCTTTTAAAGACGTCACACCGTAAGCAGTCCATTTTGTAGTCAGTCTGCAGTCCAACTAACTGCATACGGCGTGACGTCTTTCCATCTTACATAGAATTTCATCTTCACTGGACCACACAAACTGAGTCTGAACCGGACCGGACGGCGGTTGGTGTGCTTGAGCCGAGTTTGAGGTCTTTCTTGAAGTGGTACGCAGGAAAATCTAATTGGGAACCCTTGGACTAGACGAATGTAACGCTGGCTGCCCGACTTCGTTTAGCCGTCTCTCAGTCACGCACTCCGAGTGTCCACAACAAATTGTATTTTAGTCTCTTTCTAACAACAGGTATAGCGTAAAAAGTCTTTTTATATTTTTTCCCTTATTTCACAAAATGCACATATACATGCGTGGGTAAGCTATGCTATGTTATGGTATATGCTTCGTTTATTCAGTTTTTAAAGCCGTGTTGTTCGCCTATAGACTAGTGTTATGTTTGACTTACCTTTGTCTCCCTTCAGTTCAACATTCCCCCTGTACCAGACAATCCTGGCGGCTGGCTTGGCATTCTTGACGAGGCACTCTAGGGCTACATCGTCGCCCTCTTTCAGCTCGATCTTGGAGTTGGCGGGGTGGTTGCTGATCTCCACCGCATTGGGAGGCGCTGTGGACAAGAGAGAAATATAAATTAGACTCACTGACCAACGAATACTTTTAGGGGATATCTTTGAATTAGCACCAAAACTTGTTTTTTTTTTACTAGCTGAATCCCGTCCCTGTTTTCCATATTTTTTGGGGGAAAAGTTCTATATGTCCGTCTTTATGATATACACTATCATTTTGGCAAATTACGTTAAGATCGGCTTAGCCGTTTAATAGTGAAAAGCGAAGAGACAGACAGAGTTACTTTCGCTTTTATAATATTAGTTGGATAAAAGTTCAACAGCACAAATGTAATACTTTTATTAAATTTCTGCAAATAAAAGGCCAGGTCCTATTAATTAGTATACGTAGTTGGGTAAACACCTCAGATCAGACAAACAAGGAGATTATGATAAGGTGGCGGGCGTAGTGGGAACGCATCGAGCCTAAATCAGGCTCGATGCTTTGAGTCAAACTCACCATGCAGACTGACTTGCCACCATTTTTGCATGTAGACTATTATTTGGTTAACTTGTGGCACCGCAAGTCTCTAAGTGTGCGTAAAAATATAAGCCTATCCCACAGCTCCCACTTTCCCACTGCTGGGACACGGGCCTTCTCGCAGAGAGAGGATGGGCCCAAATCCACCATGCTGGCCCAGTGCATGTTGGTGAATGTCTGTCTGGAACTTTATGAGCATCTTGGACATATCGGTTTCCTCATGATGTATTCCTTTACCGTTTTTGAGCGATGGCATCGAAACTGCACATTTATAAAGTACTAAATAATTGGTGCAAGACCGAGGATAGAACCAGGTGCCATCAAATTGAAAGGCGCACATTATACTGCCAAGTCGCTGAAGTCGTTAAGTAGGTAACTCTTTATTTTGAACTAGCCGACCCGACATAATTACGTTGTCCTGTCATAGAACTGTCAAACGCGCGAAGTTAAAATCGGCAAGTTTCCTGAAATTTTCCTATTTTCTGTGCATATTTCTTAATTTTTGTTTGCGTAAGAACCTTCTACAAAGTATACAAAGCTTTAAAAAAACGATGAATGAAATCGGTAAAGTCTTTTCAAGTTATGGCGTGACCAAGGTAAATAGGGAGTCATTTTTATATATACGGGGTGTAGGGGGAACACTCTCGAAGCCAAAAGAAGGTAATTGTACTCATCATTATGAACAACTTTTACTATGGGACCAGCCCTGAAATCGCGAAAAAAATATCAGCTGTTCTATAGAAAAAGGTCATTGACACTCGACAAAATGTATGGAACAGCTGTTTTTTTTCGCGATTTCGGGTTGGTCCCATACTAAAAGTGGTTCATAATGACGAGTACAATTACCTTCTTTCAGCTTCGAGAGTGTTCCCCTTACACCTTGTATATAGATTATAATATATAAACACGTTAGAGTTTATTAGATAAAGCCCTAATGGATACGTCTTAACAAAAGTTGTGGTCCCTTCACAGATAATAAAGTTAATTTAATTATTTATCAAGAGTCGGGACAGAATTGGATGAGTACTAAAATATTCCCATATATACGTGTTTAAAATTTTAATACATTCCAAAATGAATGTAATTAAAGCTACAGCTTTCCTTGGTTAATACAATTATGTACTTCAAAATTACTCCGCTCTAGAGTAATTTGGTTAATGGGCAATGCCGCAGTACCACAGAGAAGAATATCTACAGAGAAAGAAGTAAGCCGGGCCCTTATTCTTTATCTCACATATAGTCTAATCATTCTAGATTGAATACACTAAAATTAAATAAAATAATTAAATCACGAGTGATTCGGTTTCTTCTAGGTAAGCGTGCTCCAACGTAGACTGCATCGTCGCTTAACATCAGGCGAGATGGCGGTAAGCCTATCTCTACATAGTATAAATTGAATTCGCTTTCCGCGTCTGTTTGTCTGTCTGTATGTCTGTATGGCCGCTAACTCCTCCTAAACCACGCAACGGATTTTGATGCGGTTTACACCATCAGTTAGATACATTTTCAAGGAAGGTTTATATATTTATAACTAGCGACCCACCCCGGCTTCGCACGTAAATTACACTCGTGCGAAGCCGGGCGGGCGGGTCGCTAGTTATTTATTAAAATAAAATAAAAGATTTCAATGTAATATGATGGTCAAAACGGCAAAATATGTAAGTGTTGCTGTATTATACCTATATCTATGGGTGAGTACATTAAACCACACAACTCTAAAAAGGCACCTTTTTCTAAGGGTGAAGCGGCGGACATAATAATATGCCTCCCACATCGATCTCCAAAAGGGCCGGTTGGAAGCGGCATGCATCCAGCGTTTCCCTGCGGTCTCTTTTAGGTCGTCTGTCCATCTTGTCGGTGGAATTCCTACGCTGCGCTTACCGATCCATGGTCTTCCTTCGAGAACCACTGCCACTTTAACTAATCCGGTGGGCTATGTCAGTAACTTTCGTTCATCTAAGGATCTCATTTCTGATTCGAGACGGTGCAATGCAAGTAATGAAAGGCGAGCGCGTTAGCAGGATGGACGTATGTAATAAAATGTGCATTTTT
Source organism: Agriopis marginaria (assembly GCA_932305915.1). Lineage (NCBI taxonomy): Eukaryota > Metazoa > Arthropoda > Insecta > Lepidoptera > Geometridae > Agriopis > Agriopis marginaria. Next base: position 24,029,569 of record OW029914.1, on the reverse strand, counting down.
CTCAACCTGCTCAACATATTATGTGCGTCATGTGAAAGACCACAGGCGCGGAGTGTCAACACAAATTGCAACAAACATTGTTCTGTGCTGTTTTGAGTTGTATTTCTGTAAGTTTTCTACTCAATGCGCGGTAGCAGTAGCGAAATATAAGCGAATATAAGTGCTAGATACACACGGTTCATTTATTCGTAGGACACAATTTCGCAGTGTGTTCAACATCTTCAAAAGCAATAGGCATGATGACTAATATTAAATTTATAACAAATAACCGGCTTAGCGATTAATTTAACTAAATACATTACACATACTGAAAAAATAATTTAATTTGGCTGATAAATCTCTGAGATATGAGTGTTTAAAGTTTTAGGTGGGGATAGAGAGGGGATGCTCTATCCCTTTCTCACAAAGCGTGTGTTAGTATAGCATTTGTATGGCGCACCTGAGCCGTGACGTCACGGCTCAGTATAGTGCGCTCTTTGTCTAGCATGAAATTGAAATGCTTCTATCTTATTTATTTTTGAATTAATTTTAATTTTGTTTTCGTTGATGTACTCTATTTATGATCAGCTTTTTTATGAAGTAATAAAAAAATATTAGTCATCATGCCTATTATGATATTAATGAGCTTCTTAATTACTTACTAGACTTTAATTAATACTAGCTGCTAGCTTAGATAAAATAGATTTATCTTATCAAAGGCTGCTAGCTGGTATTTTATTCTAACTACGCTAGCATTAAACACACTCAATTATGAGTTGAAGTATATTTTTTTTTTGGTTCTTATAGCAATTTCGAAATATCTATTTCAGAGGCATCTACGTCAAAATGAACAGATCAGATGCCTTGTTATAGATGTCTTATCGTGATTCGGATTGTGATCGTGATTGCGTGCCATCTGATTGCGTGTCATGATGGCACGCGTTTAGCAGACTGGTGGCGATTGACTCATCAAGACCGCAGGTCAGAACAGATGGCCGACGGGGCCGAAAGGTTCTGGAATGGATACCACGGACTGGTAAGCGCAGCGTAGGACGTCCACCCACAAGACGGGTAGACGATCTAAAAGAGACCGCAGGGAAACGCTGGATGCAGGCCGCTTCCAACTGGCCTATTTGGAGATCCAAATGGGGAGGCCTATATCCAGCAATGGACGTCCTATGGCTGAAATGATGATGATGATGATGATGACGTCAAAATGGCATAAGCAGCACTGTCAAGTTTATTATTGGTGACACCTCAGAAAAAAAAACTAAAGTACAAAAGTAGTAGTAAATTAGCTTACATTCTTTACTCATATGCCGAAATTGTTGTTACGAGAACGAAATAGAAATATTTTTGACAGGACGGAAAATTGCAGGGTTGTTCACTATTTTAACGAACTATGGACCTGTAAAAGGCTTCAAAGGCCACACAATATTTGACAGATGGCCCTGTACGCTTGTAATTCACGTGACGGATTCTAAGTTCTTTATTATTCTGTGGGCGGCACTTTAAAAATTTAAGGTGTAAAAATAGTTTACAATAGATATTATTTTCCCAAATATGCTATATGGCAATTTGAACATTATTGTGATAAATCTTCTTCAAGATAAATCAAAATTGCATTAGTTCTCTGTGCTTTAACATCGCTTTCAATTCCAAACAAAAACTAATAAGCGCTTATCTACACTAATATTATAAAGAGGAAAGATTTGATTGTTTGTTTGTTTGTTTGCATTGAATAGGCTCCGAAACTACTGAACCGATTTGAAAAATTCTTTCACTGGTGGAAAGCTACACTATCCCCGGGTGACATAGGCTATAATCTATACCCGTGCTAAGCAGGGGCGGACCGCTAGTATCTTAGAAATTTACTAGCCGATTTAAATAATTTCTTTAGGATATTATATACAACTTATCGACAAAGCTATAAAACTATTACTTCAGTGTAGGTACTGAAATATGTGTATATTTGTCAAAGTAAAATATATATCCTACTATTTTATATATAATATAATATTATAAACGCGAAAGTTTGTATGTATGGATGTTTGTTCCTCTTTCACGCAAAAACTACCGAATGGATTTTAATGAAAGTTTACAATAATATAGCTTATACATTAGAATAACACATAGGCTATAACGGCTTGTAGTAGCGAGGCCGAAGGCCAACCTCTACGCGTACGAAGTATCGGGTTTCAGCTAGTATAATTATATTTTTCACTATGCCAGATATTTTTAACAAATCAAATGCCTGTCCAGTAGCCTATTCCAGGGTAAAAAGCCTTTGTGACTTTCCGGTATTTCGTTGATCCGCTACTTGAAAGAGGAATAAACAAACACATTCTCGCATTTACAATTTTAGTATGATTCAAACATTCGACGACTTTGTAAAGATTTATAAGCTTCATATAAATGTCACTTTCAATATAAAAAGCGGTCCGCTTCCAATCGCACCAAATAAATCCTATGAAATATCCCCAGCCGGACGACAGCGTTAATAATATTAATAATGCCCAGTTTTTTTCATAATCCGACGCCTTTTTCATATTCTGACGCTTTTTTCAATAATTCCAACGAGTTTCAGTTAATATTTAATTTACGAGCGTAATGCAGATGAACTGGCGAAATGATGAATTGTGTTTTCGGGGAAATTACGCTTTTTCAGACTGATTAATTGAATTCTAGGAAAATGTCTATGGCATTATATTTGTGAAATAATATTTTAATATCTTTGCTTCAAGTAACAATTGTCAAACGGAAGACCTAAATAGCGTTTTGCTACCGAAGAATTCTAAGAAATATTCGGTGTTTTTAAATTACATACAATAGTAGGTACTTTATATTTCATGTCATCATCATCATCATCATTTCAGCCATAGGACGTCCACTGCTGGACATAGGCCTCCCCCATCGATCTCCAAAAGGGCCGGTTGGAAGCGGCCTGCATCCAGCGTTTGCCTGCGGTTTCTTTTTAGGTCGTCTGTCCATCTTGTGGGTGGACGTCCTACGCTGCGCTTACCGGTCCGTGGTCTCGAACCTTTCGGCCCATCGGCCATCTGTTCTGCGTGATATGTGCCCTGCCCACTTCAACTTGCATTTCACATTTCATGTTAGAAAGTTACATTCATAGTTCAAGTTATGATATTTTGGAAAAAAATCTGCCAAAAACTGAAGGGGGCGAGGTAAACACGTATTGCACACATTGACATATTCTTAGAGTTCTACAAACGCACACTTCAATATTGAGCGGCACACAACTGCAAACGAGATAATAAAAATGTCATAATGGATGACCACGCAGAGGTGTAAGTGCTATAGGGGAAACTGTAGGTATAACGCTCCATAATTTTTTTGAACACTGTTATGGTAGACTTAGTTGCTGTCTTGCTTCGAGTGCTCGAAGAACCGATAACCGATGGGGAAGAAAGGTTCTTGAGTGGAGACCACGAACCGGAAGACGCAGCGTAGGTAAATCCCTCTAGATGGACCGACGACATCGTGAGAGTCGTGGGCATCCAGTGGATGCAGATGGCAGACTGTCGTTCAGTGCGGAGGTTAAAGGGGAGGCCATGTTCAGCAGTGGACGTCTTTTGGCCGTTGATGATGAGTTGCTGTCTTAATGAGGTCCGTCCAGCATGTAGGAGATCTGACTCGACCTCTCTTTTGAATAATTAAAATCCTTTAAAATCAAAGCAAACCACATTAGGCTCCATAATAAAACCAGATTTATTTTCTTAATGTTTGTAAAGCTAAAAATGAACCTTGTTCAAAGTACACAGTCCGCACTCCGCAGTGGCTTCGCAAACAAAACGTGAGGAATCCGAACAAAAGTAATTATATCCAAACAAGTACTCTGTAAAACACAAGGTAGGGAAGTTTCCTTCGGTTTTAGTTCGAGAGATGCGGGCGAAATAAATAAATAATAAATGTCTAACAGTTGTATTTAACTCCCCAAAACTGAAGTTGCATTTCTTTTTAAAAGCATTTTTTTGTGACATTCACCAGGGCTATCACCAGTCTTCGATCTCGCGAGCATTTCCCTTACCAGGTATATAAATAATACCTGTTAACATTTCTTATCTGAGTTTTTTTTGCAACACTTAATGGTGGCTAACATTTATGTCCAAGAATATCGAGAAAAATATTATGTTAATACGTATGTTTCTTTTTTGTCCTTAAAATTTTCAGTGGCAATTTTTTTTTCCGTTGCTCCTAGACTAAGCTCAGGGGCAGAACAAAATGATTTGTAAGTAGAGCCGCGGGGCAGAGATGAAAATCTTTGAGATAAAGGAGCGGTGTAGTTACAAAGATTCTATGTTTTAAATGGATGCGGTATGTTTATGGTTAAATATCGCAAACTAGAACCGACGTGGTGAACTCGCTACGATTCCCCGAAATACGCAGAATATACCGACAATAACATATTTCAATGGCCGCTAACACGAAAAAAAAATACCTCATAGAAAAATTCATAGAAACATTCGGAAAACTATTGCCTGAAATTCAAACCTAACGTAACGTAACGTAAAATCAAAAGCAAGGGCAAAGTTAACTCTTGGTTTTCCAAATAAATACTCAATGTAACAACACCAAAATGAAAATCTGATCAAAGTTGTAATATTTATTCAAGCGACGGGCTATCTGATGGTAATTAGTCACCGTCGTCTATGGGCACCTACAATACCCGGAGCATTGACGGTGCGTTACCTTTGAAGATTATTCACCTTTTTGTGTGATTTTTATAGCATAGGTGGAAAACAAACTGTCAGCTTTTACTCCTACAAATCTGTATCTACGAAGATATCACTCAAAGGTAAATATTTTTTAATTATCTATGAAGACTTATCACGCATTAAAAATTTAATTACCACTTTGACGTTTCAAACACGTCCAAATCACAAAGTTTAAAATTCAAATCATGAATCATCATCATAATCAGCTTATATTAGTCTACTGCTAAACATAAGCCTCTCCAAAGGCCAATCAATACTCAATAGAGTTACTGACTGTCGTCTGCCTTGCGTATATTGTCACTTAATTAAGTTACAAATAAGATTTGGTAATAAAATCAACGACGTTATAATAATATAAACTGAGGTAGATACGTGTTACCGATGCGCGTCAATACAAACACAAGTTAATTAGCTTGATAGCCCGTTGGTCCAGTTGGTAGTGAACCTGCCTTCTGCACTTAGGGGCGTGGGTTCGATTCCCACCTGGGACAAACATTTATGTGATGAACATTTGTGTTTGTGCTATATCTGGAATCGAGTATATGGTTGTCAATATCTATTTAAGTATGTATTAAAAAAAAATATATGTATATCAGTCTTTGGCAGCCATATCACAAGCTTTGCTTAGTTTGGGGTCAGATGACCGTGTGTCCAAAAATGTCCTGAATATTATTTATTTTAATTAGCTTGAGTTAATTCAGTCCGTCCTGTGTCTGGCAACAACGCAAACGTACGATGAGCAATTTTGGAGTAAGAAAAATAAAATCAAAAATGCCATAATGTGTGTTTTGAAAGTAAAATACTTATACTGGGATGGCTGTAAAAGGCTGTAATGCTGTAAAGTTCTATGGGTCCTATGTAGTAAAATATCGCCATGTTTTTAGTGCCTTTTTAATCTGTTGATAAAACTTCTTCGAATAAAAGAACCTATCCAAACTTTCACCTGTATCAGTATGATTTACATTATCAAATCGACATTTATAATCCAATATAAAGTGAAGATAATAAAAAAAACTATTTCAAACAACTATAAAAAGTAGCATAAAACTATGGCGCGTCTATTAAAATTTCTAACTTTATAATATCTAATCAGCGCCAGAATTTAAGGCCGATACAGATCGTTGTATAATGGGCAAAGTTGCAATACTTTGCCCGACTTTGGAAAAGTTGGCCAACTTTGCCCTCGACTGAACTTTGCATCGTTATACTTTCTTATTGGAATTTTTAAAGTGTTTAAGTTACATGTGGTGTTGTAATAATGTTTTATGAACTGTCGCGGAAAAGAAACGACGTTGACAGTTTCAAAAGTAAGTCTGTACAATGTTTGTAAACATTTTTACAAGCCTTTATTCAACTTGCCCTGTTAGTATGTATGTATGTGTGTGAAAAAATTTGCATTTTTATTTATATTGAAAAGTAAACAACCAGGCTGCTTAAGGTGGTACGTTTCACATACGGCGGGAAATTTAAATTTCATACAGTTTTCTTGTCCTGGTAGCTAGGCCGGGGTAATTATTGTAAATGACACAATGTTTGCGCAAATCTTTGGGTGTTGACATTATCTTGTACAGCTATTTATCAGTAACGCACCATGCTACTAGCATTTGTCAATAAACCGTTTAAAACAGCAAAAAATAGTTTATCGACAAATTTAAGTAAAATATACCATACAGATTGATATATTTACATGATTATGTAAAAAAAAACAATTTACGCAAACATCATGATCGTTTACAATAATTACCCGGCCTAGCTACAAGAACATAAAAACTGCTTGAAATTTGAATTTCCCGCCATAAATGAAACGTACCACCTTAATGATAAGCAGGAAATATTTCCTATTGAAGTATTTCAGCAGGTCATGCCATGGACCTTCAAACTCGCTGACACTGACACTGAGGACGTGAACTTTGACATTAGGGTTAAATCATTCAGCTAGATTAGATAAACAACTAAGCAAGGTAGAGGGTTACGCATATAGACAGTACTAAGCCGAAAGGAGGCTACGGGATCAACCCTGAAGTCTTAAAAAAACTGTCATTGACACTCGACAAAATTTATAGAACAGCTGATTTTTTATGGGTTAAAATAACAACAATAACACAAAGTTGCCTGGAAGAGATCGCTTTTAGCGATAAGGCCGCCTGTTAAAAGACTAGATAATATTTTTATTGTAATGTTTATGTTATCCTTGTCTTGTAAACAAGACAAGGATAGGATTTCTCTGTCTTGTATAATAAAGACAGAGAAAGAACGCATGTGAATTCAATGACTTGATAAAATATTGGCCAAAAGTAGATAAAAAATATACATAGTTGTGAATAGTGCGCCCTATTTACTTAAAATATGGCCCCACATAAGCCAATTCCAATAGAAAAACCTATAAAACTAATAAAATCACGGGCTAGGCCGTAACAGCGCCATTATCATCGGGATACGTAAACTGCTTGATTTATACATCTCCTCTCTGAATATATTAGGGGGAGGTGGGGTGGAACCGTGCCAGGGGGTATATTTCGATAGCAGGTTGGAACAGTTTTTTGTTTTGTTCAGGACAAATTGGGATTGATTGTAAGAGTATTGTGAGTGATAGAGTTATGAGAATTTTTGCGATACATACTTATAAGCTACGGACTGGTAAGCGCAGCGTAGAATGTCCACCCACAAGATGGACAAACGACCTAAAAGAGACTGCAGGGAAACGCTGGATGCAGGCCGCTTCCAACCGGCCCTTTTGGAGATCGATGGGAGAGGCTATGTCCAGCAGTGGACGTCTTACGGCTGAAATGATGATGATGATGTTGGTAGTGATGTTTATTATTGTTTATATAATGTAACGAAACCAAACAAACTATAGCTGACCCGATAGACATGTTAACCCCCGACGCAAAAAGAGGGCTATTATAAGTTTAACATGGGATGTGATATCGATGTGTTGTAGAACCTTTCGGCCCAATCGGTCATCTGTTCTGCGTGATACGTGCCCTGCCCACTGCCACTTCAACTTTCTAATCCAGTGGTCTATGTCGGTAACTTTCGTTCGTCTACGGATCTCCTCATCTCTAATTCGATCTCGTAGAGAAACCCCAAGCATAGCCCTCTCCATAGCTCGTTGTATGACTTTGAGTTTGCTTATGAGGCCCATAGTCTCGGGAATAATAAACATATAATATGTAAAGAATACCGTTTTTGATAATAAACTTATCTGCAACGCTTTTATATATATAATTAATTTCACCGTCTAATACAAAACCGCAGCAGTCGATACTCCCCCGGGCGACCTCTGAACTCTGAATAAGTAAGTGTGCGGTTACGGACGGACTCCGGAATCACGTTTTTACTTACCAACGCGATTTTTTATAGAAAACGGGTTAATGTTGTTTACTCGACTGAAGGCAGTTTTTCAAGGTTTTGTAGGGTAGGTAAAAGGAAATATATAGTGCGATACAGCTTATTATGAATGAAGGCGAGGCATTGGTAGAGATGAAACTAGCAGTTTCGCGTTGTGAACAAGACATTTTTACAAAGTATAATTTATAAATAAACATTGGAAACATTTTTGCACACACGGTCATCTGACCCCAACTAAGCAAAGCTTGTGATATGGCTGCCAGAGACTGATAAACATGTATATATGTTTTTAAATACATACTTAAATAGATATTAACAACCAGATATAGACCACACAAATGTCAATCACATGACTGTTTGTCCTAATTGGGAATCGAACCCAAGCGTAGAAGACAGGTTCACTACCAACTGGACGAACAGGCTATCTATATAATATATTATAATATAAGTTATAAAGGTTTAATAAGTTTTAACCTATGTTGTTGTTTGGAACGTATTATGATGAAATAAATTAAAAATAAATCGGCAAAGTGCAAGTACTGCGGGTTTCTTATCACCACAAAAACCAATAAGGTCGTCAAATTTTTCAATTGTCTATAACAACAAATAATAAATAATGATTAAGTGCGAGTCAGGGACAAATTTCTGTTCACCACAAAGTTAAGTAACAACGGCCGCGGTTGTTATTTGGATGGCATTACCTTTTTGTACTTTAATAGATAACAATTTAAGTAGCTTATAAATGATATTTTTTTAAATAATAAGCTGATCTACGTTTTAATTCTTTTCTTATTTAAATAATCTAATTTCTAATTGAAATCGTGTTTATGTCTTTGAGAGATCAGCTAAATAAAAGAAGATAATTTTGTTTTTTATAATTTTTTTTAATTTAATGTGGTGGTACGGATATTTCAGTGCTCGAAGCCGACTCGCACTTGGCTGGTTTATTATATAATTAGTGTAACGTGATAAAGCTTACCGAGCTTTTATGCATATGAAAGTAATTCTAACAACATTTAACTCTCCAAAGTCGTCTTGTACAAATCACGATATAACTTCATTACGGCCCTTAGAAATCCATAATTTATATAACCGAACAAAGCCAGTTTACAATTTTCCCGTACAATAAACCACAAAGAGCAAAACTGAGCTCGAATAAGGCAAATATCGACACCGAGTTGGGCAAACTTCGAGTTTAATTCTACAGAGCTAATTCAACTTGCGAGATAAATTTCCACCAACTTTTTGAATATATCGGCTCGATCGGAAAGTTGGATCGATTTAGTAGAATTTCCCCGTTTGGGACGAGACGGTGGGACGTTTTCTGGTGGTACGGATGCGACTTGAAAAATTACATTGCACTGTCAAATTTAAGGCTATGCTCAACGTCCATGGCTATCTTTTTCGCAAGTTTTCAATATTTTTTTAAGAAAGAAAAAACACTGAGTAAGTATTAAAAAAACAAACATTATTTTTGGAATAACATTTCAAATAGTATAAATAAAATCGTATCTATATTTTGCAAAAAGACAGAAACAATCTCAAAAAAGTTTTCTTTTTGGCAAGCGTGATCTATCCTAGACTCGTAATATCGCGTAACAACAGACGAGGTGAAGGTCAAAAGCAAAATGCAATTCGAAAAAAAAACTTCCTTAAATATTAATCATTACAAGTAAATTAAGTTATTAAAAAATATAACCCGACTACAAATAGTGGGTAACTGAAAAGTTAGAGCGGCGCGCTGCGTACCTATCTCTACTTATACTCGTAGTAGATACAGAGCTCTCTCATACTACTTTATCAAAAGAAAGAAAGAAAAAGGCTTTATTACGTAGAGTACTGAGCAATATTTTCATAGTAGTAGGTATATATATTTTTGAAATCTGACCTATTTAGCAAAGTTAACTTACTATTTTTCCCAATTTTTTTTCGCGGGCGCCGTCTTGATTTCTTATACCCCCTATATCACTTCTACTATTAAAACGATTCAAATGACATCTCACATGTCGAAATCTATTAAGCCGTTTAGGCTATAGGGCGTACCAAAGAAACCATCATACATATATACACTCGAAAAACATAACCCTCCTCCTTGCGCAGTCGGTTAAAAATAAATGTGGATTATAGATTTAATAATAGTTACTTCACCTTTCAGGCAGACGACCGAAAAGAGACCGCAGGGAAATGCTGGATGCAGGCCGCTTCCAACCGGCCTTTTTGGAGATTGATGGGGGAGGCCTATGTCCAGCAGTGGACATCCTACGGCTGAAATGATGATGATGACTACACCCTTCCCCGGCATTTCTCCGACTAACAGAAACCTCTCAGCCGAACCGGGATGGGTGTAGATTACTTCAAAGTTGACCGGCCGCAAATTAGAGCCGTTTGACTTGGGGCAATCAATTGTCTTTGATGTGAGCTACTTGTGCTAGAACTTCTCCAACTTTGAGGTTTGCATTAGAATGTTTGAATGGGTCTCTCTTTAGCGGACGTTTTTGGGGACGATTAAGACTTTGACAATCTTTCTTGGACTTATAAAGTATAGATAGAATACTCAATACAGTTCAAACCAGAAATTAGGTACATACATACGACAAAAACAACTTAAAGCAAAATGCAGTATCAGGATGTCTATTTCAGGCGCAGAGAACAAAAAGTTAATTAGGCATGATGACTGATATTTTTAAGTCATAAAAAAGCTGATCATAAATAGAGCCCATCAACGAAAATAAAATTAAAATTAGATCAAAATAAAAAAGTTATAAGTATTTTAATTTCATGCTAGATAGAGAGCGCACTACACTGAGTTATAGCGTCATGCCTTAGGCGTGCCATACAAATGCTATACTAACACACTCTTTGCGAGAAAGGGACAGAGTATCCCCCCTGTATCTCTCCAGAGTAGCTCTCTATCCCCACCTAAAACTTAAACACTCATATCTCAGAGATTTATCAGCCAATTTAATTTATTTTTTCAGTATGTGTAATGTATTTAGTTATATTCATCGCTAAGTCTGTTATAATAAATTAAACTTTAGGACACATGGCTGCTCACCTCATAAAAAAAATGGTTAATGCGACGCGTGACCAAAATGCTGACGTGTTTCTGGCTCAACGCATAAGCATTGCCATTCAGCGTGGTAATAGTGCCAGCATGCTGGTACACTGCTAACTTACCCAGCAGACAATCTTGCCGCCCTTTTTTCCATATGGACTATTAGTTAGTTCATTGGTGTCGCTACAAAGTTCTTAGTGTACTTACAGTTTGTGCGATTAGCGGTTAAGCGGTATAGATTTTTTTAAATAAAGAAATTGTGAGATGATCTCTCGAACGATAAAAAAACTACTATTAAAATTTGCAAGTTGAAGTAGCAATGGGCAGGCCACATCGCTCAAAGAACCGATGACCGATGGGGAAGAAAGATTCTTGAGTGGAGACCACGAACCGGAAGACGCAGCGCATGTAGGCCTCCCACTAGATGGACCGACGACGTCGTGAGTCGTGGGCAGTGAGTGGATGCAGATGAGAGGAGGTCTAAGAGGGAGGCCTACGTTCAGCAGTGGACGTCTCGCTGATGATGATAATTGTACTAAAGCTTTGTTTCTCTGATCTGAATCTAAAATCCATCTAAAACCACCTTAATGAACCACAGTATAATGTGTATGGGACCGATTATCTAAAACACTTTCAATTAGGGTCCTAAAATCTAGTCAATTTAAAACAAAACTAAAAAAAAATATAGTCGAGAAATGTTATTACAAAGTAAGTGATTTTAAAAATGATAGTATTGACTGCAGTAGGTCAATTTGTTTATCATACAATTATAGTAATGTCTATCTGTTAGCTATTTAAATTAATAACATCATATCTTAACTATTGAAATGTTTTCGACAGTTAATTTAATTAATACTTTTTTATATCCTACTATCCTACTAATCATACTTCCTACTAATATTATAAACGCGAAAGTTTGTATGTGTGGATGTATGGATGTTTGTTTTCACGCAAAAACTACCGAATAGATTTTAATGAAAGTTTACAATAATATAGCTTATACATTAGAATAACACATAGGCTATAACGGGTTGTAGTAGCGAGGCCGAAGGCCGAGCTCTACGCGTACGAAGTAAAGGGTTTCAGCTAGTAAATAATATTTACGGTATTTTTATACCATCTCTCTAGATTTGTACGCCCACAAACTAGGCAAAACATGATAGATACAAAGTGACTAATATTTTAATCCACCTATTGTGCATGCGTTTTTAAATATGTGTATGATTTACTCGTGTTTTGTGCAAATAAATTATCTTTATCTTTAAAACATGCTAAAAGATCCATCAACGCCATTCTATAGTATCTTAAATCAGATTTCCAGATTAACCCTGTAACCATATTACTCTACCGTAATAAGGGAAGTCAATCACTTTCCACCTCACATCTGAATAAAAAACGAGGTCATATCTCAAAACGTCAAGTCAGGAAGCCATTCGCAATTTAATACGAAGATAACAATTTAAAATTCGGCTCGACCTATCAATATAAAGGTGAAATACCTGCGTTGCGACGCGCTGGGAATGCCTCATTCTGGCAAGGAATAAAAACAGTATGGGCTGTTGGGATAAACTGCCTATGCTACAATACGAGTTGACCAAACGGACGGACGGCTAACGGACAGTTGGTCAAATAAACATTTGAATGCCTATTTATTTTATGCTAGCGGTTCGCCCCGGCTTCGCACGGGTATAGATATATATAGCCTATGTCAGCCGGGGATAGAGTAGATTCCCAACAGTGAAAGATTTTTTCAAATCGGTCCAGTAGCTTCGGAGCCTTTTCAATGAAAACAAACAAACAAACAATAAAATTTTCCTCTTTATAATATTAGTAACTAGCGACCCGCCCGCCCGGCTTCGCACGGGTGAAATTTACTTGCGAAGCTGGGGCGGGTCGCTAGTTATACATATAAACCTTCCTCTTGAATCACTCTATCTATTTAAAAAAACCGCTGTAAAATCCGTTGCGTAGTTTTAAAGATTTAAGCATACATAGAGACGGACAGACAGCGACAGCGACTTTGTTTTATACTATGTAGTGAAGACAAAAACATGGAAAAAAATCGCTAATCACATAAAATTTAATCATACTTAATATTATAAATGTGAAAGTGTGTTTGTTTGTTCCTCTTTCACGCAGCAACAGAGCAACGAATCGACCTGATTTTTTGAGAATTTTCGGCGAGTGACATGGGCTGTACACCATCATCATCATCACCATTTTTCATCACTACGCGGGTGAAACCGCGGTGCGCAGCTAGTATTATATAATTATGTGAAAATTTGTCAGTGACTTTGTCATCATTCAACTCCGTCACAGCTAAATTAATTTGAATTAAATTTGGTACGGAGGTAGCTTATACCCCATCACTTTATATCAGGTGAGTTGGTGGCCAAACGTAGACATATTTTATGTTTAAAAAATATACTCTGGAATAACGTACCATTTTATGGATAAAAAGTTATCCCGAACAATGGTACGGTTCATGTAGAAAAGCAGCTGAAACCACGGAGCGCTGCTAATAAGAACTTAATTATGTTTTGAACACTCAATTCAAGTGTCAACATGCGAGACAAATTATAAAATAAATGATAAAACAATATTTATAAAACTTAATTAACGTCTGTTAGAATATGATTATAATTATTGAAATTCTTTCGACTATATATTTTTTATACAATACTAGCTTCGCCCCGCGTTTTCACCCGCTTAGTGATGAAAAATGGTGATGATACTGATGAAAAGTAGCCTATGCCCGTCTCCTAGTTCTAAGCTACCTCCCTACAAATTTTCAGCCAAATCGGTTCAGCATAGATTTATGGTATTTATGCCATCTCTCTAGATTTATACGCCTACTAGGAAAAACATGATAAAAATTGCTAATGTTGTTTAAACGCTCACTGAACATGTGATATTAAATGTACGTAATCATATTACGTTTACTCGTAAAGTAAATTATCTTTATCTGTCCAGGAACAATCAAAACCTGCCATTTCGCCTTACACTTTGGAGTTTTTTTTTTTACTTTCTCGCAGACCACGGACTAAGTCTGGTATCTTTGCCATATGTAGTAAAAACAAAAATCTGATTGAAAACTTTCACATAATTTTAACCTACGCTATCGCACTTTGGAACTTTTATAGACAAAATGTAATTTCACAAAAATAATTCATGTATTAAATAGACAGGTTATCATTAATGGAAGAAAAAAAAAAACATATTTTTAAAACTAATGAAAAACACATTATAGTACCCAGTAATAGTATAGTATTCAACACTTTAAAATTTACATTACTTTTTATTTTCAGTTAGTTAAGTTTAGTTGGTGGCCAAACGTAGACCATGTTTGGCCAATTCACCTTATGGACAGCGATGTTGTGGCCGAAGATAAAAATGTTATAGACCGTAGCTTGGTGGCTTAAGCAATCGGGGCGCTTACCCGGATCGTTAGGCAGGTTCGAATCCTGCAGATTGACAAATTTGCCTTATTCAGTGGCTAAAATTTGACAACTTTGGCCCAGATCCTTACTGCTGATACCTGTACTATCGTCGGTCGGTTACCCCCATATTCGGGGGGTGGTAAAAAGGTCACGATCCTTTTATTGACATTTGACTAATACTACTGACGGCGATGGATATTGGCTGTTTAAATTGCTTGTTTAGGAAATTTTCTGCTTTATTATGGAAAAATTAGATTGAAATTTAGATTATGAGAGATTTATTTTAAAGATAAGTTTCTCATTATGTTTGACCATCAATGTTCAACGGAAAAGTTCACCGGTGTAACAAAAATTGGATTCTCGAATTTTCGGAGAAACAAACATTCAGAATTAAACTTTCGGAGTAACGTACGATGGTTTCGTCGTCGCTCTGAAAGTTTATTTCTAAAAGAAACCATGCGAAATCAGAATTTGAAACTTTGGGAATAACGTTTATTGGAATTCTGATTTTTAGATAAGAATATCGTTTTTTTAAAGTACCTACCAAACGTGTTATCGGCTTTAGTACTTAAAAACATACGTTAATTTAATCTATGCTTAAAATCTCTTGCTGGTGGGAATAGTTAGCCGCTTATGCATACTTTTGCTGTTTCTAAAATTATCACTAATTGGCATAACAAATTTGTATGCCATAAATAAATAAACACTTGTCCAACAAATATAAGTGACTAAAATCGGATCAAGAAAGTTCGAAGTGCCGTATTTTTTTTTTATAAAAGATTTGCGTTGTTTGCCATCTCGGCTTGGTTAAGTGATGATGCGATCTACATTGGAGCACGCTTGTCCAGAAGAAACCGATTCACTCATGATTTGAAGACACTCAGATTATAACTGTAGGGGAACACCTACTCAGGCAGCCCATTCCATAGACTAGCAGTTCACACAATAAAAATGGAACAAAACCACTTCGTACGGGTTTTCAGAATATCAACCATAAAGCGGTGATGAGTTTTCGTGCCCACTCTGGCAGTCCGATAGCTAACTACATACTTCAGAGTTACAATCGTTCGGAATAACGTTCATCAGAGACCGGAACGTCGGTAAGCTGCTAATCAGTTACATTGACAATTAATTCACAATTATAATAATAAGTGAGGGCAAAATAATCGGAACATGTCGGGCAAATTAACACGAGACTTCGTAAACAATACGAACCAACACAATACAAGTGACACCACAATTACCACCCTAGGGAGGTAACGGGTATATGCGTTTCAAGGGAGACAATATTACGCCAAGAAAATAATATTGCTGGCTTATATCATCATGCCTATTTTAAGAGCAAAAATTAATAAAAAACCTTATCAAAACATTTGATAAATCCATTTTAGTTACCATGTGTTTATCGATTGGATATTCTGTATGTTATTAGGTATACTCAGTGTTTTTTTCCCCACGATTAAACGAAGGTGTGTGTTGCCAGTGATGACATACGGCAGTGAACAGTGAAGCTGAAAGTCGCACATGCTATGGAGAGGGCTATGCTCGGGGTTTCTCTACGACAGGGGTTCCCAGTTAGTTTTTCCTGCGTACCACTTCAAGAAAGACCTAAAACTTGCGTACCCCTCGAGCTCGGATCAAGAACACCAAATAAAGTCCGGTCCGGTCAGTTTGTGAGGTCCAGTAAAGTATGAAACGCTGTATACAGTCAGTTGGACAGCAGACGGACTACAAATGGCCTGCCTATACGGTATGACGTCTTTCATAGAATTTTTCTTAGTCAGGAAAAGTTAGAAAAGTTAGTTAGTTAGTGTGGCAATCGCCACACGTACCTCTTGATGCAACTTCGCGTACCACTAATTGGGATCCACTGCTCTACGAGATCGAATCAGAAAAGAGGAGATCCGTAGACGAACGAAAGTTACATACCAACATAGCCCACCGGGTTAGCAAGTTGAAGTGGCAGTGGGCAGGGCACAGCACGCAGAACAGATAGCCGATAGGGCCGAGAGGTTCTCGAATGGAGACCACGGACCGGTAAGCGCAGCGTAGGATGTCTGCGTGGAAATTGATGTGTCGCAAATGGAGGACAACATCAGACAATACAATAAAACTATTTGCATCTATGTTATTCCAGAATCTAAACTATCTACATTCTAAATAAATTCAAAATCGATTAGTAGTTACGGAGATACGTAAAAAACAAAAATTTACACACATAAACTTACGCATTTATTATATTAGTACGACAAAGAACAAAATAATAAATTCTGTATATTTTCCAGCATAAAACTTAGAAAGCACATACAGTTTATGTGTAGTTTAGACAAGATTTATCGGTATTAATACTTCATAGGCAACCCTTCCGCTTTGAAAAATATCCCCGGGACGGGTGCGGCTGAAAACTAACATATTTTATTATGTTTGAAAACGTAGACACAAATATAAACCAGCTCTTAAAAAATTGCTCGACTAGATGATTTTATTATAACCCTTCTACTCGCTTCACTTTTAACTAACTGACTGACAACTAACTATGTAAACAAATCAAAGTCTATTCAAAAAGACAACAACTGCCGTTGCAGACACCCTTTATGAAACGCTTTTTGGCGAGGTATCTCCGAGCTTGCAAAGCACTGTCAACATCGCTAGGTTGCAAATGTTTCTGCTTACCATCAGGTAGACCGCATGCTCGATTGACGCTTTTTTATAAATAAAAAAGCTGTTGTATATCAGCCACTAGCTACTTACATTCAAAAGGCTAGTGAAAGTGATCATAATTTACTGTTTTCATTTGTTTTTTACAATACATAACAAGTATTTGTGTAATAGGAAAATAAATAAGTTTGTCCTTCTCATGAAGGCCGAGAAGGACAAACTCAGCAATTACCTTAATTTGTCAAAAAGTATTATTGCATTCTTTCAGCCGTTGCACTTTATTAGGTACTTAACGATTATTAAAAAAATACAAAAAATTGCAAGTGGATCAGAATGGAACAAATAGTAATAAATAAATAAATATTCGGGACCTTTTTGCACAGACGGTCATCTGACTCCAAGCTTAGCAAAGCTTGTGATATGGCTGCCAAAGACTGATATACATACATATATTTTTTAATACATATTTAAATAGATATTAACACCCAGATATAGAACAAACACAAATGTTCATCACATAAATGTTTGTCCTAGGTGGGAATCGAACCCACGCCCCCAAGCGCAGAGGGCAGGATCACTACCAACTAGACCGACGGGCTATTAACTATTAGTACGGGGTATTTTTCAGGCTACCCTTTTATCACCTTGTTTTCATACCAAGGTGGAAAGGTCAACTATTCCTAGACACACAAATCATTACGCCCTGAAGCAAACTAAAATAGACTTAACGAATTCCAAATGTAAAGAAAGATAGAACAGGCATAAATTATGTTTAATGTTTTTACTAACTAAAGCATTAATCTAATTTGCATGATTCAGTCACTCTATGTAAACCAAAGAGTTTGTGTAACGTATAAGATAATGTGTAAATAATGTGAATATGTAATATTTGTGGTGGTACGGACCCTCAGTGCGCGAGCTCGACTCGCACTTGACCGGTTTTATTCACATTTTGTAACCCTTACCTTCTTAGTATTTCTGGTCTCCTGGTACTTTATACTGTAGAAACATTAAAGTAGGTACAGTATAAATATTAGTTCTTAACCGTCGCATCGTCTGTGATAGCAGTGTGAAGGTTAGTCGACCGCAGTAGAACAAACGGGTTTTTTTTTCTCGTTTGTTCTATTGGTAGAACAATGAGTAGAACAAACGAGAATGACCCGATTCATTTCGACGCTGAAGATACTGTACTGTAACAAGTAACTTAAATTATCTCTATCTCTTCTCTATATAGTATAAATTGAAGTCGCTCTCCGCGTCTGTCTGTCTGTCTGTATGTTTGTATGGCCGCTAACTCCTCCTAAACCACGCAACGGATTTTGATGCGGTTTTCACCATTAGTTAGATACATTTTCAAGGAAGGTTTATATATATAACTAGCGACTTGCCCCGGCTTCGCACGTAAAAAACACGTGCGGGCGGGTCGCTAGTAAAAAAATATAACCCGACTGCATTTTATAAATAGTAGGTGACTAAAAAGTAACAGCGGCGTGCTGCGTACCTATCTGTACCTACTCGTAGTAGATACAGAACTCTTTCATATCGCTTTATTTCGTAAAGTACTGAATATTTCATAGTAGTGTTATGTATTTTTGAAATCTGCTGAGTGAGCTGATGTTAATATGAACCTATTTAGCATAGTTTACTTACTATTTTTCCCTTGAATTTTATTTTCGTAGACGCCATCTTGAATTCATGTACCCGATGTCACTCCCACGTGCTGACATATTATTGCGTTGTAAACAAAAGTACAATATATGCATACGTCAAGTAAATAATTCCATGTTCTATAGTAGTTCTTTCTTTCTTATTCATTCTTATTATATTTCATTCTTATTTTATTATTTCTATACAGCCATAAAATTTACAATCATTTGCCTACAGAATTGAAGTCATTAGAAATACCACAGTTTAAAATTAAATTAAAAGCCTGGCTTATAATAAAAACTTATTATAGTCTTAAAGAATACTTAGCTGTTTTATTTATATTACCTACTAGTAGGCCGCCCCTGCTTCGCACGGGCGAAGCCGGGATATATAGCCTATGTCAACCGGGGATAGTGCAGCATCCCAACAAAGAAAGAATTTTTCAAATCGGTTCAGTAGTTTCGGAGCCTATTCAATGCAAACAAACAAACAATAAAATATTTCCTCTTTATAATATTAGTATAGATAGTATAGATATAGATGATATTACACGGGAATTACTCAAGTAAGATTAAGCCGGCTACTCCGACTATAGTAACCGGCTTCATCTTACGTGAGTAACTCCCGTGTTATATAAATAAAATGTGTGAAAAACACGTCAGTTTCAATAATAAAATACTTAGATGATAAAAAATATTTAGTTTTATTGAATTATAACGAAAGTTAAGCCAAGCAAATGTAAATACTTACTCTTGTGTAAAATTATTATTTCGTTTTAGATGTAATGTAAATGCTTTATGTGTTATTATTATTCGTTAGTTTTATATAATTTTATAGAAAAAATTGCACGCCCGAAATGGGTAAACTGTTGATACTCTAGTTATTTTGAACATCTTTTGTACACAGTTCTTGCAATAAATATATTCTGATTCACTATTAAAACGATCCAAATGAAACCTCACATATCGAACTCCATTAAGCAGTTTAGGCTGTAGGGTGTGCCAAAGGAACCACAAACATACATACACTCGGAAAAAAAACCTTCTTCTTGCGCAGTCTGGTACAAAATAGTAGACATCGTCCGTTGTAAAAGCTTTATATATAAATTATAAAATTAAATATATATAATAATAACTAAAAATAAAAGTTAATTCGATCACCATCGAACGGTTGAACCGTTTAACACTCATTATAGAGGGGCAATTATCAAAATTGCCGACTCATTTATTTAAAACAAATTGGTTTTGGCCATTCGGTAAATTAAATTTATTTAACCTATAAATTACTTAGATAAAAGGCTTCGGAGGTTATTCACCTCAAATTGAATAGGAGGCTTTGAGGAAGGATTTTTGGACGATTTCAAGTAAGGAACCCTTATTAATGGTAACTAACAACGGCCGCGGCTTTACCAGCTGTAATAAGGAACTCTTAATTTTTACAAGATTAAAATTAAATTATTTAAATTAATTGTTATCCAGAGTTTAAATTACCTCCATATCAGATTTAATTCAAGTTCGTTTAGCAGTAAAATAGAATCAATTAAAGTTATGAATCTCTTCTGCTAATTTTTTTAAGATTCAGAACATGTATAATTTTCTTGTTTTCATTAATAAATTCATTTTGTCTTTTTAGTGCTATTTTATTGCCAATAAACCCAAGAACCGATAACCGACGGAGACATGTTCTTGAGTGGAGACCACGAACCGGAAGACGCAGCGTAGGTAGGCTTCCCACTATATGGACCGATGACATCGTGAGAGTCGCGGGCAACCAGTGGATGCAGATGGCAGGCTGTCGATCAGTGTGGAGGTCTAAAGGGGAAGCATATTCATTGTTCAGCGATGGTCGTCTTACACCTGATGATGATGATTATGACCGATAAATATTTAAGATTTTATTTTTGAAGAGACCCGACATCCAGAGTTTTAAATCATTAGTATCATCATCATTAGCCCAAAGACTGAGCATAAACTTCCCCCTTAGACCTCTACACTAGTTAACAGCCTGCCGTCTGCATCCACTAGATGCCCGCGACTCTCACCATGTCGTCGGTCCATCTAGTGGGAAGCCTACCTGCGTCTTCCAGTTCTCCACTCAAGAACCTTTCTTCCCCATCGGTAATCGGTTCTTGGAGTAACGTGACCTGGCCATCGCCACTTCAACTTCCAAATCGGAGTAGATATGTCGGTGAACAGTCTTAAATATCTTTCACTAAATAAAATTGATCAGAAAACCGTAAAAGGTCTGTTTGGTCCTGAAAGCTTTTACTCAGAAAATCTGTCAACACGTCAAAAAAACGTTATATCTATCTGTCTGCTGTGGTCTGCTGAATAACAGTCTGTTAACAATAAAATCCCACAAGTAACATATAAAAGGTTTTTTAGAAAACTTAACAAAAAGGTTTTGTACAAAAGGAATTACGAAATAAGCCTTTCAAAAGATTGATAAGTATAAGCGCTAATAAAATTGTGTTTTACCCTGATGTTTATGACGATCGACTAGGCGTTTGATCACAGCTTACATATCTAGCTTGCAATGTGAACTGGCTCTCAAGTGATGTTGTCGGAATACACTGTTGCTTGGAATCAGATCTTTAAATTGAATAGCTAGTCAGACAGTAATGCGCGGGCATTAGAAAGTCGTACATAAAGTGGCATTAGAAACGACATCAAACGAAGGGCTTTTCCCATCGCCAGGGTCACAGTTCTGCTTAAACCGAGGGGTCTTGAGCGTGACGATGGAACGAGGCCTGAAGGTATGGCACTTGTTCCCTAGAATTTGGGACGGCCCCCTGTATGGGACGTGACTTGTGTCGATACTTTGGCGCCGTCACATCTTCTTGAGACACAAGGTAGGGCTGGTGCGGCGGCCAATTCGACAGAGCAGCACAAGCAACGCAAATATTGTAACATCAGCAGTGGTTACATATTTGAGCCGTTTGGGGTCGAGACATTGAGCCCTTGGGGACCGGAAGTGGTCTTTAACTTATCTTACAATACTATGCTATGCTACCACCATGCTATGCTCACAATGTTTTTGCGTCTGTCCATCATGTGGACATCCTACGCTGCACTGACTGGTCCGTGTTTTCCACTCGAGAACCTTTTAGCCCCATTGTCTATCTGTTCTACGTACTGTATGCCCAGCCCACTGCCACTTCAACTTGCTAACCCGGTAGGCTATGTCGGTAGGTTTCATTCGTTTACGGATCTTCTCATTTCTGATACGTTCTCGTAGATAAACCCCGAGCATAGCCCTCTCCATAGCTTGCTGTGCGACTTTGAGCTTGTTTATGTGGCCCATAGTGAGAGACAACATCTCAGTACCGTTTATCATCGCTGGCATCACACACTGGTCGAAGACAGATGGTTGGAGAGTTAGAGATAGTAGATACATAGCATCCAGTGGACGCAAAAGGCAGGCTGTCGTTCAGTGTGGAGCTTAAAGGGGGAGGTCTATGTTCAGCAGTGGACGTCTTCTGGCTGATGATGATAATGACGATTTAAAAAAATTACAATTTCCGTTCCTTCGAGGCTAAAAAAATTGCTTGTTAATATTAAGCAAGTCAAAAGCATGGAGTCACCAGTCTTTGTTCATAATAGCCTAAATCGAATCACCTCATAAAAAAGACTTATTGCAAAATATCCATAGAAAGCAAGGGTGAAGAAAAGGAGGATAATTTAATACGTGAACATAATACCGAGGTTGATTGCAATGCGCTTCGAATGACAAACAGCTGCGATAATGGAAGGGCCATTGACCTAGTTAAGGTGAAGATTAGGAATCTAAAAATATTGGGAATATTTTAGAAAGATAGAGTTTTGGCGCCAACATGAAAAAAAACGTTTTGCCTCATTGTATTATTTTGTATTTTTGACTGTTGATTCGTAATATTAGTGGATTATTATTTGGTAGAGCGATGGTGGCCGAACGGTAGCATATGCGCTTTACAACCTGACAGCAAGTCAAATAACCATTACACCTACCCAATAACGCAATCCACTCTCAGTACCGCAAACATTCTGACATTAACTTCCAGTCATCCGTTAGTGGCCGACCGGTAGCATGTGCGCTTTAAAATTTGATCCAGGTTCGATCTTCGGCCCTGCACCAATGACTAATTTAGTATTTAAATAAATTAAGTGCAGTTTCAGTTTTGATAGCCCGTTGGTCCAGTTGGTAGTGAACCTGCCTTCTGAGCTTAGGGGCGTGGGTTCGATTCCCACCTAGGACAAACATTTGTGTGATGAACATTTGTGTTTGTTCTATATCTGGGTGTTAATATCTATTTAAGTATGTATTTAAACCTATATATGTATGTATATCAGTCTCTGGCAGCCATATCACAAGCTTTGCTTAGTTTGGGGTCAGATGACCGTGTGTGCAAAAATGTCCCGAATATTTATTTAATGTCATCGCTAAAATACGGTGAAGAAAAACACCATGAGGAAACCGGTATGTCCAAGAATCTCAAAAGCTCAAAGACATATGACATTCACCAACATGCACTGTGCCAGCGTGGTGGATTAGGGTCCATTTATTGTGCGAACTGCTAGTCTGTGGAATGCGCTGACTGACTGGATGTTCCCCGATAGTTAAAATCAGGGTGTCTTCAAATCACGAGTGAATCAGTTTCTTCTAGGCAAGCGTGCTCCAACGTGGACCGCATCATTGCTTAACATCAGGCGAGATGGTGGTCAAACGCAAGACTATTATTTATTTAAAAAAGGGGTTGTCTGTTAATGGAAGATAATTTTACGTGATAACGCTTAGGCCGATCGTGCTTTTCTATCGCTTGTTCCGCGCTCTCGCTTTCACGCGCGGCTCAAGCGGAATGTGAATTTTTTCGTGCGTGCAGCCGGCGTTCATCGATTTATAAGACGTTATCACGTCAAAAAAAACCTCTCTCTCTCTGAGAGAAGGCCTGTGTCCTAGCACTGGGAACATGATAGGCTGAATGTGCCACGTAAAATTAAATCTTGAGATTAAATTGAGTTATAAATGATGTTGCAAGTAAATATTTATATTCCTTTCAAGCGAGTCTCAAAGGAACCACATCCTTCAGGATAGTAAAAAGACACCTCTCTCCCACACATATGTGCTATGTATAATACGTTTGTAAATGTGTGTGTTGTATCAAATAATATACGAAATTCCTCTTTAGGGAGGCAAGGTGGTGGACGAAAGAGCGATTTTTCTCATAGATTTATACACATATAACATTCACCAACATGCACTGTGCCAGCATGGTGGATTAGGGCCAATTTATTGTGCGAAATGCTAGTCTGTGTAAAGCGCTGCCAGAATGAGTGTTCCTAGATTGTTACAATCTGGGTGTCTTCAAATCAAGAGTGAATCGGTTTGTTTTAGACAAGCGTGCTCCATCGTAGACTGCATTATCGCTTAACATCAGGCGACTTGGCGGTCAACCGCAAGCCTATTAATCAATAGCATAATCAGCCTTTTAATAGTCTATGAACCATATCATGCTGGTCTAGTTGCGGGTTGGTGGGTTCACATACGCCTTTGAATTTCTTCTCCATACATATGCAGGTTTCTTTACGACGTTTTCATTCACTGAAAAGCCAGTGGTACGAAAATCTGTACATAAATTCTTAAGAGCTCATTGGTACGGGCCAGGTCTTTGAACTCTCCACCACACGCTTTCAAGTCTAGTGGTCTCCCAAATAGCCTACTACGACACATTAAGGTGGTTCGTTTCACCCATGGCGGGAAATTCAAATATCAAACAGTTTTTTTGTCTTTGTAGCTAGTCTGGGAAATTATTTTAAAATGACGCAGTGTTTGCGCAAATCGTTGATTGTTCTTTACATTATCATGTACAGTTATTTAACAGTAACGCACAATGTTACTTAAATTTTTCAATAAACCGTTTGAAAGATCTAAAATTAGTTTAAACGGAAGTAATAATGTGCATTAGAGATAAATAGCTTTATATGATTTTGTAAAGAAATTTTCGCAAACATCATGATCGTTTACAATAATTACCCGGCCTAGCTACAAGGACACATTTATCAATAAAAACCTAACTTATAACCCTAATAGTACTTTTGCTCGCTAGTCACTCCGCCTATGAACATGCCTTCACTCGCATACCCTTTTGAGAAACATGTCATATTTATCTACATATCCCAGCTCGGTTATTGCGGGCCGTATTATTATATTTTTATCCGACTGCCGAAGGATGGGTATTTTTACAGCTCTTTTTGGCTCTCTATTTTGTCACAAGTTTCTAGGCTCTGATTTCTGGGCTTTTCACTTACATGGTATCTAATGTGCCTATTATTTGTAGAACCCACTTTGACGAAAATTTTACTGTAAGGTCACAATATTTTGCGGCCAATTTTAGTGTCCTGTAATATCTTGTACGCGCGGTCAATATTTCAATAGGAATAGAAGTTTGTTTACGTTTTTCCACTAAAAGAGGTGATGTTACATTTACAGACAAAAAATATAGGAAATTTTCAGACTTCATTTGGCATATTTTTTTAGAAATTTGGCTTCTCTGCATTGTGATGAAATATTCTTTTTCTATTTTTGTGTCGGTGAGTCGGTAATAGTAGGCACGAGCGATGACCTGGTAAGTGGTCAACATCACGTACGTGCACGTGAATATCCACGCCACGTTAGAGAAAACTACTATAGCACTGATGGCATCTGGGCATTTATAGACTTGTATCCATAAAAACTTCCATTGCCTGCCGTGTAGAATGTAGGTAGGTACTATAATATTGATCTCGAAGTTGTTGACCATTACACCTATCTTGGACAAATTGTTCAGTTAGGTAAGTCCAACTTAGGCAAAGAGGTCGCCCGAAGAATCCAACTCGGATGGGCAGCGTTCGGGAAATTTCGTGGCATCTCGTCCAAGATAAACCACAGTGCAAAGACAACGGTCTGTGACCAGTGTGTGTTGCCAGTGATAACATATGGTACTGAGACGTGGTCCTTAACTGTTGGCCTTTTAGAAAAACTCAGAGTGGGCAATGGAGAGACCTATGTTCGGAGTTTCTATGCGCGATAGAATCCGGAACGTGGATATTCGTCAATGAACCAGAATCACCGACATAGCTGTTAAAATTTGCAAGTTAAAGTGGCAATGGGCAGGCACATCGCTCGAAGAACCGATAACCGATGGGAAATGAAATGTTCTTGAGTGGAGACCACGAACCGGAAGACGCAGCGTAGGTAGGCCCACTAGATGTACCAACGATATCATGGGAGTCGCGGGCATCCAGTGGACGCAAAAGGCAGGCTGTTGTTCAGTGTGGAGGTTAAAGGGGTAGGCCTATGTTCAGGAGTGGACGTCTTCTGGCTGATGACGATGATGATGACAATAATATTGTAATATGTATATAGTAGGTACTAAAGTAAATAATTATAATACAGGGATACGCGGAAAAGGTATACTAAAATACATTTAACCATAGCGTAACCAAGTATAAGTAGATTAGGTATCCAATTAATTTTGTAAAGGTAATATTCGTTACAATATAAACAAGTATAAGAACTAAAAGATCCAAATCTCTGCTTGAATTTTCTCGTATATAAATTTTCCCAGAAACCACCGCCCTTCTCAAATACCTATCAAAGTTGATATTTACTTGTACCTTGTCAAAGTCAAAACCTGTAACAGGCCTTCGGTTTCTGAACGAGACCTTTAAATCTGTATTGTGACATAGAAATAACGAGATAACAATTCGATTCGGGATAGTACTTTGTCGTTGTAACAAAATATTAAATAGGCAACGTTTTTCAGTAAAATTTCTGGATATTTGACGTGACAAGGTTAGCAATTTGGAGTTCATTTTAACAATTAAGCGTGGATCGAGTGTAATGAAAAAGAAACATGTTTTCAAGTAAGAACAATACAGAATGAAATCAGTAACTCAATGAGATGTTTTAAGGCAGAGTTCCAATAAAATTAACCAGATGGCGTTGCTCACTGATGTATCATAATGTTATCATTTTAATTAACTGTAATTTTTTGACCATATCTGCCTTTAAATAAATAAAATGCCATTTGAAATTATATCCTTGACTGTTGTTTTGGGATATATTTACTTAATATCAAATATTATTATGCTCGCCACTACACAAACCGCGTAAAGCCAAAACGTGAATTCAGAAAGTGTATTTGATATTGACCTTTTTCGGCCTAATCAACTTTTTTGTGTAAACTTCATTGGCTCACTGTGTGGAAGCATCTTTAGGTTTATTAGGCTGTGTGTTTACAACTTCTTTGCCATACAGTACTACTGTTCCATTACATTTTCCAACATTTGTTTTGTTATTTGTTTGTTTCTAGCAGCAACCTGCGGTTTCATCAGCTATGCTACCTCCATACTAAATTTCATCTTAATCCATTTAGCCGATAAAAATTGTAGGTAAAAATAACATGGACACTAATGTTTGTGTAATTATTATTGTACTATTTTATGCTAGTCCGTGGAATGCGTTGCCTGAATGGGATTTCCCCGATAGTTACAACATGGGTGTCTTCAAATCACGAGTGAATCGGTTTTTTCCACGCAAGCGTGCTCCATCGTAAACAGCATCATCGCTTATACTACGTATGTCAGCGTGGGGTGAATCTGAGTGCCAAGACAAACCTTCCGTGGTTTTTTAGTGCTACAATTTTGTAAATTGTATATTACAATGTCTTGATTAAATAAATTAACAAAAAATAAAAAAAAGACAGGCCAGTTGGTGGCCAAGTGCAAGCCTATAATTATTTAAAAAAAAAGTTGAAAATAAACAATGTGTGGGATCTAGAAACAACGACACATTATTATACCAACGTGTTTGTATGAAATTGCGCTACTGTAAGCTTTCTGCAGTGCTGTCTTCTGTATTTTCGTCGTTTTGGTTCGAAACCTACTTGCTACATACCCTTAAAAATACAATTGCTCTACCCACGCGAAATTTTATTTTATTTGATTACAAAAATCAATTTACAATGTCTGTTTTCTTTTCATACGTTAAGGGCCAACCTTTTAATAATTTTAATGATTTGTTGTATGAAATCGGATATTTTTAACCCCCAACGCAAAAAAGGGGTGTTATAAGTTTAACGTGTGTATCTATGTATTGTGTATCTATGTATTGTGTATCTGTGTGTTTGTCTGTGGCAATGGGCAGGCCACATCGCTCGAAGAACCGATAACCGATGGGGAAGAAAGGTTCTTGAGTGGAGACCACGAACCGGAAGACGCAGCATAGGTAGGCCTCCCACTAGATGAACCGACGACATAGTTACAGTCACTGGCATCCAGTGGATGCAAAAGGCAGGCTGTCGTTCAGTGTGGAGGTTAAAGGGGGAGACCTATGTTCAGCAGTGGACGTCTTCTGGCTGATGATGATGATGATGATGATGTGTTTGTCTGTGGTAATGCTCCCAAACGGTTGAACCAACTTTTTTGTTTAAAAGATCTTCTCGATTTAATCGAGATTGTTTTCATTTATGATCCGTGAAAAACGGTTCAGGCGTTTGAAGATAATCAACTCTTTTATTAGGTTTAAAAAAATATTCACTTATTTTCCCGTACCTTTATTCTTTAAAACGAATAAAGACCTTCATGGGATATTTGGCACTCTCACTAATTGCGCCGTGTGTGGCTAACCTTAAGCTTTCATTTTTATATGGTACAGCTTTTAAGAGTTCTATTGTTGATTCAATTATTTAGCCATATGTTAGTGTTTTGTGTACGGTACAGTGTGTTGAACCATTTATAGTAATGTCGAATAAATGTATTTTCTGTCTCTTTCTCTCTCTCTCTCTCTCTCTCTCTCTCTCTCTTTGTCTTAGAGAAGGCCTGTAGTGGGAACATGATGGGAAGATAATGATGAAAATGAATAAAAGCATGTTAATAAACCAGCCAAGTGCAAGTTGGACTCGCGCACTGAGGGTTCTGTACCACCACAAAACATACAAAGCAGTGCAAATAGATAACATCACGCCCAGGCACGTGGTGAATAGGAATTTGTAACCAACTCGCACTTGGCCATAATTTATTATTTATTGTATTACTTTAAAGTGTGTGCTATAATAATGCCAAGTTTGACGCTTTGACGTATTACCGTTTACATCAGAGCTAATACAAAAACACGTTAAATGTTTTTACTTTATTATTATTTCTTAGTCAATCCGCCGTAACATTACATATTCGTTGAAATATGGCTATCTATTACGGTTCGAAAGATACAGCCGTTAAAAGGCAGGATGAACGGACGGAAAGACGGACAACGTAGGCTTAGTCCCATTAACACTCTTTGAGCACGAACCGCAAGACGCAGCGTAGGTAGGCCTCCCACTAGATGGACTGGCGACATTGTGAGAGTCGCTGGCCTCCAGTGGATGCAGATGTCAGTCTGTCGTTCATTGTGGAGGTTAAAGGGGAACGCCTATGTACAGCAGTGGACAGTGGTCTTCTGGCTGATGATGATGATGATGAAGACTCTTTGGGCACGGAACCCTAAAAACTGACCAAGTTGTCGATCTCCCAAGTTGTCCCTTACATTGCAGCGCAGTAAATGCGCTATGCTACTGCACAATGCGTTCGTTAGAGGGCAGTGTTGGAGAGAAGCCAGCGGGATATATCACTGGAACGCAGCGTGAATACTCGATCTAGGACGGGCCACGTACCTCTATGCAGTATGGACTATTTATTTTCCACAAATTTTAGCGGCTATCTTAAAGGAACTGTATTTTGAAAATCAGCGCTGCAGAGAAATTTGTAGTCATATATATGTCTTTGCACTTTTGAGGTTCGTATCGTATCGTAGTCCATCCTGTCTACTGTCGGAGAAGTGGGTAGCAGCTTCAAAGTTTTCATTTTATTACTGTTGCTGGGCTCTGGGGGATCACTGCCCCCAGGGAATTAGACGGGCGAGCGCCCGCCCAGTACTAGCCGCCCAGACGTCGTTTCGCACCCTTCTAGGAGCTGTGTCCTGTGAGAAGAATATTTGAGGTTCTTGGACATGCAGGTTTAATCATGATATTTCCTTTTCCGTTTTGAGCGATGGCAACCAAACTGCACATAATTTTGCCAAGCACTAAATAAGTCATAGGTGCAGGGCCGAGGTTCATACCGGGTGCTGTCAGATTGTAAAGCGCATTTGCTACCGCTTGGCTACCATCGCTCTTAGAAGACCGAGTATATTTAACAGAATAGAATAATGCAGCATTGGTTGTTAGGTTTGATGTTAAAACTAAGGCTAAAATATTGTTGGATTAGCGACCTGCCGGCTTCCTTGTTTCTTGAGATATAATCTGAGCATTTTCAAGGCCAGAGTGAAAGATATCTTCTGAGTCTGCGTGCTTCATCTTCGACCACTTCGTCGCTTACCAACAGGCGAGTTGATGGTCAAACGAGGACTTATTCGCTATACTAAATAAATGTGTTTAAACGTCCTTACTGTTAATAAGTTGTCGTTGCAAACTACAAATATCGCATGATTTGCTGCGTCTTGGCTAAGAAATGTAGAATTTTTAATGGTCAGTTTCCGTACTTCTTTTCAAGTTTTATTTCATTATATACGAATTAATGGTAAACCATTATATCAATTGGTAAGTCAGAATTGTTTGTAACTTGAAATTAAACTCTTAACAGTTTTCATCGCGTGTATATTACAATATTTAAATTTCTGACGTTTCAAACTAATTTTAGAGAACACAGAGTTACGTATATAAACTCTACTAAGCCGAAAAGAGGTCTTTGAAACTGCGAGGCGCAGCTAGTCTATAAAATGCGTAACCCTGTATAAAAGTAACACGTTCAAAAGATTAAAATGCGCGAGCGGGATAGTATATATCAGGAAATCGCCTTTTCAATTTAAGTTTATAATACTTCTTTCATGACTAATTAAAAATTAACCTATTTTCCCATCAAAGCACTCCTCATAACCACTCCTCCGTTTTATCTCAACCTAACCTAACCTAAACCAATTTCATTAGAACTCAAGTTAAAATAACAGAAGTACAAGTGAAATCAATTGAACACTTGTTATTATTAAATTATGGAAGAGAAATAAGACTAGTCAGAGGGCACAATAAAAATATTGGAGCGAAGAAAAATAACTTCTGAAGGGGTTACTTGATTGACGGTATTTTCCTTATGGATTGTTTGGTCTTGATATTCTTTACAGACCATACTCTTATGGGAAAATGGGTACTTAGCTGCCATGGAATCTTACCCCCGGGATTAGATCTCATTCATGAAAGCTTGAAACTACTTGACCTACGAAGTTGGGAATTGGTAGGAAGATTGTCGACCAACCAAAGTCTCAGTTTCTAATGCCTAATGGGCAAGTCGGCATTTCGGCGTGCATGGTTCGACGATGACTTCGTTACCATCAGCCATAAGACGTCCAATGCTGAACATAGGCCTCCCCCTACCCTATAACCTCCACACTGAACGACAGCCTGCCATCTGCATCCACTGGATGCCCGCGACTCTCACAATGTCATCGGTCCATCTAGTGGGAGGCCTCCCTACGCTGCGTCTTCCGGTTCGTGGTCTCCACTCCAGAACCTTTCTTCCCCATCGGTTATCGGTTCTTCGAGCGATGTGGCCTGCCCATTGCCACTTCAACTTGCAAATTTTAACAGTTATGTCGGTGACTCTGGTTCTTTGGCGAATATCCACTACGACGATAACTTGCGTATCGTTAATTCGATCTTCATGAAACTTTGTAGGAAAATAATCAAGTTCAATACAATTTTTAAGTTCGAATATGGGCAAAATCGATCGAGGGATTCCGAAGATTTATGGGTCACGAGGTCACAGTTTTGGGTGACCTACTAGTTATGGGGTTTGGTTACAGAAATTGATGTTTTTTTGTAGATTTTTCTATTTGATAGAATTAGAACGCCAAAAACCCAGTTTTCGTTGGTTTTTTCGTCGAAAAATATGAGAGGGCTCTTAAAACTCCAACATTTATAATTTCAGCTTATCATGTTCCTGCTGCTGGGACACAAGCATCTCTCAGAGATAGGGAATGGGCCCTAATTCATCATGCTGGCCCAGTGAATGTAATATGTCTTTCAATTTGATAGGGTAAGTGCCTTTATTATCTTGTTAACATAATGCAAGCTAACACTGACACTACAAAAACAGTTAGACGGCCCATAGATCGTTGAAAGTCTGAAGACAATAGAAATTCTCAAGTCCACTATCAGTTGGCAGCGTACCCAGCATGCTGGTGGCATTACCACGCCGAATCAATCAATAAATCAATCGTTTATTTAATAATCCTAACCTGTTTATTTACAAGCATGTTGGTAAACTCGTAGTTAACTTATTGTAGTTTTAATAGATAAAAACTAGTTATGTGGGTAAACAAACAACGCACAGAGCGGCAATGCATAGGCGTTGAGCCAGAAACACGCCAGTATTTTGATCACGCGTTGCATTAACCAAACGCTCTGAAAGAATTTTGAAAATAAGGTGTTCTCCCGGTCCCTTTGCATGTTTTTGAACTTTTGAGGTTCTTGGGTTTCCTCATAAAGGCATAGGATAATAAGTTATTATTACAAAAACATCCGACAGAATATTAAATAATTTAAAAGCAGCAAATGAATCACGAAATAATTCACACCATTGCCAGAGTTTCATACATTTCATAAATAATTCACCAACATGCAGTGATTTAAAGCAGTGCCCTGGAAAATGACGTCCGTACCGGTTTTGTGATTTATATCTGGTTTTGAATTTAACACCAAATAATTTTTGATGGGGGCGAATTTGTTTTTTAATGTTATTGATATTATAGCTATTTAGTTATTGATTTTTACAACCTGGAAAATTTGATGGTGACAGGGAAAGTCGATGGCAAAAGATCACGAGGTCGCAGCCCGATACGTTGGTCCGATCAGATTCGCACCACTCTCGACACCTCAGTCTACGCACTCCATGTTGCTGAGGATAGAAGACGATGGAAAGATATCATCAGAGAGAGATTGATGGAAGGTGATGGTCACGATCTTCAGGAGGAATACGATTTAAGGAGGAGGATATTATAGCAATTTACATGATGATGGACTGTACAGCATAACTATAGGTGTATAGGTGGTGTGTAGGTGTGTCTCTTCTGTTTACCCTGACATCATCATCATCATCAGCCAGAAGACGTCCACTGCTGAACATAGGCCTCCCCCTTTAACCTCCACACTGAACGACAGCCTGCCTTTTGCATCCACTGGATGCCCGCGACTCTCACAATGTCGTCGGTCCATCTAGTGGGAGGCCTCTCTACGCTGCGTCTTCCGGTTCGTGGTCTCCACTAAAGAACCTTTCTTCCCCATCGGTTATCGGTTCTTCGAGCGATGTGGCCTGCCCATTGCCACTTCAACTTGCAAATTTTAACAGCTATGTCGGTGACTCTAGTTCTTTGGCGCATATCCACGTTTCGCATTTTATCGCGCAAAGAAACTCCGAGCATAGCTCTCTCCATTGCCCGCTGTGTGACTCTGAGTTTTTCCAAAAGGCCACCAGTTAAGGACCACGTCTCAGTACCATATGTCATCACTGGCAACACACACTGATACCCTGACATGACACTACTTAATTTTCATACTTTCCAAAAGTAAATATTTAGATAATGTTATAACGAATGTGATGACATACGGCACTGAAACGTCATTTCTCACTATGGACATATACTACTCTTTGACTATGGGTCTCATAAATAAAATCAAAGTCGCACAACGAGCTTTAGGTAAAAATTATATTTAAGTCCTCTTTACTTCAAATAGCCTCCAGTATCATAATATTGTACATGCCATACAAAATACACGCTTATTTAAAAATGTATTTCAAGTTTTACCACCATTTTAATAAGTAAAAAGCATAATCTATTTTTATTATTTTCACCTGGTTTCACGATGAAATCTCTTAGCAGCACTCGTTTATAATAAATAATGTTTAGTGTCTTTGTAATGTTCTATCTCACCAATAATTAAAAAAAAACAGGTTCTTATTTTTAGGAATTTTTGATGTTATTAAAAAAAAACATCTAGCTGCGCTCCAGACGTTCTATAGTCCACAGGGAACATACAATAGAATAAGTCTTTATTACACACCGGAAATACAAAAACTTTACTATTGAAAAACGGTCGGTGTAACATACATGCATAAGTCATGCATAAATACACACATTGCTTTTTATATATAAGAAGAAGAAGATTACCTTTCAAGCAGTCCGAAATAAACAAAATTTTGTTAATAAATCAAATGACAATGACAAAAGCACAAATCAGAAATCTTAGAACGAATATTTGACCTAAATTCGGTAGGCATATTGTAGTGGGGCAAAATTACTACACAATTTTTTATGATCTTTCGAACACGCGGTTCGAAAACTTCCCCGATCCCGCTTTTTGATAAACTTATTTATTTTCGAATGCACCAGGTAATCAAATTACTGGCAATATCGACACAAAAAACGAAACCTTTCCGAACGAAAATAAAAAAGTAGCTTTGACATTGTGTCTATGAAAAAAAAACTGAATATATTTCACAGGCAAAATAAAAACCTCTCATAATTAAACTCGCGAAACTTTAACCCTATCGTGCAAAAATAAAACGTGTATTTTAATTCCGCAAAAACTGAAACAAACAGTTTTTTATTTGAAACGGTATTTGTGAAAGAATGCTAGAAGCCCTTTTGTGCGCTTTTTGCTGGAGCTTGTTTAGAGTCATTTATTGCTACAATGTCGCAAATGAGAACTGGCGGAGACTGCGCAAGCTACAACATGCAATATTGCACAAATCTTCCAACTAATCAAAATGGGTTTTCATCCGAAATAAGACGTCAATTGCTTCAAACGAGGTGTGAATAGAGGCCCGCACGCAACGCACCGTCAATGCCCCGGGAATGGACAACATTTCATTTTTGCAAAGAGTTTAAAATTCGAAAACCATTTAGAGATTATCCATTGAAAACCCCATAAAAATAAATAAAAAATATCTATCCACTATTTTTCAAGTTATTTGAAATATAAATAAATAATGGAAAAATAGGATTAACGAGCAATAGTTAATATGCCAAAAACTCGAATGAAAAAATATGAATCTATCTTGCCATCTATTTCTATTACCCCGTATATTATGTTCAAAAATTTAAAATTGATAGGTAGTCTTCATGGCATAGCATCGTGTTCCATCTACATAATATGAATAAATAATAAGCCTAGATGATTAAAAGAACATTAATTTGTGGAAGGATCATATGATTAAATTGCATAAAATACTTACGCCATTATTACTTTATCGTTAAACACAATTTAAATATATTTTAAATAAATAAAAGCCGTGGTAGCCCATTTGGGAGACCGCTAGACTTGAAAGCGTAAGGTTGCGGGCCCGGGCCCGTACCAATGAGCTTTTTGGAGTTTATGTACGGATTTTCATACCACTGGCTTTACGGTGAAGGAAAACATCGTGACGAAACCTGCATACGTAAGGAGAAGGAATTCAATGGCGTATGTAAATCAACCAATCCGCACTGGGCCAGCGTGGTGGATATGGCCCAATCACCTTTTCGGGGGTAGGCTAAAAGTCTAGCAGTGGACTGTTATAAGGCGGACCACGTTTCAGTACAATAAGCCAGTTTTCATCATATACCTGTCTACTCTTGGATGGTTACCTCGCATACCTACTGGGTGCATCTTATAGCTTCTCAAGCATTAGAGAGTAAATCTATTCTCCGCCCCCGTAAATAGGGAGCTTGAAAAATATCAGTGATTTCTAGTTCCGACGCGTCATCTAATTCCCTGTGTTTGCCGGGTGTGTTTGTCTACTCCCCTATTGTACGGCTGATTGCAGCCCTTTGTTTCACGTAGAATAAACAGAATCAACTAGCTATAGCTTATAGCGTTTATAGAATCAACGGGCTGTGTGACTTGGATGGGGTTGAAAACAAAACAATTGTAGTAAAATAGTATAAAGTTATGTAATTATTTACGGGATATTTATGGTAAGGTTATGGAATCTTATCCACCTAACGCCATTACATACCAAGGCTAGTAAAGGAAACTATTGAGATCTCGAAATGCCGAATTTGAATCGAGGTGATGGTTTTCAACTCGCCAGTGCGTTGAATCGAGTATTAGGTTGCTTTAAAAATAAAAGTCCGCATTCAAAATGTGTTCAAAATATTATACGCAGTGATCTATCTTACGATCTATTCTTTCTTAGTCTTTTGCTACGGCTATCACTGGAACTCAATCTCGAACCTAAGTCCTGACAAAACACACTCAGAGTGTGTTTTCTCAAGACTTTGTTCGAGTTCGAGTTCGTGTTTTAAAACAGTAAAGTCAAAGATACAACGAAATTTTACCAATCTGGAATATTGTTTTGGAAACCTAATAAACCTGTACTATTTTGAGATCGAATCAGTAATGAGGAGATCCGTAGACGAACAAAATTTACCGACATAGCCCACCGGATTAGCAAGTTCAAGTAGCAGTGGGCAGAGTGCATAGCATGTAGAATATATAGCTGTTCATTTGGTCTTTGG
Organism: Agriopis marginaria; assembly: GCA_932305915.1. NCBI lineage: Eukaryota > Metazoa > Arthropoda > Insecta > Lepidoptera > Geometridae > Agriopis > Agriopis marginaria. Next base: position 23,993,162 of record OW029914.1, on the reverse strand, counting down.
TTAGAACAGACGTGTATTTAATTTATAAATATATAAAGCAAGTAATCACTTGCTGACTTGTGACCTCGTTTTACCTGCAGAGGCATAAACTGGGTCATAGGTATAGCGCAGTTGGCAACATGTGCAGTGATTTAGTGAATATGGACAACTGTTAAAACTATTAGGTGTTTGATTATATTATAACATAATGGACAACAGTCCTTTCAACCGGAGCAGCAGGACAGCTCGCTCGCCGCCCCCGACGCCCTCGCCTGCACCCACACCTCCGCCTCGCCCGTCCGCACTGACTCAAGGGGATGCCTCTGTGGAAGTCATATCCACATCCGAGCTCCAGAATTGGATGGGTTCCATTGAGCAGTACTTGGGGGAAGTGTGCACTATCGCAACAGAGGGGAAACTGAACTCGGACCAGAAACTTCGAATCAACACTTTGTGTCGCAAAGTAGGCCACGGAACATCACAGTTGGCAGTCCAATATCAATCCCTAAAAGTACGAATAGGGCAAGCCCAATCAAGGAACCAAATACTAAGTGATCAACTTGACCTATCTGAGCAGCTAGGAGATTTAAAGCGCAGTATCCTGGAGTCCACGAAACCTCCCGCCGAGTCTACCTTTGCCGACATGGTAAAAAAGGGTAACAATTTTATTAAGCCGGTAAAACTGAACTCTGTGACCATTTACCCGAACGACAAGCTCAAGAGCAGCGACGACACGAAATCTCTCGTACAAAAAATTATCTGCCCTGAACAAATGAAACTCCATGTAAGTGGCTTGCGCAAGACAAGGAATGGTGGAGTTATAATTAGCACAGAGACGGAGAACGACATCGAGAAGTTGAAGAATTCGGTGCAGCTAACTAATTCTGGCCTTACGATCGACGAGACGCGTAAAAGGAAACCCAGAGTGGTTGTAGTCGGAGTGCCCTCGTCAATGCAAGAAAAAGATGTTTTTACCTGCCTGTACCACCAAAATTTAGCCGAACATTTACTGGACTCCAATCTTGACAATTTTCTGGCCTCTATAAGATTAAGTCATAAGTCAGGAAAGAGAAACGCGGAGACCTGCAACTACGTTATCGAGGTATCGGCAGCTATACGTAAAGCCCTAATTAACAAGGAGCGAGTGTTCGTGAACTGGTCATCTTGCCCTGTACGTGACTTTACTCTAGTGACGCGGTGTTACAAGTGCCAGCAGTATGGTCACGCCGCTAAGTCGTGTCGGGAAACATCCTTGACCTGTGGCCACTGTGCTGAGCATGGACACTCTATCAAGGAATGCACAAAGAAGACCAATGATCCAGTATGCGCCACGTGCTTGCACTTTAAAAAGCCTGGTAACCATAGTACGGGTTCTGACAACTGTCCGGCAAAAATAATGGCAGAAAAAAGGTATATTAACTCCATAGATTATGAGGGCGCCTAAGAGCGCCGTTAATCACCGTTTTTTCCTGGTCTCTTTATTTTATTTTTTATTTAAATAGATATATTTTTTTTTTCCTCTTATATTTATACAAAAAATGAATGACTTTATACAAGATTTAGATAATTTCTCTGTATCGGAGTCTAAGATCTGTGATGTTGAAAATTGCAAACAACTTATTATGCCCTCTTTCACTAACCCACTAACCATACTAACCCAAAATATTCGCAGTGTTTTTAAAAACTTTGACAACTTCAGCATTTTTCAAAAAAGATTAGACATTAATTGTGACCTTATTGTCTTTACAGAATGCTGGCTTGCTAAACAGTATAATGTGCCGCTTATACCGGGGTATAATATGTACAAAAGTAATATAAGTTATAACCAAAACGATGGGGTAATAGTTTATGCAAGGAATCATCTCAATGTCTCGGTCGATGAACCAAATATACTCGACTGTAACAGTCTTCTAATTAAATTTGAATCAAATTTTGCGATCCTGGCGTTATATAGGCCCCCATCATTTAGAAATTTAGGCAACTTTTTTGATTCTCTCAATGAAACCTTGCAATCTTTATCGACCTTTAAGAACATTATTTTAATTGGTGATATTAATATCAATATTCTTCCAGAAAGTGGCGATACAGCCGCCCAGGAATATCTCAACCTTTGTTCCTTTCATGGCATGCTCCCTGCGCACACGCTTCCTACCCATCAAAGTGGCTCATGTTTGGACCATATCTTGCTTAAGTCGAATTTTCCATCGCTTGCCCTTGTTATTGACTCGACAATAACCGATCACAATGCTGTCCTACTGACCCTAAACTGCAAGTCACCTAAAGTAAACCACACTCGCACAATTTCTAAATTAAATACACAGAAACTCGAAGAAGATTTACGCAACATAGACTTTGACATAGTTTATAATTCTGCTGATCCACAGTTTTGCATTTCATTTGTTATAGAAAGTGTTCAACAAGCAATTAGGAAAAACACAGTTGATATTCGTTTGAGTAGTAAAAATTATAGCATAAAACCATGGATCACGGCAGGTCTTATTCGATGTATGAAGCACAGAGATAGACTTCATAAAAAAGCTAAGCTAAATCCAAACAACTCCATATTGCAGTTATCGTACAAACGATATCGTAACTTTTGTAATGATCTCTTAAGAAAAGTAAAGATCCATTACGACAAATCTGCTCTAGAAAAGGCTGGGACGAATAGCAAAAAGATATGGAAGTATATTAAAAATGTAACTCATACCTCAAAACTGCGTGAATCATCTTCGGGTTTATTACAAGCAAACTCATCACATTTGTCATGTGCTAACACCGCAAATAGTTTCTTTGTTGATGTTGGTAAGCGCCTGGCGGAAAAAGTGCAAGGTCAGACAAAATTGCATACAAACACTTATTTTACGGGTAGCACTATCCAGTCTTCCTTTGTTTTATTAAATACTGATGAAGCAGAGGTAGAAGCGATAATTATGGGCTTAAAAAACGACTGTGCTGCTGGATGGGATAATATCTCAACTAAAGTAATTAAACAATTCAAACACATTCTAATCCCGCCATTAACATATATTTTCAACTACTGTTTGTCAACAGGTGTTTTTCCCAAATCTCTTAAAAAGGCTGTTGTTATACCAGTGTACAAATCTGGCGGAAAAGATCAGGTCACTAATTATAGACCGATTTCTTTACTACCTTCTTTGTCTAAAATATTAGAAAAAATTATTAATAAAAGGCTGGTCAAATACTTAGAAGAAAAATTGATTTTGTCTAAGAATCAGTTTGGGTTTAGGCCCAAATTATCTACTGCTGATGCTGTCCATGAAATGACTAACTATCTTGCACAGGAACTTGATAAGGGCAAACACACTATAGGTATTTTCCTAGACCTAGCAAAGGCCTTTGACACCGTTTCCATCCCTATCCTATTGCGCAAGCTTGAAACTTTAGGTATTCGAGGCACTCAGTTGAAATTTTTTTCAAACTACCTAGAAGAACGTACCCAATGCGTAAGGATTGGTAATATCCTCAGCGATGAGCTAGAAAATACGACCTTTGGAGTCCCCCAAGGAAGTATACTAGGCCCTACCCTTTTTTTGGTTTACATAAATGATCTTTGTAATCAAAAACTAGACAATGGCATTATCATTTCTTACGCTGATGATACTGCCCTCCTTTTCTCTGCTGATTCTGAAGATGAAGTCTACAAGCGTGCGCAATCCGGATTCAATATTGTAAGCAAATGGCTTCAGCACAACTTACTAACATTAAATGCAGACAAGACAAATTATATTAACTTTTCGATGCGCAAAATAAGGTCAACTGAAAGTATCTCCAACCTGTATGCGCATTACTGTAAATACCCCACTGATAAACAGTGTACGTGTTCCGTCATTAAAAATACTAATAAAATAAAATATCTGGGTGTAATACTTGACGAGACTCTTTCTTTTAGGCCACACATTGAAACTCTAAATAATAGGATCCGTAAGCTAATATTTGTGTTCAAAAAGCTACGTTACATTTCTGATCTGAAAATAATTAGGCAAGTATATTATGCCCTTTGTCAATCGGTTTTATCTTACTGTATTACTACATGGGGGGGTGCAGGTAAAACATTGTTACTAACAGCCGAAAGGGCCCAAAGGGCAATACTCAAAGTGGCAACTTTCCGCCCTTTCATTTTTCCCACTAGCCTCCTGTATAAATCATGTGGTGTACTAACAGTTAGGCAGCTATTTATATTAAACATAGTATTAAAGCAGCACAGAGCCCTTTCTTATAACGCTGAACATACTAACAAAAGGCGGAAGTATCATGTTTGCCCTCAACAAACAGGCGCTAAACATGCTTTTACTGCCAAATTCTACATGTTTCTTGGTCCACTTCTTTACAATAGACTGAATGTGTTAGCTAATATATATCCTTTAAATTACAATAATTGCAAAAAAATGCTTAAGACTGTCCTACAAAATATGTCATATGATGATACGGAGAAATTATTAAATGTGCAAAAATGAATATTGTTTGTTATCGTAATCGGACGTTGACTTTGTTATTCGATATACCTAATATTGTTTTCTTTCTACATCGTATTTATGTTTTATGTTTTGTACCTGTAGTTGTATTGTGTTAACTAGGCAATTGATTAATTTGTTTTATTTTTAAATTAGATTATAATGATTATTAGATTATAATAATGCATGTTATTATTAAGCTCTTTTCGCCTGAAACACAGGATTACCTAGTTCAGGCTCACGTGTTTTATAGACCTAATTATGTTTACTTATGTTTTGTATTTTTGTCAGACCTTTTTATATTTTTGAATAAATTATTATTATTATTATTATAGCCAATGGAGCCGAAAGCTTCTCCAATGGAGATCACGTACCGGTGAGCGCAGCGTAGGACGTCCACGCACACCATGGACATACGACCGAAAGAGACCGCAGGGAAACGCTGGATGAAGGCCGCTTGCAACCGGCCCTTTTGGAAATCGATGGGGGAGGCCTATGTCCAGCAGTGGACGTCTTACGGCTGAAATGATGATTATGATGACTATTTTGACACCTAGAAACATTTTGTATTATATTTTGGAATTTATTTAGAAATATAATGCGCGATGATGTGGTCTACGATGGAGCACGCTTGCCTACAAGAAACCGATTCACTCGTGATTTGAAGACTTTCACGAGTCTTCGAATCACGCGTGAATCGTTTTTTTTTAATAATAGTGAATCGGAGTGAACTGCTAGAAGTTTATATAAAAAGTGTAAAACATAAAATACTCAGCTAGTACTTTACAAACAAAGAAAAATAAACAATAGTCAATAGACATCATTAAAAAAACCTTTATGTTTGAAGCAAACAAAACAGGAAGTCTGATAAGATCTGCCTTGATACAACTCCCTTTTAAAGGACATAATATAATTTTGCTGCCAACTTTTTGAACTACCCTAGCATTTATTTTGAAATGCCATTTCATACCTAAATTTAACGAACATAGGGTTTCAAACCAGAAAGCGTAGCTAAGTCAAAACAACAAAGTGGACGAAACAAAAAGTAGCTATAGAATTTTAAGAGCTGGAATTCAACGTTAGACTTCAAATGCGTCACAAATTAAAGTAAACAAAGTTCTTAAATCTTCAAACGGCTGAACCGATTTCTCATGAATCATAGCTAAGAACACTCTCGATCATGTCAGCTTTCAAACGACAAAAACTTAATAAAAATCGGTTCAGCCGTTTGGGAGCTACGATGCCACAGACAGACACACTTACAAAAACACACAGACACACGTTAAACTTATAAAACCCTCTTTTTGCCTTAGACTTACCTGATAAAATTGGCAGTCAGAAATCAAAACCTAATAAATCAAATATTCAAAAAACCAGACGGCCTGTCACGCTTGTCTCTATAAAAATTTCGGTGGCTGTAAAGCCCGACCCTGGTCACAAGTCATTGATTCACAATACCGCCAGGCCAACGTGCCAAATCTCCAGATTATAGATCAAGCTATATCGCGCAGTCTTGGCAAGTACTCTCGGCTATTGTTTAATTTTCTGGGTTCCGCTATAAATGGAGTTTTAGAGTTATTGTGCTGCTTGTTTTTGTGTTCGTACTTTCGGGCCGTTGCGTTAATAGCTTTACATACTTATACTGGGTTACGTGGAAAGGGTGTATTAAGCCGAAAGTGTTCCATAGTACTCACCATTAACAACAAACTTTTACTATTGGACCAACTCTGAATTTGTAAAAAAATATCTGCTGTTTCATAGAAAACGGTCTCTCACACTCGACAAAATGTATGGAACAGCTGATATTGTTTCCCTAGTTTCAGGGTTGGTTGATAAAAGTTTTTTAATGATGGGTTCTAAGGACCTCTTTTGGCTTAGTACACCCTTTCCGCGTAACCCTGTAAAGTCGAGTAGTTATATCAGGTAGGAGGTATAGTAATTTGAAAATATATTTCATCATCATTGTCATTAATAATTAATTACAATTAGGCATACACACTAGATTGTTAGTTATAAATTTACGTAATTACACTTATGTAATTATTACGTTTCTTGCAAAGTTTTTTTGTGCAATAGTAAATTTTGCTACATAATCAACCAAGATAGCAATAATGATAGCATAGCAATACTTTTTATCGGCTTCAAGGGGGGGGGGGGGGGGGTTCAAATCAGCGGTCAAATTTATTTATCTTATTTATGTTTGTTGCCTCAGTTCTTCGTTATTTATAAACTAATTTGGAATTTTTTTTTTTATTTGAAATCATATACCTTCAAATTGGTCTTTTAGAATTTTCATCTAAATCGTTTCAGTAGTTTGGATTTTAAATCAAAAGAACTGGGAAAAAATGTGTGAACCAAGTTACTGAAATTGCGTATTTTACTAATTTTGAAGTTGGTTTCATAAATTGATAATAGTTAATTTGATGGGATTTATATAAATTGTCTTAACAGAGATTACTTATACGCATTTTAAGAGTATATTCTGTCATAAAAAAACTTATTGCTCCATAAAATAGAAATGAGAAGGTATATGTATTGTAAACATACAAGTGCAAACATTACAACCAGTCGCACCAACTTGAGCGGTCAAAATCCTCTCATACTCAACTCGGTCCGCCAAAGAAGCCTATAATCTACTATTACAGTCATGGTTTTTTGATAAATTATTTACCGGTGTCTCTAATACTATGAGAAAAGTTAGGTTTAATATTATTAATCTGCGTCAGTGTGTGAAACACTTAGTAAGATACCCTCCCTCACTAATAAAACCACTAGAATTATTTTCCCACCGCTTTTCTGTTTGCAACTTCACAAATAGCAAACGCTCACCCACAAAGACGGAACCCTTCAAATGGTAAACTTTAAAAATTTTATCCCCGGACTGTCGCAGATTTGGCTTGGGTTCTGAATCGATTTTTTGTATTTTTTGACTTACTCGGCTTTGGCGCGGGCGTCCAAACGCTTCCGCTGCACGAAGACAGTATTTTTTAGTTTTTTTTGTTTGAAAGTTGAATTTGGCAGCTGTAAATATTTTACTGCTTTTTCCTGCGTCTGAATTTTTAATATTTCGCGTTATTTGTTTATGTTGAAGTTATGATCCTCATAGTGCTTGTTTCTTTAAAGCGAGAATAGTTTTTATATTTTACTAGCTGCGCCCTGCGGTTTGATGTGATGAAAAATGGTGATGATGATGATGAAAAGTAGCCTATGCATAGCTTCACTTACTTACACTTCTTCAGCCCTTGAAATATAACCGCAAAAAATCAGGTCGCTACGTTGCTGTGTTGCTGCGTGAAAGAGGAACAAACAAACCAACAAACTTTTCACATTTTTATAATATTAGTATGATTTTTTAAAAGGTCATTGAAACTCGACAAAATGTATGGAACAGCTGATTGTTTAGCAATTTCAGTGTTGGTCCCATAGCAAAAGTTGTTCACAATGATGAGTACAATGAATTTCTTGCTTCTTAGTATAGTCTATATGCGTAACCCTGTATAGAATAATGAAATTCCGCGAAATCTTTATGAACTGAAGGAAAGTAAAACTCAGTTTATCCGTGGATTTTGGCTGTACGCTCAGCGTTTAGAATAAAAAGTACTTCCGAAATTCTATCACGCCTAAGCTCTTCTTCTAACTCTTCAAAGAAAGAAAAGAACTCTCTAAAGAAGTACCGAACCTCTTTTTAATTAGTACGTTGTCTTATCTACTTTCGACAGGCCTCTAGGGGTGAAAAGGGGAGGGGAAATAGGAGGGGTAAAAGAGGGGAGTAAAGTTGAAAAAGTCAATAATTACCTTTTCTCACGGTTAGAAGTGGCTTTTACCACTTCGCGGGGAGGCGAGATGCGCGTAGGGAGTTTGTGACGTCATTTCTTGTCAAATATGCTCCTTAAGGGACAATCGGAATGGAATAAGGAAATCGCAGTATATTGTTGATTACAAGTTAAAACGAGTGTTCTAATAGGGCCTAAAATTGGCTCTTTTAGATATTTTTTATCACTCATGTTTGCAAAATTCATCATTATCACAAAACCTCGATTGAAATTGCTACTTTTCTATAGCGGTTTGAAAACCTATATTGTAATTTGAATATAAAACAACTAGCGACCCGCCCCAGCTTCGCACAGGTGTAATTTACGGTTGGGTGGATCACAGACTAGTTATCTATACATATAAACTTTCCGTGAAAAATATCTAATTGACGGTGAAAACCCCATCAAAATTTGTTGCGTGGTTTAGGAGGAGTTAGCGTTTGTACAAACAGACAGACGCGGAAAGCGACTTTAATTTATACTATGTAGAGAAGAGATAGAGAAGATAGAGATCTAAAAAGAAGGGGTTTTTTAAAGATATTCGGTATGTATCCCTTGTTAAACAATGTACTTTTAATTTTAATTAAAGCTTAATCTTGTTTAAAAAAAAACTAAAGAAAAATCATCACTGCTGAACATAGGCCTCCCTCTTTGACCTCCACACTGAACGACAGCCTGCCATCTGCATCCATAGGACGCTCGTGACTTTCACAATGTGATCGGTCCATCTAGCGGGAGGCGGGAGGCATACCTACGCTGTATCTTCCTGTTCATGGTCTCCACTCAAGAACCTTTCTTCCCCATCGGATATCGGTTCTGCGAGTAATGTGGCCTGCCCATTGCCACTTTAACTTAAATCTAGAATAACTAGTAGCTATTCTAGATTTTTCTTTAATTATATACGACAATTTTCTTAGCTGTGGAATTTTCCCTCAAAAGAATCCTTCAAACCTGACAAACCTTAACATAACTGAATAAAATCTGAATTAAACATTAATTTACCCGCTCTCGCCTCCGCCTATGAATTAAACATCACCCGATTAGGGTGCCCGTAATTGTATTACTATAACATTTCTATTGAGTTTTGGGAAAAACCCGTTTTCTTGTTATGGAGTTTTTCCTTTTTTTGCTGTAAGTATTATTTATTATTTTGCTGAATGTTTTTTTTTATTATTTTCTCTGTGAGGAGTTTGGCTTCGCATCTGATCAAAATCTGTTACCAGGCATATGAGTGAACCTTGATTGAACATTCTTATTTAGATTAACGCGTCGAACTCCGCATCACAGTTGCTAACTGATTTCGATTGACTGACGTTTCGTTTATATGGGTGCAACTGACTACAACAAATTTCTTACAAATATGCCTTGACAGCCGTTCTAAATTCAAAGAAAAAAATAATTTCTTTTCTGTGATTAAATTACTACCACGTTTGATGAATTGTAGTCAAACAAGTCAGTCACTGTAAGAATCAATTAAAGTAAGTCACGGTCAAGTCAAAGTCATGCCCAAGCTATCATGTTTATTCATGCATAATTTTTACACATTAACACTTGAAAAAACACAAGTTTTGGATATTGGGCAAGTGATATAATAAGGTAAAACGTGTATTTTCATATTGTATCAAAACTCCATAAAAGCTTCCACCACTTTACTAAGGCTTGAATCGGACTTGACGGTGACGAATTTTGCTCGACTCTGACTATGATTTGTTTGATGATATTTAAAAAAAAACTTGAAAATATTTCAATATAACACCTGGTCATCTCCAGAGAAAAAATAATAATATGTTATTTTACATTTTCTAAACAAAATAACTACAAGCAATGGTGGCCAAACGGCAGTATGAACGCTTTACAAATGTCCCGAATATAAAAAAAAACCAAGACAAGTACGAGTAAAAAAAAAACTGAAGTTGAAATATTGAAAGTCAAACTTAACTTTGTAGTTGACAATAAGGTTATTCTATACAAAACAACTACAAAATGTAAGTTTGTAATTGTAAATATATGATAGGTATAACTTCAAATTAACAACTTTCAGATATGTGCTGTAAGACCTTTCCACTTGCCACAATTAATGATTTTAGGTCAACGGGAAGTACCCAATAGGTTTTGATTCCCCTGTGAAATCGCAAAATATGCGACATAAACGTTCATATCTTTTGATTGCGTTGACTTACAACTTTAATTTTTTTACAGCTGAGAGAAACCGTAATACCCAAGTATTTAGTATAAATTTCAACTTGCTACCTTTACGCGTTCTTGAACAAAAGACGGACAGACAGACGGACAGACGGACAACGAAGTGATCCTATAAGGGTTCCATTTTTTCCTTTTGAGGTACGGAACCCTAAAAACAAAAAGATGATAATGATGAAACAAAATAACCACTATAATATTTTTTTTTTACATCGCACGGTTTGTGTATTCAGCCAGTATCAAATAAATATTTACAATTCTGTAAGACGACCCTTACCTACTTTATCGGGGGGCTAAGCGACCCCTAACTGAGTCGTTTAGAGAATAGCTTCGTAATTACACAAATGACGCGTTCAGACGTCTTCAGGGTTTGGCCGGAAATGGGCCGTTCCTGATGACGTTATTTAGTTAAACTTCCGTTAGGCAGTTTGTTCTTTCGGCCGTCGAAATTGGTTTTGGAGGACAAACAAAAAATCGCATTATCGACCGTCTATTCTCGGTTCATTCTCAGTAGTTCAATTGATTTAACTACTAAAAATAGAAGTTATCGACATGTTATTTAGGGTTCCTCACCCAAAGGGTGAAAACGGGACCCTATTACTAAGCCTACGCTGGTCTGTCTGTCTGTCCTACCTTTTAACGGCTATATCTTTAGAACCGTAGCAGATAGCCAGTTGAAATTTTCAAGAATATGTAATGTTATGGCAGATTAACTAAAAATAATATAAAAAGTAAAAACTAAAGGGTCCCTCCCCAGACACCAAATATATATTTTTAACTTAATATTGCATTTGCCTTTCTGTAAAAATTGTAATTAGATACGTACAAGCGTCAAACTTGGCATGATCATAGTAAACACTCTAAAGTATAACAACAAATAATAAATAATGGCCAAGTGCGAGTCAGTGACAAATTTCTGTCCACCACCAAGTTAAGCAAGGTCGGGCGCGATCAGTATTTGAATGGGTGACCACCTGTGCGTGATGTTGTCTTTTGCATTACTTTCTGTATTTTGTGGTGGTACGGAACCTTCAGTGCGTGAGTAGGACGTCCACTCAGAAGATGGACATCGACATAAAAGAGACCGCAGGGAAACGCTGGATGCAGGCCGCTTCCAACCGGCCTTTTTGGAGATCGATAGGGAGAACTATGTCCAGCAGTGGACGTCCTATTCCTAAAATGATGATGATGATGATGATGATGATGAAACATTAGGACACATGCCTATTCTGACCAACCCTTTTCTAATCAAAATTCTAAAAACGCTCACCCAATTGCGAAAAAACTTAGCAAGACGGACAAGTGTTGGCGCCTTAACATTTCTTTGTTCGACCCCAAAGTTTTGCGTATTTGTGCAGAATAGCTAATTCCTGATTCGACCATCGATGTCTATCGCATTGTTCCACGTAGGGGAAAATGCGGCAAAGCTACGCCAAGCGACGTGACGCGATAATTAAAAGAAAAGCTGTACCTGTAGCATATTACATTGTCGTGTGGATTAGTTATCCATAAGGTTGACTTCCGTGCATCGCGGCCGATCGCAGCCGCCCGCGTCTAACGCACGCGGCTGATGCGATAAGACTTCGAACTAAGTTGCTAGTCTATCCGTTTTTCATCGGATACATTTCGGAGAGTGTGCATCGGATTTGCGCGATCTAATTCCTTCCTGCCCATTTTTCTATCGGAATGCCAGAGTGGGCACGAAAAATCGTCACCGCTTTATTGTTCATAATCCGAAAACCCGTACGAAGAGCTTTGATTCCATTGTAATTTATATGTAATTTTGAATATTTATTTTGTTAAATCTGCACTAAAAAACAAAACAAATGTACCAAGTTCTGACCTAAGTCAACTCGGAAGGAACTATCCACCAAGATACGGGCTAACGCTCAATTTGGTGGCTAGGGTCGACAATCTTTAAGTATGTATCATTTTATGTGAAATAAATAAATTTGAAATTTGAATTTGAATTCCACGTTCATTGTACGAACTGCTATACTGTGGAATGCGCTGCCAAAATGGGTGTCCCCCGATGGTTAGGTTACAATCTGGGTGTCTTCAAATCACGTGTTAATCGGTTTCTTGTAGGCATGCGTGCTCCAATGTAGAGCACATCATCGCTTAATAACAGGCGAGATGGTGGTCAAACACAGGCCTATTATTTATAGAAAAAAATATATGCATAAAAATGTATGGCGCCGCTTCCGAGGTCTGCGTCAGGTGCGTGCGACCGAACGTTGCCATACTTTTTCAAATCGCATCAGTATCATTAGACGCATCAAATCGTGTCGCGATTTATTACTTTTCGACGCTTACCTAGGACAGCATCCTATTTTTTCGTATGTCCTAAGTAGCTAATTTTATGTCGGAAATTGTGGAAAAAATAGTAATTTCCGTTCGAAAAGCGCATAGCAGAGACCATTTACGCTTTTCGCACAGAACATTTGCACAGAAATTTTCAAAGCGAAAACGAGGAAACTATAAAATCATAGAATGTGAAAATAAGTCCATCATTATCATAATAGTATACTGCTGAACAAAGGCATATCCTAGCTAGCCTTCACTATCAGCTGCCTTAGATATATCGTTACTCGATCGTGTGTCTATGTTTTTTTAATAACATTTCACCTTGGACAAATTCGTCCATGCCTTCGTTTGCTCATTATTAACAAATGTAAATATTTTTATACAAGACTTAAATTAAACTTAAATACTAATGAGGCCATTCATTTTCTCCTCCCTTTTTTATCTATGTATTATTATATATCCCTTTTTTTCTATCTCCTTTTCTCCTGTACCGCGGTCCTATGTTCGCCACTTCGTAGTCTCCACTCTAGTAGTCTACTCCAACGGTTATCGGTAATGGCAATACCGCAACGGTTAAAGTAAGTCCAATTGTACTAAATCCCTAGAGTTTTAATACCATTGTACAACAATGCTGTGTTATACAGCTGTACCACAGTACAGTATGGTACCTATCAGTGCAAACAATTAAGTCCAGCCCGAATCTCGGAGTTACAGACTTACTACAACAAATTTACCTAGAACACTGAGGCGAAATGAGTTTGTTGGTTTGGTACAAGCCACTGGAGGAAAAGGGCACGGTTATGAAATTAATTTCAAGCCGGTTAGAGCATTGGACATCTGGCAGCGAGACGGGTCGACTATATTATGTTGACCTGGACCAGATTTAAGCAGGACTGAGACAGATGCCGTCACTGACATAGCCCACCAGATTAACAAGTTGAAGTGGCAGTGGGCAGGGCACATACCACGCAGAACAGATGGCCGTTGGGGCCGAAATGTTCTAGAATGGAGACCACGAACCGGTAAGCGCAGCGTAGGACGTCCACCCACAAGATGAGCACACGATCTAAACGAGACCGCATGGAAACGCTGGATGCAGGCCGCTTCCAACCGGCCCTTTAGGAGATCGATGGGGGAGGCCTATGTTCAGCAGTGGACGTCTTATGGCTGAAATGATGATGATGATGAGACAGATGCCATAGAAAGAGAAGGGCCTATACCCAGCAAAGGTATAAAGGCTTTGAAATTAAAGCTGATGTTATAAGGAGTAATCTGCAGCTAGTGTGATTATGAAATGTGTGTAATTAAGATGAGAGAGATGTGCAAAAATCATGACCTACATGATGATGAAAATGAATGATATATTTTAGTAATGACTGCAGTAGGTCAATTTGTTTATCATACAATTATAGTAATGTATATCTGTTAAATATATTAATTAATAACATCATATCCTAACTATTGAACTTGTTTCGACAGTTAATTTAAGTAATACTTTTTTATATAAATAATATTTACGGTATTTTTATACCATCTCTCTAGATTTGTACGCCTACAAACTAGGCAAAACATGATACAAAGTGACAAATATTTTAACTCACCTATTGTACATGCGTTTTTAAATGTGTGTATGATTTACTCGTGTTTTGTGCAAATCAATTATCTTTATCTTTACATACCTAACTGCGTGCTGATGCAGTTAGTTTTGTATGAAAATTCTTACGTTCTGTCGGATCGATGTCAGCCTTATATGCCCGCTCCCGCTTCCTCTCATGCCTCACGCCCCAGCAACAGGATATTACTGTCTCCACGGTTCTGGCCAAGCACAAAGGTGCGACAACCTTTGTTGTGGGCACGCTCGTTACCAACCTATATTGAAGTTTTAACTACCTTTTAATTTTCAACTTGGGTAGCAGTAACTGCATTTCTATTTGAAATGTTAAAGTTAAACTGCATTGTTCTTCCTGAATTACCCCAAAAGTTTTGATTATCATGATAATGAAAACGCACGCACTGACAATGCCCCGGGTATTGTAGGTGTTTATAAGCAGCGGAGACCACTTACCATCAGGTGGCCCGTAGCTTCTTTGCAACTTATTTTATTTAAAAAAAAACATTAAGCAGAAAACTTCCACTGCTGAACATAAGCCTCCTCCTTAGACCTCCACACTGAACGACAGCCTGCCATCTGCATCCAATGGATGCCCGCGACTCTCACGATATCGTCGGCCCATCTAGTCGGAAGTCTACCTACGCTGTGTCTTCCGGTTTTCCCAAAAGTTTTGATAGATATTTATATTTTGTTTACTTTCTAGGGCTTGAGAAGTCTAAACTAAATACGAAAAGTTTCATAGCTGAAATATAAAGACTAATTGAGCTTTCAATTAGTCTTAATAATTCAGCGAAGCGGCGTAAATAGAAAATTTTCCAAGCTCATTGCTCTAAAAGAAGAATTCCTATAATTTCTCATAGAAAAATGTCTAAGCTTAGTGCTCTATAGGAAAAATTCCTATGATTTCTTATTTCCTATAAGAAGTCATAAAAATTATTCTTATAATATAAAATTAATTAGATATATTATAGAATAAAAACATTTTCTTTCCATATTTCACTGAAGTTATAGGGTACCTACCTGCTACAGTCTTACCTTAAAAACCTTGCAAAAGCGATCAAAATTTGTGGTTTTCATTCGATTTTTAGGATGTGTTGCACAAATATCAGAGCAGTCAAAAATATCATATAAAGGCCAAAGTGTGTGTGAATAAAGAAATAAACAGGCCAAGTGCGAGTCTGGCTCGCTCACTGAGGGTTCCGCTTCTTCCGTACCACCACAAAATACAATAAGGTCGTCCAAGTAACCGAATTATCAGTAGAGCAATTACAAAATACGTAAATAATACTTTTGTTGTAGGGAGCCCCCTTGTGTTATGACTTTCTGTCTTTTTTATTATTTCTTAGTTAATCCGCCATAACATTAGATGTTCTGAGAAAATTTCAACAGTCTATCTATTACGGTTCGAAAGATACAGCCGTTTAAAGGTACGGAGTACGGACGGACGGACAGATGGGCAGACAGATAGACAGACATGTAGGCTTAGTAATATGGTTCCGTTTTAAATATTTTTTTTACCATTAACCGTAAAAAAAATCATTCCCTCCCGGCAATATATATATATGAAACAGCTGATTTTATCCCGCGATTTTTTTATAATTCGTAGAACAAAAGTTGTAAGTATAAGCCCTTATGAGGACGCCAACTGATTACCAGTAACCCTGTATACTCGCAGTAGTCAATTTTTGGTATGAGCAAGCTCTAATGCGCTCGCAAAAATTTGCAAGTGGAAGTAGCAATGGGCAGGCCACATCGCTCGAAGAACCGATAACCCATGGGGAAGGAAGGTTTTGGAGTGGAGACCACGAACCGGAAGACGCAGCGTAGATAGACCGACGACATTGTGAGAGTCGCGGGCATCCATTGGATGCAAAAGGCAGGCTGTCGTTCAGTGTGGAGGTTCAAGAGGGACGCCTATGTTCAGCAGTGGACGTCATCTAGCTGATGATGATGATGACTAATGCGCTATTTGGCACTTTTATACCCTACTGTGTAATCTATCTCTCAAAATGTTTTATTAAAACAAAATTTGTTTTAGCATAATTACGCAAACAACAAACAAAAACATCCACTTTTGCCATTCCATTTTTTAAAGAGAAAACTCAGCAGGAATAAATTAATAAAATGTAAAACATAATACAATGAGTACAAAGTACGCAATATGGGGAAGAGTACACATATGTATTATTAGAGTTCCACATAAGAAGGCAAAAACCACAGCACAGAATAATGTAGAGAGACAAGTGTACAGAAACGGTGAAAAACAATTGTCCGAAATACGTCGAAGGACAAAAGTCACGGATGTTGGAAAACGTATTATGCGACTCAAGTGGCGCTGGGCAGGGCACGTGGCTAGGCGTGACAGGTGGAGTAGAGCCCTGACAGAGTGGTTACCAATAGCGGATAAGCGTTCCGTAGGCAGACAACCAGCCCGATGGGTCGATGGTATCAGACCCATCGCAGGTAATACGTGGATGAGATTGGCCCGCGACAGGAATGAATGGCGCAAGGGAGAGGTGACCTATACCAGTGGGTTGATACAGGCTGAAGCTGATGACGATGATTATTAAAATCATCAGAAAAGCTCAAAGTCGTACAACGAGCTATGGAGAGAGCTATGGTCCGGGTTTCTCTACGAGATCAAATCAAAAATGAGAAGATCCGTAGACGAATGAAAGTTACCTACATAGACCACAGGATTAGCAAGTTAGTTTAGTGGCAGTGGGCAGGGCACATAGCACGCAGAACAGATGGCTGATGAGGCCGAAAGGTTCTCGAATGGAGACCACGGATCGGTAAGCGCAGCGTAGGACGTAGACGATAAGATAGACGGACGACCTAAAAGAGACCGCAGGGAAACGCTGGATGCAGGCCGCTATCAACCGGCCCTTTTGAAGGTCGATGGGGGAGGCCTATGTCCAGTAGTGGACGTCCTACGGCTGAAATGATGAGTGTGTGAGCATGTATGGTAATACTAGGCCACCACTAACTGACTGGTGTTTTGGCACCAAAGTGGAAAAAAAACATGTCGGCTCATTGTATTATTTTCCTAAAATTGTGTATTTTGCGATTGTTAATGTTTATTATTGGTGGATTATCATTTATTAAGTGCTCGGGAACATGCTCGAGTGTGGGTGTATAATTATATACTTGATATGATAAATGATACAGTAGCTTTTATTTAGTTATTTTAAGTTTTTAGATTATATTTTAAGTTTTCATTAATTTTCTGTTTTTTTTTTAAGTTCATAATAATTATGCAATAAATAAAGTAAGTAATCTAACAAAAAAAAATTATACATATAAATATAAGTGATTTAACGAGGTAAAACACCACTTTACTGGGGCATGAGTTAACTTGACCGTGACTTACTTTGCTTGACTTTGACTGTTACTATGACTTGTTTGACGCTATTTAATACTATGTTAACTTGTTAAATATTAAGACTGAAGGACTTTGTATCCATGGTCATGAAAAAAAAAATTAAGTTGTATATCTGCCTTCTGTAGTGTAACCACAACCTATATACCGCACGCGTTGACACGGATATCGTGTGAACGGGGCATTATGAATTGAATTTATACTCTAAACAGCCACGGTATTCTCAACCTTAGTCGTACGACATAAGGTCGATAGCTAGCAGGATTGTAAGAGAGTGGTAACAGTGACATTAAAGTCTACATTGTTGGTTGGATTTATTTGCGTGTGTCTCAAGTGAGAACCGACTTGGGATATATTGGACGGGACTTTATGACCTTGGAGATAAAATGAGATACTGCCAGCAGTCCTTATTACGTGTTTTTTCATGAACATTTTATATAAACTACGGTACGGTATAAATTTGAGTTTTTTTTTAAATCAAAAATGGCATTGCCTATTTGAAGTTGAGTAGTTATAAATAGGTACTCTCCCAAGATTTAAAACAGTTGTTTTAAATAGTTACTTTAACTTTAAATCGCCATTATTTATTAACAGGCGCGTTGGAGGTCAAACGCGGACATATCCGCGTTAAAAAAAAACCTCTAGAACAAAAATACAAAATTTAAGATTATGTATGTATTTTATGCAAATTTTTCCTTTCGTCCACGTTTGTAACTGAATTTTCGTAACCAGCTATATTATATGACAGAATTTACTGAGCCTTGCGAGTTGATTAAATATTTTTAAGATTGAAATTTTTACCCCATTTTTAATTGCCAATTTTATTTTATTCTAACTTTCCTGTGCTAGGATAATTTATCGAGTATAGTACCAGCACAAAAAAACCAGCCAAGTGCGAGTCGGGTTCGCACACTGAGGCTACCGTACAACCATAAAATTCAATAACGAAATTACAACTTTATAATGAACAGGAACTTGTCACCGACTCGCACTTGGCCATTATTTATTGTTTGTTGTTATACTTTAAAATGTGTACTATAATCATGTTAAGTTTGACGTTTGTGCTTATTACCGTTTTTACATTAGAGCTAATACAAAAATACGTAAGAGAAACATGTTTGTTGTATTGAACCATTCGTTTTTCCTTTTTGACTTTTTTAGTTAACCCGCCGTAACATTACATATTCTGTGAGAAGTTCAACTGTCTATCTATTACGGTTCGAAAGATATAGCCGTTAATAGGTAAGACAGACGGTCGGACAGACAGACATACATTGTTACCCTTTGGGTACGGAACCCTAAAAAGTATTATACTAACACGTAGTTGGTATTTTACCCTTTTTTTCCTGTTATAACGTTCCTGTGCTATGTCGGTTGTAGTTTGCGACAGGCTGCACTTACTTTAGGCCACTGTTATTTAGGTTTTCATGGAAGATCTGCTTTCTGCTACTTACCTGAGAACAAAGAAAATAAATCAGTAAAAATATACACAATTTGACTTCTGTAATTTGGAGCAATCAGATTTATGTGAAAAATATGAAGAAGTTTTATTTAGGTTCGATTCATATTGCACTGGGCCTTGTCTGGGCCCGGACGGATACTAAATTTAAAACCACAGAAAAGAGAAGTAAATAGAACGGAAATGACAAGGAAAATCTGTTATTAGGCATTAGGAGTGAACCTTGATTGAACATTCTTATTTAGATCAACGCGTCGAACTCCGCATCACAGTTGCTAACTAATTTCAAATGACTGTCGTCTATATGGGTGCAACTGGCTACAACAAATTTCTTACAAAAATGCCTTGACAGCCGTTCTAATTTAAACAACAAAAAAAAACTTTTCTGTACCAACAGCAACCATGTATTACAAATACGTTGCCGACCTTTTTAAGATGCTATTAACTAGCCTTTTGAACGCCTAAAAATATAAATCAAATCGCCAAATAAATATAAACCGGGAAGAAACCATGATCTGTCTTTCCATATCCTTCACAGTTTTACATCAAATTTCAACAACTTTTCAAACTCGAACTGTTCCCGCAACTTTGTCTAGAAGTTTCTGCAGTACAATTTATGGCTTGAGCAATAAATCCTGACTATGAGGGTATTTCAACTGAAACGATGCAAGTTGTATCATTGTTTGGGTTTTCAGGTTTGGAGGTTTCGTCTTTGAACCGTGCGGTTTTAAGGCTGGTCTACATGGGGCCACGAAAGAGCCCAAAATTACCCCGACATCATATCATGACATGTTTGATCATATCTAGCTTAGCTCGAGCTAGTGCCGAAAAAAATCTGCCAAAACTGAAGGGGCCGACGTAAACACGTATTGATCACCACTGACATATTTGTAATATGTGTACTACTTCTACAAACGTACACTTCAATATTGAGCGACACACGACTGCAAACGAAATGATCAAATGGACGACTAAGGGGGGGGGGATAACAGGTTTATTCTATTTATTTAAGACTAGTAGGCCGCCCAATCAAATCTTTCCTCTTTATAATATTAGTAGTATAGATATAGATATAAAATGACGGTCTACTTTGTTTAATGTGCTTCGGTTAACGCATGTTTTAATAACAAACAGATAATCTTTAAAAAAATCAAATGCGCGAGTGAAATAGCGACGCGCCATATTGTGGGCCTCTAGTTCCGTCCCAATAATGTATTTATTTAAAAACAGTACTGTCTGTTAATCAATGCTTAAACTGCTTTTCCAACTTGCTTACGAAAATCGGCGGCAGAAAAAGTGACAGAAAAAAGTTTAAGCATTGATTAACTTAAGAAATAACATTTTATTTTTAAGAAAGGACACTTATTTGTGTATTTGACCAACCCGTGTCCGAATGATTGTGGGGTGAATTGAGCCCATAATTATATTTAAGTCAATTAAAACCGCAGCATAAAACTGAAAGTAAGGGTCAACACAGCCAAACTCTTAGACTAAAGTTAATAGCTGATAACCGAAACTATTGAATAAGGTCTAGTTACAAACATTAATTAATCTTACAAACCTCTAAATTAGTAATGCATAGCCCCGGCCCAAATCCAGTGGCCATCAAAATATATAATCAACTACCAGTGCAGATAAAAGACATATAAATTTACAATAAATTTGCCAAAACCGTAAAAGACCGAGAGACGGTGCTTGCAAAATGTTGTAGGCTATATATAGCCTAAACGAATATTTAGAAGACAAATCGATTATGGAATAAATTGATCCGCTCCGCACTTTATTGCCATACATTATCAGGGTCATTATGTGATACCTACCTTAACATCTGTAGGTACATGAATTTCATAATGTACAATAAATCATTGAGTATTGCGTACTTTAGGGAGTTAATGTGACCAAAATAATTTTAATTACTCTAGGACAAACCTCTGGGTGTCTTCAAGACTGCTCAAGCAGATCTATGGATCTCAACCTTTTTATCAGCACGAACCATTTGCTGCAATTTTGGAGAACCAAGTAGACCCGGGCATGTCCTAAAACTGCAACCAGAACCACCGAAGGATGGACAGCAGCGTCCTATTAGTAGACGGTGAACGTACTGCGATCAAGCTGCTAGCCAAGCGTGCGGATTATGGCAACACCCCTCTCTAAGGAGGTCTTTGTTCAGCAGTGGACGTTTACTGGGCTGATTATGTGTGTTATGTGTAAATAAACCACAGGTTAGGAACCTCTGATCTAGATAAACCAACCTCTTCAAATGAAGTCGACCTCACTGCTTTTTACTTTTATTTTCCAAGAGAAAAGCTTTAAAAACATAATTTCCTTACAAACTAACGGAGAAGCGTGCCATCGCCGACCTAAAAAGGAAACTTCGTACATTAATCTAGCACAACGATTAAAGTTGAAATGGCCAAGCTTATCCGATGTCACTGCGTTTAAAAAGTTTTTTATGTGATAAAAACCCTTGATTTTTTTATGAGGAAAGTATGAAGGGAATGATGTATTTGTTGGCCGTGACTCATACCCGTTTTCACTAACCACGAACAAGGCGACGCCTAACTAATTAACTCCTAGTCTAAGTAGCGTCTTAAGCGCAAACTTCTGTTTCACCAATACATTTTTAATTTAACGGCCGGTTATTTGAGTCGCGTAGGTAACAAAACGCTCCCTCGGCCCCCGTCAAGTTATAGCGACGATGTATTTTGCCATTTTTGCCACGCAAGAGTAAGGAGGCACGCGGGGGGGAGTGCAAAGACAAAAAACGAAAATAGTTCCGACCTCGATGACGCCTGGCGCGGTACTGACCGCGGCGCGCGCAAATTATTTTGAATAGGATTGCCTTTCAGTACATGCAATTTCCAGGTTGTTACGAGCTTTCATTAGAGCATAAAACGAAAAAAATAAACTAAATCAACTTTGTTTCAGATATTTTTTTGATCGAAGAAAGTTTATTCTATCGTGTTTTGAACCAAATCATAAACTCAAACACGTACACAAAAGATGTATCCGTGACATGTATTTTTTTCCAATTTAAATATTGTAATTTAACTGAATAAAATTGAATTAAAACCGTCATATTTGGTAAAAGAGGCCGTTAAGCTGAGCTCGGGACGAGCCGTAGCGCAGTGCCGAGGGCGCCGGTGTACACACGCTTTTTTAAAAGCAATGATGGTCAAGTCAGCAAATTCTATTAGAATATTCACAAAATCTTTAATCCCAAAATAAAGACAAACTTGTACAATTCACCCTCGGTCACGTCGGTCGGTCACAGCTGTATTGATCTGTATTTTAACGAACAAATAAAGTACGTTAGCGACTTCCCGAATTTACCTATAGAAAAGTATAAAAATATGTCTAAATTTCTCATAACTTCCATTATAGGTACAAAGCACCTGCGGAACTAATTCCAAGTTGAAGGTTTTGGAGTAAAGTGGTCACTCACAGGGGCCGATACGATGGCTTATTAAGAGTCGATATTCGATACCACGACGTGTTTATTTCGGAATGTAAAATATCCTATATCACTTTTAGGTCCCATAACTACCTCACAGCAAATAATATTTAGAAAAAAATACCTTCATGACTATTATTACTACCATGTACAAATTTAATCTTAAAAAATGACTGTTAAAACATAGTTTGAAAGTCCACCTCTGGCTTGTCCATATAATTTCAACGCCTTTTAGTCCCCACATAATTATATTCGTCAACAAAAAAATATCGTGGTAAGGTTGTGGAATGAGCTCCCGATATTTCAGTTTGTCTTTGTCAGTCTTCCCGTGAACATGGTGGATGTAACTGCACCGAATTATCGTGAGCTCATTCCACAACGTTACCACGGTAAATATCCCGTAAATAATCAATAACTTTAGTTAACAAAAGCGATAGTTTAAAACAGCGTTTAAAAAAATCGTTCGTAGTGAGTGGAAAATGGTAAAACAAAACACAATAATCGTTTGTTGGCAGCCCGATATCCGCAGAGGCTATGCGTCTCGAAGTTGGGAAACTGGGGAAAACTGGAAAAAACCAAAGTTGTGCAAACAAACGCGAAGATTGATGGGTTAACTTACAATATGCAACGAACTTACTACACACGGGCGTTTCACTAGATATTTTAAAGATGTTTTTTATACACACAGACAGACAGAGTTACTAACTGTAACTCTCGTCTGTCTAGCGCGCTTTCACGACAAAACTACTGAACTGATTTAAATGAAATTTGGTACATAGATAGTCTAGAGCCTGAGAAAGGACATAAGCTACTTTTTAATGCGAAAAAAGGGTTGTAATGAGTTGAAAGGGGGGATGAAGAGTTATATGGAAGTATCGTGTGACATTGACATGACCTTTGTCTTGTCCATGTTCATCTTAAGGCCCATCTGTTGGGAGAATCGGTTGAGGCCTTCGAGCATCGTGCTGAGATCTTCCATCGATTCTGCCATGACCACAATATCATCGGCAAACCGAAGGTGAGTGATGTACTCGCCGTTTATGTTGATGCCGAGTCTTTGCCATTCCAGGAGCTTGAAGGCGTCTTACAATGCGGCAGTGAAGAGTTTCGAAGAGATAACGTCTCCCTATCTCACCATCAGCCAGAAGACGTCCATTGCTGAACATAGGCCTCCCCCTTTGAACGACAACCTGCCATCTGCATCCACTGGATGCCCGCAACTCCCACAATGTCGTCGGTCCATCTAGTGGGAAGTACCTTTGCTGCGTCTTCCATTTCGTGGTCTCCACTCAAGAACCTTTCTTCCCTATCGTCTCCTTGTCTCATGCAATACCAATTGCATACAATGAAACCACAACTCATAAATAACAATTTTATAAGGTTTAAACAATACACCCGTGTGTAAAAAAAAAAAACAGATCCATGGCACGGGTTCAAACTTCACAATACTTTGTTCCAATCCTGATCGATCAATCTGAAGGCATTTTGTCGAAAACTTTAGAAATAATACGGAGTTTGTACTCTCTGGGTTTGACTGGTAATATCGGCGCTGACTTGAAACAGCGAGCAGAGCGGTTTTACCACAAAAAAGAGAAGTATTTTTTTTTTACGAAATAATTGTAGTCGATTTTTTCTTCTTTTCTGTTTCAGGCGCGCTATTACAAATGCTATCTAACACACGCTTTGCGAGAAAGTGACAGAATATTCGCTCTCTATCCCACCTAAAACTTTAAACGCTCATATCTCAGAGATTTATCAGCCATTTTAGTTTTTTTTTTTCAGTTTGTGTAATGTATTTTGTTATATTTATCGCTAAGCCTGTTATTTGTAATGAATTAAACATTAGAACATACATGTCTATTGTGTACCTCCTCTTTGAAGTCGGTTTAACACGTTAAGTGCGAAGCGAGGCCTAAATCACCCCTGATGCAACTTCCCTGTGGTGCGGCAAGCAAAAAAGTGAATTTCTCTGTCGTGCGAATGGCATAGCTTTGGTTTGGTCCAGTGTAGGAAAGAGATAAATATATATTTGAGATCACTAATGGTTCCGGACTCGGTGGTGTACCTACCTTGGTACCGGATGTCTTAGGCCTCGTGCCGCACTGAATTAATATAATTTTAATGCAGTGCGGAACGAGGCTAAAACGTCCCATATCCCCCCTGACCTCGTACCGCACTCAACGCGAGCTTCCCGCGACCAGTGTTGTGCATCACGTCGATTGGAGAGCACGTCCTTTTACAGCGCCGAACATGTCTAAACGATGTCGGAAGAAGTTAATTTTAAAAAACCCAGAAACAGAGCCAAAACAGGTAAGTTTTTAATGAAAAAATCTTCAGTAAGTACCTAGTTTTTTCTTATCTTGGTAGCTATGTACCTAAAGTAAGTGTAAGATATTATTACTTAAGTATATTATACCTAAAGATATTATTGGTAATAACGATTATTGACGTACCTAATACTTTGCAACATATCTAGAATTACCTATTATTCTATATCGTGATAATAATGTTATTATTATTAGGACTTAACACTTAATTGATATTTTTGTAGGTAGTGAAAAACTCCACAAGAAACGCAAAGCGAAACGTCGATATTATTTTTCCCATCACTAATCGCAGCGAAAATTTGCCCTATTTCAGTGCGTTACGAGGTGTATAAGATCCCATATTTTGTTTTGCTAATAATTCCTAAACTAGCCATCAGATCCCGGGGCGACGGTGGATTAGGGTTCATCAATTCACTGTCTATATCAATAAGGACCAAAATTCTCATTTATCTTTGATTTCGCGCCAGAAAATGGATTTTAGTCTGTAAAAGGAGGTGGGGTCTAATAGACCGCGTGTCGCCCTAACGTCTGGTCACGGTACGGGCCGATTATACCTCGTGCCGCAGGAACGGAAAGTATGCAAAAATTGGTGCCGCAGCTAACGTGTTAATAGATAAACCATTCTTCAAACTACACAGTTTCTCTTTATACACAGTTTCTCATTTGAGACAATAATAGAACTTTGTACTCGAACCTAAACCGCTAATCCGCTCCGGTTTACCAAATCTTGTTATGGATGGGGAAAATCCAAAAGGTATCATTCATTTGGAAAGAAATATTGGGATTTATCTTGAGAAGAATGGAAAACAGTTTTGGCGTACTTGCCAGTCTTTGTTGGAGAAAATTCATTTGCTTTCCCGGTTTTTTCCAGGAAATAAAACGTTTCTAGTTTTGTAATGAAACATATATTGGCGCACCTTGGCATTAAAACTGGTATGCCGTGACGGCAAACGAAATGACGCTCTCTATGCCGTCATGTTTCAGATCTGCCGGGCGCCACGTGAATAATAATTTTGTCATTCAATATTTAGCTTTTTTCGTCAAGACTCGATTCCTGGGACTACATACATATTTATTACGTTTGTATGTACCCCTCATGGTGCGAGTCCGTCTCACACATGTCCGGTTTTTAAAGTTAGTGGTGTTCAGCCTCCCTAAACTAATACGTAACATTTCGAGCGCTTCACAGTCTGTAGATTTTTCTTTATCCCGACGGGATTCCCGAGAAGGCTTACTAAAATTCCCGAACCGTTTGGGAAATACATAAATATGTAATTATGTAGAAGTTCTAGAAAGATTTTGTTAATAAACGAAAGGGTCTGGGAAAGTGAGGGATGCCTGAATGTTTTCATGAAAATATATATATTTAAAAAGGTATTTCTAGTAAATAGAATACTAAATGTCTGTGTGAACCAAGTGTGAACCAAGTGTGAACTATTTTCTTATTATAACATCACACTAATAATATAGGCCACATCGCTCGAAGAACCGATAACCGATGGGGAAGAAAGGTTCTGGAGTGGAGACCACGAACCGGAAGACGCAGCGTAGGGAGGCCTCCCACTAGATGGACCGACGACATTGTGAGAGTTGCGGGCATCCAGTGGATGCAAAAGGCAGGCTGTCGTTCAGTGTGGAGGTTAAAGGGGGAGGCCTATGTTCAGCAGTGGACGTCTTCTGGCTGATGATGATGACTAATAATATAAATGCGAAAGTTTGTGTGAGTGTGTATGTTTTTTTTTTTTTTTATTATAAATAGGCTTGCGCTTGGCCGCCAACTCGCCTGATGTTATGTTACTCCTTCACGCTGAAATGGTCAGACATTCAGAATATAGATAGCTTATGTCCTGGATTAACACATAGACAATTTTTCATTATTATCATCAACACCATTTTTCATCATTACGCTGGTGTGACCGCTGGCCGCAGATAGTAAAATATATAGATAAATATAGATATTAGCTTAGTATTTTTTTTAAATAAAAATAGCGGCATACAAGCTTTCGGTCCGCCTGATGGTAAGCAGAAACCACCGCCTATGGACACCTGCAACACTAGCGGTGTTGACCACAGAAAATATATTTTTTTTTCCTATAAATTAGAACGGCGTATAAATTAGAAATTTGTTGTCGCCAATTGCAGCCATATAAACGAAACGTCATTCGAAATCAGTTAGCAAACTGTGATGCGGAGTTCGACGCGTTGATCTAAAAAAGAATGTTCAAATAAGGTTCAATCATCCTGGTAACAGATTTTTCTTCTAAGATTCTTATCTCGAGCATCGGCGTAAAGTTGCTAGTCTATCAGTTTTTTATCAGATACATTTCGGAGAGTGTGCATCAGATCTGCATGATTTAATTCCCTCCTGCCCTTTTTTCTATCGGACCGCCAGGGCGGGCACAAAAAATCGACATCGTTTTATGGTTGATATTCCGAGAACCCGTACGAAGCGCTTTGATTCCACATTTATTGTGCAAACTACTAGTCTGTGGAATTCGCTGCCTGAATGGGTTTTCCCCGTCATTTACAATCTGGGTTTCTTCAAGTCGAGAGTAAATCGATTTCTTCTAGGCAAGCGTGCTCCATCGTATACCGCATCGTCGCTTAACATCAGGCGAGATGGCGGCCAAGCGCAAGCCTATATACTATAAAAAAAAAAAAGTTTTATTTACTTCTCTTTCTTGTGGTGTTGACGGTGCTTTGCCAGCCCAGAGAGGTAGATAGATAGATAGAAACTGTTTATTGTGTACACCAGAAATAAAAATTACAACACGATAGAAAACACTTACGAGCAGTAGTTTACGAGGTAGTTGTAGACACCCTTTTTAAAACGCTTCATGATGAAGCTCGGCTGAAAGACCTTTGGGGGAAGGACATTCCACACCTTGCAAGTCCGCGGAAGAAAGGAGCGGGAAAATCGGACGGTGTGGGATTTCTAGCTTTGTAAGATGTGGGCAGAGGTTTTGACGGTGTTGGAATGTGCGGTAGTGGAAGTCCGACGCAGGAATGAAAAAAAAACCAGACAAGTACGAGTAGGACTCGCTTTCTGAAGGTTTCGTTGTTGTTGAAACAACAAAAAAGTTAGAATATTAAAAGACAGACTTAAGTTTGTAGTGAAACCATATGCACTTTGCTTAGTTTGGGGTCAGATGGCCGTGTGTGCAAAAATGTCCCGAATATTTATTTATTTTATTTATTTTATTTGTAGTGGACAATAAGGTTCTTCAATACATTCCAACTACAAAACGTAAGTTTGTAATAGCAAAACAATAATTTATAAATGATACGACTTCAAATTTATGACTTTCAGATTTATTCCTTTATATGTGCTGTAAGACCTTGCTTTTTGCCAAATTTCATGATTCTAAGTCAACGGGAAGTAGCCTGTAGGTTTTGATTCCTTTGTGAAATCGCAAAACATGTGACACAAACGGGCATATTATTATATTTTGATCGCGTAAACTTATTGTGAGTATTTGATATAAATTTCAACTTGAGATGTTTACGCGTTCCTGAGAAAAAGGGTCTTGACAGACGGACAGACGGACAACAAAGTGATCCTATAAGGGTTCCGTTTTTTCCTTTTGAGGTAGGGAATCCTATTTTAACCTAATATAAGTTAAAATATCTCTGAGCTCTTGTTATATTTTAATGAAAGAGCTGAGATTTTGAAATTAGGTTTCATCCTAATAAGGTTCTAAAGGAATTCTAAGGAATGATTAAGATATTGAAAGTTGAAAAAGTCTACCTAATTTGGGTCATGAGGTTCAAAGCGCTGTGTTCTTTTCTTTCAAGACATTAGTAACGGTTCGCAGTTTTACTTCGTTCCTTCTACACGCCTAAGAAATTGGATATAAAAAATTAAAGCATACTCAGCGTTTATGATAAGTAGGCACTTTTTAACCAATGACTGGTAGAAAATGCTCACATTGTGATCTCGTAAAAAATACGATTAAAAATTAAATTTCATCATCATTATCAGCCTATCTTGTTCTCACAGCTGAGACACAAGCCTTATCTCAGAAAGAGATGGGCCCTAATCCACCATACTGGCCCAGTGCATGTTGGTGAATGTCATTTGTCTTTGAACTTTTGAGGTTCTTGGACATACTGGTTTCCTCACGATGTTTTTCTTCGCCGTTTTTGAGCGATGCCAACGAAAATGCACATAATTTATCGAGTAATGCAGGATCTGTAACCAGTTACCGTCACCTATATGGATACCAATGGCAATGAGCAGGCCACATCACTCGAAGAATTGATAACCGATATGGAAGAAAGACGCAGCGTAGGTATGCCTCCCGCTAGATGGACCGACGATATTGTGAGAGTCGCGGGCATCCAGTTGATGCAGGTGGCAGGATGTCGTTCATTGTGGAGGTTATAGGGGGAGGCACATGTTCAGCAGTGTTCGTCTTTTGGCTGATGATGATAATACGGATACCTGTAACACCACAGGCATCACAAATACGCCGCCAAACTTTTATGACTTTACTAAATCAAATTATGATTATAAATATTCATAATAATCATGAAATATCAAAAATCTAAGTAGATTTTGCATACATTCTTCAGCTTGTACCAGGAAATGGCGTAGTTTTAGCTCAGCTTTTACTTCTGTAAATGCTAAACTAAAATAAACAGAAACAGAGCCGGTTGTGTTGATTCTTCGACCAGGAAAACTGCTTACAAATAAGACAAATAATATGATAAATAACGCCTAGCCGAGGAACGCTGAAATGTTAAGCTTTATGGAAATAGTGCAGTAGGTATCTGTTTTGTTAATGCCGCGCTCGCCCGCCAGATCTATTCTCTCGGACATTTGTGACATTTTAGAAGATAAAAAAAATTGTCTTATTAACTTTTGCGATTTGAACAAATCTTAAAAATATTTTAAAATGGGAACTGACGTGGTTTTCAAACATTTTATTTATAAGACACGGTAATTACTCATGTATGATTAAACCAGTTACTCCGACTATAGTTTTCCGCATTCGGCAAAGCGAATTCGCAAGCGCACATTATTTTATTAAGGCAAAAACAGGTACAGTGCGCTCAAAAAATTTGCTTTTCCCTTTCATTTTGGGTTTTAGATTTTCGCTTTTTTTAAAAGATACCTCCTTTTTTGCGGCTTTATATGGCTTCCGCGATAAGTCCCGATAGACATTTAAAATACTGAGTGAGGATTAAAAAAACGCTTGAACATTGAAACGTTCACCAAGTGAAGCTTGGTGAAGTTCTACCTAGCAGTGGGTAGGAGTTTCAAAAGAAAGAGTTTAAGATAGTATAAGTTAAGATTTAATCAAGCAAGAATGAATTTACAGGAGACTGAGGGTCGTGTGAACTCGGAAGGTGATGGCGATAAAAAAACGTGTTGGTCCCTTTTTTTGAGACTTAGCTTGAAGAGCTGGGCGCCGATCGCCGCGTGGCTCGACGCGGCTCGTGGCACGTAGGATGTCAGCAGGGCAGCGCAGCGACGAGACGGCTTCGTGAGCTTTTTCAGGCGTGACCGGAGTGCGGTCAGCGCGTAGTAGTTCCTGAAGTTTGTGCGTGGCCGGAGTACGACCGACGTAGTAGAAGGGAAGTAGACGTAGCGTCACGACAGCGTGGCGACTCGTACGTGGTCGGAGAATTGGCGTAGAGGGTAGGAGCCTGAAATGCGTCGAAGAAACTACGCATGAGGATCAGTACTGAAGAGCCGCTCGGCCACGTCGTGTGAGATCCCGAAGATAACGGCAGATCGGACTAGGCCCCGCCTCACATGACGTGGTACCGGCGTTAAAACACAGTTTTTGATCGGAAGGATCCAAGATTACAGAATGCTTTAAGAGCTTAGAACACAATTATATTAGAATGTAAGTACGGCGCGCGTCCACATCCGCAGATAGTACGGATATGAAACGCACTTGCACTGCGTTTTAGAACACAGGTGGCCTGATGATAATTCAATTGACAAATAACGATTAGCATTATTTGTCGAGACAGATTTCACAATTAACACATTTAAAAGGCATCTCACGAAAACTTACCCGATGAAGACGGGCTAACAAGTTGGTTGTAATAGTTTAAAGATGTGAGCGACTTTTTCACTGGAGTACATCTGCGCGTATGACCCAGTTTTTATTTCGGGTCCTATATATATCGTATTCCTTCTAGAAAGAATACGATATTTATATACCCGAATCTTTAAAACTGTAGTTTTTAGAACAATGCCGATTTTGCATAGCGGAATGAAACTGACTGACATTACGTCAATCACCTTCATTCTGTCAACAATGTTTATGTCATAGTAGTGACCTTTTTTATTCGTTAAGTTTGGCTTCTAGCGTATGTGCCATTTGCCATGAATTTGGGAGTAGGTAACGATCATGGAACGTTACAACATCTTTAGAATATAATTTTATTATATTTATTTATTTATCTTTAGACTTAGATTATCTTCAGAAAACAAGGAAGTAGGCACATCGTAGACCACATCATCGCGTCAAATCAGGGAAGTGGGCGATAAAACGCAAGCCTATTAATTAACATTTTTATTTTTATATCGAATCAGTATAGGAAGCTATCTGATCTCCTTAGAAATTACTATAGTTTGAGCTACAAACGGTAGCGAAAAGTATGGAATTTGTCTCCTTAGTAACTAAGTAAGTGTACGTAACAAACGAATCCGTATAATCTTTCGATTCGTGCAATGGAATTAAACTCCCAAACCTTTAAATCCAATAACAGAACTCGATTTGTACAAGAACATTTGTCGGGATTCCGTCTCTATAACAAGGAACGAATTGGATAAACAAACGAAGTTTCATTTTTAACCTTTTTTGTTGGTATATGAGATTAAGTTACTTTTGTTCGCGTTGGTTAGGTTAAAGTTCCGTACGGCCAAGGATTGGAACAACCTGCCGGCTTCCTTGTTTCCTGAGATATAATCTGGGCCTTTTCAAGGCCATAGTGAAAAGTTATCTTCTACTCGTAAGTCTGCGTGCTTCATCTTCGACCACATCATCGCTTACCAACAGTACTGAATACATATGAGTTAAGCTGGCAGTCAAACGCGGACATTTTCGCAATAAAAAAAAAACGTCCGGCAGATGTGAAACGTGACGGCATAAGAGTGTCGTGTCATTTGCCGTCACGGCATGTAAGTCGGCGTGTCTTGGCAGTGCATGCCAAGACACGCCAGTAAATGTTTCACATCAAAAGTGTCATTTATTTCAAGTGTGTTCATGTTAAAATTATAATCGTATCGGCTCGTTGTATTATTTTCCTTAACTTGTGTATTTTCGAGTGTTAATGTGTAATAATGGTGGATTATTATTTATTAAGTGCTCCTGAACGTGCTCGAGTGTGGTCAAGTGATATAACGAGGTGAAACATGTATTTTCGTGATGTTTCTAAAACTCTATAGAATCCTCTTGTAAAGCCACCACCACTTTAATGGGGATGATTTTGACGTAACTGTGACTAACTTTGCTTGACTCTGACTATGACTTGTTTGACTTATTTAATACTAAGAAAACTTTTTTAATATTATACGATTGAAGGACGAAGTATCCATGGTCAAGAAAAATTTACAAAAAAACGAGTTGCCCATTACTTAATTGTCTAAAAATTAACTTAGCCGTCTTCACCTAACAAAAAATTCGTAGGCACAAAAGCGTTTAATCAACCCCCAGCTATAATAACAGCGCGAGTCATTTTTCATAAACACCCTTGTACTAAGGGAATGTAAAGCCTCCTACACAATCGCGATAAGCAGACAGTTAATTATGTCACGTCTGCACGCCACCTAATTAACAAGACGTTAGCGTGACACGTGACACGCTAACAGTGGAGAAAGTCAGAAGGTTAAATGACAAGACATTTTTTTTTACTAGCACATGCCTTTCTTCACTACCAGTACCCACTACCAGATGGCAGCGTATCCAGCATGCTTGTGGCATTACCACACTGTATGGCCAATATTTATCCTTTGAGCCTCTGAAACATTTTGGAAAATGATGTTAGCTCCCAAGGGCCCAATTTCTCGACCCCAAACGGCTCAAAAATGTAACCACTACCGAGGTATTTGCCGAGCATATTTGCGCTATCTGTGCTGGTTTGCCAAATTGCCTACCTCACTAGCCCTACCTTGTGATTCAGGAAGATGTGACGGCGTAAACAACTCGCGTCCCATACACGGGGCCGTCTCAACTTCTAGAGAACACGTGTCATACCGTCAGGCCTCTTTTCATTATCACGAGCAAGACCGCTTAGTTCGAGTACAGCTGCGGCATTGGCGGTGGAAAAGCCCTGCGTATAATCGGGATCTGAAGCACTCCATGAGCCTGAATCACATTGCTCTGTTGCTACGTTAACAAATTAAACATAAACACTCTTTCGCATTTATAATATTATTAGCAGCAGTATAAATTACAGCTTAAAAACTCTTGAAAAATAACAACATTTTTATATTATGTCACGTTAACACGCCACCTAATTAACAAGACGCCATCGTGACACTTAACACGGTCCCAGTGAATATGCAGATAGAATGTCGAGTGTCATGTTTTGGTTATATTAGCCAATATGAACAAAGTACCGAGATTACTATGTAAACATTCTACGAATAAAACTAATTTTTCTAATTATATCGGGTTTTTACGTCACTTAATTAAGATTGAACGTTTCATCTATGGTGGGAAATTAAATTTTTAAACAGTTTTTTTGCCTTAGTAGCCAGGCCGAGTAATTATTGTAAACGATCACGGTGTTTGCGAAAATCAATGACTATTATTTACTATCTCATATAGCGCTATTAACAGTAACGCACATTATTCCTGACATTTCTCCATTCACCGTTATTGAGCGGTGGCATGGAAATTGCATATAATTTATTTAAGTAGACACTAAATAAGTGATGGGTGCAGGGTGAATTATAGAACCAAGTTCCGTGAGATTGTAAACCGCACATGCTACCGCTCGGCTACCATCGCTCCGTTTTAAATAAAACCTATTTTAGCAGCTAGTAACCAGCCTTTTTCGTATAAGTAGAATAAATTCTTCTACTAACTTCGCCTGCTGCTTCCCTACACTATGTCATCGTGACAAAGCATCGTGTTATCATAATCCGAGGCATATTTGGCGAGATTGCGATTCCGAATTTTCGCCTTGCATTTCTGAATATCGATAACATCTCATCCCAATTATAAAATGACGACGCTTATTACGATGAAGCCGTATGTCTATCACCGAATGAAAGGTAGGAATTTGTTGATATATACCACATTTTATGGTATGCCGTGACTGGGTAAATGTGGCTTTATGAATCATAATGGTACATATACCATGCTGTAATTAATACCTGACATTATTTCATTATATAAAACCAACAAAGCAAATTTTGACGCCAACGCTAGAAAATCATATCGCCTCAATGTATTATTTTTGAGACCAGTTTTAAAAAAAATCAAAAATGGGCTTGGTTTTGACCACCATCTCGCCACTTATACTGAATCTATGATCTCGCCTGATATTAAGCGATGATGCGGTCTACGTTGGAGCATGCTTGCCTAGAAGAAACCGATTCATTCGTGATTTGAAGACACCCAGATTGTAACCATCGGGGAACACCCAGGCAGCGCATTCCATAGACTAGCAGTTCGCACAATAAATGTGGAATCAAAGCGCTTCGTATGGGTTTTCGGAATATCAACCATAAGGCGGTGACGAATTTTCGCGCCCGCTCTGGCAGTCCGATAGAAAAATGAGCAGGAGGGAATTAGATCGTGCAGATCCGATGGACACTCTCCGAAATTTATCTGATAAAAAACCGATAGACTAGCAACTTTACGTCGATGCTCAAGACTAAGAAGCTTAGTCCGAACTAAGGATTCGTGTGGTGTATAAGATTTGTGTATTTTCGAGTTTTAGTGTATAACAAGCTGCGCCCCGCGATTTCATCCGCGTCATATACCTCCTTGAAGCAACATTTTTTTTCATAGTCATAGTCATAGTACTTTATTGGTAACAAATTACAGGTACACGTCACAGAAAATAATTGATAATAAAATAATTTAAAACTATTACAATAATCATAAAAGAAATCACATTTTCATACACAATAGAAAAACAATAATAATATAATAGTATAATAATAGTCAAAAATAAAATTAAATAATCAAAATTAAATTAATTTCATCTTTGTCACGTCATTGAAGAACACGTTTTTACACGTCACGTTTTTATAGAATGCCTGTTCGACAAGCCAGTTTTTCTATTGTGTACCTGATATCATGATCCAAGAAAACAAGGTCTAGCGCTCCGGGAGTTTTCCCGCAATGACGTGACTGTCCAGTTGCCACTTTATTATAACAAACACAGATATTGGGAAACAAATTTGTTAATAATCTATTAAATAAAATACAAAAATCATTTCAATTGTCATTTGGTTTCTCCGCTCAACGAAAGCCATTCCAGTTAAGCACGAATTGAATATATTAAACACAATATTTATCAAAACTACATTGTTTTATTAGATTCCCACAGGTAATATACAGATATTGGGGAGTTATAATTTCACGCTACTGTTAACACAGAAAATCAGCTGTTTCATAGAGTCTGCCATTGTTTCGTATATCGTTATCTCTCTCGAACTTGTTGTAAATTATTTATTCTGCTCTTGCATAGGCACGTGTACGTGTATCCATGACATTGATGCGGGACACCCACGTGACATTTTTTTCTCGGAGCGCTCTACCTGGCGGAGTATATTTTTATACCAATCCTAATATTATGACAATGTACATACATACTTAATTTTTGGCTTATGGAAACATTTATGTTGGTTACGAGAGATTCTTGTTAATAGCTTCCACTTGTACTCAATTAAGTTGGCATAATTTATAACAATATTATGTGAGGTAACACTATCCCAGTGTTTGCAGATTGTCTTAATTTATGACTACCCTCAGCTGTAGTGGGGCATCAGTTTCTGAACGCAATTAACGAATGAGCTTTAAGTTATAAGAATAAAGCGGGTTTTTAAAGTCATCTTTTCCCACTTTTAGCCATTTTGGTCATTCTAGTTTTAGTTTTTCTACTTTCATGGTTAGCTTAAAATTATAAAAATATGTCACATGAAAACGAGACATACGAAAATTTTGTCTGTCTCGATTGAAAAAATACATGAAAGTAACACTGATTTACGCTTTTCTCTGTTATTTTTTTGGATTCATTCAAATAGCTATTTACTAAATGATGTCTACGATATCTTAATAAACTGTTTTTATAATTATGAAGGGAACCGTATAGGTACATTTTACCTTACAGCTATACTTTTGAAAAATATGAGAAAAGCCTCAAAAATAGTACACAACTTATGACTTATAAGCACGACCAAATAATTTACTAAGAATCAATCCGTTGCATCAATTTATATTTTTATTCAAGTCAATTTATAGTATTTTTTATATTTCATAACTAGACTTTCTTACCTTTACAATTGATTGAGATGGATGATTATCTGGTACTTACCTGAAATAAAACAATATTGGAATTAATATTTTAACTTATTAAATAAACAAAAGAATTGCGTACATTTTTTGTGCCATAGGTGGCATAACTGGAAACGAGCTAACGTGCTGCCCGATGGTATATAAGCTATCACCGTCGCCTATGGATATCTGTAACACCAAGGGCATCACAGATACATTGCCGACCTTTAAATACTCTATTAACAACCCGAAACAGTGAGATATAAAAGGTCAAACTATCGAAGAAAATGTTCTTTACATCATGCGAAAGAGACATTTTGAGAAAGGGACGTTTTGCAACCAGTAGACATTTTGTGAAAGGGACATTGTGCGACGGCACTCTGAACGAGCGCGTAGTTATTCTGTTGCGCTATTTAACGAGTCCCAAAAGCGTGTTTTCCAGTTTTTTTTTAAACTATAATATTATAACTTCGCACTAGATGAACCGACGACATTGTGAGAGTCGCGGGCATCCAGTGGATGCAAAAGACAGGCTGTCGTTCAGTGTGGAGGTTAAAGGGGGAGGCCTATGTTCAGCAGTGTACGTCTTCTGGCTGATGATGATGATGATGATTATAACTTCTCAAAACTTATAACTTGCTCTACAAATGGAGCATAATTAATGATATTTTCAAAGTAGTTTCTCATTCCTACCACAGTATCTTATTAACGCGATATAACCAAAGATAATATAAAACTAAAGTAGGTTATAATCTCAGATCAGACAGACAAGTGATATATGGTAGGATAGAGTGGCGGATGCGAACGCATCTGGCTTAAATCAGGCTTGATGCATTAATCGACCAACTGAGAAAAAAATGTTTGAATTTTTTTGTTTAAATTATTAAAACAACATGAGAGAATTTCATACAAAAAAAAAACACGCAGATCAGATGGCCGATGTAGGTTCTGGAATGGAGACCACCGACCAGTGAGTGCAGCGTAGGACGTCCACCCACAAGATGGACAGACGACCTAAGAGACCGCGGGGAAACGCTGGATGCAGGCCACTTCCAACCGGCCCTTTTGGAGATCGGGCAGGCCTATGTCCAGCTGTGGACGTCCTATGGCTGATATGGTTATGAAAATACAATAGTACATTGTTACCCTAGGGGTGAAAGTGTTTACCTCGGGTTACCCCGAGGTAAACACTGTGCTTTTCAATACGAATACAAGGAAACTATTGGATTCACATATCGGAATCAGATGAACTCATTGTGTTAATACAAATCTGCTATACGGAAGTATAAACAAAACTTTACAATAAAGATCGGATTCCCGCCAATTTTTTTTTATACTTTCTGACACTGGCAAATCTACGAGAAGTGCGGGACCATAATCCTCTGAGAAGAAAAAAAAGTTGGAACATGGTTCAATACTAATGTGAAAATATAACTTTTTTTTTATTTGTGTCTGTCAGTTGTTAACTATCACTGTCAGTTGAAAGTGATTCTCTCTAGGGCTAAAATGTATTACTTTCAACCTAACTCCTCAAGCAACTTCAGACCTACTTTCCGAGTATGAGTAATGAAAATTATATTTAAGCCACTACATACTACACAATAAAGAATTATTTTTAAATAGTAAAAATACTTTTACGATTTAAAAAGATCGGGAATATCGAGCAAAATTGCGAGTATTGTTTTTTTTTTTGTTTATTTAAGGATTAACAAACAGTATACAACAAAATTTAAAACTAAAGAAGTATACAGAGAAATAACTAGTTGAAATACCAGCATCGTTGACCACGGATTATAACTTTTAATCTTTGGTTGTAATCTTAGGTTGTAACTAGTTATCTCATAAAACCATCGAGATACATAAAACATACAAAATAAAATTATCCAACAATAAAAACACAAAGCGCATAAATCCTCACGAATTAAACACGGACGGAAACTACCAAAATACCTACTATGAAAATACTGTTTAAACGAGTAACAACTCTTTTACTGCCCTACATGAGGCAAAGGGCAAAAACGACCCCTGGGCGGGCCCGAATGACCCCTGGGCGGAGTTAAATGTATAATTGTAAGTTTAAACGGTTACATGCAAGTTTTTTATTGTTTTTATTTGCGGGCTAGCAGTTTAAGTTGCTGTAATGTTGAGCCATTTGTTTTGTAACCTTTTTGGTGTAATAACTGTCTCAAATGAGGACCGACGTGCGTTTTTTTCCTTCTGAATACATCACTCACCTTCGTTTTGCCGATGATATAGTCATCATGGCAGAGTAGCTGGAGGACCTAAATACGATGATCAGCGACCTCAGTAGCCTTTCTCAAAAGGTGGGTCTTAAAATGAACATGGACAAGACAAAAATCATGTCCAATGTCCATGTTGAACCCGCGCCGATAGTTGTGGGGAACGATAATCTCGAAGTTGTTGACCATTATACCTAAACCTAATTTAAGCAAAGAGGTCGCCCGAAGAATCCAACTCGGATTTCGGCGTTCGGGAAATTGCGTGACATCATCTCGTCCAAGATACCACAGTGCCTAAATACAAGGGTATTTGAGCAGTGTGTGTTGCCATTGATGACATATGGTACTGAGACGTGGTCCTTAACTGTTGGCCTTTTGGAAAAACTCAGAGTCACACGGCAGGCAATGGAGAGAGCTATGCTCGGAGTTTGTCGATAGAATCCGAAACGTGGGCATTCGCCAAAGAACCAGAGTCACCGACATATTGCATACAGCTGTTAAAATTTGCAAGTTGAATGGCAATGGATGAATGAATGGCGGACTGTCGTTCAGTGTGGAGGTTAAGGGGGAGGCCTATGTTCATCAGTGGACATCTTCTGGCTGATGATGATGTTGATGGACAAAGCGTTCTAGATAATCT
Source organism: Agriopis marginaria (assembly GCA_932305915.1). NCBI lineage: Eukaryota > Metazoa > Arthropoda > Insecta > Lepidoptera > Geometridae > Agriopis > Agriopis marginaria. The sequence continues at coordinate 23,953,805 of OW029914.1, read as the reverse complement.
TTAGACGTAACTAACCTGCCTAACCTAATCTACAAACTATTTACGAGATGTATTTGGTTCACGCCAAGTCCCGAAATCTCTTCTCATCGCGAATGTCATTCGTTTTAATAAATGAAACTACATCCATCTCAAAAGAAAAATAACACTATTTTCTCCATTACGTGGACGTGAAAAAAAGCGTATAACGTAAGCGTGACATTCGTATCTCTCGAGATAACGTGACAGGGCAGACGTGACAAAAAATACGGTGTCACGCCGTGGAAATTAAGTCGACGCAGTCAAGTTGTGTTTTAATTATATTTTGGGTGTTTTTTTTTGTAAGTTGACAGACGAGTTTTGAGTGAAACATTTTAATTATTGCTAACAGAGATAAGTACTAGGTAACTGGGTAAAGAGACGGGCAAGTCACTCGCCTAAGTTAGCGTCTAGCTCGTCTATAAAAGAGACTTTATATAAACTGGCCAAGTGTGGGTCGGGCTCAGGCACTGAAGGTTCGTACCACCACAATATACAATGATTTTTAATTTAGAACTCTGAGAGAAGGGCTGTGTCCCAGCAGTGGGAAAAACATAGATTGACAATGATAATAAAAAAAAAGCTTTCTACTTAAAAATTAAAATTTATTAAAATAACTTTTTACAAACTAGCTTTTTCGTTTTCTTCCCAGCATTTGATACCCATATCATGATGGTAGATAAAAACATTTTGTTCACCATCTTGGGGCGTCCGCTATATTGTATGCCAGAGCGGGCACTAAAACAGACACCGCTTTATGGTTGATATTCCGAAAACCCGTACAAAGCGCTTTGATTCCGCTTTTATTATGCGTACTGCTAGTCAGTGGAATGCGCTGCCTGAATGGGTGTTCCCCCATAGTTACAATCTGGGTGTCTTCAAATCACGAGTGAATCAGTTTCTCCTAGACAAGCGTGCTCCATCGTAGACCGCATCGTCGCTTTACATCAGGCGAGTTGGCGGTCAAACGCAAGCCTATTAATAGATATTAAAAAAAAATAGGTACGTACGTACATACCTACTAACTAACAAGCAAGTTGAATAAAAGCTTATAAAATACTTTTATAAATAATAGGCTTACGTTAGAAGAAACCGATTCACTCGTGATTTGAAAACACCCAGATTGTAACTATCGGGGAACACCCATTCAGGCAGCGCATTCCACTGACTAGCAGTATGCAGAATAAAAAGACAGACTGACAACAAAGTGATCGTATAACTAACTTCTTACAAAAATGCCTTGACAGCTGTTCTAATTTTAACAAAAAAAAAAAACATTTCTGTGGTTTTCCCTGAGAGATTGTGACTCTGTAGAAATTGTATCTCGATTCTTGTATGATATCAACTCTCTCCCTCTGTCAGGTGAGTTTATCTTACAAACACTTAACAATAATAACACCTTTTCGTTACGTCTGTCTGTGACCATACATCACGATCACACCTCGTTGCTTCGTTAGTCGTAACAAGCGTTATAACGACATAATAGGCGTTATCAGTAGCGAGTGGCTGTAATCAGCTTGTAACGGTCCGTTACCTGCTTAAAGAGCATATCGCACGGTACGTAGTTACGCTTTGAATATGCTTGTATGGAAACATTGTAACGATTGAAATTAAACATTTTTATCGGATGTTATCGCGCGTATTTTACATTATTTTAATTCATGGAGTTTCGAAGACCGCAGTGAACGTGATCACAGTTAGGGTGGGTTGCACCAACTTACTTTAGCTTTAAAATTTTCGTTAAAGTACCGGTTAGGAAAAAAAATAATAACCATCTGATAATTGTTAAATGTCGTCATAACTTTAACTGTAACTGCCCACGCTTCGCTATTGTTTATTTTAAATATCTGTCAGATGCATAAAATATAATTCCAGCTTTGCATCTGGAGTTAATAAGGTATCATTTGACTTGCAACCCTGTAACTAAAACCCTTTAACTATGCTAGTGAATACGCTGGTGCAACGCATTTCGCAGTATCTGCTAAAGTCAGCGTTAATGTTATTGTCAACTTTGTCATAAACCTTAACTTTAACTGCTACTATGGTGCAACCAAGCCTTAGACTAGATGAAGTCCAGTCTACTCGTGACCAGGGACCCTGCAAACGCGACAGACCGCAGACGTAGACAAACAACGTAGACCGCATCATCGCTTAACATCAGGCGAAATGGTGGTCAAAATCAAGCTTATTATTTATATTAAAAAAAAGGACAGCCTAACAAAGAACAACAAAATTAGCATAATGTCATAAATTTTCTTTGCAAACTAATTTAAGATCGTTTATGCTATCTATAGACAACGAAGGCCTATAGATAGATCAAACGATCTCTAATTTCAGGATTCCAAAATGCTGGCCGCGTTACTTTACTGGATTGTGAGGCTAAATTTCTGACCAAAATATAGGCTACCATTTCGGTCAGACCCATTTGACATTTTCCAGCTGTAGACCAGCTAAGTACTTGAAGCACGATAAAAGCTTAACACGATAAGGAAATGGGCAAAAATATATTGAATAGAATAAAGGAAATAAAACAGCTGCGCCTGAAATGCTTATAACAAATTGTTTCGTCGGATCGTATAAATTAGCACCTACTACTTTATTTCATTTTCCCTGTTTTATACGCAGATATAAAAGGTATTCTTTTTTAACCGACTTCAAAAATGAGTTTCAGTTCTACTGTATTTTTGTGTTAAATTTCATGTTAAATTTATTCATATACGGGGTGTAAGGGGAACACTCTCAAAGCCAAAAGAATGTAATTGTACTCATCATTATGAACAACTTTTACTATGGGACCAACCCTGAAATCGCGAAAAAAATATCAGCTGTTCTATAGAAGACGGTCATTGACACTCGACAAAATGTATGGAGCAGCAGAGGTGTGTATGTTACATTATCGCCGATTATAACCTTAGTGTTTTTTTTTTATATGAAACTAGCGACCCGCCCCGGCGTCGCACGGGAGTAATTTACGTGCAAAGCCTTATCTTAGCCTTACCTTACGGGCAGGTCGCTAGTTATATATAAAAACCTTCCGTGAAAAATAATCTAACTAATGGTGAAAAGCGCATCAAAATCCGTTGCGTGGTTTAGGAGGAGTTAGCGGTTATACAGACAAAGGACAATCCAGATGCTCAAGTAATTGATTGTTTGACTATACTTTATTTCCATGTTTTAGCTAAACATGTAGATAACAATACAAAAAAAATCGTCACCAGGAATATCGGCATCGGATATATCAGGGTTTTTTTTTTGTTATTCATCTGATGGTAAGTGTACGAACATTACATTTAGCAGTACCATTCTGTTTCCTAACCACGAAAAACGTTCAGCCGGTCGTAAATACAATAAATGGTAACCGAGCTTGACCACAAATGGAGCGAGCCTTTCACAGACCAGGGAAAGATAGATGTGTAACATAAAAAAATATATATAAAAAGCGATGTTTTACCACTTTTAAGCAACGTTTGTTACTACAGATGACCATGAATATATTATTTAATAAAGGCTTAATTTATTGTATTAAAGTTTCATGTGGTGGAGCAAAATCATTGCGCTTACACACAGTCGTGCGTTTGGCTACTTCTATTTTGAGGCTTTTCTCATATTTTTCGAAAACTATCGCTGTAATGTAAAATGTACCTTTACAGTTCCCTCCATAATTATGAAATCTTTATATTAAGATATCGTAGACATCATTTAGTAAATGGGTATTAGAATGAGTAAAAAAAAAACGGAGAGAAAAATGCAAATCAGTGTTACTTTCATAATTTTTTATATTCAATAAAAAGTCCTGAATCGTGTTTCGGTCTTTACCATTTTCTAGACAAAATGACACCTTTTTATTAGTTTTAAGCTAACTATGGAAGTAGACAAACTAAAACTAGAATGACCAAAATTGCACGTGGGAAAAGATGGCCTCATTTTTTTTAGAAATTCCGAATAGACATGAGATCCAAACACTTATGAGATTTGGTTGATGTGTATAAAATTGCTAAAATTATTTGACCAAGAAGTTTATAAGTTTTCATACTACTAATATTATAAATGCGAAAGTGTGTTTTTTTGTCGGTTTGTTCGGTGCAACGGATCAATGTGAATGTTTGCAAAGATTGTTCCAGGGCCGAAGAGTGATATTACCACTTATTATCCGTTAAAAATACATTTACTGAAGGAATTGCTGGATAGATCCTTCTGATCATTTTTATTCTGTACTACAGGTATCCACCATTTTTCTCCGTGAGATTCGCAAGCACGCGCGCCTAGTAAAGTTTTAGCACTTCGCTCGTTACTGTAACGTAATATTATAACGATTCGTTACGGTTTCGTTATGAATGTAACGGCTTAATTGATTTAGCGTTATGGGGTTATTGTCCTTGCTTGCGTGTTTTTGTGAAACTTTGACATTGCTATTTAAGGAGACGTAAGTTCCAAAATTTAAAACTGCATCCGGCACTGAAACATGGTCTCTCACCATGGGCCTCATAAGCAACCTCAAAGTCGCACAACGAGTTATGAAGAGGGCTATGCTCGGGTTTCTCTACGAGATCAAAACCGAAATGAGGAGATCCGTAGGTTAACGAAAGCAACCGACATAGCCCACCGGATTAGCAAGATGAAGTGGCAGTGTGCAGGGCACATATCACGCAGAACAGATAGCCGATGGGGCCGAAAGGTTCTGGAATGGAGACCAGGGACCGGTAAGCGCAGTGTAGGACGTCCACTCACAAGATGGATAGACGACCTAAAAGACACCGCGGATGGAGAAAAAACTAAAATACAACAAACGACTTTTTTTACGTATTTTTGTATAAGCTCTAATGTAAAAGCGGTAATACGTACAAGCGTCAAACTTGGTATGATTATAGTACATTTTTAAAAGTATAACAACAAATAATAAATAATGGCCTAGTGCAAGTCGGTGATTTACCAAGTTATAATTGTGTTATACTCGAGCGTCATTTTAGCAAAGCATTAAAAATGTGACTGCGTAGTAATTGCTTCGACTATTTTGGAAGGCGTTAGGTGTACAACAACAGATGGTTGTTTTTTGTGGTGGTACAGAACATTCAATGCGCGAGCCCGACTCACACTTGGCCGGTTTATTTTATAAATATAAAGTCTCTACTGGTAAATACTCATTGGATCGAATCAGCAGCTTTTACTGCTGTCTTACGAATAACATCTCTCCATCGAATCTTAGATTATTATACTCAGACACATTGTTTTTATCAATTTATTGAACTCCAAAACAAAAAAACTTCACCGAAATTCTACATTCATGAAAAACTACACTGAAAAGAGGAAAAAAGATATAAATAGTCCAAAGAGAAAAAAGGACAGAAACGAGGGTAGATTTCAAATCGTCATCGCAATATCCGAGATTAAAAGTAACGCCTCGGTTGGCAGGAAAATAGTACAGTGGCGGACACAACTGTTTAAAAAGAGTTTTTTTTTTGTTTCTGGTCGTTAAGGTAAATTGTATTGTTTCGGGGCGCAGTTAGTCGTGGCTCGCTGGATCGACGTCATTGGAGTTAAAATGGTCAGTTTGTTTTTGTAATTCGCTTTTTTGGTGAGGGAATTATATAGAAGGGTTTTTAGTGTAAGATAAGACCAACGTGGCTCAAAAACGATTATTCAAGAAGAATTGATTATTCGCGCTTTTGGCGTGATTCGGAACGCACCTTTTGATCGAAGAGGACTTTGACTGTTTACAAACATGCTTGAATAGTTTAGTATTTTTTTTAACACGAGTCTTGACGCTTATATTTTCTCGGTATAATTTTTTTGTAATTCTGAAACAAAGATAATATTATAATCAGTTGATCGCGCACGAGTCATAATTTGCTTGTGCAAGATGTACCTAACCCACGTCGGTCGCGGGGAGGGGTGTTAATGTAATTTCGCATTTTTTAAAGTTCAGCTTAATCGATTTCGACAGGTACGAGCAAACGACAGTTTATGTTTTACGTCTCGTTCGTTTGACCGCTATAGGAGCTTACCTTGTAGGTCGTAAAACACAAAAATATTAATTAATACGACTAACTCGTAGAACACAAAAATATTAATCAACTACTAGTACTACTGGTTTACTAGGTAGTTTTTCAAGATCAAGTGAGGGTAGGAGAACAAAACACCCGATCTTCTCGCCGGACTCACCCGCAGTGTTCAGTCAGCCTGTGACCACGGCCATTGTAACATGGTCGAAACGTCGAGTGAAACGTACATATTTTTACCTAAATAAAATAATACGTGATAAGTCCCGATAAGCATTAATAACATAACTAATAAAAGTACACAAGTAAAACTAGATAGTACATCTAGTAGTAGAATTACACGAGTCTTCATGTAACAAGAATTATAAGTAAATTTTGAAATTGGTTTGGAAATTTAGATATATTTTGAATGATAAAGATCTATTGGCGCGTTTTGGCAGCTAAGCCGACTCGTATGCCTTGACGGACGTGACGATGTATTACGATAAATATATATATTTCATCTTCCAGGGTGTGGGGGAACGACAGAAGAGGGCGTCGCTTCTATTCACTCCGTTCTACGGTTACCGCAAACAATTACAGCACGCTTTTAACATTTTCGTGCGCGTCTGCTCTAGCCACCAGCACACCTGAATTTCGAGTCGGGCACCGCCAATATTCCTTCAGGTATTTCCCTGAAAATGCCCTGAAATGCCGCCTAGCGTTTGGAATATGCTTTGAACCGAGTTTTCGCGTCTTGTGAGCATTACTGCGAAGTGTAGTTGAATATTCCATGTATTTCGGGATAATTAAAGGGCACGAAAAATCGTCACCGCTTTAGGACTGATATTCCGAAAACCCGTACGAAGCGCTTTGATACCACATTTATTGTGCAAACTGCTAGTCTGTGGAATGCGCTGTCTGAATGGGTGTTCCCTGATAGTTACAATCTGGATGTCTTCAAATCACGAGTGAATCTGTTTCTTCTAGGCAAGCGTGCTCCAACGTAGACCGCATCGCTTAACATCAGGCGTGATGGTGGTCAAACTCAAACCTATTATTTAAAAAAAAATTATAGTTCGTTGTTGGTAATTTTATTTTAGGGGTTTTTCTTATGACCTATACCTATAATGTAGCTAAGTGGTTGGCACAACGAGCTATGGAGAGGGCTATGATCGGGGTTTTTCTACGAGTTCGGTACATCACACTTCTGATACATCAGAAATGAAGAGACCCGTAGACGAACGAAAGTTATACCAACATGCGTATAGACGTTGGGTCTCTCTGTATCTTTAATCGCATTTACAACGGGGAGTGTTCCGAAGAACTGTTTCATCTGATTCCGGCGTCGCGTCATAATTCACTTATAACCAGCTATTTCTTGAATAAATCAATATTGTGCCTTTGCTAAGCTTCTATTCCTTGAAACTACAAGTTCCAGCCAATGAAACAAACAAACCTCAAAAGTCACGAATCCAAGATGCGGATTATTGATCGTAATCCGGTGCTCTAATTAAATTCGTTGCGGGTTCGGAGTTAATTTAGTTTTCTCGCGGGACTCCGAGGTACGAAGTACAAGCAGGGGTAAAGTTACTGCCTATGAAGGATCCAAACGAACGAACAGTAACAGAGGTTTCTTAGTTTTGAGCTAACAAACAACAGTGCATTGCAGCGTTAAGTTCTCTCATAGTTCTACAAACTAACAGACAAAACAATTTTTTCATATTGTCAGCAAACTGTGTCATCAATCTGGATTATTTTCCGAAATTTGATCTAAATACACATCTTTTTTCATCTTAACTGCTGGCCTTTTGGAAAAACTCAGTCTCACAGCGGGCAAAATCGCCGATACAGCTGCAAAGACTTGTAAGTTGATGTGTTAACAGGCAGGCTACACGCTCGAAGAAACGATAACCGATGCGGAAGAAAGGTTCTTGAATAAAACCACGAACCGGAAGACGCAGCTTAGGTAGGCCCCCCACTAGATGGACCAACGACATTGTGAGAGTTGCTGGCATCCAGTGGATGCAGATGGCAGGCTGTCAACTTTGAACTTTTCGAACAACAACCCGCACCCGCATTCTTCAGTCTTCCCGTGAACATAGTGCATGTAACCGAACTGAAATAATTATCGGGAGCTCCATCAACAACCTTATGACGGTAAATATCCCGTTCATCATAATTTCAGCCATAGGACGTCCATTGCTGGACATAGGCCTCTCCCATCGATCTCCAAAAGGGCCGGTTGGAAGCGCCCTGCATCCAGAGTTTTCCTGTGGTCTCTTTTAGGTCATCTATTCATCTAGTGGGTGGATATCCTACGCTGCGCTTACCGGTCCGTGGTCGCCATTCGAGAATCTTTCAACCCCATCGGCCATTTGTTCTGCGTGCTACGTGCTCTGCTTATTGCCACTTAAACTTGCTAATCTTGTGGGCTATGTCGGTAACTTTATTTCATCTACGGATCTCCTCATTTCTGATTCGATCTCGTATACAGGGTGTAAGGGGAACACTCTCGAAGCCAAAAGAAGGTAATTGTACTCATCATTATGAACCACTTTTAGTATGGGACCAACACTGAAATCGCGAAAAAAAAATCTGCTGTTCCATACATTTTGTCAAGTGTCAATGACCGTTTTCCATAGAACAGCTGATATTTTTTTTGTGATTTCAAGGCCCGTTACCGTATTAAAAGTTGTTCATAATGATGAGTTCAATTACCTTCTTTTGGCTTCGAGTGTTCACCTTACACCCCGTATAGAGAAACCCCTAAGCATAACCCTTTCCATAGCTCGGGTTGAGCTTGTTTATGAGTCCAATCGTGAGAGACCACGATTCAGTGCCCCGTAATAATTATATCATTGCTGGTAACACACACTGGTTGAAGACTTTCGTCTTAAGGAACTGAGGTATTTTGGAAAATATACCGTTAATAATCATATAACTACATGCTTAACTATTGAAGAGCTCTTTCTCATGTAGACAGTATCGGCACAGAGGACTATAGACCTAGAGGCTCAAACTAGAGGTACTGTCGAGTGGAGTACACAGTTACTGTCGGGAATGAGTGGTGTATCTAATTATGTTAATGACTGTACCTACTGTGGATCTACAAGAATTACGTATATCTCATAAATTAGGGTTGTACTATTGTAGTCAGTTCTACCAGCATAATAAACTCGTGGAAGCTAATTGAATTTGGCTCAATAAATAACAATAATTTTTTTCAAGAGAATTACGCATTTGAGAAAGCCTTTTATGCATATTTCAGAGCGCCTTAATGCGACGCGTGGCCAAAATATTGGCGTGTTTCTGGCTCAACGCATAAGCAATGCCATTCAACGTGGTAATGCCGCCAGCATGATGGGTACGCTGCCAACTGGTAGTGGGCTTGAGCCTTTTGATTGTCTTTAGACCTTCAACGGTCTATGGGCAGTCTAACTGTATTTGTAGTGTTAGTATTAGCTTGTATTTTGTTTAGTTAATAGAAGCATTTTATAATGTTAATTAAGTACAACAATTTAATAAAACAATCGTCATCATCATTATCAGTCTAATCATGTTCCTACTGCTAGGACACGGTCTTCTCTTAATGGGAGAGGGTGGGATGGGATGAGGAGGGGTGGAGAAAAAATCAGCTATTCCATAGAAAACGGTCATTGACATTCGTCAAATGTATAAAATGTATGTATTCGGCGCAGTTACCTGCATTATGTTCACGGGAAGACTGAAGAATGCATGTGGTTGGTCGAACAATTAAAAAGTTAGGTGCAGACAAAACTAATACTGGATTCCACGCACTGACGAGTTGAAAGCCATCACCTCTATCATATAACTTTAGTGAGCAACCGTAATGGTTTAAAACAGTGTTTTTCAATGAATAACTCTGCAAATCTAACTTCTAGATTGTATTCACTGATGACCCTTGATTCGTATCCTGAAAATCCTTTTCTAAATCTCTTAACATTCCAAATCTCTTAAATCCGGCCCGATGCAACATTCTATCAATTCCTTGTCCGGTTTCGATATATCGAACGAAACCCGGTATAAAGTCGGTAAAACCCGGTATAAAATCGGTACTACTTTATCTTTATTGATATTTTACTCTCAGATATCAGTCTGAGCTTTCAAGCGGGTTTCCTCGGGGATTTTCGGCTGAAATTCTATTAGGTCTGTCTGTACCTTTTATACAAAATGTTTCGGAAACGTATCTATGTTAGCTTAATTTGTTAGATATAACTAGAAATAGTAAGTATCTGTAAAGGTTAGGCTCGTTTTAAAATATTAAATAAATAAACAAGTTTTTTTGTACTAAATAAATACCTAATTGAAATCTGAACACAGTGGCGCCCTTGTTATTTTTCATCATCATCAGCCAGAAGACGTCCACTGCTGAACACAGGCCTCCCCCTTTAACCCCCACACTGAACGACAGACTGCCTTATGCATCCAATGGATGCCTGAGACTCTCACAATGTCGTCGGTCCATCTAGTAGGAGGCCTACCTACGCTGCGTATTATTTCATAGAATTTTGTCATTTTGAACTTCAAATAATCCTTACTAATATTATAAAAGCGAATGTAACTTTGTCTCTCTGTCTGGATGTTTATTCGCTTTTCACGACTAAACCACTAAGCCGATCTTAACGAATTTTGGCATGATGATAGTGTACATCATATGGACGAACATAGGGTACTTAATTATACTTATTCTCCCTGAAAATGCGGGAAAATTGGAAAATCGCGGGTAGGACCGCGGGATTAAACTAGTAGTTTATAACTCATATTTTATTATTTAGTTCTGTGATAGTAGTAAGGAAGAATACCAAGCATTAATATTACCATAGAGAAATATACTATACTAGATATATTACAAATACGTACGTAAATATCACTAGTAGGTACTTATTCAGGGTGTAGTATCTACATAAGCTTTGAATCCAATGTTTCCAGAGGGCGGCAAAGCGTGAATCCATTTTGGGAGTCCCATGTCATCCCCAATCAAAAGCTACCTCCCGACAGCTAGCTTATTGAATATTTAAATATTCTTTATGAATATTAGATTATAATTTGCGAGAAGTAATTAAAAATAGCATTAATATGTTGCTAATGTGTTTATGTTAAAATTAATTTGGGAAGGTTACTTTTAGTGATTTTTGGGAAAACCTCTTTAATAAAAAATAATATTTAAGATACAATTTGATTTTTCTGTGTCTACATATATTTTTCTGTCGTTGTAAATAAATAACGAGTATATCTCTCTATTCTTTTACAAAATTTTATTTCAACTAGCTGACCTGACAGACGTTGTCCTGTCTTAGAACTGTCAAACGCGCAAAGTTAAAATTGTAAATCTTATTTTTTACACCTTGGGTTACATTATTGCAGTTTTAGTTAGGATCCCTATTTAAAAAAAAATATTTAATATAGCCTATGTTACCCGGGGGTAGTGTAGCTTCCCAACAGTGAAAGAATTTTTCAAATCGGTTCAGTACTTTCAGAGCCTATTTAATGCAAACAAACAAACAAACAAACAATCAATCAAATCTTTCCTCTTTATAATATTAGTATAGATATACTAGCCGTTACCCGCGACTTCGTTCGAGTAGACTTTCACCTAAACTGTCAACACCCTTTTGGACACTTTGATTCGGCCCTTTCGCAAAAAAATATATAGATAAATATAGATAAGACAACAATTTAACGAAACGTAATTCTAATCTTTGCCGAATAATAGTTAACACAAAAAAAAAATTCAGAATAGGTCTATCCGAAATATATATTTTCTCCATAAAAAAGCAACAAGAAAACTTGTTAATCCAGTTCTCAAGAAAAAGTACTTTTTCAATCTGCCTAAGTCGATGGAAGTTTTGCGAAAAGCTAAACTTTTTAGACAAACACCTATCAAAATATTCTAGAGCCTAGTTTTATTGAAAAATAAGTTTTCGGTGTTATCGTATTCAGAAAACATGAGAAAATATGAAAACTTGGAAACTTTACTCAGTAATAAACCTTGCTAGACCAAATAAGTAGGTATCTTTAGTAAGGTTTTATTTTATTAACCGACGAAAGAAGGTAGGTATCAATTAGACTTACAGCCACACTCAGAGACGTTACTTAAGTTTAGGAATACTTAAAATTGCTCGGTCAACTTCTCGTTGACGGAAATTGTCACATGAAAACGAGACAGAGCAATTTTAAGTATTCCTTAACTTAAGTAACGTCTCTGAGTGCGCCTGTATGTGTATTTTTTTTGTATTTTTGTGACGCGATTACTCCGACAATTATAAATTGATTTTGATAATAATTTTTTGTTTGGTAGGTGGTTCAGAAGTGGTCCCTTATAAATTTTATCGAAATTTATACAGCGCTTTTTTTTATATCAACAAAAATAAAAAATATATTCACAGATGACGTTAGTAGTTATGGTTTCTTTCAGCAAAAGTTTTGGTGAAGACTTTCAATCTCTGTTTTAAGTGTAATTTTTCTAGTTTTATAGTTTACTAGCGACCCGCCCGCCCGGCTTCGCACGGGTGTAATTTACGTGCGAAGCCTGGGCAAGTCGCTAGTTATATATATAAACCTTCCTTGAAAATGTATCTAACTAATGGTGAAAACCGCATCAAAATCCGTTGCGTGGCTTAGGAGGAGTTAGCGGCCATACAGACAAGACGCGGAAAGCGACTTCAATTTATACTATGTAGAGAAGTTTGTACATGTAGGTATATCTTGAAGTAGGTTTTTCGTCCTAAAAATTAACTTTATGCTGACACCATTTCAAAACATTTTTTATTCTTGTAAATTTAGAGCCCTTTAATTTAGTTACAATCTAGCCTAATGTTAGGCCAGTAAGTAATTTAATTCAAACTTAAACTTTTTAGTATAGTATATTATAAACTAAAAAACCGGCCAAATGCAAGTCGGGCTCGCGCACTGAGGGTTCTTTACCACCACAAAATAAAATAATCGTAATTTAAAAAACGATTTAGTCCGACTTAACGCCTAAAAAAATACCCAAGCAATTGCTACGCCGTCAAATAGAATATTTTGCAAGTGACGCCTGTGGAGTTGCAGTATGACTTTTAATGAACAGAAATTTGTCACCGACTAGCACTTGGCCATTATTTATTGTTATACTTTAGAGTGTGTACTATAATCATGCCAAGTTTGACACTTGTTCGTATTACCGTTTTAACATTACAGCTAATACCAAAATACGTAAAAAAATACGTTTGTTGCGTACCCCCCTTTTGTTTTTATTATTGTTTTTGAATTTATTATTATTTGTTAGCTAACCCGCCGTAACATTACATATTCTGTGAAAATTTCAACAGGCTATCTATTATGGTTCGAAAGATACAGCCGTTAATAGGTAGCACAGACAGACGGACAGACGAAGAGAACGGACGGACGGACAAACAGACATCGTAGGCTTAGTAATAGGGTCCAGTTTTTACCCATGGGAACCCTAAAAATGTGTCCCTAAACACGTTTCTTATTGTCTCTATTAAGGCGAAGACACTGTTCACGTGTTCTTTACCACATAACACTAAAACTTTGTTTTTCACTAAACTAACTACTGTTTTGTTCGTCTATTTTGACATTATTTTCGTTTGCGTGGGATTTTTTCCCGTCGACAATGTAGCATTTATGATCGATGGACAAAAACAATACGAATATGTCGGACAAAACACTTCGCGTGTATGAAAACAAAGCGTGAGCCAGTTTCGTGTGGATCTTCCAAAAAGTAACAAAAACCATTTCAGGTTTCAAGAGATTTTCGACTTTATTTTGCGTGAATTTGTTTTACATTAGTTTTGTTTGCAAAAATAAATATAAAAATCTAAGGAAATATGTTCAGAAGTTTAAGCAAATTTTTTTTTTGCTTTCGTTTGACCAGTTAGCTGATGTTAAGCGATGATGCGGTCTACGATGGAGCACGCTTGCCTAGAAGAAACCGATTCACTCGTGATTTGAAGACACTAACATTCATAACTAACGGCTAACATAAAAAATGATATCCGTAAATTATATGCCAAAAATTTGCTGTCAAACGTCTAAACGGTCCGCGACCGTCTTACTTAAAAATAAAATCTTGTTTTAGAATGCGTGTTACCATCTTCGACTATAGCACCATTTACTTCAGGTGTGACAACACCTAGCATGTCAAATTGGCAGCGCAGCACAAGCGACGCAAATATGCTAACCTTGGCAGTGGTTACATATTTGAGGCGTTTGGGGTCGAGACATTGGGCCCTTGGGGACCGGGAGCTCACCTCATTTTCAAAAACCTTTCAGAGCACCTGGTTAATGCGACGCGTGACCAAAATGCTGACGTGTTTCTGGCTCAACGCATAAGCATTGCCATTCAACGTGGTAATGCCACCAGCATGTTGGGTACGCTGCCAACTGGTAGTGGGCTTGAGCATTTGGATTATCTTTAGACCTTCAACGGTCTATGGGCAGTCTAAATGTATTTGTAGTTTTAGTTTTAGGCTGTATTTTGTTTAGTTAATTAAGGCACTTGCCCTGTTAATCAAAGCATGTCGGTCATAAAAATATTCCAACACGATAAAAACAATTTTACACAGAGCACCCATCGTTTCAACAAAGTGCTACAAAATACTTGTCATCTACATAAAAATGTAGGTAAGTCGTCCAAATCCGATCATTTGTTAGTAATAAAATACAGCTTTACATGCGTAATATCCGTAAAATCTATCATTGTGAGGTAAACTGGGGTAACACTGCCTGTGGGGTAACATTGTCGGGTGAAGGCAACATTGCCGCGTATCTACAAAATTGCGGTTCACTTTACGCTGGCACATGTTTGAGTAGAGATGGGCCGTAACACCGAGATTTATTTCCCGGGATAAAAATTTCCCAGTAAAGTCTTATTTCAAACTAGCGGTCCGCCCCAGCTTCGCACGGGTATAAATTATAGCCTATGTCACCCGGGGATAGCGTAGCTTCCCACCAGTGAAAGAATTTTTCAAATCGGTTCAGTAGTTTCGGAGCCTATTCAATGCAAACAAACAAACAATCAAATCTTTCCTCTTTATAATATTAGTATAGACAACGGGGACACCGGTAAAATCTTAGATATGTGGAGTTTTTAAACCCTGACGCAAAAAAGAGTGTTATAAGTTTAATTTTTTATCTGTGTATGTGTGTCTGTTTGTTACATGCGGCTGCTCACAAGCGGCTAGCTGATTTTGATTAAGTGCTTTTTTGTGTTTGAATGGTGACTTGATTGGGAATGTTTTTATTAATATAATTATATGATTCCAGAATTCTGCCGTTTCGGAGATTATAAGCTCTTTTGTTATGACATCGTGATGATCCGCTCCACATTTTATTGCCATACCCAATTAGGGTCATTATGTGATGCCTACAACATGGTGACCATGGTACATAATATACGGGGAACATTCTTCCCCTCCCTCCCCTCTCCGAGTGTGTTCCCCTTACACCCTGTATGTATGTATGTAAATTTCATGATATGCAATAAATTATTGAGGATTAAGTTTCAAAAAATCTATTTGTATTACTTGTGTATGCCGTGAAACGAGACAAAAAATAGAGCAATTCACAAGAAATGATAATGTTTAAAAAAATACGCGAAACCATACATAAAACCACAAAACTCAATCAGCCTAAAAAAATCATCGCACTTGACGTCAAGATATGACACTTTCAAAACTTTTCGAATTCCAAGACTCAAACAAGAACTTTGAGACCATATCACCTGCGGTTGCCCTGGCGATAACAATTCCCCCTCTTACCCTGACAAATGTTTCACATTACGCACTGACACAGTTCATTGCAGAGGGATAACTTGGACCAGATTTTTAACTCCCGATGCTAAAATAATGGTGTTATAAGTACAACGTTTTCAGGGCAAGCATGCGAGTAGATGGCCAAACGCGAGCTTATTATTGAAAAAAAAAAGTGTATCTATCTGTGCGTCTGTGTATCTTTGTATTTGTGTTATCTCATCTGTACGTGGCACAAAACTATGTGGCATCTAGCTCCGAAACGGCTAAACAGATTTTAATTTAGTTTTTTTGTCTGAAAGGTAACTTGTTTCCATATATTGACTTTGAGATTTGGAGGACAGCATGTCTAGTCAGGGGCCTTACGGCTACTTGTTTGCGTTTATGTTTAGATGATTGCGAAAAGAAACGCGACCGCAAACCGTATGTCGGCGCTTTAAGGTTCACGTTCGCGTGATTTTTAGGTAGCCGTGAGGCTCCTGAAATGAGAATTGACTCTCAACTGTGTCAAGTAGATTTGTGTTTAGTTACCTCTCTGCAATATTCTGTGCTTATAACACCCTCGGCGGTTGAAATACCCCCCACCTGTGTAAATAAAAATTAATTCGATACTGTTCTTTTAGCTTGTTTTGCGAAATAAAAAAGGTTAAGAGCCATGTTTGGGCGTTTGCTAAAGTAATTAACAATTTTATGAAACGCTTCGGGGTAATACGCATTTTGTTATCTGTTTCTGAGCAGAATTTACTCACAAAAATAGCAAAAATATTATTTACTAGCTGTCACCCGCGTCTTCGTACGCGTAAAATTTTATATAATATTTCAACCACCTTTTGCCCCCATTTATTCAGTCCTTTCGCAATTTATTTTTAGCGGACCTCAACCTACCCCGTAAGTAATTTACTTGCCACAGCTTCTTAATTACAAAACTGTCTACAAAAAATTAAAACGTCCATTTCCCCTCCTTAATCCGTCTTTTTCGGAAATAATTTAAAACAGTATTTATTTTATTTCAAACCTAACATCAAAAACATAGGACTTTCATACAAATTTCCAACCTTCACTTGCCCCCCTTAATTCAGCCCTTTCGCAATATTATTTTTTAGCGGACCTCTACACCCCATAAGAAATCTACCTGCCAAATTTCAGCTTCATAATTTAAGTAGTTTTCGAGATTCGTGATGAGTGGGTGAGTGAGTAGATGAATTTCGCTTCTATATATAAAGACTAGCTGTTGCCCGCGACTTCGTACGCGTAGACTATCATATAAACTTTCAACCCCCTTTTGTCATCCTTAATTCGGCCCTTTCGTAAAATCTTTTCTTAGTGGACCTCTACACCCCATAAAGAATCAACCTGCCAAATTTCAGCTTCGTAGGTCAAGTAGTTTTCGAGATTTCGTGTTTAATGAGTGAGTGAGTAGATGAATTTCGCTTTTATGTAATATATAGATTTTTGACAAAAAATGCGAATATTAAGAAACCTTTTTAAAGCCTTTACCAATGATTTATTTAGTAAATTAATTAATTTAGTGCTGTTTTGATTCCAGCGTTTAAAAACAGTGAAGGAAAACATCATGAGGAAACCAGTGTGTCCAAGAATTTTAAGGCATCAATGCATGGCCAGCATGGTGGCCAAGAAAGTCAATGACGAAGTGTCCAAAATAAAATAAAAAATCTAAATTCAAAAAGCTTAATAAAAAATATAATATATTGATTTATTAACGGGAATGACATAGGGTTCTTCAAAATACGAGTTAATAGAGTCCTAAAGGGCCGGCAACGTATTTGTGACGCCTCTGGTGTTACAAGTATCCATAGGCGATGGTGACTGCTTACCACCAGGCAGCCTGTCTGCTTGTTTGCCACCTATAGCATAAAAAAATTAAGCAATAAGTTGACACCACAAGAGAATTTACCAAAAAGCAAAAAGTACATTCTACAAAAATCCTTCCAGATCTAACATTTAATAAACGAAATTACACTTTTACAACAGAAAAGTAATTCTCCAAAAGCGCGCCATAACAATAAAGTGATAAAATATATGTAACCCACCATTTTCTTTATTTCCCACCATAAAAGATAACTTCTATTGAAATTTTGTGACATATTTGAATTTTGGGTATAATTTTGTAACGTATTTGAAATTCAGGCTATAATTTTGTCGGGACGGCCGTTCTGCGCGACTGTAATATATGACATTATTACTTACAGGGGAA
Source organism: Agriopis marginaria (assembly GCA_932305915.1). Taxonomy (NCBI): domain Eukaryota; kingdom Metazoa; phylum Arthropoda; class Insecta; order Lepidoptera; family Geometridae; genus Agriopis; species Agriopis marginaria. Next base: position 23,935,824 of record OW029914.1, on the reverse strand, counting down.
TTTCAGAATATGTCCCACTCATTTTGGGGTAATTTAATTTTGGAACGGGGAAAAATCGGGCCAGATGCTCTTGAATGGGTAGGCTGGCGTGCGGTTCCACTTACAGGCGAAATGTTAGTGGTTATGAAGCTTCTTAGTCTTAACACTGCGTAAGGTAGCGAGTCTGAATTTTCTATGGGATTCTTTTCAGAGGATGTACCCGTACGAAGCGCTTTGATTCCACATTTATTGTGTGAACTGCTAGACTGTGGAATGCGCTGCTTAAATGGGTGTTCCCCGATGGTTACAATCTGGGTGTCTTCAAATCAAGAGCGAATCGGTTTCTTCTAGGCAAGCGTGCTCCATCGCTTAACATCAGGCGAGATGGTGGTCAAACGCAAGTTAAAAAAAAATCATCGCCAGAGGTAAACGTGATGGGAGATTGAGAGATAGACAAAACAGGTCCCAAGAAATCTAACTCAGTTCAGGTGGTTTAGATAAGTGCATGTTAGGCCTTACCACAGTATTTTTTACCAACTAAAAACTTGTTGTTGACAAGGGACCGAGGTGAATGAATTATTATTCACAAAGAGGATGATGAAGCTATAGGCAATTTTTCACAGATTAGGTTAATAATAAGGAAGTACAATTTACGTGCGCCAAACTATACAAAGTTGCGCATATAGACTGTAATAAGCCGAAAGGAGGTCATTGTACTAATCATTAGGAACAACTTTAATACGGGAGCAATCCTGAAGTCGCGCAAAATATATCAGCCGTTCCATAGAAAACGGTCATTGACACTCGACAAATATATGGAACAGCTGATTTTTTTGCGATTACAGTTTTGGTCAGTATAAGCTGTTCATAATGCTGAGTACAATGACCTCTTTTCGGCTTATTAGAGTCTATATGCGTAACCTTGTATAACAGTCGTAAAAGCAAAAAAAAAAGCTCCCTTTTCCGCACTTCCTTCTTCATGACATTTTATTCTTGGCCTTGACATTAAGCTTTGGAGTCTATACAATATATATACATACACAGAGTCGTCAAAAAATCAGAAACGGCAGAATTATACACGTTTCCGGTATCTTTGCCTAATCCGACCAGAAGCCGACGTAAACACGGACAGAGTGAAAAGCTAAAAGCATCCGTAGGGATCATCCCAGAATTTTAGCTCACGCGTATTCGACTGGCATGCTTTTAGAAATTGCACATTTTGTGCTGCTCCTGGTGGTAAGCGATCACCGTCGCCTATGGATACCTGCAACACCAGGGGCATCACAGACACATTGCCGACCTTAAAGACTATCTATGGAACAGCTGTTTTTACCTCAATTTTTTAGGGTTGGTCCCTTAGTAAATACGCGGATTTCACGCTCCATGCAAGAACGCCTTTGCAACTTTATGAATCATCATCATGGTATTGCCATTCTCAACGAAGACTTGCCAAAATTTATTTTAAAAAAAAAAGCTATAAAGTTACAGTACTGTATTCTACTTAGTGACATCTCTGAAGAAAGACTTGGCAGAGTGGCGCTATGATTGTTCAATTTAAGCTCGCCCCACTTTGCGGTAGATATGCGACAAGGCGCAGACAGGCGGATAATTGGCCGAACTAACCGAATTTGCGAAATTGTTAGAGTAATTGGAATTTTCTATAAATTGTGATTCAGATTTTATCACAGTATCTACTTTTTTCATGCATTAGATAACATCATTTATAGAGGTGAACGCACACTTTTACGCACCGCATGCGGCATATGCGTCAAATTCATCGAAATCAATACAAATTGCTAACTAATCTGTAGCAATTCATCACAGATTAGAGTACGGAGCTCATGACGAGACCAAAGCTGATAAATGTGCGTTCACCTTATAACTTATATTTGATTTGATTTTAATAGTTCAACATATAAAAATTGATTTGGAAAAAAATAATTTTTTTTCATTTCCTTTACGTCCTAAACTAAAGCTTGCGTCTACTTTGCAGCTTCCGGCATAAAATTACACTTACATCTCTACCTCTCAGATTTACTAAGAAACACCACTTGGCTGCATTAACTTTAGCTTACATTTACCTTTTTCTTTAAAATATATTCTTCAAAGATTGAGTAACAACTCTTCATTGTTATATGCAGCGACACAAATTGTAGATTAAGTAAATGATTGAATACATAATATACACATACAAGTCCCACCAGCGTTCATTTAATATACCATACGCAGTGATACATTAAGTGTATTTTTTCGGGACTTAGTTGAGTTCCAGTGGTAACCGTAGCAAAATTCTAAGAAAGAGGGTAGCTCGTTTTGTCTGAACCTAACTTTGAATTGTTCGACCAACCACCCGCATTCTTCAGTCTTCCCGTGAACATGGTGCATGTAACTGCGCTGAAATATCGGGAGCTCAAACCACAACCTTATCACGGTAAATATCCCGTTAATGATCATATAACTGGATTTCTTGTTATCTACGAAACTAATTATTGTAACGTTTTTATATGCAGAACTATTTAATTATTGAACTATTGACCACTTTTGATTTTCTTGTAGTTAATTTTGCAAAACTTCTTTTGTTACTCAGTAACAAAACGGTAAAACAGGGCGGAACTACATCTATGAACTATTTCAGTGCGTAAATAGTTAATAGATTTAGTGAGTCAGTAAGAGATGCCTATTATTCAAATATGCAAGCGTACGCTCACCATCAAGCAAATGCCTTGTTTTTACTCCTTCATTATGCAAGAATGAGGAAGAAACGTTACTTTCTGGTAGATTTAATGCGTATAAAGCGAAATTTGGGTTTTATTGTGTGAAATCGTGTGTTTAAACGTTTCCTTAATCTTGTGGAGTAAATGTGGCGTGGTTTTAATATTTCGCGGTTTTTGTTTCACGATTCTTATTTTAAGATGTTATAAATCACGTATCTTATGTGATTTTTATACATTTTAACAATTAACGTTGTTATTTGTTTTATCTCCAACTAGCGGTCCGCCCCCGCCGCGCACGAGTATAGATTATAGCCTATGTCACCCGGGGATAGTGTAGCTTCCCGTCAGTGAAAGAATTTTTCAAATCGGTTCAGTAGTTTCGGAGCCTATTCAATGCAAACAAACAAACAAACAATCAAATCTTTCCTCTTTATAATATTAGTATAGATAAAAGAGCTTATTATCTTCAAACAGCTAACAGATTTTCTTTTTTTTAATGAGCAAGTGCCTTTATTAACGAAACAAAACACAAGCTAATACTAATACTACAAATACAGTTAGACCGTTGAAGGTCTAAAGACAATACAAATGCGCAAGCCCACTACCAGTTGGCAGCGTACCCAGCATGCTGGCGGCATTAGCACGCTGAATGGCAATGCCACCTGCATACTTTTCTATTTTCTATAATCATAGCTAAGAACAATCTCCATCACGTTTTATCTGCATCATAGTTTAAAAACTATCGGTTTTTTTTAACAGATAGATGTCATTTCGGAGAGTGTGCATCGGATCTGCAATTAGATCATTTAATTCCCTCCTGCCCATTTTCTATCGGACTGCCAGAGCGAGCACGAAAAATCGTCACCGCTTTATGGTTCATATTCCGAAAATCCGTACGAAGCGCTTTGATTCCACATTTATTGTACGAACTGCTAGTCTGTGGATTGGGCTGCCTGAATGGCATTAGTAAAAAGGTTTTTTTTTATTACAAACGTTCATCTAACCCTAAACTAAGCCAAGCTTGTGTTATGGCTGCCAGAGACTGAAATACATACACATATATTTTTATACTAGCTGCGCCCCGCGGTTGCACCCACCTAGTGATGAAAAATGGTGATGATGATGAAAAGTCTATGTCACTCTCTGGCTCTTGAACTATACCCATGAAAAAAATCAGGTGGATCCGTTGTTACGTTGCAGCGTGAAAGAGGAACAAATATCCATCCATCCATACATACAAACTTTCGCGTTTAAATTAGTAAGATAATAATTTTAATAGATATTAACAACCAGATATAGAACAAACACAAATGGTCATCACATGAATATTTGTCCTAGGTGAGAATCGAACCCACGCCCCCAAGCTCAGAAGGCAGGTTCACTACCAACTGGATCAACGGGTTATCTAAATTCAACATTATAATTTATTCCAGTGTATACACTGTCAAAGATATCGAATATCAAAGAAATTATGAAAACACCTCTACTGAAAACCCCACATCCCAAAACGCATTATTGGCTTTTTAATATTCCACGAAAGCTTGCAAAACAAACGACAAGAATGGACCAACAACGGAAAAAGGTTAAAAAGGGGCTAACAAAAAAGAAAACGGGTTAAAAATTCAATTCGCCCCGTAATTCCCAGGGTGGCAATAAGGTGAAATGCCTGCAATAACTCATCCTCGTTATAAGTGGTGACATTTCCGTTTCCCGAATGTCTTTTTTAAAAGATTCTTCCGGAAAGTCTGTTTTGGCCGGACGCGCACAGAGGGGTTAAATTTTAATTTGATGGCGCGATTTAAAGTTTTTATGGCAGTTTAATTCAGAAGGTAAGGTGAGTTTAGTTAAATTTTATAAGTTATTAAGTAGAGTTTTTTGTTTCTGTGCATTAACTTAAGAATGACTTTTTCAGGGTCTGCTAAAATACAATCATAATATGATTGTATTTTAGCAGAAATGTTATTACTTTTTAAACTTAAGTTTTTTGTAAAAAAAAATGTAGTCGTAATAGTCTTATTTTTAACCATCGACGCAAAAAGCGGGTTATTATAAGTTTGAGTGTGTTTGTCTTTGGGATCAAAGCACCAAACGGCTGAACCGATTGTAATAAAAAAAAATAATTTAATAGTAATAATGCAATATTCGGGACATTTTTGTACACATGGTCACCTGACCCCAAACTAAGCAAAGCTTGTGATATGGCTGCCAGAGACTGATATACATACATACACACATATATATTTTAAAATTCATAAATAAATATTAAGACCCAGATATAGAACAAACACAAATGTTCATCACATGAATGTTTGTCCTAGGTGGGAATCGAACCCAAGCGCATGAGGCAGATTCACTTCCAACTAGACCAACGGGCTATCTAAAAAATAATGTATTATACACTCTATATAATTTCACTATCTATGACATATTTTATGACAAGTGTGCGATATAAAACTCATAAATTTTGTTTATTGTTTTCTATAATGCTCTGTCGTTTCTGATAAAATTGAAATTTTCATTTTTATGGTCAATTTTATGGTGAAATGCGAAACGGATGGGAAAATTTGAATATAAAACGGGGTGTTATGGGGCTTGCAATTTAACTTGACACCTAAATATTGTGAAGCTGGTTTTAGCCTACTAATGCCGTGGACAGACTAAGTAAACTCTGGCAAACGAATGCGAGCGACCGTAGAAGAATGTTCCGCCAGAAAGATCAGTGGAAATCGCTCACTGTGTGTCACTACCTTCCCGGTGTTTCCGAGAAGCTACAACATGGGGTTCTTCAAAAAAGGTGAGTTAATAGAGTCCTAAAGGGTCGGCAACGTAGTGGTGATGCCTCTGGTGTTAAAATCATCCAAAAGCGACGGTGACTGCTTACCATCAGGCAGCCCGTCTGCTTGTTTGCCACGTATGGCATAAACAAAACCGGCTATGTGCGAGTCAGGCTCGCGCACTGAGGGTTCCGTACCACCACATAACTTGTTGGCTAATAAAGTTAAAAAAAATTGTTCAAAAAAACAACATCCCATCAACGCTCAGGCGGTCACCCATCCAAGTACCGGCCGCGCCCGACGTCACTTCGGTCGTACGAGAACCGGTGGTGAACAGAAATTTGATATCAACTCGCTATTGGCAATTATTTATTACTAGCTGAAACCCGCTACTTCGTACGCGTAGAACTTTCGCGTTTATAATATTATATAGTAGGATTTGTTGTTATACTTTACAGTGTGTGTACTGCAATGCCAAGTTTGACGCTTGTACGTACTACCGTTTTTACATTAGAATTAATATGAAAATACGTTAAAAATACGTTTTTTGCATGGGCACCCCCTTTCGTTTTTACTTTTTGAACGCAAAATGGTCCAATGAATGCAGAAAATGCCCGCTACAAAAGTAATATAGAATTAGACAAATTAAAACTACAATGTTCAATATTGCTTAAAGTGGGAAAAGAAGGCCTTACAACTTTATAGGCTCCTAGCCTCGTGTCCTACATTTGGCTCCAGTATAATTAAGGCCACTATGTGTATGAAATAGTGATGTTAAATACAGAGGAGTACCACTAAATTTAATTAATGTTATTGTTCAATTAAACGCTTGTTTAGTTTGATAACACTCCAAGTTACTCAACACTACGTGACGCGACAAACAGCTATGGGTGTTGTATGCTTCGACCAAAATAAAATGAATGGACGGGCCATAACCATTGAACTTTCTCAGTAAAAACGAGTCAGAACCGTCGGACATATATAATTATACTTCAACACCTAATTACGATATAACCTTGTACAGTACATTTGTTACAAAAATAGATAGCGGTTTTTGTTGTGTATTTACACTTCGGGAAAGCACACGAGAGTATATTTTTTTAACAATAGTCTTGAGCCCCACTTCTTACGGCTAGAGACCAACTGAAACGAAGTGAGCGCCGGCGCTCATTTTATTATCTAAAAAAATGCGCTTCTTCTGGGTCCGTCAATTCATTTTATTTTGGTCGAAGGTTGTATGCAGAATCTATTAAATTACAACTTATGTAGAGATCATAGCTCAGTGGTTCATCATCACCATCATCATCAACTAGAAGACGCCCACTGCTGCACATAGGCCTCCCTCGTAGACTTCCACTCTGAACGACAGCGAATTTCCTGAATTTATATTTATCTAGTGGAAAGCCTACCTACTGCGTCTTCCGGTTCGTAGTCTCCACTCACGAACTTTTCTTACCTCGGTTTAAAAAATAATAATAATCACGTTGCGGCCGCGGATGGAACACAATAGATTACTGGCCATTTGGAGCCACACCCGGCATAGGTACCTACCTAGTAGGGTTACCAGTTTTTTTAAATTCTATAAGCGACAAATGCTTAATTTGGCAAACAAAAGGGGATTTAAAATTTTGCCCGGTACAAATAAAAAACATGTATTTTGCGCTTTTATTTTTATGTGTTTTATTGCTAGTTATTTATTAAAGAAGACCGAGTAAATTTAAAAAAATCTATGTTTAATTTCACATATTTGTAAAATGTAATGCAGTTTTAATCATAGTTGAAACAGAGGTATGCGAGACGCGGCACGTTATTTTAATAGAATGATGAAAAAAATACGCGGCGGTTAAAAATTATGCCTATAATTATGTTATAACTAGTGGTCCGCCCCAGCTTCGCACGGGTATAAATTATAGCCTATCTCACCCGGGGATAGTGTAGCTTCCCGTCAGTGAAAGAATTTTTCAAATCGGTTCAGTAATTTCGGAGCCTATTCAATGCAAACAAACAAACAAATAAACAAACAAACAATCAAATCTTTCCTCTTTATAATATTAGTATAGATTATGTTAATTTATATGGGACGTAGCAGGAAATACGAAACGTCTGGAAACGATACTACCTACATTAAAATTAACTAAAAATAAACGACTTTCATAAGACACGTAGTCGCGATCTATATATACTTAGCTAGTGAATAAACTTTAAGTGTAACTTTAGTATTAAAACTAAACATTTTAGGTATGTAAATACACACATGTAATCATTTAAGCACTCTTAGCGGTCAGAGGGTAGTCTCGGCGACATTATGTAGGGCTGTCCCATCGTTACAAGCCAGGGTTGCCCCATCGTTTACTTCCGGCGTGTTACACTAATCTAGGATGACCGGACGTTCATCTTGTCTACATTTCGCCTTCATCTACATACGAGGAAGATAGATTTTCAAGAGAACGTTGGCTCAATACAGTGGCAATAGGCTAGTTAACTGTTGTTTCATTTATTACAAATATGAAACTTAGCAATACATAACCAAATACAATACACATACAGAAAAAAATATTTAAATTAGCTGATAAATTTCTGAGATTCATTCATTCAACATTTAAGAGCGTTTTGTTTCAGAAACACATTTATTTGTTTAAGAAACACCTACATTTTAAAGTTATATGATTATTTACGGAATATTTACCGTGGTAAGGTTGTGAAATGAGCTCCCTATATTTTGACGCAGTTACATGCACCATGATCACGGGAAGACTGAAGAATGCGGGTGGTTGGTCGAACAGTTAAAAGGTTAGGTTCAGACAAAACAATCTACCCTCTTTCTTAATCTTTTGCTACAGTTATCACTTAGATTTTGTTTCTGAAACAGTATTTATAAACAATTGTTTCTCAAAAAATGCATGGCTCATTAAAAGAGTGTTTGTTGAAAAGATCCAAAAAGGCGTCGAGATAACAAAGCAGTTAAAATTATTTATAGTAACCACCTTCATTGTCACTATATTTTATTCAAATGTTGCTTCTAGCGACACTCCACAAAAACAAATGAAAAACAAAAGCGGAATACCAAATGCATTCTTCGAAAACAGATGAGTCAGAGTAATGTATTCGAGAAAACTGCATTAATATGTCTCGGGATTTCCCCAAGGAACAGTGCTGTCGCAAGAAATGCGAGGGCATTTTTAGCTTTTTCTTGGTCGAATGCTTTTTCTAGGGGCGAATGCTTTTTGGGATTGGGTTGGGTTTGAATTTGAAATGTTAAAACATTGAATACAGTGAAGGAAAATAATGGAAAACTCGCGGAAAATACACGCATTAAAATCCGGTATAAGTATTTACTAAGTTTTTCAATCCCAAAAAACATTTTAGATGTATTTTTTTTACGAATTTACTACCTAGCGATATTTTTCGCGACAAGTTAATAAATTGAAGCTGTTCAACAACAGCAACAACCATTGTTTTAAAAAAATAAGTTGCAAAGAAGCTGCTGTCCACCTGATGGTAAGTGGCCACGCTGCCTATAGAGACCCACAATACCGGGGCATTGTCAGTGCGTGCGTTGGGTTTTTTTTCTAATATTAATTTATTTTACTAATATTCATTTGTTTATCTAATATTTAGTTATTTTCTGACTTAAATTTGTTTTTCTAATATGCATTATTTTGATATTCATTTGTTTTTCGGGTATTTATTTATTTTTCTTATGTTAATTTGTTTTTCTAATATTTATTTATTTTCCTGGCATTACTTAGTTTTTGTAATATTAATTTATTTTCTTGGCATTAATTAGTTTTTCTGATATTAATTTATTTTTATTATATTCATTTGTTTTTCAATTTTTTAATTTTTTCCTGGCATTTCTTTGTTTTTCTACTACCACCCCACCAACCATCTACCATCTACCAACCCGCAACTGGGCCAGCGTGGTGGATATGGCCCAATCACTATTTCGAGGGTAGGCTAAAAGTCCAGCAGTGGACTGTAAAAAGGCTGATTATGATGATCAATTTGTTTTTCTAATCATAAAATTTTCTGATATTCATTTATTTTCTTGGCATTAACTTATTTCTTATAAATTTCCTTTTAATTTTCCAACTTTCAATAGAAATATCAATTGGTTAGTGTTCACTGGTAAGTTTTCTCAGAACCTAGTTTCTACCGTTCCTTAACTAAACTTAAGAAACTAGGATAAAATTCTTTAATACACTGTTTTCGTACCACTTGAAATCCATTAGCTAGTCGCAATGGTGGTGCCATTGAAGAAGTTTCATAAAAATAATCCATTACTCATAACAGATCTGTGAGCCGATTCTCGGGGTATGGACATTGATGCTGTTTCATTCACTCTCACATCAAAGTGTATAAGAGAGACCATAACAGAAATAATATCCATCGACCGAGAACAGGGCCCTATGTTTCGAATTATTTGAAGCAGGCTTAAAAGCTATAATCAAGTTATAGCCCGACCAGCATAACTTTACAGTTGGCCAAAAATAGAACTAATAATTTTAACGGATGTCTGTCAGTTTTGTTCAAGTAATGCGATGGTAGCTCCCCCTCACGTGAACAGATAAGTTGGTAGCACTACAGTTACATTACGGGTGTCAGAACTGTCTTGTGGGAATATTTTGTCATACAATGGTCCATTCATGGCCTGTGAGAAAACTTGTAACGATACAGATTTCAATTTGATATACATCTATAATAATCTGACTGCATGTTATGATGGGTTTATATACGGATACAATTACTATAATATTTATTTCTTTTTCTAGACGCCAAATTGCATTGTATTTGTAAATTCGAGTCTTAAGCTAGGATTTAAAAATAAAAACAAATAAAAAATTGGGTTACGTACCCAAATGGTGTAAGCGGGCCCTTTTTTATTACTAAGCCTACCCTGTCTGTCTGTCTGACTGTACTACATTTTAACGTCTGTATCTTTCAAATCGGAATCAAATATATATTCAAATCATGAAAATTTCAATTGAAACTTTTACAGAATATGTCATGTTACGGCGGATTAAGTAAGAAATAATAATAAGGTCAAAAACTAAAAGGAACAACAAACGTAGTTTTGTATTAGCTCTAATATAAAGTTGTAATATTTACACGCGTCAAACTTGGTATGATTATATACACACTTTGAAGTATAATATAAAATAATAAATAATGGCCAAGTGCGAGTCTGTGACAAGTTTATTTTCATTACCAAGTAACAATATCGTAATATGGTAATATCGTTATTGAATTTTGTGGTGGCACGGGACCCTCAGTGAACGATTCCAACTTACACTTGGCCGATTTATAATTTAATGAAAGGCAAGTTCATGTCTTAAGGTCGGTAACATATTTGTGACGCGTCTGGTGTGACCGTCCTATGAGGCGACCGACCCTATCGTGCATATAACTGCGCCGAAATATCGGGAGCTCATTCCACAACTTTACCACGGTAAATAACCCGTAAATAATCTTATAACTAAAATAAACAAGCGTAATAGTTTAAAAGTGTTAATAATAATTAAAAAAAAAATTGCAACAATTCTCCAATAATTCTACAAAATAGCTGCATTAGATGTAATGGAGCCAGATTAACAAGTTGAAGTGGCAGTGGGCAGGGCACATAGCACGCAGAACAGATGGCCGATGGGCTGAAAGGTTCTAGATTGGAGACCACGCCGTTCCGTGGTCTCCATTCTCATAAGCGCAGCGTAGGAGGTCCACCCACAAGATGGACAGACGACCTAAAAGAGACCGCAGGGAAAAGCTGGATGCAGGTCGTAGACGTTCTATGGCTGAAATTATGATGACGATGATGAGATGTAATGGAAATGTTAAATTAATTAATTACAATGAAAGCGGGAAGTAGTTCAATAACGAAATTACATTTTCAATGGTTTCGGGGACATTGGAAATTAATTGATTCCAACCATTTCAGAGTAGTTAATATGTAGTCAAATACAAAACTATGTATATTAGTTCAAATTCTGTGCCCTATTCACTAATTCTAATAATATACAATACAAGCTGTTTCCCGCGACTTCGTATGCTCACACTTTCTTGTCAACATTAATCCCCAAAAAGTCTAGGGATTTTATGACCCTCTTAATTTAGCCCGTCACAAAATTATTTCTTTGCGGACTTCAACATTCTACAAATCTACCTGCCAAATTTCAGCTTCGTATGTATTTTTATCATCATCATCATCATCAATAGCCATAGGACGTCCACTGCTGGATATAGGCCTCCCCCATCGATCGAAGCGGCCTGCATCCAGCGTTTCCCTGCGGTCTCTTTTAATCCGTCTGTCCATCTTGTGGGTGGACGTCCTACGCTGCGCTTACCGGTCCGTGGTCTCCACTCGAGAACATTTCGGCGCCATCGGTCATATATTCATGAGTTCATTTTTTTTTATACACATGATACGTTATATTCTATGTTACTAAGTTTTTTTAAAACCTATGTTAGATTTATCCTGATAACTGGTTCTCGGTACTTAACAATTAATATATATTTTTTCCTCCTAACTCGTAATAATAAAAACACATGAAAAACATTTTGTCAATTCTATAATGGTTGAAATATTCTATAAAAAAATATAGATTAGTTTTAAGTTTTGCTGTATACTGTTAGTTGAACCTTATTTTTTTTTTTATATGGTATTAAAATCGTCACCAGCTGTTACATATTACGTACTTTCCACACATGTAAAGAAATGTAGCTGGTTTCAATCAGGTCAACATTGAAAAGGCTTCAATCACTGATACACGCAACTTTAGAACCACCTACTTTATTCAGATAGTGTGTCATATCGTATGGCTCTTTAGATTTTCCCAGAACAAGTAGATTTTTATTTGTAAAAAAACCAATGGGTTTCATAATTTGTTATTTTGATTTGTATTATTAGAATCCTTGCATTATGTGAGTGTCTCTGGCAATCAATAAAACCGGCTAAGTGCGAGTCGGGCTATCGCACTGAGGGTTCCGTACCGCCACATTACTTGTTAGCTACTAAAGTACAAAACAAAGTGCAAAAAGATAACATCCGCATCCATCGCCCAGGCGGTCACCCATCCAAGCACCAGCCGCGCCCGACGGTGATCGTACGAGAACCGGTGGTAAATAGAAATTTGTCACCGACTCGCACTTGGTCATTATTTATTATTTGTTGTTATATTTTAGAGTGCGTACTAAAATCATGCCAAGTTTGACGCGTGTGCGTAGAGTACTAATACAAAAATACGTAAAAAATAGGTTTGTTGTATGGGGACCCCCATTTCATTTTGACTGTTTTATTATTTCTTAACTAATCCGCAGTAACATTACATATTCATTGTAAATTTCAACTGGCTTTATATTACGCGTCGAAAGATACAGCCGTTAAAAGGTTGGACAGACGGACAGACGGACAGACGGACAGACGGACAGACGGACAAACGGACAGACGGACAGACGGACAGACGGACAAACGGACAAACGGATAGACGGACAGACGGACACACATCATGGGCTTAGTAATAGGATCCCGTTTTTACCCTTTGGGTACGGAAACCTAAAAATACTATGGGGCATTAAATATACCTGTTTTTTTTTTCTTTCAAAAGCCAGACTTTTCGTATTATCATCGTCTGAGACTTGTGATCCAATCGTATGCGTTTGGTGGATCCCAGCCCCACCACCACAGAATTATCCCAAGTTTCAAACCACATCTACACTTTGATTAAGTTATACGTAAATTCAAAGCTGTCAATTTCAAACTACGAAACATACGCTTTACTCTATGAATATTGGTTGCAAGCTTTCATCGTCAATACCAAATATATCAAACCCTGTAGTGATGTACAGGATGTAGGTAGTAAACATATATTCTGAAAGCTTCGAACAAAATAAAATTAATGGACGGGCCCAGAAGAAGCACATTTTTGAAGATTAATAAATGAGCACCCGCGCTCATTTTGTTTCAGTCGGTCTCTAGCCGTAGGAAGTGCAAGACAAGACTATTGTTACACTAGCTGCACCCCGCGGTTTCAACCGCGTAGTGATGAAAAATGGTGATGATCATGATGAAAAGTAGCCTATGTCACTCTCTGGCTCTTGAAATATACCCATGCTAATAAATCAGGTCGATCCGTTGTTCCGTTGCAGCGTGAAAGGGGAACAAACATCCATGGTTTTTGTTTTTACTGAGCAAGTTCAATGGTTATGTCCATTCATTTTATTTCCGTCTAAGTCTGAAAGTAGTTGCAACGGTTGTATTTTGTACGGCACGCTAGTTGTATTTCTATCTGGTTGGCAAATTTTATCTGTGGTAACTCGATTCTTATGTAACTAACTGGGTTAGGAAAATTGTTGAAGAAAAATTTGGTGTCATAATGCATCCAAGCAAAACTTAATATTTAGCATGGTATTACTTTTCAACCAAGAAGAAATATTGCATTACTAAAAAACCAATTACTTATTTCAGTTTTGTTATTTATATATTTATTTTACTGGTTAACTATGTACATTTGTACATAATATGCTATCATACTGATGTTTGATTTGTTAAAACTATAAGGTTTAGTGTAATTAAACTTAATACGTATATACTGAAGAAAATATTTAATTCGGCTGATAAAGTTCCGAGATATATGCGTTTAAAGATGTTAGCTGGATTAGGAAGGGATGCTTTGTCCTTTTCCCACAAAGTCAGTCTCAGTAAAGAGTTTGTATGGTGTACTTGGTGTAGTGACGTCACCTGTAATTGTAGTGCGCACTCTGTCTATAGCAAGACATTAACATGCCTATATCTTTCAGTCCGACAACCTATTGTTATTTATTATACTTTTGTTTTCTAAGCCCTTTTACATATTTTTTCTTGTAAATAAAATTTGCGTAAAATTTTATATCCGTTTATGAATAATTATTACAAAATATACTAGTGAAGGTGTGTAGGGAAGTGAGAAATGCAAAATCTGCTGTTACACCCTGTATATAGATTATCTCCAAATACTTGCCATTTATTATAAGTGTCCTGTTTCGTTTATGGGGTATAAATATCACAACTGTAGCTATATCTTGTTCTGCATTAATCTTATTTTCGACTTGTGGAAAGCATTTTGTTATTTCCTTTTAGTTAGATTCAGCAAGAAAGCTACCGAAATAGCCCACCGGATTAGCAAGTTGAAGTGGCAGTGGGGACGGCACATAGCACGCAGAACAGGTGGCCGATGGGGCTGAAACGTTTTCAAATGGAGATCACGGACCGGTAAGCGCAGCGTAGGACGTCTACCCACAAGATGGACAGACGACCTAAAATACACTGCAGGGAAACGCTGGATGCAGGCCGCTTCCAACCGGCCCGTTTGGAGATCGATGGGAGAGGCGACCAGGACGTCCAGGAGTGGACGTCCTATGGCTGATCAATGATGATAATAAAGGTTTTGCATTCGATTTTTTCGTATGTAGTTATAGAGTGAATGAAATGATTTCAGAAGTAAAACTAAACCAGTAAATGTAAATTTAAAAATTAATTTTCGCATTCTTATATAAATTTTTCAAAACAGCGCTAAAATATTTTATTAAGGGGAAAACTGACTTTTAGTTTTGATATTAATAATTCTTGAATTCGATTTAATGAGATATTCAGATATTGTCAAAATTAGGGTAGTTGAGTAAAATCGATTCACGATTTTTCACAGAGCCAAGTTACAATAGAGAACTCAATAAAAGCGTCTAAAAACCATTCAAACTATCAATCAATGCAGACAAACAAACCGAAACGTAAACAACCGCAAAGCAATCATTGTTCACGATTGTGCACGATGAACAAAGAAACAACTGAACAAAACAAACATATTACAGACAAACCTACTCATAATGATAACAACACAGTAAATTCTACGAATGTGGGAGATGTGTCGCGAATATAAGATATATTAGATGGGGTGTTGGAAGCAATGTTGCCTACTCTTATTTTATGAAATTAGCTAAGAAACTCGATAAACAAGTTTTTTGAAGTGAAACTTCTTATGCGACTTCCAACACGGTTGCGTTAAGCGTTTAACGCTACCATGTAGGGGGGAATAGAATGAGACAGAGCGAGAGTTTTAGATGCGCAGTCGGGTAAAAAGTCTATCGGTCAGGTGTATGATTTGTTAAAAAAAAAAAGTAAACGTAAAGTGAAGAAATTATTTAAATCGGCTTATAAAGTTCTGAGATATAACCGTTTAAAGTTTTTGGTCGCATCAGGAATGGATGCTCTGTTCATTCCCGCAAAGTAATTGTCAATATGGAGTGTGTATGGAATACTAACAAGTGACGCCATCTGTAAGTACAGTGCTCTCTCTGACTATTAATACCTACATTAAAAAAAGCGAGACATTTTTTGCACACACGGTCGTCTGACCCCAAATTAAGCAAAGCTTGTGATATAGCTGCCAGAGACTGATATACATATATATTTTTAAATACATACTCAAATAGATATTAACAACCAGATATAGAACAAACACAAATGTACATCACATAAATGTTTGTCCTAGGTGGTAATCGAACCCACGCCCCTAAGCGCAGAAGTTAGGTTCACTACCAACTACTATACTAAATACTAACCCATCTAAAAAAACTACCAACCGGACCAACGGACTATCTAAATGCTTATATTTTTCTTAATTTTGAACACATTTTAATTTTGTTTGCGGTGATAGGCTCCATTTAAGTTAGCAATTTTATCAGACAGTAGAATGGCCGTGGTCACGAGTCATGAACGATACAAAAGAGGCGTAATGTGCAAACAAGAAATAGGTTACTTATTGAAGCTCTCATCATAATATTAATAGCAATAAAAGTTACAAACAGCAGTTCTATACTTAACAGCAAAAAAAAACTAATCAAACGTATAAATATATCGTAAAAGTGATCAACCGAAATCGACTGCCAAACTAGCTACAAAGTCACTATACTGGCAGCACCAGTATCTCCAGCTATCCTTATTTAAGGAAACAAAGATGGTGTAGGAAGGGTTGAAAGGAATATGATTGTGTCAGGGTTCATTCAACTTAATAAGACGAGATGGCTTCTCAGATATTGCGTTGATAATACACTATAGATGTTTTCCATAAATTGCTGATAGTAGGGCAACGCATAAAATGAAAGTATTGGATGTGTTTATGTCGACTGTAGACCATATTTAAACAGCTTAAAGCAAATATATTATTGACAATATTCTAATATTGACTCCTACAAGTTGAGCCTACAAGTGGGTCCTACAATCATCACCATCATCATAATTACCATCAGCCAGAAGACTTCCACTGCTGAACATAGGACCTTAGAACTCCACACTAAACGACAGCCTGCTATCTGCTTCAACTGGATGGCCGCGACCTTTCGCTGTTTAATGGTTCGGATAGGTTCCAGTTTTTTCCCCATACGGTGTAAGACGTACGTTGGTAACTTTGGTTTGGAAGCGGCTTGCATCCAGCGTTTCCCTACGTTCTCTTTTAGGCGTTTTTTGACGGTTTTTAAACCTACTTTTATTCCTAATACATTACAATACAATTTACAACATAAATATGTCGCACCCAAACACCATGGTTTGTTTGACTTGGTGCTCACATTCACAGCACCTTTGAAAAAAACAATTTGAACGGATTCATACTTCATACCAGTTATCATATATCATATCTGACAAACAGATGCTTCCTCGATCTATAAATATTTTAGTAAATAATTATGTATGCAAAGTTTGATATGTACCTTCCTATTTTTATTTTTTATTTTGTAAGTGCGCGGTGAATTTGAGCTCCATGTCAAACCAACTGTGATTTTTTGGTGCAACAATATGCAATAAACTGTATTGTTTGTGTAAAGTAAATGAATTAAAGAAAAAACAAAGATCTTAAATATCTAGCAAGTACTCCAAGCTCACTCCAAGTAGGACACACACATACGCGCATATTGCCCAACAGCGTACGTTAATCTAGTCCGGTCAAGCTGTAGGGACGTAAGACCAACAACAGCGTAAGTCATGTCAAAAAAAAGAAAACGCGCATATTGTGTAATGTTTAATCTGTGAACCTATAATATTTATATAAAAAAAGAATATACTAAAACCAATTAACCGTAGTACCTTTAGATTTACTTATAATTCATAGTTTATAGATTACTGATAAAATTACCGTAGGGACTAGATCTATTTTAACATCAAATACAGAGCTCATCCATACTCTTCATAAAGCTAGAATCAACACGAATGTCATAATTAAAGCAAGGACATTGAAATACGTATAAAATTCAGGTGCTAATGAAAAGAAAATCTCGCATTCTTAAATATAGCCCCTGGGATTAGAAATGGAAACATCTCTTCTTTGTGTGTATCGTTCAGAATTCTTGAGTAAGGTTAATTTATAATTTAGGGCTGTCTTGCTTATATGTGTGGTACTTAGTTTCGTGAATTTTGGAGAAAACCATTAATTCTGCCCGAGGTGCTCTTGCCTTTAGTCTTTATTATTGTCTGTTTTGCTTTGTTATGTAACTAGTTAGTGAAATGTATGTCCATTTAATTATTCTTATAAATAAAGGTGCTTCAAAAAAAACACGTAGAGGTTAAAAAGTTAGCAACGCGTATGTAAAAAAACGACTAAAAAGATTACTTCAAAAATTTCGACCACTATTGGAAAGTAAAAAATTTCTTATCATTACGTTGCTTAGGAAATATCTTTTTCTTCTTTTCTATATGCTAAAGGCAAAAAAACAAAATACGACACATAAACTCACCAAAAAGTTCAAATTGAATCCCTTGCACGCACAAGCACGTATACGCAAAACGCAACTTGAGCAAAGCAAAAAGAAAATCTTCTAACCCTCCCTAAATCCCGATTTCTCGAGCCATCCTAACAGGTTAATTTCGAAACTTCCCTCGAATAAACTCACAGACAAACTTTTCATGTTCCTTCCATTGAGACATAAAAGCTGAGCTTTCTTTTTAACGTTAAAAACTTTAACAAAACGCACCCCATCTCTGTAGCGAAACTTTGAAAGAGTGGGCTCAAAGCGCTTCCTTGTGCAACGCCCTATATATTTTATACTTACGGAGTAGTAAGAATGCCGTAAGTCAGTTTAAATTGTTGTAGACACAATGCTTTGTTGAAACGAAGTCGCGGGAAAGGATTTGGTTTGGCCGTTTTATATTCTTCGGTAGTTTTGTAATGAACGACGCCGTTGAACGCTTTACTTGGGTTCTTTGCAAACAAATTGATGGTTTGAGTAAATTGAAAACGATCTCCACTATTTTATAGTTGTTTCAAAATCTTTTATGACAAATTATTTCTAAGATACGATAGTTGATCGATGCAGGCGTTACATTGCACAGGTCTATTTTCAAAACTCTTTTTCTGATAAATCTTTAGTGTAATTTTGCTTCTACGTCGCTTCAAGTACAATAAGGAATTTGGGATAAATTATTTTATTCTTTAGATATTTGTATTTTCTTTATTGTACTTGAGCGACGTAGAAGCGGAATAACACTAGAGATTCGTCACAAAAACAGTTTCTAATCTAAGGTTTATTGTAAAGGTTAACTAGTTTAGTGTTTATGCAACCATAGTGGAATACAAGATTTTTACAACTATTGGTACCATTCCCTGCCAAAAACTACAAAGCTCACGATAAAAATATAAAACCGGACCAAACAAACAACGAACCAGTTTCAAACAAAAATATCAGAACACAAAACTCCAAATCGGCACCAGAAGAAAAACTAAAATACTACGCCTAACTTAAAGCGGAAATATGTAAAAATGAACTACTTTAAAAGTCATATAAAATCTTGATTTTGTGAGTCTGTTGAAACAAGAGTATAAAAAGTTCGTAGCACCCAGTGTTGTTGATACTGCGAATCACCCTGCGAGTATTCTGCGAATTCCTGCTTTGACTTTAGACGGGTAAAAAGAAAAACTTTAAGAGTACTATCATTTATCTATAAAATTATAAAAATAACAGATAAACAAGTACATTATATCAAAAAGAGAAACTTGTTTCAACAAATGAATTTGGAGATATGAAAAGTATTATTTTACAAACTACTGTAAGGTTAGGATATCTATAAAATTATAGCAGCAATAGGAGATCACGATTTAGAATTCTAAGACATACAATTTTGAAACAGTCGTATGCGAGGTTTGCCTTCTGAATAGAAAATTATTTGCATGCCTGCGTTTTTGAGCAATAATCTTGAAATTTTATCTTTTCACCGTTGTTATTCAATAAAATATGCGAAATAATTTTATTTTTTACTTTAGAGCCACAAGTTACAGTTACAGAAATTGTCTTAACCAAAATCAAACTATCAATAAGTCATTACTTTTTAGTAGAAAAAAAGATTCATATGTTATTTCTCACATAAATAACCTAAGCCTACATTTACAAGAGTAAACAATAAAAAACATAATCTATATTATAAATATCGTCAAAATTATTCAAAGACGTCTTTGTCACAGACAAATCATAAAAAAGAGGGTACCCAAAACATAGCCCCGTAAAACGTACCCCTATAAAGAAAGCACCTGAAAATAATCCATAACAATGAGTCTCGTAGTGACGTTCTAAAAATATAATTCAAGAAAGAAAATTTAATCAACAGTCAATCGAATAATCATCGTAGACGTATTTTCATGTTATTGTTTTTTTTATTTATTTCCATATATCTTATATCAATACAATATTTTTAATCCTATTCAATCATCATATTTTTCACTCATAACAGTAGCTACAGCAAAATTTTGCTACTCCAACGAGAACAATTTAGGTAAACAAAATATGTATACACTTTATTATTTCAATAATTCGACTAAGTTAGTAAATATTCGAATCACTGTTTTAAACTATCACGGTTGTTTACTAAAGTTATATGATTATTTGCGGGATATTTACCGTGGTTGTGTGTTTTAAATATTACAATGCTCATCATTCAAATCAATTCATTTATTCACCAATATTTATAATACTAACCTAACATTTTTAACATGACTAAAATTAACAATTCATTATGAGTATAAGTACCTTTCTGTACTTTTATTCGAATAGAGTCTAGTACGGATATTCGATTGTTTATTCGAATGAAAGTTTTATTTTGCTCACGTCAACACTATTCGCATACCTTTCTTTCTCCTTCTCCCACAATCTCGTCGGAACATAAAATTTGCAAGATCTTGGAGAAAAGTTATGTTTCTGAGCCACATGTACCGTATAAGCATAAGAAGCAGTAAGTCATGTTTTACAGACCTTGGGTAGAAAAGATTTGTTATTTTAAATTCTGTGACTTTATTTTATTTTTTTGAGAAGTGAAAAAATTATTACAAGTGATACTCCCTCCATAGATTTCTTTATGCCTTTATGGTTATTTTTGGATTGTATTGCTGTTGGACAATTATGTAAGCAACATTAATGTCATCATCATCATCAACATTTCAGCCGTAGGACGTCCACTGCCGTCTAATCCATCTATCTCCAAAAGGGCCGGTTGGAAGGGGCCTGCATCCAATGTTTCCCTGTGATAGGTCGTCTGTCCACATTGAGAGTGGATGTCCTACGCTGCGCTTACCAGTCCGTGATCTCCATTCGAGAACTTTTAGGCCCCATCAGCCATCTGTTCTGCGTGCTATGTGCCCTGCCCACTGCCACTCCAACTTCCTAATCCGCTTCGACATTAATGTCGATGAAAGCAAAAAGCGAATCGAAACCGAGGCACACATGATGTGAGTTGATCAAACCCTAGGGCAACGACGCCAAAGCATGTAAATTACTCGTGAAAAATACCGAGGTTATTGACCGATATGCTACGACTGTAAAGTACGAAAATCCCAGAATGTTTCTGAAAAAAATCTAATACGAAATTTATAAAATAATAAGTAATTGAAGTTAAAAAAAGATTAATTTGATTACTTGTTTCAAGACTAAACAAATACTTATCTCTCATTTATAAAAGAAAATGTTAGTCTTATTTCTAAATTACATTACCTCTCTAGGGCAGAAAAGAAATATTACGTTCTTTTGAGCTAGTAACAGCTTACTTAACGAGCATTAAACTTACCTACGTACTATGAAAATAAATTCTCAGTTCCACTCATTTTATTTCGGCTAAGCCTTTCTGAAATACGAGTATAAACAGTGAAGTCTGCTATAAAAAAGATATACAATCCTTGTTGCAAAGTCCTTGACTAAAATGTTATTGATAACCTGGCCCTCATATAATTTATTGATATAATACCTCAGAGGGTAAGACCGCACTACGACCGTAACGCGACGCGTCACGATAACGAAAACCCGTACGAAACGCTTTGACTCCACTTTTATTATGCATACTGCTAGTCTGTGGAATGCGCTGCCTGAATGGGTGTTCCCCGATAGTTACAATCTGGGTGTCTTCAAATCACGAATGAATCGGTTTCTTCTAGGCAAGCGTGCTCCATCGTAGGCCGCATGATCGCTTAACATTTAAATTAGGCGAGTTGGCAGCTAAAAGCTATGGATGAAAAAAAAAAACGATTCCCATAATGTTCATAATGTCCATGATGTTCGTCTTGCCTCATACCTGCAAAATGTGGAATGAGCAAGCCTATTAATAGATAAAAAGAAAAGATAAAACACTGTCATGTGTCGATGTGATTTTTAACAGACTTAAAAAGGAGGTCCTCGATTCAGTTGTTTTTTAATGTTTTTTCCGTCATTTATAAACCAATTTGAAATAATCTTTTTTATTTGAAATGGTATACTTTCAGATTGGTCCTATGAAAATTTCATTAAATCAATTTAGTCGTTTGGTTTTTAAATCAATATAACTAGAAAAATAAGCCATCCAAGTAAAGGAAGTTGCGTTTACTAATTTTAAAGTCGGGGTTTTAAATTGATAATTATGAGCACATTACTTTACGCATCAGGTAAACGAACAGATTTTTAATGAAGGTGTTTTTTGCTGCTCGAACGTAGCGAGGTTATCGTAATCCACCTGAGTTTAATAACTGTAGATTTCCCCCAAGTAATGTATAGTGCTTTTTCCATACCTACGTGGAAAAGGTAAAATTTTCTTGAATTTTCACCATGTTTAACGATAAAAATCGGTAAACGCCAAAGTACAACTTATCGACATTAAAATAACTAAAATATTTGCAAATATCATTCGAAAAATCCCCCTTCCCCTTTTTACTACAAGACAAGTAGAAATACTGCATACTACCACCCTATCCTCGTGGAAATTCCCAATATTCGTTCACATCGATGTGGGTCGTCATTTATGATGCGTACTGCCCAAGAATGGAACTCCCTGCCGTCCTCCTTGTTTCATGAGAACTACAATCTAGACATTTTCAAGGCTAGATTGAATCTAATCCTTTAGATCAACGTGTTCTATCTTCGGCCACACCGTCGCTTACCATCGGGAGAGTTGGTGGCCAAACAAAGATCTAGCCTAGCCTAAATAATATTTTTATTGTAATGTTTATTTATGTTATCCTTGTTTTGTGGTATTTTAATAAAGAGTCATTGTATTGTATTGTATTCTATATATAAAAAAATGCTGAGACAAAAGAAACTTTGTCGATCGTAAAGCATTGTCGTATGTACGTAGTGCAATCTTACCCTAAGGGGTTTACCATTGTACCCCTTGGTAATGGTATAGGGGTTTATAGGAGAACGCCTTTGGAGGTTCAATTATGAATAATGCTTGATAGGAAATTTATTACTTATTCCGTTATAATATGATATTTTTCGAAGAAATACATGTCATTTGTTTTACAGTCACGGGCATGCTAAAGTAAGAGATTGCGCAAACAAAATTGTTTCTAGAAGCGTTATTTAAAATGAACCTCGAGAGATTAACTGGAACTTATTTGACAGACTTGATGAAGAAGATGATAAAGTTCTAGCGATAATAGCTTTGAAGTTAGCGTGTTTCGACGTTACGCAGTGGTTCAACTCGCGACAATGAGCGTGTACCACATTACGGTTCCTTAACATCGAGATACAATACACATAGAATTACAATCGTGCCAACAAAATGTAACCGCGACTACAACGCCGCGCGATGCCAGAGCTACGATGACATAGCGGACACCTAACGTTGAACACTATGCAAGCGGCATAACGTCTAAATTGAAGTAAATGTGGCATTGTGAAGTATATAACGCTCGGACGTTTTCGACTGTTTTCACTGAGAGATTGTGACTATATAGGAATTGTATCTCGATGTTTCTAAAGGATTGTCCACTGGTGAAAGTGCGAAACGCAGAAGATAAGTGGGAAAAAACGCATAAGCACATTTACACACACGCGCGTGGGAGACTGAGTGGCCAGGCCTAGTGTCAGGGCCGTTATTACAACAGCGAATCCGAAATAAATTGAACGTCATGTAAAATATTGTATAACTACCGAGTTATTATACAATTTACGAGCCCGGGGGAGCGTATTATGTTTTACTGCGAACCGACATCATTGTGCTCGAATGTTATATATTTTTCGAGTAAAGGTCATAAAATATACTCTGTCTTTACTTAGGAAATCTGTTGTTATGTTTGTACATTTCATTATGAACAAATACTTATAATTTTGATTGTCTTTACCCACGATATACTACAGTGGAACAGGATGGAGGAGGCCTATGTCCAATATGTCAGCGCGAGCGAGGGGCACCGGTGGTGGCCGATGTATCTGCGTGCATCAGAATATATTGGACCTATGGCGTGAGTATAGCGGCCGAGGAGAATGAGACATCGCACGTACATTGACATAGTTTTTTTATTCCGTAGCACTATGATTAATAATTACAATATCAAATTACTTGACAATTACTTAGGGACAAGGTGTTCCGCCTCGTAACAAACGCTACCACTCTCCAACCAACAGTCCAAATTAAAAACCCACAGTAAAAATGAGCTCGACTGAGCCTCGCATGTCCGCGCGCCCTCACTAGCGCCTCTGCCGGACGGTATGCCAACTTGCTAAACTCTGATTGGTTGTCAACGACACAACTTCACAACGTAAACAATTTCAGCAGAGTAAGTTACTGCTGCGTTACACCAGTGATGGCTCCACCTCCATCACTAGTCCACCAAAACTAAGTTATTTGGCGCCTAACAAAATAATCTAAGCCTTAAAAACTATCCGACGGTAGTTGCGACCGAGTGCTGAAACGTCAACGCGCCGTCATAATATAATTTATAAAATAATAAATAAAAGGCTATTGTATTGTATTAGACCTACAAGTTATAGGTAAATCAATAGCTTTTGGTAAATAGGTACTTGAATAAAGACGATTATACTATGTCATGTGCCCCGGCCCGTGTTTTCACCCAAGATAAAAAGTTACGTAAGCATTAAAGACCTTAGTATGAATGACAACAACTCGTTGATGTACAAACGCGGCATGTGCACCGGTGTAACGTCAGTCGCTGTCAGGCTTCACTAGAGTGCGGTCACGTGAGATAAAAAACCTCAAAATAATCAAATGTGTAGTAAAAAAGCAGCTAGCGGTAACAAAACTGTGAACAAATTGTACTTTGCAACATTTCACGCAGGCAAAGTCAAACGCAATATCAGTATAGAGCTTTCTTCATAATAAAGTCATAAAAAATACGTCTGCCACAATAAAGTTGAAGAACACGACTGTACATGGAAACAAACTTATCTGTACAATTGAGTGGCGCTACCATCAAATTTTCTGAACAAAATGCGTAGAGATTTTTAGTTCCCTCATTTGGTCAACTTTGCATATATATTGTTGTATGCGCTGCGATTCCAGGATTCGATCACATTACATTGTTCGGTTCTTATTCGTTATCGACTGTTGACGTAATGTTCGAAGAATTTGAAGCTGCTAAGATTGTATTTCTAAGTTACCGATATAGCCCACCGGATTAGCAAGTTGAAGTGGCAGTGGGCAGGGCACATATTATCACGCAGAACAGATGACCGATGGAGCTGAAAGGTTCTGCAATAGAGACCACGGACTGGTAAGCGCAGCGTAGGATGTCTACCCACAAGATGGACAGACGACCTAAAAGAGACCGCAGGGAAACGCTAGTTGCAGGCCGCTATAATATCTAAACCTTCCTTGAAAATGTATCTAACTGATATGATGGTGAAAACCGCATTAAAATCCGTTGCGTCGTTTAGGAAGAGTTAGCGGCCATACAGACATACAGACAGACAGACGCGGAAAGCGACTTCAAATTATACTATGTAGAGATTATGAAGTCTCACACGGGTGAAACCGTGGGGTACAGCTAGTATTTTATAAAAAATTATTAGCACCCGGCACCCACTGTCCAAAATTGTCGACCCCAAAAGGCTCTAATAAGTACCCACTGTCTAGGCTAACTATATTTGTGCCTTTTGTGCCTTCTGCGGACTCAGCCCATCGGCCCTATTTTCTGTACCGGGAAGATGAGACGGCGCAATGCATCAACGCAAGTAGCGTCCAATAGTAAAGGCAACAATATAAACAACTAGCTGTGCCCCGCGGTTTCACCCGCGTAGTGATGAAAAATTGTGATCCTGATGATGATGATGATGAAAAGTAGCCTAGATGTCACTCTCTGGCTCTTGAACTATACCCATGCAAAAAATCAGGTCGATCCGATGTTCCGTTGCAGCGTGAAAGAGGAACAAACAAACCAACAAACAAACACACTTTCGCATTTATAATATTAAGTAAGTATGATTAAATATTTTTTTATTTATATTACACGGGAATTACTCACGTAAGATTAAACCGGTTACTCCGACTATAGTTTCAACCGCATTAGGCGGTCTTTTTCAAGGTGAATGCGCGCGCGCGGATGCATCTCGCTTTGCACTTTAATATAAATAAAATGTGTGAAAACCATGTCAGTTTCCATAATAAAATTAAATATCTCATAATAATATCATATCAGGCATTTTATTATGTAAACATTTACTTTTCTTCACGAAAATTGAGCACATCTTTTACTAAGAAACTAATCTCACCCAATTTCTCCGAGAAAATCCCGACCAAAAACAAAATCATAACACCCTCTACAATGTAAGTAAAACTAAGCAGAAAGTCTTGTAAGCCGCGAAAAAACTGAGAAAAAAGATTTTTACATTTTAACCCTAGAATAGGGTTGAGGGTCAGATATGTCGGTCGCAAGGGACCTCGCTTTATTGCAAGCAGGGGTTAGCTGCCGAGGTCATAGGGATGGGACGTGTCGATTGGGTGCCGATAAAATGGGGAAATAATCGTCTTACAAATAGGGTTAATAGGTAAAAATTGCGAGAAAAGATTGTAATAAGAAAAGGGAGTATGCAGTTTTGTGTATAAGAAAACGTTTCGTCCATCTCAATATAAGTTAATTAAGTTATATGGGTGTCAAGTTTAAGACTTGAAAATCGATGCAAGCCAGTCAATCTGTTTTTAATCGGTGATCGTGCATCGGATTTGCATGATCAAATTACCTTCTGCTTTTACTACCGAACAACCAAGGCGCACAAAAGAGCCGCATCATTTTATTGTTGACATTCAAGAAACCCGAACAAAGCGTATTTATTCCAGTTTTATTTTGCGAATTCATATAGTATTGAATAAACTGCCTAAGAAGAGGAGGGATTCCCCGAGGGATACAACCTGGGTGTCTTCAAGACGCAAATGAATTTATTTATTTAATAATAGGCTTGCGTTTGAACGCCAACTCGTCTGATGTAAAGCGATGATGAATCAGTTTCATCTACACATGCGTGCTCCATCATAGACCGCATCATCGGTTAATGGCAAGATGTTGACCAAACGCAAATTAATTATTGATTAAAAATTACACACATGTCCCTGAAAATTTGTATAAAATATAAAACTTTTAACGTTCTATGGACAATCCAACAGCTTTTTTGTATTATAGATTAAGAATTTAGTGCAAAATTTCATGTTTTGTTTTGGTTAGCTTGTTGGCCTAACTTGCCATTAAAATAAACTAGTTAAATTAAAACATTGTTTTAAACTATCACGGTTGTTCACCATAGTTATAAGATTATTTACGGGATATTTATCGTGGTAAGGTTGTGGAATGAGCTCCCGATATTTCGGCGCAGTTACATGCACCATGTTCACGGGTATTAAGACTGAAGGGGGAAGTCTTCCCGTGAATATGGTGCATTTAACTGGGCCGAAATATCGGGAGCTCATTCCACAACCTTACCACGGTAAATATCCGGTAAATAATCATATAGCTTTAGTTACATTAATTTTGAAAAATATTTAAGTCTTGTAATTTCTAAAACTAGTAGGTACCTAAATGAAGCATTTAATAAGTTCTGTCGATTCTAGACTTGTAGGACAAAGTCCATCGTAAATTTATCGTTCCAAGAAGAAGTTTCAGATCATTTCCAACTTCTACATTTCGAGAACTAACCACGGCCTACTTTCCCTTGAGAAATTAACAGATGTCAATAAAATGTCTCGCCATTCACTTGAAAGCTTTTATTATATTTTACACTTGGATAACTTTCGTTCTAGTAAATTTAATTAACGCTAAGTAGAACTTAATTGAAGTAAGTCTTGTTAACAATTTGCTTAATTTAATGTAGATAAAATGAATTTTAGTTTTAGTAAGTATTTTTGAACAAGTAATTATAATTCTCGTTTTATTATGTCTTTCTGTCACTCTCTGTGTATTTTTATGCGTCACTTTTTAATGACTGTTTAGTACTAACACAGTGAATTTAGTTTTCCACAAATAAATACTATTGAATTTTAGATCAGACCAAACGATCAAGTAATATTTTTTTAAATAAAAATTACGAGTATCGATAGCTTTTCCCACCCCTAAGTATCCCAGTGACAATAATAGGGCTGCGACTATTTTACGAGTGGCGTTTTATTCAAATTCGCAGTATCGCTTCCAATAAGCAATCCTCGGGTCCGATATTTCTCAAACCCTACATATAGTGGGTCATATTCGATGGTAAGGCCAAATTCGATTTGGTTGAATTTATTCGATTTCTAAATGCGAGCGGTTAAGGATGGGGATTTCTTTAAGAGGTTGGTTTAATTGAAGAAAGGTTTTTCGGGAAAGATTTTTGTCAAAGAGTCATCGAGATAAAAAAGTTCAGAAGTGGGATAATTTGAGGGTCTTTCATCCCATTTAAATAAAATAGTTATAATTTCCTGAGTTATATTAAAATTGGTTGGAAAAGTAATATTATTTAGCAATTACAATAAGCAATTAAGTTTCGTGATCAAACGAATATCTCAATTTGCGAGTTATTTGAGATTCTCGATTAACATGATCGATATAATTATTTTCTCGGAGAAGAATATAAGTGTGGCATCACTATGTTCTCTTCACTATAACAAACGAAAACCAGCCAAGTGCGAGTCGGGGTCACGCATTAAGGATTCCGTACCACAACAAAATACAAAAAATACTACAAAATGACAA
Organism: Agriopis marginaria; assembly: GCA_932305915.1. Lineage (NCBI taxonomy): Eukaryota > Metazoa > Arthropoda > Insecta > Lepidoptera > Geometridae > Agriopis > Agriopis marginaria. The sequence continues at coordinate 23,906,934 of OW029914.1, read as the reverse complement.
CATCACGCCCAGGCAGTCACCTATTTACGATAATTACCGATCACGATTTACGTTGCTTAACTTGGTAATGAACAGAAATTTGCCACCGACTCGCACTTGGCTATTATTTATTATGTGCTGTTTTACTTTAGAGTGTGTACTATAATCATGCCAAGTTTGACGCTTGTATGTGTTACAGTTTTGACATTAGAGCAAATACAAAAATACGTTATTAAAGATCATTTTGTTGTATGGGGAGTTGTACCCTCCTATAGACCTCCATGTTTTGACTTTTGACTTTTTTACATTTTTTTGCTAATCCGCCATACCATCACAAATGTTTTGAGAAAATTTCAACTGGCTATCTATCACGGTTCGAAAGATTCAGCCGTTAAAAGTAAGACAGGCAGACAGCGTATGCTTTGTAATAAGATCCCATTTACAATCTTTGGGTACGGAACCCTAAACATCCTATTATTCTAAATGAACAATACGCGTAGCATTGTAAAAAGCATTGCAATTGCGTACGTCGTGAACGCACAGTAAAAACATTGTCCCATGCCAAGGGCTTTGCCAAACTATCGCAAGTTTATGCCAAATAACCCCGAGCATGTTGAAATGTTTATATGGGGAGTCGGGATTCTTTGTCTGGGAAAATTATGTCGCAAGAGAGAACCAGCGTAGGTCCTTCGCTGTTTCTGTATTTTGATGCTGTTTTTGTTATGAACGTTCTTCTTTTAAATTAACGAAACTTAGCATGTATTTGTTTTTATCGGATACATTTCGGAGAGTGTGCATCGGATCTGCGTGATCTGATTCCCTCCTGCCCATTTTTATATCGGACTGTCAGAGCGGGCACGAAAATCGACACCGCTTTATGGTTGATATTCAGAAAACTCGTACGAAGTTCTTTGATTCCACGTTTATTGTCCAAACTGTTAGTCTGTGGAATGCGCTGCCCAAATGGGTGTTTCCCGATAGTTACAATCTGGGTGTCTTCAAATCACAGGTGAATCGGTTTCTTCTAGGCAAGCGTGCTCCATCGTAGACAGCATATCGCTTAACATAAGCGATATGGCGGTCAAACGCAAGCCTATTATTGATAAAATAAATAGGAAATGTGCGAAGGAGACAGCTGTGGCCATAAGCATCGCCTTAATAAGAGCCTTTCAAGACCTTCCGTAAAGCCTCAATAGATGTCGCTCATTCCATTGTATGAATAGTCACCGTAGCACCCGCTACAAAACGCTAAATTAAAATAGCAGTGGCCGGCGAGCGCAGTCTTAAGACTTTGAAAGTCTTATGCGGCACAGCACTGCGATAGCTATCTTGGGACATCAAACATTTAAATCCTTCAAAACTGCAGAGTTTTACTAATTACTTTTGCCGTTGAAACTGAAAAGCGGTTGCGCGTTTAAGTGCTTACAGGAAACGTTACTTTGTTCCATCCGGTGCAAAACAATATTATTATCTTTGGTAAGTTGGGTTCTAGTTTGCGACAAACATAGTTTCATATAAGTGCGACTTCCCAAGTATAGGATAAGTTTTTTGGATGCAGATTGCAGATATTTTTGCTAAGAATGAAATTGGCAATTGTCTTTACATGGAGTTATGTTCTTAAGTTTATAAAGTTAAGAAGAAACACTAAACAAAACCTGGAGCCAGGCTACCTATTTTAAGCGATTATGTTTAGGTGATTGCGAAAAGTTGCGCGAAAGCAAACCGTATCTCGGCGCGTTAAGGTTTACGCTCGAGTACTTCGTGGCGGGTTCAAATACTTTAGGCCTAAATCAGGCTTGATGCCTTTAGTCGAACAACAAACGACTTTGCAGCCCTGATTTTTGCATGTGGACTATAAAATTAGTTAACTGGTGTTGCTGATGTTTTAGTTTGCGTGAAAAATAAGTAGGCAAGCGGTATTTACAGTTTTTGCGGTAAACCGTTTAATCATCATCATCATCATGATCATTATTTCAGCCTATTACGTTCCCACTGGATACTGGATGCAGGCCGCTTCCATTCGGCCCTTTTGGTGATCGATGGTGGAGGCCTATGTCCAGCAGCGGACGTCCTATGGCTGAAATGATGATGATGACGTTCCCACTGCTAGGACTCAGGTCTTTTCACAGAGAGAGGATGGGCCCAAAACCACCATGCGGCCCAGCGCATGTTGGTGAATGTCATGTCTTTGAACTTTTAAGGTTCTTGGACATACTGACTCACGATGTTTTCCTTCACCGTTGTTGAGCGATGGCATCGAAATTGCACATAATTTAGCGAGGACGACAGGGGAGAGGACCAAACCGGGTGCTTTCAGATTGTAAAGATCACATGCTACTGCCTGGCCCCCATCGCTTACTAGGACATAAGCAAATTTTGCGGAAATACAATGGATGAGACTGGCGTTAAATAGGAAACATTGGCGAAAGAAATAAACTTGTCTTGCAGTTGGCTAAATGCTGTCAATGATGATGATGATGATCAGTGGCAGCCCTAGGATAGAGCGAGAGGAGCGGTCACTCTAGGCGCCTGTAAGCAAGAGGCGCCAAAATACCAAATGCGAAAAATTATAAATTAAAGTGAAAATTTTATTTTTAGGCGCCTTTTGAGATGCTTTGCCCTGCCTTGAAAGCAAATGAAAATTGAATTCATGAAAATAAAATTAGGTATAAGCATAGCTTCATGGTGGCGTCCACATTTCTTACTTATTGAAATAATCTCTATATAGTATAAATTAAAGTTACTTTTCGCGTCTGTATGGCCGCTAACTCCTCCTAAAAGACGCAGCGGATTTTGATGCGGTTTTCACCATCAGATAGATACATTTTCACGGAAGGTTTATATATATAACTAGCGACTCACCCCGGCTTCGCACGTAAATTAGACCCGTGCGAAGGCAGGCGGGCGGGTCGCTAGTAATAATAAAATACATATTACAAACTGAAATACAATTTACAGTGGCAAAGCGTTGACCAAAAAAAGGAGCGCCGAAAAAGTATCTCGGTCTACCTTGATTATGGTCTAGGGCTGCCACTGATGATGATCAAGTTTAAGGACGTTGGTTGGTTCCATTAAATCCTTGTTTTGATTTAAGGATAAAGTTACGGAGCGAGTAATCATGTTACGTAAATACACGGATGAAAAGTTAGAACAATAGCTGTTCCAAACTAAGTTGTTGACTTAAGGCGCTATTTCCACAACATTTTTAAAGGTCAATAAACAGAAAATGATTTGGTTCTTAGAAATGCTCACATAGATTTTAAAAATTCAGTTTGTTACATTATAAATACAAAACAACACAACAACGATTAGATAATTAGGTAGTTCGATAAGCAATTAAGGAGGTTGTGAATTCCATATAAAATTATCGATACAAAACCATTACAATATTAGAAATGAAATCATGAAATCTAAAAATATAGTTTTTTTCTCTCTTATAGGAAACAACCCTAACTTTGGACAGGTGAAAGATTCTGGGTTAGCAATTACCTCCGAAAGTAACACACGTTACATAGATGCAACGAGTGTTCTGCTGCTCCGCTTTTGCAGTAGCAATCGCCAAACCTCAGGAAAAGAACTAAAGTATAGAAGTAGTGCTAATTCAGCATATACGAATTAAATATGCAATTTTTTTATTTATAAGCCAAAATTGTTGGTACCGCACTAAAGCAGATATATTTTTGACACGACGGCAAACTGCAGGGTTGATGAACACTGTTTTAATGTACTAGGGACTTGTAAAAGGCTCCAAAAGATACATACTATTTGACAGACGGCCTAGTACGTTTTGTAAATCACGTGACAGATATTTATATGCTCTTTAATAATCTGCGCCCAAACCCAACATTTTGACACTGAAACTAAATAGAAACTATGACAGTTCTATCACTTATAAGACTTCTGTAGTCACAGAAAAGAAAAAAATTACAATGACAAGAATTCTTTTAAAATAGTTTTAAAAAACTTACATATAACGGTGAGGGAAGCATTTGCCCTGATGACCTTATGCATCTGCGCAGGTCCGACCTGGCACTGGTACTCCGCATCATCTTCTAAGGTCACGTTTACAATCCTCAGATTGTAGACTCCATGTCGACGATCACCGAACATAGTGTAGCGGGGGTAGCCAGGGATGACTGATGAGAAACCTAGGGGAGAAGAGAAATCATACATTATTTTGATGGAACAATAGTACAACCTCACGAGTAAATTTAAGTAAACGTAAACTAAAACGTAAATTCTACTAAAACTGAGATATCTTCAAACCGAGTGTAATCAAGTTGCTTCTAGGTGAGTGTGCTCCACCATAGTTAGAAGACATAAAGTTAAAAAACGCAAAATTATCACGAACAAAAAAATAATTGTCTATCCATGGGGAAAACTAAAAGTAGCGAACGTAGAGCATCGAGAGGTGGTGGTACTACGCAGCGACTTGCCGCAATGAGGCAAGTAGAAAATAAGGCATATGTATGTGTAAAAACTGCACGTGATATAAATGATATTCGATGATGATTATATTATGATGATGATTCGGTTTCTTCTAGGCAAGCGTGCTCCACCGTAGACAGCATCATCGCTTTCCATCAGGCAAGTTTGCGGTCAAACGCAAGCCTATTATAAAATGACAAAAATATTTTAAAAAAATATTAGATCTGTGAATACTAATCTAAAGTTTTTTTTTTTACTTGAACGGCTTAAATATTTCCCACAATGACATGAATTATAGTGGTAAAATGCAAATCACAAAAACTCTACACTTGAAACTAAGACAATTCCTACCAACTAGTGTTATGCCATTATGCAATAAATAAAACGAAATCGATTCACACCGTGTAATAATTGCACAATATCGCCTTATCGATAATCGTTTAGTCACACCACTAGTGTGGAAGAAGTGATCATTTCAATTCGATAGCTTTTTGAAGCTGAGCACGTCACGCGAGCGCTATAAGGAAGGTTCTATATTGTCTGTCTGGTTTATGTGTTGACTTGTCCCAAATGAGAACCAACGGGAGGCTGCCATAGTAATTTTTGGAATCCTAACTTCCCTTTATTATTTTCGTACCATGCTACCACTAAGTAGGGTTGTTTCCCTCCTCATTTTCTCATTATTGTAGGCTCACGTCTGTTCATTGTTGGGGTCTCTCCCAAGGTAACCCACTTGACACAATATTTTTAACTTCATGTCTTATTTCCGATACTCCATCAATTGACGCGTGCAATGCACCGTTTTATGATTTAGTGATCCCCACTTTAGAACATATCATATCTATTCATGCAATTGTAGATTAGGGTGGTACGATATATTGTTTAAGGTTTTGGTTTTGTTAGTATGACCTTCCACTTTTTTACTTTGTTGGAAATTGTTCCGCTCTCAGCGTAGACGCGTAAAAATAAAGTTGCCACAGAAATGTCCCATATCTACGTCGTTTCACAATTGCTACAGCTATCCGAGCCATACGTTCCATATCCATTATATCGATTGAGTATGAGTTTTGCAGCAGTAGCATATTCGATTCACCCGTTTAGTAAAATTCCCTATTCGTAGAGTGCTGACGTCATTACGATATAAGGAAGATTTATTTATTGGAAGCGCCTGTCTGGAATTTACACTAATACCTTTACTATCACTTATATTGTAAATGTGAAAGTTCGTTTGTTTTTTCATGTTTTACGCAGCAACAGAGCATCTCACCTACGTGATTTTTGCAATATTCAGAGGGCCAATATTATGAGTTTTAACCACAGAAAAGAGAAGTGAATATAACGGAAATGTGAAGGAAAAACTGTTGCCAGGCATTATGAGTGAACCTTAATTAAACATTCTTATTTAGATCAGCGCGTCGAACTCCTCAACTGGCTGCAACAAATTTCTTACAAAAATGCCTTGACAGCCGTTCTAATTTACACAATAGGTTTATTGTAATTTTTATGTTATCCTTGTTTTGTGGTATTTTTTTTTATGATACTGTATGTCGAGACGCGAAGTCGCTCGCCTGATGGATCTTCACGCTGCCCATAACAGCTTAACACCACTCAGAATTTTGAACTTCAACAGTTCAAAACCCTGGATGGCAATGCACTACGCTCGTCACCCCGAAATATAAGATGTCAAATCTCTGTGTGCCCTGTAATTTCGCTGAAAACATTGCCCTTCAATCCGGAACACAGTAGTGTTTGCACACTACTGTTTGGCGGTTGAATAACTGGCAAAGGTGTGGTACTTGCCCAGGCGGACTCTGCAAAAGAGTCCTACCACTACAAAAAAGAGTAATTGTATTGTAATAATTTTTGGGTTATTAAATAGCCATGTATCTTGATGCATGTTATCTTCTTTGTTTATTACAGCAGTACATAAATCCAGCATGGCCCAGCATTGAGGCCAATAAAACAGATGCTCCATTAGTTAACATTCCCCATTCAGAGGTACTGGGAGTCTCGGACACAATTCCTGGACGAGGCGTTTAGAACGTTTATAGCAGATCGTACTCCTCATGGGGTGCAAGGGATGAGAGAATAGCGAGTTATATTGAATTTTTGGTGGTTTAGTAGACCTAGGAAAGGAAAATATAATAAAAAGCGATTCAAAGCCCCAGGAAATGTATTTTTTTAATTATAAATAGGCTTGCGCTTGGCCGCCAACTCGCCTGATGTTAAGCTATGATGCAGCCTACGATGAAGTATGCTTGCCTGGAAGAAACTGATTCACTCTCGACTTGAAGACACCCAGATTGTAACTATCAGGGAACACCCACTCAGGCAGTGAATTCCACAGACTAGCAGTTCGCACAATAAATGTGGAATCAAAGCGCTTCGTACGAGTTCTCGGAATATCAACTATAAAGCGGTGTCGATTCTTCGTGCCCATTCTGGCAGTCCGATAGATAAATGGGCAGAAGGAAATCAAATCATGCAGATCTACATAATAGTGAAACCTAGGTGTCTTAAGGTAAATTAAACTGGCACAGACTGGTCTGTTTACTGGTCTGGTCTGTTCAAAATTAAACAGAGACTTCGCTTGACTCCGACTTGTATGATTTATTTCACTTATAAAAACTCAATGTCATTGAATCTGTGTCCTTTGAGTATGTCAACCCTGTTAATATGGGTATCAAATGACAGGACTTGAAATGCAAATAAACCGGCCAAGTGCGAGTCGGGCTCGCGCACTGAACAATCCGTACAATCACAAAATACAATAATTATCAATTTAAAAAACCGACTTAGACTTAGTAAAATATGGCATTTTGATTCGGTGAGAGGAATGATAAGGTCGTTTAAAACACTGTTTTCCCGTAAAAACTCGTAAATAATACATGTCATATAACTAAGGTCGTTAAGTAGCCGAATACTTTGCTTAACATTTTAATGTACCGAAATTTGTTACCAACTCGCACTTGGCCATTAAATATTATTTGTTGAGATACTTTAGGGTCTGTACTATAATCATACCAAGTTTGACACTTACACGTATTACCGTTTTTACATTAGAGCTATTACAAAAATACGTATTTTGTTTGGGGACTCGCTTTTCGTTTTTACTTTTTGACTTTTTTATTATTTGTCAGTTGATCCACCGTAACATTACATATTATGTGAAAATTTCAACTAGTTATCTATTACGATTCGAAAGATACAGCCGTTTAAAGTTTGGATGGACAGACGGACAGACGGACACATACATTGAAGGCTTAGCAACAGGGTCCCGTTTTTACCCTTTGGCTACGGTTTTTACCAAACGGCGTTTTGCATTTGTTTTGCTAAGTTTTTTTTTGTTTTTTGTGTACATCTTTTTACCATTATTTTATTTTTTAAACTCGCTGGCGCTCCTATGTTTCGCCGCAGTATAATTAGAGTTTCCATGTCCGGTACTCATTGCATCGACGCCTGCGCGCTGGGTCGTAGCTCGCAGGTGACGGGCACTAACTTTGGGATCGTTTCAACTTGGTAATGATTTCTGGAAGTTTCTCTGTCCGGTGGATCCCGTGCCGGTAATTAACACTGCACTTAGTCATTATCACGTAGTGAAATTAAATTGCACAAGCATGACCGCAATTATTATAAAACACGCGTCGCGGTTTTATCATTGTACACCGTCGCCATCTCCTGAAAGCTCATCCGCATATCATAGATCAGTGGAAATTGCATACTCTGTGTCTGGCCGTCTGGGAGTAGAAACAGCAAGAACCTAAGCGCCAGGGTGGAAGTGTTAAAGGGCATAACACCGCGAGTATCGTTAAGTGAAAGTGCAGCACACCTTTCGACAGCCTAAGCTACTAATGTTGCCCCTCTAGTGCCAACATACGGCAGACTTTATTGGGGGCCCATTTAGTGGGTGACAAATCATCACCTGCCTTAAAATATTTTGAGACGAGACAGGATAAAGCAGGAGCCATTTCTCATCCTATAGATCGGTTCTCCTATCCACTAGTTGTTAACCTCAACAGCCCAGTTTATTTATAATCCCATAGCATCACAGTCAATTTACCATCATCCCAATCCACATTGCTTAATTTATTTTTAACACGATAAGACCTCTCGTTATTGGCTTTGGCCCCATTGATGCCGTATATAAGTCTGAGCTAGACCCAAGAACCATATGAAATGAAAATAATTAACAATTTTAAATGTTTCACGATTTCACGGAAAGTTTCACTTACCAAGTGCAAATCCATCCTTAGCCCATTGCACTTGTCCGGCTAAGTTGGCGACGGAGCACTCCAGGACTGCCTCGTGACCCTCCTGAACGCGCAGACTTCGAGGGACCACCCTGAAGTACTGCTGTTGGAAGCCAGACGCGCAGGCCAGCACTGGAACAAAAAAAAGAGATTTTTATGTATATATAACACTGGATTTTTCTTAGGAAGGAATTAGCCGTGGTAGCCTATTTGGAAAACCACTAAATTTAAAAGCGTGAGGTCGCGGGTTCAAATCCCGGGCCCGTACCCATGAGATCTTTGGAATTTATGTACGGATTTTCATGCCTAGTGGCTTTTCGGTGAAGGAAAACATCTCGAAGAAACCTGAATACGTACGGAGAAGAAATTCAATGGCGTATGTGAATCCACCATCCAAAACTGGGCCAGCACAACCCAACCCAATCGCCCTTTTGGAGGTAGGCCTAAGTTAAGCAGTGGACTATTAAAAGAGGTCCAAGCTAAAAACTGGTTTTATATTTACATGAAATATTCCAGCTCTGTCTGCTTTTTGCAATAATATTTGTCTTTGTCGTTTTTTTGTTTATCGAATGCTTTATTCATAGAGCCAATTGAAATACTTATCTCCAATAATGATGCCCTTTCGACTTGAATGTCTCATAACATTCTAAAGCGAACACTGCCCATCCCCAGTCGAGCAGCAAAAACTAATTGCATCTACGTTATAAAGGAATGTCGGAGTCGTGGACTAGATACGATGCTGTGTAAGGTAGCGTTTTCACGTGCGTTTTTTATTATAGAATCGTTTTTTTAAGCCATAGGTGGCAAACAAGCAGACGTGCTACCTGATGGTAAGCATTCAACGTCGCCTATGGATACTTGTAACACCAGTATTACGTTAATTTACGTTGTATTGCATTTTATTGTATTGCCAATTGCAAATTTTTATTGACCGAAAAAGCGATATAATTCGGAACGAGGAATATTCGCCGAAGAATCAGAGTCACCGATATAGCTGTAATTTTTTTTAAGTTGAACTGCTGCTGAACATATTCCTCCCCTTCTTCACACTGAACGACAGCCTGCCATCTGCATCTACTGGATGCCCGCGATTCTCACGATGTCGTCGGTCTATCTAGTGGGAGGCCTACCTACGCTGCGTTTTACGGTTCGTGGTCTCCACTCAAGAACCTTTCTTCCCCATCGGTTATCGGTATCCCTTGGTATCGGTATAGGTTGTCGGTTTCCCTTTCCGTTTTACTCTGTATAATTGTATATTACATTCACTCATCCTGCTACAGAACTTCAAGCTTTCTTCCCTACCTGACCTTAACTGTATATACTTGTATATGACCCTACCTATGAGTGTGTAGGTATATGACGGAGATACACAAGAGACAAAAGGATGCACATTGGTTGCTAATACTGAACAAGTGGGTGTAGAGTGGGCACTAGTGGCGCGACACGCTCTTACGAGGTGAACGCACCCTATTGTGTGGGGCTAGTAATGGACTGAGCGATAAGCGGGTTTCATCAGCATAAAAAGCATACTAGGACTTAAAAAAAGGTAACCGGACAGGTGTTTGATTCGTTACCATAATCTCCACGCTTGGCAGGCAGTTGGGGTTGCAGTACGTTCACCGTGTACTAATAGATCACTGCTGCCCATCCATCAGTGGTACTGGTTGCAGTTTTAAGACATATCCGGGTCCGGGTGTAATACATATAGGTACCTACTGAAGAAGTTATAAAAATTGGCTAATAAAATTGCGATATATAAGCGTTTAAAGTTTGTGGTCGAATTTCTTTGATGCTCTGTCCCTTTCCTGTGTTTGTATGGCGTACTTACATTTGACGTCATTCGTAAGTATAGTGTGTTCTCTGTCTAACAACACATTAATATGCCTTCCTTAATTTTGTACACATTTTTTTTTGGAGTTTGTAGAATGACCCCTGATACGATAGCGATACGACATGAATGTATATGGAAGAATATGTGGAGCCTTTGATTCCTTTTTATGCAAAAAGAGGTGTGTTATAAGCTTAACATGTGTATGTACATGTTCATCTTTTACTGTACATCGTCCCACAGCTTTGGTGAACAAAAACATAGTAATTTTTAAACTTTCGCGATTTGAACACATGTTTTAAATGTTTATCGGGACTTATCACGTATTATTTAATATAGGTAAAAAATATGTACCTTTCGCTCGACGTTTCGACCATGTTACAATGGCCGTGGTCACGAGCTGACTGAAAACTGCGGGTGAGTCCGGCGAGAAGAGCGGGTGTTTTGTTCTCCTACCCTCACTTGATCTTGAAAAATCGCAGGGTTGTCACTACGACACACAACACTGACTGTATCGGTAAATGTCCTAGTACCTACACCACGGTTTGTACACTTGCTCACTACGGGATTCCACGACGCCGCCAACTTAAATCCATCTTCCCGGTTGAAATTGCGATTGAGGACACCGAAAGACGTTATTCCTTTCCAGACCCCTGGTGTGTACAAAGTCGATTGTAGCTGCGGTAGTTCCTACATAGGTCAAACGAAGCGTACCATAGCTGAAAGGATCAAAGAACATATCGCGGCCGTCAAAAATCGCCAGACACAGAAGTCTGCTATTGCAGAACATTTGCTTGAGGCGGGATCCGGTCACTGGATCGAGCTCCACGATCCGAAGGTCCTCTCCACTGAACGACATTATTTTTCAAGAATGGTTCGTGAAGCGGTTGAAATTAGAAAACATCGCAATTTCAACCGGGAAGATGGATTTAAGTTGGCGGCGTCGTGGAATCCCGTAGTGAGCAAGTGTACAAACCGTGGTGTAGGTACTAGGACATTTACCGATACAGTCAGTGTTGTGTGTCGTAGTGACAACCCTGCGATTTTTCAAGATCAAGTGAGGGTAGGAGAACAAAACACCCGCTCTTCTCGCCGGACTCACCCGCAGTTTTCAGTCAGCTCGTGACCACGGCCATTGTAACATGGTCGAAACGTCGAGCGAAAGGTACATATTTTTTACCTATATTAAATAATACGTGATAAGTCCCGATAAACATTTAAAACAAAAACATAACTTGAATATTTAAAAACAAAAATACAAAAAAGCAGATCATCAAACGGCTGAACAGATTTTCTTGAATCATAGCTAAGAACACTCTCGATCAAGTAACCTTTCAAACGAAAAAACCTAAATCTAAATTGGTTTAGCCGTTTTGGGGCTACGATACCACAGAGAGACACACTGATACAGACGTTATACTTAAAACACCCCTCTGTTTACGTCAGGTCAGGGGTTGATAAATAACTGAAACTGAAGTTGAAACTACTTTTTTTTTTTTGCTTGTGTTTGAGCGCCGACTCGCCTGATGTTAAGCTATGTGCGATCTACCTGATATATTTTGTCACGTACATTCTGCTACCCGCTCCGCCTATCAACCCGCTGCCTCTCACACCCTACACCACACGTCGAGCACCATATACGTTGTCTGACTAAGAGACCCCGCACACTTGTCGACTGCGTGAAAATTAACACACATGACAGTGAGCAGCTGAACTGAGTTACACCATCTCTGGTTAGACTACTACATCCATGTTTAGTAGATTTTTTCGTTCTTTCTGTCTCTGCTCTCTAGAGATGTTGATATAACTAACGCTTATATTGCAAAGACAGCTGAAAAATTTGGAGACCGACAGCAAAGCGTTAAAAATAAACTTTATTAATTTAAAAAAAACTTTTTAATAACAAGCTTTATCGTATTCTTCACAATTACAGCTTTTCATTTGACACCCATACCATGATGGTAGATACGAACATTTTGTCCGGCATCTTGGAGCGTCCGCTATATTGAATTTATCATCTAAGGCCAAAGTGCTTGGGAAAACAAACCCAACGAACCCAAACTCGACGTGGTTACGTTGTTTCGTTTAGTTCCTATGCCACCTTCTGTCTCCATCATCAAACCAGCTCGATGGTACCATAACATTACATTGTCACCGAATTTATATAAGTATGCTCAATTTCATCTCAATCAGTTGAGGATAACTGGTCTAAAATTCAGTTGCAAGATTTGTCCCACACATACGAACGAACAGGGCGAGTTAAATAAAAGTTTGTAATAAATAAGCAGTCTCCCAGGACTTCTTGAGCTATTCTAGTATGTACCTGCCAGGTATCCGATATACTGAAGAAGACCTGATATACATCAGTGAATACATTGCAACTGAAGAACTGTTCGATCTGACCCAGCATGGCGATTTTATCATCGCACCAGCCGCCACCGCCTATAAGTTCATCCACATATTATTATCAAAGATCGGTGGAAATCGCACTCGGTGCGTTTTACGCGATCTTTTTTTGCCTCACGCCTGCAATTTGTGTAATGAACTGTGGTGTTTCCGATAACTATAATATGGGATTATTCAAAAGGGCTGTTAATAGAGTATTTAAGGGTCGGCAACGTATTTGTGATGTTTCATGAATCCATAGGCGACAGAAGTCGCTTAACATCAGATTAATGGCTTGAACCGAATTCCTGATACTGAATTTTGACGTCAACCAAGGATCGTGGAACTCAGTTTAACATTAGCATAATTTTCACGTATTCCTTATTTGGTCCTGAAAAAGTATAGTGTAAAAAACAAAGTTAATGAATGTTAAGTAAGTAAATAACTTATTGTTCTTTATTAGGTAGGTTCCCAGTGTACAAGACTTGTTTTGAATGCTTACGTAAATTAAGCTGGATACTCTGACAATTTGCAAGTTGAAGTGGCAATGGGCAGGCCACATCGCTCGAAGAACCGATAACCGATGGGGAAGAAAGGTTCTTGAGTGGAGACCACGAACCGGAAGACGCAGCGTAGGTAGGCCTCCCACTAGATGGACCGACGACATAGTGAGAGTCGCTGGCATCCAGTGGATGCAAAAGGCAGGCTGTCGTTCAGTGTGGAGGTTAAAGGGGGAGGCCTATGTTCAGCAGTGGACGTCTTCTGGCTGATGATGATGATGATGATGATGACTCTGACAATTCTATGTGAAAATCGCGTCAGTTTCCAAATAACTATCGACACCGCTTTATGGTTGATATTCGGGAAACCTGTACGAAGCGCTTTGATTCCACTTTTATTGTGTGAACTGCTAGTCTGTGGAATGCGGCGCCTGAATGGGTGTTCCCCTATAGTTACAATCTGGGTGTCATGAAATGCGAATCGGTTTCTTCTAAGCAAGTATGCTCCATCGTAGACAGCATCATTGTTTAACATCAGGCGAGCTGGCGGCAAAGCGAAAGCCATTATTTAATTTAAAAAAAAAAAACACAATTCAATTCTATCAATCGCTCGTCCTCCATTTTATATATGATGCCGCGGCGTCCGCGATCCGACAAAAATATCGCTGTCAACGAATACGTCCGTGATCTGTGAACCTTTAACCTGTTAATATCTTCACAGAATAGGTGCATACAATAAGACCGTTGTGTTTGGGAGTATACGATACACAATCATATTTTCAAAGATTGCAAACCAAAAAATAAATTGTTTCGTATTATATCTGGGGTTAGAAGCTACCATTCCTTATTTGGATACGTGCCAGGATATAAAATAAAATGGCAGCGGAAGAAGTAAATTTTGCAAGACGTCCTAATTTTATAACGCAAAAAAGTATTTTGCTGCGCGTTCTACTTTAGTTTTATTTCATATTTTCTCAAAGAAGCAATCTTGGATTTAATTGTCTTATTTGATAACTGGATATTTTTTGACAACAACTTGTATAATTCTTAACACTAAATAGGTAGGTACATAATAAAAAACACAGAAATCTGTTTTCTAAAATGTTGGACTAATCAACGTTTAATTTTTTTTAAACCCAGTAATGTTTTAGCACCAACGTGAAAAAATATGTCATCTCATTATAGTATTTTCTTAAACTAAAGTAGGTATGTATCTCTTCTCTATCTCTTCTCTACATCTCTATCTCTACATCTCTATCTCTATCTCTACATAGTATAAATTAAAGTCGTTTTCCGTGTCTGTATGTCTGTCTGTATGTCTGTATGGCCGCTAACTCCTCCTAAACCACGCAACGGATTTTGATGCGGTTTTCACAATCAGTTAGATACTTTTTTATGGAAGGTTTATATATGTAACTAGCGACCTGCCCCGGCTTCGCACGTAATTTACACCCGTGCGAAGCCGGGCGGGCGGGTCGCTAGTGTGTAGTAATTGGATTATTATTTATTAAGTGTTCGTGAACATGCTCGAGTGTAGGTAAGTGATATAACGAGGTGAAACACGAGTCTTTTCACGTTGTTTCCAAAACTTTATAAAAGCCTCTAGTAAAGTTTTTTTATGCCATTTAGCAAGCAAGCAGACGGGCCGCCTGACGGTAAGCAGTCACCGCCGCCTATGGATACGTAACACCAGAGTCATCACAAATACGTTGCCGACCATTAAGACTCCTATTGACTCGCCTCTAGTAAAGTCTCCACTACTTTACTAAGGCACGACTTGACCACGGCTTAATTTGCTTGACTATGACTTGTTTGACGATATCTATTAAAACTTGAAAATATTTTAATATGATACAGGCACAAGACAAAGAGACGAGAAAGAAAAAAAATAACAATTCGAATTGAGCGCTGTTTTTAGTCTGTTTAAAAAAACGTAGGTGTAGACATACAGTAAGGCGTCTTGAGACTCGTATTGGACCACTGGACTAGTATTGGTTGATTATGAATCGTGGAATAAAACAAAGTATTTTTAAAACATTGTTTTAAACTATCACGGTTGTTCACTAACAACCACGCATGGTTGCATGGGTGCATGTAACAGTGCCGAAATATCGGTAGCTCATTCCACAACCTTACCACGGTAAATATCCTGTAAATAATCATATTACATTAAAGTATTTTTAAATCTACCTTTAACTTTCAAAACCATTTCAACAAATAACATAACCCAAATACTACAATGGCATTTTAATACGAGTCGAGCCTGAACCTTATTCACAAGGAATCCCGTCCTAACCCTCCTAAAAAGCCTTCCTTTCCTTAATAAGGCCTTAAAAACCTATAACGACTCATACTCGAACGAGAACCTGTAATTAATAAGGTACACGCACACAGAACCGTGGAGATGTTACTGTATAAATTATATGCAGTATGAAATGTTACTCACGAATAGTCGGGTTACGGGTCTTTGGGTCAAGTGGAGATGAGGTTAGTTTGAGACTCCCTGTCTCAAACTAACCTCATCTCCAGTAAATATCTAGTAAATATTTACATAACTTTAAGAATCTTACAACTCAATTTGACAGCAAACTTACGAAGCATGCATCATCTAAGATGCATTCGTAACCCTTTTGTCTATACTAGAACTGTCGTGAAACATTGTGGAAAACATCAAAAATCGTGGAATGTGTGTAAGATTTACTCGTGTTTTGTGCAAATAAATTATCTTTATCTTAATATAAGAGGCTGCCTAGTGGGTCCACTAGTGGTAAGGCAAAATGGTACTTATTCTGGTACAAGTTAGCGAGTTATTTGTTTAGCGGTCAGTTGGAAAATAGTAGTGCTAATTTACCACTATCGGCTGCGACTTGGCGGTCAGATGTTCCAAAAGACCAGCCTTTGGACCATCTTACCACCATACTTTGAAAAAACACCGGTAAGATGGGTGCTTAATGGTTAAACATTAAAAAAAAATTACATTCCTAAAAAGTATATCAAGTAAAAAAAACTTGCGACAAAAAAATTGTACAGAAATAAAAATACATAACAAGTATTATCTTTACGAAATTTTTCACGAGATTTCTCATTGTTTATTTCACAAGTTTTGCTCACGTCCATACTGTTATTACAATCAGAGCATACCATCATAAATACACGCACACATCCAAACACCGTCATTACAGTAGGGAACTTGACAATTATTGACGAACAAGAAATATTAGAAACTTACAGACTCATGCGAAGAGAAGTTTTGAAAAGAATTTCAACCTTATGACATTGTTGTTAAGGTAAAGTTTAAATATGTTGGCAGGCAATTATAGAAAAAGAGGCACTGATTCTATTATTAAGGAACATACAAAAAACATTCCTTATCGTAGGGTTTTTCTTTACAACATTGCAGGGAGTATTCATGTATTCATATGTTTTTGTAACGGTTTTGTGTACTAAAAAATATTTGTAAAGCAATTCAAAGAGTTTGAGAATCTACTTACCTACTCGTACTAAATCCTATATACTTTTGCATGGAAATCCTTTTTCTAGTAAACACTCCACAAAAATTACGAGTAACGCAAAAAGAGTTTTTAGACTGTCCAAAATGTCAGCAACCGACAGAATTAAATATCTAAAAGTAGAAACGATTAAAATCAATTCATAAGTTACCTACGTTAATTTAACTAAGCTGTTCTGCCGAATAGGATTGGATTCGTACTATCACAGTCACAACTGGAAATACTGCCAACCAACAACTGATTCAAATTATTATTTTAACTTCGACTATTAACTATTGTTATCAAGCATTTGACATAATTATTATTGTTAACTTAGACATATTATTATGTACTATATTTTATTCAATTTATGTTGAAATGACTACTTACCAACCTATTAATATCCATTTTGACCACGCATTCAACATTGAATTTAGCTCTCTTTTTTATACTACACATTAATTGATGTATAACTAAATTCACATGCCGAGTAAGGAAAAATAGGGGAAGTAAATATAAAAGACCTATAAGATCATTAAAGCCTATTTATAAAATAAAATAAAAATATGAGTATTTACTTGATCGCTAACAAAACCGCCAACTGACCAACTATCTTTTACTCCGAAAACTTAAATATGTTATTTTTTTAAAGAACTTTTGAGAATCCTCCGCCCGACTCTTCGACTATCAGGTTCTTACTATCGATATCAGGAAGCGGGCCGGGTAACCGCTCATTACATTTGAATTTAGAACGCTTAGCCGTGGTCCAACCGGCTCGAGTGCCTTTTCATATTAAACGTAATCGTCTATGCGATGTTAGCGCAAATGGCGAGTCTATGATGTTTTCGTCTGTGGTTGTGAGGAAAAAGATTTTTTGCTTCAGTGTGCGTTGCGTTTTATTTTTTCTGAGTGCAATTTAAGCGTAATTCTCCGACTTTTGGTTCAACCGTTTGAAGATTATGAGCTCTTTTATCGGGAGATTTAAATATTTTGTTGTTAATTCTATTCGACGAATGTATATCTTTTAAAATGTTTAGAATGTGCAAAAGCTCTCATGGTGAGCGCGACTTCAAAGAAGAGCTTTGCATGTAATTGGCGCTCATACTTTCCAGGGTTCAACTTATGTTGATGTTTGATAAAAGTGTTGTTTATCTTTGTGAGCGATCTACTTATATTATTACCATAAACTTATATACCATAACCAATGTGTGTGTTAACAGTGATGACATATTTGACTGAGACGTGGTCCTTAACTACTGGCCTTTTGGAAAAACTCAGAGCTGTACAGCAAATAATGGCGAGGGATGCTCGTAGTTTCTTTGCGAGATAGAATCTGAAACGAGGATATTCGCCAAAGAACTACAGCCACCGACATAGCTGCTAAGACTTGCAAGTTGAAGTGGCAATGGGTAGGCCACATCGCTCTAAGAACCGATGACCGATGAGGAAGAAAGATTCTGGAGTGGTGACCACGAACCGGAAAACAACGAAGCGGACCTCCCACTAGATGGACCGGCGACATTGTGAGAGTTGCGGGCATCCAGTGGATACAGATAGCAGGCTGTCATTCAGTGTAGAAATCTAGGGGAAGGCCTATGTTCAGCAGTGGACGTCTTCTGGCTGAGGATAATGATGATAGCTTATGATATTTCAGATATAAGGAGGATATTGGCATCTTATTCATAAAAATCGGTCAAGCCATTAAGGCTACAAGAGGTATTATAGAATCACACAAAGATACATGCATAAGTATATATCTCAAAAACATTACCCCCCCCCCCCCCCCACAAGCCCACCACCACATCTTGCAAAGCTGGTAATCCCACACCGTCCGAGTTTTCCGCTCCTTTATTCCGTGGACTTGCAAGGTGTGGAATATCCTAAAGGTCTTTCAGCCGAGCTTCAACATGAAGCGTTTCAAAAAGGGTGTCTACAACTACCTCTCCGGGCTGACGAAGCAACGTCAACACCGCTAGTGTTGCAGGTGTCTATAGGCGGCGGTTTCTGCTTACCATCACGCGGACCACATGATTGCATGCCGTTCTTTACTTTAAAAAACATTCCATCCTTCTTGGGCAGTTAGGTCAATGCTTTTCAGACCCTAACCTAAAAGTAAAGAACCTCAAAAGACATTCTTTTTTTTTACAAATCTCAAACAAAATTCAAACAATGCCAGGGAAAAGTAATTAAACAAAGTAAAAAGTATCAATGGTAATAAAAACTTCCCCGTGGGTTGCCGGCGCAAAAAAAAACTCCCGGCAAAGTTGGGAAAATATCCACGCGTCAAGTTGACGGTATTTAGTGCGGGGAAAGTTTGGTAAGTCAATTATGGGAGTTTCTGGTATTGATTTTGGGACAGTGGATAATAATTGTCAAGGTTTCGTAGATATTTTTATTTCTTTTATGATGATTGAATTATTTTGGACTAATTTTGTATGAAAAAAACCTGTTTTTTTACTAATCATCTATACCCATCCATAAAAAAATGTGTTTATGTATGTTCCCCATGGATTCCAAAACGGCGACAAATTTTGACGAGACTCACTGGCTGATGCTGATGTTATACCACCCACAAGTGAAGCAGCTAGTATATATATATGTATTTTTTAAATTGCACCTTTTCTATTCCACGACCAAAAATGTTGTACAAGTTCCCAAATTGCATTTAAAACTCTATACATTTCGGGGATAGACTTTAAAAATCGTACGGAACCTTCCACCATGATAAACTCTACATGCACTTTGCCATTTCACAGCCAGCTAAATATAATAGGTAATATGACCAAACATAATATTCGGCAAGTTAGTGGCCAAACGCAAGCCTATTCATAAAAAAAACATGATAAAAGATAAAACGAAATCGTATTATTTATTCTAAAAAAAATAAAAGCTTAAATAAGTATCGAGAGTAATTAAAACTTGATTTGTTATCTCATGACATGTACACTAATAACATATAATAATTACTACGTCATTCTCTGTGACATAGCGTTAATAAAATTTTATGATACTTTAAATACCACAAATTAAATTTAACATGAAATAAAACAAAAGTTAAACTATTAAAAGGTAGGAGAAACAGACAGCGTAGGGTTAGTAATAGGGTTCCGATGAATTTTATTATGATACTTTAAATACCACTAATTAAAATTAACATGAAATAATACACAAGTTATACAGCTGTTAAAAGGTAGGACAAACAGACACCGTAGGTCACGATGACACTCATTGGATACGGAACCTTAAAAAGACTAATGATGATGATGATTTGACAATAATCAATAAATATCCCAGCACGTTAGAGACGAGTAGCTATCACTTTACGTTACATAAGTTACGGTCACATAAAAGCATTATAAAGGTCTTAATTCTCTCTCTTTGGGAACATATTTCCAGCATCTTCTTTATGGAAGCAATAAAGTTGTCAAGTTGTAAGTTTAGGACTTAACAATAACTTGCGGGCGCGGAGACTTAACTTCGTTTTGGAATTTTATTTTGGTTTTTAAAATATATCTTCATGAACGTTTCACTCGTGCTAATAAAACTGTATTTTAGTAGCCTAGCTGCGGAGTAGCCCGCTTTATATCCGGGATTAATGTAGCCTAAGTTACTCCTTAAAACATCAGCTATCTGCCCAATAATACTTGCCAATAAAAGATGAAAATAAGGCAACCTCCTTGGTAGCTACAGCAACTTCCTTTGACTTAGAAGATTTTTTTTGTCATTGTATCAAGACTCCAAAAATATTTTTGAAATCATCATCATCGTTATCATCATCAGCCAGAACACGTCCACAGCTGAACATAGGCCTCCCCCTTTAACCTCCACACTGAACGATAGCCTGTCTTTTGCATCCACTGAATGCCGTCGACTCTCACAATGTCGTCGGTCCATCTAGTGAGAAGCCTACCTACGCTGCGTCTTCCGGATCGTCCGGTTTTTTTGAATACCTAGATTTAATAGGCTTGCGTTTGACCACCATCTCGCCTGATGTTAAGCGATGATGCGGTCTACGATGGAGCATGCTACCAAGCTTCACAGAATCACTCGCTGGGCTAATCTGAACATTGCCTGAAATTTTATTCAAAATCGGTCCAGTCGTTTTGGAGTCCATAGAAAACATACTTAAATACATTCACACTTCGCCTTTTATATATAACTAGCGGTCCGCCCCAGCTTCGCACGGGTATAGATTATAGCCTATGTCACCCGGGGATAGTGTAGCTTCCCGTCAGTGAAAGAATTTTTCAAATCGGTTTAGTAGTTTCGGAGCCTATTCAATGCAAACAAACAAACAATCAATCAAATCTTTCCTCTTTATAATATTAGTATAGACTAGCTGACCTGACAGACGTTGCCTTTCTTAGAACTGTCAAACGCGGAAGTAAAAATCGTCGTTAAGTTTTCTGAAATTTTCTGATTTACTACACAAATTTCTTAATTTTTCTTTCCGTTCTACCTTCCAAAAAGTATAAGGAAACTTTAAAATAAAGATGAATGAAACCAGTAAAGTCTTTCTCAAGTTATGGCGTGACCAAAAGAAATAGTATAATTATGGTTTCGGGAACGTTTCCTTTAACACCTAGTTTACTTGCAAAGTTTGTTTCAAATCAGTACAACAATAAGAAGTAGGTTATAATCGTGTACCATTTGTCTGTAGAGTAAGAAGTTAAGCTCATAAAAATGTGTCAAAACGAAAAAAATCCGCCAAATGACACTCACTGACCGAAAAATTCGGCCCAGTTTCAACGCCCTTATTCACGGAATTGCATAAAAAATATAATAAAGCTTATCTGCAAACCTTTAAAAACATAAAATCCTGTCGTTAACTCCCTGCCTTTCGCAAACGGTTTTTAAAACCGTCCACGGTACCCTAAAAGTGCTTAAAAGTATAATAAGATGGTCTTATCGTGTTTTCGTTTGACAGTTTCAGAGTTATTATACAGAACTGTTGGTTTGGTTTATGATTTGGAAACGTCTTTATATTTTACTGTTCGGTATTTGGAGGGCAGAGTGATTTGTCGGTTCCGCCTGGACCGGAGAATGGGCAGCAGCATCCTATTAGTACACGGTAAATGTACTGCAATCCCCAAGCCACCTATCAAGCGTGGGGATTATGGCAACACCCCTCACTAAGAAGGAGGCCTCTGTCCAGCAGTGGACGTTTAATGGCCGTTGATGTGCTTGGTCATTTCTAACTTTAAGAATCGGGTTTGATCACAAACAAACAAGGGAAATATGGACAGGCGGCGTGGCGGTTCTATACGCATGTGATGTAAAGCAGGCTTCATGCCTTTAGTCGACTCACTCAATGCAGCACAACGAGCTGTGGAGAGGGCTATGCTCGGGGTTTCTACGAGATCGAATCAAAAATTAGAAGATCCGTAGCCGAACGTAAGTTGCCGACATAGCCCACCGGATTAGCAAGTTGAAGTGGCAGTGGCCAGGCTGCGCAGAACAGATGGCCGATGGGGCCAAAAAGTTCTCGAATGGAGACCAAGGACTGGTAAGCGCAGCGTAGGGCGTCTACCCACAAGATGGACAGACGACCTAAAAGATACCGCAGGGAAACGAAACGCTGCATGCAGGCCGCTTCCAACCGGTACTTTTGGAGATCGATGGGGGAGGCATATGTCCAGCAGTTGACGTCCTATGTCTGAAATGACGATGACTCTATGCAAGTCAGCCTTGCCGCCTTTTTTTGCATGTGAACTATTAGTTGACTACACTACCACCTCGTGTAAATTTCAAAGAAACAACGATTTTAGATACATACAAGAATGAAACTACCTGCCGTCCTTCTTGTTTACTGAGAACTACAGAATAGGCAATAATAGGCATCTCCAAGACTAGAGTGAATAGATTCTAGACCAACGTGTTCCATCCTCAGTCACACTGTCGCTTACCATCAAGCGAGCCCGTGGCCAAAAGTAATCTATTTGTATAAAAAAAGTGGTTGGCGGAATCTTTGCCGGAGGTTTTGTTAATGCCATAGGTGGCAAACAAGCTAATGTGTAATGTGTGTGCCAGATGGTATCACCGTCGGCTATGTTTTATTTTTTAATAATAGGCTGGCGTTTGACCACCATATCGCCTGATGTTAAGCGACGATGCGGTCTACGTTGGAGCATGCTTGCCTAGTGGAAACCGATTTACGCGTGATTTGAAGACACCCAGATTGTATCTGATATCTGTAACACCAGGGGCATCACAGAGACGTTGCAGACCTTTAAAGGCTCTATAAAGCCGTAGGTATGTTAGTGTATGAAAAATCAAAGTCTACCCGCAAAATTCTCCCGATTCAAACCCCAAAATTACTCAAACTTCGCCCCAAAATGATTAAACCGAAAGGGCTTATCAAACAACAATATAGTATAATCTCGATAATTCAAAGGGCGAAAAGGGTTTTTGGGCCAAATTTTAATTACAAGAGGTAATTGGATATCCCTTTGTTAATCAAACGACCAAACGAGTAGCGTTCGGAAATTTGGTGTGATTGCGGTCACGATCATAGAGGTGCGTGGATGTTTCCACGCGCAGCTCGAACGCTGATTGATAGGATAGTCGTAGAAATGACTTCTTAGTAAAATGTCATCAGCACATGACAATTTGTTGACACTATAACGTGAGGTTAGACCGGTTAGACCTGAATCTATGGGTTAGACTGAAGCTCCCTAAAAAATCAGAGACTGTGTGACGGGCGTATTTGCAAGTTGAAGTGACAGTGGGCCGATCATATCTGTCGCAGAACCGATAACCGTTGGAGGAGACGTGTTTTAAGAGAGGAGACCACGAATTGGCAAACGTAGCGAAGGACGCCCTGAGACTCGTTGGAGTGACAATATACGTAAGACAGCTGGCAGTGGCTGAAAGAGAAAAGCCGAGGATCGGACTGAGTGGCGTACCTTGGGAAAGATATCCATGTCCAGCAGTGGACTAGTATAGACACATAATTTATTTGTGGCAAAAAATACCATGAAAACAATATACAATAAAAAAAAAACGAAAAAAAAATAGAGCTTATTGGCGTCGATTCTGTCATACCACTAACTAACACTCACTAAACTAAAGCAATTTGACAGGACTAAAATTATCTGCCTCTCTTTTCATTTTAATATGTGAGAGAAGGATGGCAACAATTTTAGAGATGTTTAGTTTAGAGTACATCAGAATCGATGCCATTTCATCTTTTTGTCACAAACCGCCTCTAACTCAGCATGATGCCGGTATAGACTGATGATGATGATGTTTCTTATCACACAACTCCGTAAAAACTTACGGATAAAACTGCTGGATAAAGCTAGTATCCAATATTACAAGCTAGAAGAAATAGCCCGCCCACCCTCAATAAACTTCGTTTACCTTTCCCCCTCCCTAATTGATCTTCCTGAAACACTCGAGCAGTTCTATTATTTATTGCATTCATCACTTCTCGACCAATAACTCTTATAACTTAGTTGTTTTGCTGATAAGGAAATGTTTCTTTCTCTTTTTATCGCTATCGGTGAAGTACTCTACATACACACCCAGTATGGATGAAAATATGACCTACTTTACCACAAACAACAACGATGCGTGTCAAGCTTATCCATAACAACAGAAATGGTATTATAATACAGCGGTATCTGTGCCATCATCATCATTTCAGCCTATCATGTTCCCACTGCTGGGACTCGGGCCCAGCAGTCTCTCTCGCAGACAGAGAAAGAGTTAACTGCTAGTCTGTGGAATGCGCTGCCTGAATGGGTGTTCCCCGATAGTTACAATCTGGATGTCTTCAAATTACGAGTGAATCGGTTTCTTCTAAGCAAGCGTGTTCCATCGTAGGCCGCATCATCGCTTAACATCAGGCGAGTTGGCGGTAAAATGCAAGACGCACCACACACACCATCAGCCATTAAACGTCCACTGCTGAACAAGGCCTCCCTCTTAGAGAGGGGTGTTGCCATAATCCCCACGCTTGGCAGGCGGCTTGGAGATCGCAGTACGTTCATCGTGTACTAACAGGACGCTGCTGCCCATCCTCCGGTGGTTCTGGTCGCAGTTTTAGGACATACCCGAAATACAAAAATATATAATGAGGAGAATGGGCTTTAAACTACAAGTGTAATGTCTACATGTCATAATGTCTTCGAACTTTTGAGGTTCTTGGACATAACGGTTTCTTCACGATGTTTTTCCTTCACCGTTTTTGAGCGATGGTATCGAAACTAGGGTTGCCACCTTTTTTTTAAGCAAATAGAGTATATTTATTTTTTTAGGCTAAAAAAAACTACAACATCTGAAAATAGAGTACTATTTATTTACCAAACTATTTCTCTTCCATACATATTTTTTGTTGCTTCTAGCAAAATTCAACAAATATTTGTTACAACACAAACTCAAACAAGACGAGAAAATAAAAACAACAGTAGCGAAAAAAATTACGACATGATATTGACATTGACGTTTTAGATTACGTTCCAAAGCAGTACGTTCTGTTATACGTAAAAAATAAAAGTCCATTTAAAAAAATCTTCACAGGTAAATATAAAGTATTTTTACGTACTTTACTGCCCTCATAAAGTATAAAGTACGTTAGGCCAAAATAGAGTACAATACTTTATTATAAAGTACGGGTGGCAACCCTAATCGAAACTGCACATAATTTATTTTAGTTATTAAGTACATAAGTCATTGGTGCAAGGCCTTGGATTTTCGAATATAATTTGGAACTTGAAGTGGCAATAGGCAGGCCACATCGCTCGAAGAACCGATAACCGATGGGAAAGTAAGGTTCTTGAGTGGAGACCACGAACCGGAAGACGCAGCGTAGGTAGCACTCCCACTAGATGGACCGAAAACATCGTGAGAGTCGCGGGCATCCAGTGGATGCAGATGGCAGGCTGTCGTTCAGTGTGGAGATCTAAGGAGGAGGCCTATGTTCAGCAGTGGACGACTTCTGGTTAATGATGATGTGCATCAATATGTTCCAATGGATATAAATAAATGTGACTTTGACTATGCAACCCCAACTTGTGACCTTCCCAGTTAAAGTTTGAGATATCGCGGTGTCCTAGTTTCCGGGTCACGATCGCTCGATCATCGAACGATAACGGCTTATTTACCATCCTCCTAATCCTTGTATTAATGTAACCTACTTCGACGAGATGGATTTATGGCCCTACTAAGGGACCGATCGAGAAACTCGAATAAATGGAAAACTAAGATACGATACAGGAGAAACAAAAACGGAAAGACAAAAGAATAAAGATAATATTTAATGATGTCCGTTGGTCCAGTTGGTAGTGAACCTAACTTCTGAACTTAGGGGCGTGGGTTCGATTCCCATCTGGGACAAACATTTATGTGATGAAAATTAGTGTTTGTTCTATATCTGGATATTTAAGTATGTATTTAAACCTATATATGTATGTATATCAGTTTCTGGCAGCCATATTACAAGCTTTGCTTAGTTTGGGGTCAGATGACCGTGTGTACAAAAATGTCCCGATTTTTTTAAATGATAATATTTGCCAAGTGCAAGTCGGGCTGGTACTGGTGAGGGTTCCGTACCACCACAAAATACATATGTACATACAAAATACAAATATGTACATACATAAAAAGTAGTTCAAAAATACAACATCACGCCTAGGCGGTGACCCATCCAAATACCGACCGCACCCGCCCTTGCTTAACTTGGTGGTGAACAGAAATTTGCATACACTGACATATTCTTCAATATTGAGCGGCACACAATTGCAAACGATAATAATATGCTCAAAAGTCATCAAATGGACAATTCCAAGTTTAGTGGGGGTTGGGGTAAGTGCTAAAGATAAAACTGTATTAAGCTATTGCATAGCTTCTATCGCGGGCCTTGAGCGTGGAGACCGAATCAAGTAACGAAAATAACCTAACACCTCCCACTCCGACCGGCACAGCGGTGATACTTTGACTTGGGTGTCGCGACAAGCTATATGCAATAGCTTTACCGCGGCAGTCCCCGAGTGCCACACGTCTTTTTTTTTCTGAGGTTTGGTCTCAAGGAATAAACCGTTTTAAATATGATTAAATTTATATCATACATTTTTATTTTGATCGCGGTCGTAAAAAAATTGCAATGATGACCAAAGTTTTTCGATAACCGGTTCAAACCCTGGTTTATCAATTACTTGTACAAAAAATTAAGGTAAAACGTTTCGTAGTATCTCCCCACAATCACTCATTTCTATATTTCGTTGATGGTATGTAATGGATCACACAATTTTTCTTGTTGTAATTAATTGTCCGCCCGACGTTTAATCAAGTGCTACGTAGAAGAGGAATGGGCCACTTTCGTCCCGTTTTGTATAATGACACCCTTTCTCCCTCAGGACCTTTTGTTGTCTATTTATTTGGGGCGCGAAATGTTGGGTAAAACGAGTATTATTTTTGTTTGTGTTGATGTAGTGAAATGCTATTTTGTTGCATTTTTTTCTGTAACTGAAATCTACTGACACTGAAATATTGCATTCAAGCCTGTTTTAAGCTTTAGTAACTAAGTAAGTTTAGTAGGTATATTTTTATTTTTAGGGTTCCTTACCCAAAGGGTAAAAACGGGACCCTATTACTAAGCCTACGATGTCCGTCTGTCTGTCTGTCTGTCCTACCTATTAACGGATGTATCTTTCGAACCGTAATAGTTAGTCAGTTGAAATTATCGCAGAATACGTAATGTTGTGGCACTAGCTCGCAAGTATCTCTATTTGTATGTAATTTTAGTATTCCTACGGCAACGCTGTCTGTCTGTCCTAATTTAAAATCTTATATAGGTACCATTTAATGGTTGCATCTTTTAAATCGTAATGGATTGCCAGTTGAAATCTTTGTAAAAATAATAAAAATATAGGGTTAAAAAACAGGATTGCGTTTGACCGCCAACTCACCACGATGATGCGGTCTACAATGGAGCACGCTTGCCTATAAGAAACCGATTCACTCTCGAATTGAAGACACCCAGATTGTAACTATCGGGGAACACCCATTCAGGCAGCGCATTCTACAGACTAGCAGCTCGCACAATAAAAGTGGAATAAAAGCTTTATACGGGTTTACGGCAACTTTTTTTTAAAAACCTATTTGTGTTAGCCGACTTCAAAAAAGCAGGAAGGTTCAATTCAATTCGTATTTATTTTTTTGCTCCATAACAAATGAAATTTTTCTGTGGAACGCTGAAATTTGTTATGCGGTAACTGGGTTGGTCCCATGGTAAAAGTTGTGCACTACGATGAGTAAAATGACTTCCTTTCGTCTCAGTAACACTATTCTACGTAACCCTGTATATTCTCTAATCTAGGTAACAGAGCTAAGCTGGCTAGGGAGCTAACTAGATCCCCAAGAGCATAGAAAATACCTTTTAGCTAATACGCCTTGTCAAATACACTGATACTAACCTGTTTAACTATATAAGCTAAAGAGAATGCAGCTTCAAAGCGACTTAGAATAATAGAGTGTCTATGCATCATGGACCAGTAAACAAAATTATTATGGTTTTTTTTAAACGAGATAATAATTTTTATTTCATTTTCATTAGGCGAGTTGGCGGCCAAGCGCAAGTCTATTAAAAAAAAAACAAGTTTTTTTTTAACCCCGATATAAGAGCTGATTATTTTTAAACGGCTGAACAGAATTTCTTGAATCATAGAGTTACGTACCGTCAGAGCAAAGAAATGTTCGGACCGGGTCTTACTTCATATATTTTGATTTGCCTTAAAATCGAGCTAGTACCGAAAAAAGTCTGCCAAAAACTAAAGTAGACGATGTAAACACGTATTGCACACATTGACATATTCTTACTAGTTCTGCAAACGCACACTTCAATATTGAGCGGCACATAACTGCAAAAGATATGCTCAAAATATAAATGAACGACCAAGGAGGCAGGTGTAAGTCCTAAAGAGGAAACTGTATATATGACATTTCCATTTATTTATTTCTTTTGAGTTCATTAAATTCATACATGAACCCTAAAAACATACGTAACACTCCTTATTTAGGCAGTAATGTAAAAAATCTCATGTCCTTTAAGACGACATCTTTCCACTTCGTCTTAATTATACTTAGTCCTAAATAATTAATTTCCTAGCAATTTTAATACTGTTGTCTTTAATAATCTTCTTGCTAATACAACTAAGTAGGTATCCTAACTTAATCTTCTGTAGAAACAAGTCCCGGGTCAAAGCTAATACCAAACCAATTAGGGACTAACTAGACTAGACTGTAGGGTATCCTCGATTTGTGCAAAAAGACTTAGATTAACTATGTAATACTACTAGCTTTTGCCACTAGCTTTAGGTAAAAAAAAAAATATGCCATAGTTGGCAAACAAGCAGACGGGCTGCCTGATGGTAAGCAGTCACCGTCGCCTATGGATACTTGTAACACCAGGAGCGTCACAAATACTTACTTCAACATGGGGTTCTTTTTCGTCAAATCTTGCAACTGAATTTTAAAACAGTTATCCCCAACCGATTGAGCTGAAATTTTGCATATACGTTGAGTTTGGATGACAATGCATGGTTAGCTAAGTGACGTCATTTCAATTCCAATATGGCAGACTCCCAAAGATGGCGAACCAGTTATTTTTATGCACCCTGATATGGGTATCAAATGAAAGGGTTTGCTGAGAAGAATACGAAAAATAAAATGACGTCACACTAAATTCAATAAGGCGGACGCCTAAAAGGTTGTTGTAAAATAAATACTAAGTAATTTTATTCCCCCCTCTTTCCCCCACTTTGATGAAATTGTGAACGGGTCAAACCTCGGTTTAAACCAGCCCTTAGAACGAATGAGAAAAACCCACGAGCCAAAGACTGTATAGAAATTCTTAAAGGGTTCCATACAATTGTCAAGCATTTAAGTCTGAATTCATAAACTAAAAACAACGTCAATAGGCACTAAACGCAAGTCAAAACGCAAGGACTTTGACCGAACACTTCCAACCCCTAAAATTTTAATTAAGCAGAATTTACGCTCGCAAATAGCACTCCCCTTCATTTTACGACTTACTGTAGTAACAGTAAGGGCTCCGTTACCTCAATTTGGACTAAATATATTCTATAAGTAATATTATTATTTATTTACTCTAAAAAGCCGTTCCATACATTTCATTCGTCATCTCGCTTATGTTTAGTAACTGGACTTTTTTTTTGCATTTTCTATGCTTTTTTGCTCATCTCGCTCATGTTTAGATAGATAGATAGATAGAAACTCTTTATAACTCTCTCTCTCTTTTTATACTCTTTCTTTATTTTCTGTTTAGTAATTGGACTGTGTTTTTTTTTTGCATTTTCTATGCTTTTTGTCCCCCAAAAAAAAAACAGAAACAGTGTACAGAAAAGAACTCCTGGCCACCGAAGATTCAGTGAAGATTGCCGGGTTCTTATCAAAATATTAAAAGTGTTGTTGCAAATGAGATTTTTCGGTTCATTTGATTTCCGGATTTGATCTCTTTGAAAAGTTTTTTTTTTATAAGTAAATTGAATTAATTTAATTAAGAAGACTAAAGGAAAGTAAATTTAATAAGTAATAAACGAGTTATTTTCAGTTTTCAGATTACTTTTGGTTATTTTTTTTTTAAATCTAGTCTAAACATTTTCATTTTGCGAAAGGGCGCTACATGCGCGAACAAGTGGTTAAATTATCTTTGATTACTACCTACAAAAAAGTTACAACCGACTAAATGAGTCGGTTGTAACTTTTTTGTAAAGTTTCATCAATTATTTCGCCATTTCAAAAAGCATGCCAACTGAACATGCCATACTGTTTTTATACTACACTACGGCAGGTTTAATAAATATTGCTCTACAATAGAAAGTTTAGTAACATACGAGCATTGTTTGAAAAATTCACATTTGTCGTAGAAACTTTTGTCCTGTTCGAAACAATTTGTCACAAAGGAGACCATGAATTAATTAAAACGCTTGACAACAAATTGCTTTAAATTATTGAATTGAACACAAGCAAATGGTAGTTATTAGTATTTTAATTATATACTCCGTCTTGTAATGTATTATTCATTCCTTGATTACAGACAGACAGACTAAAGAAAGCTTTTAAAAATGCCATTCTTTCGAGTTTTTTTTATAAACCCTATAATTTTTTTTAAATTTGCCACCGTATAAAATTTTAACATGAAAATTGCTTTATACCATTTGCAATGTTATTCTAAATATTTAATTCTCATTCGGTAATTTTTTATCTTCAACATGTAAAAAAACCGATAAATGATCTGATAATATAACTTTCTTGATCAAGTCACATTTTAAATAAAACATTAAATCAAAATCAGTTCAGCTGTTCAGGAGCTACGACTAGCTACAAACAGACGCACGTGCGTATCCACACACATTAAACTTATAAAACCCCTCTTATTGCGTCGAGGGTTAAAAATAATGAACCGAGTATAGCTAGTTATCAATTCAGAACTTACCACAATAAGCAGCGATGATATATCTCACTTTGGCACACATTTTCCTAGTTTTTGAGCAAAAACACTACACATAATCAGTTTTTAGTCTCTAAATCACCTCACCATTGTTACTTTTTACTCTACAGCACTTATTTTGTCAATACGGCACTATGATTGCCACTTCGGCACTATATTTGTCACTTTGGCACTTGTATTGCCACTCTGGCACTAGTTTTGTCACTCTAGCACTAGTTTTGTCACCCTAGCACTAGTTTTTTCACTCTAGCAGTATTTTTGTCATTCCGGCACTAGTTTTGCCACTCTGGTACTAGTTTTGTCATTCCGGCACTAGTTTTGTCACTCTAGCATTAGTTTTACCACTCTGGCACTAGTTTTATCACTTTGGCACTGCGTTACGTCACTGTCAATTCGTCTGAACTTTGTCACTGTTTATATGATTACTTCGTCATATTATGAATCGGGAGCGAACCTGTAAAGAAAAAATATTAAATTAGTAAAAATAAGAAATATAAATCCAAGACAGAGAGTCCTGGCGCCGAGCAACGAGGAGGCCCGACTCCAGATGAACTGGGACCAGGGACAAGACCATAGAGAAATATACTATACTACAAGACAAAGAAGAAGAAGAAATATACGTAAATAAATATGACAAGTATAAATATAAATGTTTTCAGGCCCCGAGTAAAAGCCAGCCCAGGCTTCAAGTCACCTTTGAACAAAAAAAAAATTAAAC
Source organism: Agriopis marginaria (assembly GCA_932305915.1). NCBI lineage: Eukaryota > Metazoa > Arthropoda > Insecta > Lepidoptera > Geometridae > Agriopis > Agriopis marginaria. The sequence goes on along the minus strand of OW029914.1, from coordinate 23,874,885 downwards.
CAAAATCGGTATAGCCGTTTGGGAGTTACGAGGACATACAGACAGACATACACACACGATGAACTTATAACACTTATTTTTAGGTAGGGGATTAAAAATATAGCGTGTTTAAGTAGAAACCAGTAGAAAACAACACATAACCCCGCAGATACTTTTTTTTTACAAAAAGTATTGAATAGCGTTAGCTCCATAAAATCGACGTTACAAAATACCCACGTGGTCATCTTTGAATTTTTACGATATTTGAAATGACTATTTTGGTAATAAAGACCCATTTGGCGTCGTGGCTTTTTTGAGATAACCCATTTAGTGCATTTTTTTTATTTGTGTTCAGGTCGTTAATAAAGTGTAATTATCTGCAGTGCAGATGTTGGACTTGTGCCGGTTGTCTCAGAACAGAAGCGACATGAAAAATAAGGAGTGTGTGTTTACGTGGTCATAAAACAAGTTTGGTTTTATAAATGCTGACTTTATCATACTAATATTATAAAAGCAAGTTTGTTGGTTTATTAGTTTGTTAGTTTGTTTATTCCTTTCACGCAGCAACAGAGCAACGGATCGAACTGATTTTTTGCATGGGTATAGTTCAATGTCCGGAGAGTGACCGGCTGCTTTCATCATCATCACCATTTTTCATCACTACGCAGGTTGACCGAGGGGCGCAGCTAGTAACAAATAAAATTGTTAAATATTGTCAAGTCAATGTAGGTAAGTTAGCCTGCCGGCAAACAACCTGAGCGAAAAGATACTTAGTGGAGGCACAGAATACAGTCAATATAAGTAGTACCTAAGTACAGAAGATTCACTCCTCAAAATAATTTAAATGTGAAGTGACTCTAGCTATTACACAATAAAGTGTAATTCAGGACGTGTGAGCGCTATCTACCTACAGCTATATTAACCTAGAAGTTGCCTCTCTGTCTATCGTGTAACTCTTGTCGCGTTATCTCTGCCTATCGCGCGGCAAGTTCGACAAGTCGGGTACATGTAGTTTCATACCTAAAGTGTGGAGTTCCTAAGGGCTGGAGACGGCTAGTTGGCGCACGTACAAGCACACTAGCACACGCTAACACCAATCAAATGAACTCAAACGGTCAAAGTTACTCAAAATCCTCTCGCTTCCCCTTCGGTCCACCTAAAGACCCAAAAATCGACTATTACGCATTTAGAGGTTTTCCATATACTGTGTAGTAGCTTGTTTCTAGTAATGGTTCTAATGTGTTTTAGAATAGTTCTCCACCATCATGCCGTTTCTTATTTGCGACAATTTCAAAACACAATTTAACAAAAAGCTGTCAACACACTGTAAAATAGCACCAGACACGTTCATTTGACGTCGACGATTGTCAGGAAAAATTACATAAAACAAAAAATCACGTTATCACGCCGCTACCGAACACTGAATTTCGTCACGTCAAATACAGTCCTAAACAAACATTGGATAATGCATATTTTGTCCTAAGTTAAACAAACCTTCTGGCTAGATACAAAAATGCTTATGTAATATTTTTGGTTACGCTCTTTGTATTATTTTACCAGAAAAAATATTTAGCTCTGTATTTTTTTAAACAAGACAAACAGAAAGACATTTTTAGTTTTTGTAATCATCCACCAAATTGAACATGATTTTTTTGCTATCGTGGGCAGTTTTCCAATATTCTTTTTGGATACATTTTATTAAACGTTTTTAAACGTTTCATAAGAATACCACAAAAACCATAGAACCAATTTTCATGGGGATTTCCCATTTTCCATCATCCTTTTCAGTTAAAACAGTTTTTTTTAAATTATGTAATAGACTTGTGTTTTACGAGTTAAGAGTTTTACTTTAGCACTATTTATATGTTATGTGGATTTTATTATCTCATTTTGTATTGCCTAATTAAATTGAATAATAAACTTAACCAAACTTTTAACCAAAACATTCAATATTTTTTATATATTTAAATGTTTCCCCTAGTGACGAAACACTAACGTAAATATTCAATTCACAATAAATAATATTTTACGTGATAAAAGTATTTTAGGCATACTTTTTCTCAAAACAGAGGAACTCTGGCATAAAAAAAAATTCATTCATTCAACAATATTATGTTTTTGGTCATTGTATGTTATACTGTTTCAAGCTATCGCGGATGTTCACTAAAGTTATATGATTATTTACGGGATGTTTAACCTTACCACGGTAAATATCCCGTAAATAATCATATAACTTTATTGTATGTTATGTTAATTTTATTTTGACTGTCCACTGACATTATTACAATAATTTTTATACCTAATTCTTTGTCCAAATATTGCTAAGTCTGAGTCCATGGTTACTTGAAATAAACAAATTGAATTTGAATAACAGAGAAAGAAAAAAAAAAAAAGACTATCCTACCTAAGTACATAGTAATGACAACGCAATAACACAAAATCCATTTCAATGAACTGGGTACTCAATTATGTCATAACTAAATCAAAATGTACTTCGAAGTATTTTAAAAGCTCTATAAAAAGGACGACACATTAATATTGTAGATAAAAATAATATTACACTTCGGGTCGTGGTTGTAAAAATTGGCATAATATGTTCCGGCCGGGGAGGTTATAAAAATTTTGTGCCCTAAATAAGTTGAATATTATTTCATCATGTTTTTATGGAGTTTCGGAGTTAGCAGGCTTTGCGAGTAAGCTACCGAAACGATGTGACGGAGATTGTTGTTTTAATCAAAGACGTAGGTCTCGTTTCACATTGAGTTCCATCATAATTTTTGACATTTAGAAAAACACCTTAAGATTCCTACCTTAGGTAGCTTAAATGGTGTGTGTGTGTATTTTTTCATGTATTTTATTTTGTCTTTATTTTTGAATTTCAAATTTCATTGTGTATATCTTTTTTTGACAATGTATATATTTTGTAAAACACTGTTTTAAACTATCACGGTTGTTCACTAAAGTTATACCGTGTTGTGGTTTGTTATCGGGAGCTCATTCCTCAACCTTACCACGGTAAATATCCCGTAAATAATCATATAACTTTATATATTTTCTGTATTTTTTTGACTAGGTTTTTTTCTTATCGCGGATAAATCCGCCTTTGACCACCAACTCGCCTGTTGGTAAGCGACGATGTGATCGAAGATGAAGCACGCAGACTTACAATTTCAGGTAATTGAAATTACATTTTATTTCATGTTATGTTATGTGTAGCTAAAACTTGAAATACTTAAAGGAATTTGAAAAGTGTGAAAACTAAACAAGTCATAATAAAAATATAAATCTAGCAACATAATTTTTTCTAACTTTAATATAATAACCTAAAAGTTCAATCAAACATGGTCATGCATTTCAAAAATGGTAGCTAGCCCACTCGTAGAAAAAAAATCATTAGCTTTTTTAAACTTGATTGTGTCTTACGACACTGTTACCCACGCTTACCCTACTTAGGTAGGTGCGTGGGACAAGTGAGAAGAGCGTAGTGCTTGCGCTCAACTAGCCGGTTGCAATAGGTCAGCAAAGTTAACCAATATTTGGTCCAGTGCAGCTCACGAGTGGCTTTTACAACTAGGTTTTGTGACTGGAATATAGATAACTAGCGACCCGCCCGTCCGGCTTCGCACGGGTGTAATTTACGTGTGAAGCCGGGGCGGGTCGCTAGTTATATATATATGTAAACCTTTCGTGAAAAATTATCTAACTAATGGTGAAAACCGCATCAAAATCCGTTGCGTGGTTTAGGAGGAGTTAGGGGACATACAGACGACAGACGCGGAAAGCGACTTTAATTTATACTATGTAGAGTACCACATATGAGTGTACATACACTCATTATGTGGCGATTATGAAAAAAAAAACATAAAACTAAACTGTAGAATGAATACAGGCTATGAGCATCCTTAATGTTGCACTTTATGTTCGACATCGGGGTGGTCGAAAATGCTAATAAGTCATGGACTCAGGTTTTATTGTACTTCTAACTACTATCTATCCTAAAAACTAAAAAGGACGGCATTAAAAATGTTTGTAATTTTTAAACTTTCGCGATTTGAACACATGTTTAAAATAATACGTGATATAAGTTCCGATAAACATTTAAAACATTAAAAATGTTGTCAGGAACTGAAATAAAAGGTTTGTTATATTAGTTTAAGAATGAGACTAATATTTGCAAACATCTTGAAATAATGACCTTGACAGCGGATTTTCGATTTTTTGGTTTCTTTGTCAGACTGAAGGACGGTCCCAGTGGCTTCCGAACTAGTCAGTCTGTGTCCTGAAATAATTAAGCCAACAAAAAAAACATTCCAAAATAGGACTTAACTTACAATTAAAACTAAATATATGAATATTCAGGACATTTTTACACACGGTCATCTGACCCCGAACTAAGCAAAACTTGTACTATGTCTGCCAGAGACTGATATACACACATATGTTTAAAAAACATACTTAAATAGATATTAACACCCAGATATAGAACAAACACAAAATGTTCATCATTATGAATGTTTGTCCTAGGTGGGGATCGAACCCACGCCCCTAAGCGCAGAAGGCAGGTTCACTACCAACTGGACCACCGAGGCAGTGATTACATAGTATAGTGAAACTCTCTGATTGCTTATGGTGTAACTATACTATGTGTGCGTGTATATAAGTATACGACTATACGTGTCCCTCGCAACACCGCTGATGTTTTCACAAAACTCGCAGCCCATAACTAATAAAGTCTGTGTCTTTTAACTTGGGCCGAACTAACAAAAAGCACTATGTAGGCGGCAAAACGTTGTATCAAGGCAATTATTGTGTCTTTCTGTCCGTCCGTCCGTTTGAACAAGCTTTTGTATTACAATTGCTTTTAGCACTCTGTCAAAATAACAATGACGTAAATCCTACTCAAGTCAGAACATAAAAAGCATTTTCTTATGTTGACAAGGTTGTTATGTGTTTAAGTTAATTTGGAGGCTTTTTCTTTGTCTCTGAATTTTTAGGTTTTTGTTTGTATTATGTTAATGTGGGTGGCAAATGATTGTTTTGTACTTTCTTTACTTCCGCTTAATCTCTGAATGACTAAGGCCAAACTTCACCGGCTTTGCGTCGACAGTAGGGCTGCCACCTAAATCACCAACACCCGACAAACATTACGAAATTCTGGAGATTTGTTCGAAAGTGGAACAATTTTAAAATTATGTAATTTTGTTTATAGGGTTCCGTCCCTCAAGGATGTAAACGGTACCCTATTACTAAGCCTACGTTGTCTGTCTGTCTGTTTGTCCTTCCTATCTTTTAACGGCTGTCTTTCGAATCGTAATAGATAGCCAGTTGAAATTTTCACTGAACGTTTTTTGTTACGGTGGACTAATTAAAAATAATAATAACGTTAAAATGTAAAAACTAATGAAGGCCCATACAATCACAGAAAAGAGAAGTAAATAGAACGGAAATTAGAAGAAAAATCTGTTAGTCAGGCATTATGGCAGAACCTTGATTGAATATTCTTATTTAGATTAACGCGTCGAACTCCGCATCACAGTTGCTAACTGATTTCGAATGACTTACGTTTCGTTTATATGGTTGCATATGGCTACTACATATTTCTTACAAAAATGCCTTGACAGCCGTTCCAATAGAAAAAAAAAAAACTTTTCTGTGTTTTTCGCCTTCGGCTTTTTTAAATACAAAATAGTGATATTTGTTTCTTAAAAAAATATAAAATGCTAGAACGAATTAGTCTGTAACGGGAAGCTAGTTGTTAAAGAATATAAAGCCAGGGTTTTTATGACAAATTGTATAATGAATATATACAGGGTGTTACGTTCTAACGCTAAGTTTCTATTAGTTCTCAGAATTGTATACAAACAAACAAGTGTAAACTAGAAGACAATAGTACAACGAACTCCATTGTGTTCAATCACTGGATTTCAAAACAATTACTGTTTAAGATGAAGTTGAAAATTAAAAATTAAAAAAAGTTTGTACGAGTCATCGAGATACAATACATATAGAGACACAATCGTGCCAAAAAAATTACCGAATCAAAACTCGGCGCATGCTACGAATTGCGCAGACTTTTTGGTTAGTTACACGGTTACCGCGATCCAACTACAACGCCGCGCGATACCAGAGCTACGATGACATACCGGACAACTAACGTTGAACACTATGCAAGCGACATAACGTCTAAATTGGAGTAAATGTGGCATTGTGAAGTATATAACTGATAAAATGTATGTACAATGACGGTCAGACGTTTTTACTGAGAGATTGTGACTCTATAGGAATTGTATCTCGATGGTACGAGTGCTTAAAACAAGTCATTCTAGGCGATACGTTTATCAACCTGAGCCAAAGGCGAGGGCGGATATTTAAGACTAGGATAATATTTTGGTTTTATGCATAGTTATATACACTTGGCTTTTCACTTAACTCACTCAGCTCTAATGTAAAAACGGTAATACGCACAAGCGTCAATCTTGGCATGATTATAGTACACACTCTAAAGCAGGGGTGTCCAACATACGACCTGCGGCCACAATGCGTCCCGCCAAGGTTCCTAATCCGGCCCACGAAAGAATCAAAAAGTGGGTAACTTTTAACTTTTTTAGACGAAATTTTGTAAAGAACGGCGATTCATATGTTCGTACAATATTAAACACTGTTTTTTTTAAATAACATCGATCGATCACAGTACGACTCGGCGAAAACGTGTATTAGTATACCAAGAGAAAACAAAAAATTTAATACCATTTTAATTCTTGGAACAACATCTGCCCACCCACCCACTTACCCACCAACTCACTCCGCACATGCAACGTACAGCCAGCCAGTCAGTGGTGTCAGGTGTGCCTGTGCATGTAGTTACAAGTGAAACCTGCTGTGAATTCCGCAAAATAGTTATAATTATAACCTTTCTACCATTTCACAAAACGGTCATGAATGGAGAGAGCTACCAGAATTTCAAAAACTTTCTTTAACTAGTGTATTTGAATGTTGTGCAGTAGAATTGACTAGACTAAAAATAGTAATTATATGTGTATATAGAGTACCTAAGTCGACCAATCTAGAAACATTTCTAAATAAATTTGAGGCAATGTTAAGTTTGACTTCACGTAAAAATTATGAACAAGTAGTGATAGCAGGCGACTTTAATATTAATGTATTAAAAGACTCTAAAGTAGTATCAGATTTCGAATGTAGATTAAACAATTATAATTTCAAACTTGCGCTAAAACAGGTGACGAGATTTCAAAGTCAAACCTGTATAGATAATATGGCTTATAACAACAATAAAACTTGTAAGACGGAAGTGCATGAATTGGCCTTATCTGATCACAGTGCTTTAATAATGAAATACCCAGTTCGTAAACAACTTTTACTAAAATATTGGTCCAAAAAACAGCGCGATTACTCCTTGGAAAACATAGAGAAATTTAAGATGTGTTTAAAAAACTTACCATTTGAAGAATTATATAATCTCACTGACGCTAACGCTGCTTATGACCATTTTATCGAGAACTTTAAATTATATTATAATCTATGTTTTCCATATAAGCTGGTCGTTAAAAATGTCTGCAAACCGACTAAATGGGTGTCGCGAGTTATTAAAATTTGCAGTAAAAATAAAAGGAAACTTCTGTGGAAGTATAGATTAAAACCTACAGTAATAAATAAAAATAAATTTACTACTTACTCTAAACTATTTAAAAAAATTATTGGGCTAACCAAGCGTGCACAAAATAACTATAAGATAAAAACATCTGAAAACAAATCGAAAACTGCATGGGGAATTATTAACAAAACAAGATTAAATCTCCCGAAAGAGCCAATCTTAAAAATAAATCATAATAATAAAGATATTACAAATCCACTAGAAATAGCCAATATGTTTAATAACTACTATGTTGATAAAGTTAAACCTATAGCAGGCTCTGGAAATAAAGTCACATCAAATATTAAAACTCGCACAAACTCTATGTTTATGGCCCCGTGCATACCACAAGACATTATTAAAATCATAAAAAATCTTAAAAACAGCTATAGTGTAGGCAATGACGAGGTGTCAACTAAAATTATAAAAGCTGTAAATGAGCAACTTTGTGTACCCTTAAGTCATATAATTAACCTGTGCATTTCAACAGGAACTTTTCCAAAAGCTTTGAAAACCACGGTTATAAAACCAATATTTAAAAAAGACAATAAAGAAAAACTAGACTGCTATAGACCCATTGCACTTTTATCAATATTTTCAAAGATTATTGAAAAATATATATATGGTGAATTAAATAACTATTTAGAGAAAAACAATATTCTTTGCAAAGAACAAAAAGGTTTTCGGAAAAACAGAACTATTAATATGGACATTTATGATTTTATGAAATCAGTATTACCAAATGTAGATAAAACATCTCCAGTATGTGCAGTATTTTGTGACATGACACAGGCATTTGATTACGTGGATCATAAAATATTATTGAGTAAACTAGAGGCATACGGAATAAGGGGAAATATTTTAAATCTAATAAAATCTTATCTTACTGAAAGAAAGCAAATTACTGAAATTAGCAGAATTAATATTAAAACAAAGCGTGAAGAGGTATCAAGGTCTAAAGAACGTAATGTAATATATGGGGTTCCACAAGGAAGTGTCCTGGGACCTCTTTTATTTATAATATATATTAATGATCTACCTAACGCTACAACTCAACCAATGACACTGTTTGCTGATGACAGTACAATAACGATAGCACGTAAAAACATTGACTCTTATGAAACTGATATTAATAAATCTTTATCAGATATAATTACATGGCTTAACAATAACAATTTAAAAATTAACATAAATAAAACAAATGTAATGCATTTTAGACAAAGAGGGCCACAAAAATCTAACATTACAGTAAGCCATGGCAGCAATATGGTTAATGAAGTAGATACTGCAAAATTTCTGGGCTTAGTAATTGACAGACAACTAAATTGGAAAAATCAAATAGATAGTCTTTCTAAGAGGGTCTCAAGCTTAGCTTATGTACTTCATAAACTGTCTAGTACCTTAAACATAGATACATTACTTTCCACTTACTATGGTTTAGTTGAGTCCGTCCTCAGATACGGTATTATATTTTGGGGTAACTCAACCGACAAAGAGATTATTTTTAAAAGGCAAAAACGCTGTATCAGATCGATGTTTAGATTAGAAAGTACTATTAGTTGCACGCCTTACTTTACTAAACATAAAATTCTTACGCTTCCGTCTCTATATATATTGGAAACTGCCTTATTCGTAAAAACTAATCCAGAATTATTCCCGGCAATATCTGGCTTAGCGGTAAGAAATCGTAGAGACCAAAACAGATGTCGTAATCGCCCATCTAAAACCACCTTAATGAACCACAGTATAATGTGTATGGGACCGACCATCTACAATACTATACCAATTTCAATAAGGGATCTAAAATATAGTCAATTTAAAAGAAAACTAAAAAAACTTTTAGTCGAGAAATGTTATTACAAAGTTAGTGATTTTATAAATGATAAATTTTAGTAATGACTGCAGAAGGTCAATTTGTTTATCATTCAATTATAGTAATGTCTATCTGTTGACTATTTAAATTAATAACATCATACTTGAACTTTTGAAATTATTTCGACAGTTATTTTAATCAATACTTTTTTATATAAATAATTCTTACGGTATTTTTATACCATCTCTCTAGATTTGTACGCCTACAAACTAGGCAAAACATGATACAAAGTGACTAATATTTTAACCCACCTATTGTGCATGCGTTTTTAAATGTGTGTATGATTTACTCGTGTTTTGTGCAAATAAATAATCTTTATCTTTATCTTTATCTTTACTTATATTAGTCTTGATTTGCTCAGTTACGAAGCATCTCTTGGCCCGCCATAGTTACAAATTTAATAAATCCGGCCCGCCACAAAATTTTGTTGGACACCCCTGCTCTAAAGTATAATAACAAATAATAAATAATGGCCAAGTTGTAGTCGGTGACAAATTTCTGTTCATTAAAAGTTATACCGAACGTCACTGGCAAAATATTAACTATGTGACGGCGTAGCAATTGCTTGGCTATTTTGGTAGGCGTTAAGTCGGAACAAATAGTTTTTTTTTTTATTGTTTTTTTTTTTTTTTTTTTTTTTATTTATTATTTATCTTATTGACTAACATACATGTTATTATAACACAACTCTGCCAAACTGTATAGCAGTTTGTAGGCAGACATCTACTCTCTTTACAGCATTTTATCATCAACGAGTAGGACATAATTATTAGTTATATCCCTTTATTATAATATTGCATATAAGTATATGTGGCAACAAAGAGTCATTATGGGAACACCAGTAATGGACAGCGCCAAGAACCCGCAACAAAGGAAGAATATGAACAACAACTCAACACCAAAATTGAATTAAAAATTACCGTTGGTTAGAACAAAGCAATTATCGACTACAATATTAGGTACTATATTTAATTATTGTATTTGTAGTGGTACCAAAGCCTGCGAGTCCGACTCGCACTTGGCCGGTTTTTTGCTAGTTGGGGAGTGTCAGGATACTTTTTATCCCGGAAAAAGGCTACGGTTCCTGAGAAAAATATGTCAACGCGGGTGAATACGTGGGACGTAACTAAATAATTATCGATTTAAAAAACTGAAACTTCAAAATTAGTGAAAATACGCAGTTTCGTTTACTAGGATGACATTCTTTTTTACTTTTATTTTGATGTAATAACCAAAATCTGAAAGTATTTCTAGAAGAATTTTCCAAATCGGTTTATAAATGACGAAGTTTTGTTAACATAATAAATAATAAAATAAAAAAACACGACTGAATTGAGATCTAGCTCTCCTTTTTGAAGTCGGTTAAAATATCCATGCGGATGAAACCGTGCGACGTAACTAGTAAATAAACAATCCCACAGAGATAATTACTCGAGCAATTAAATCCAACTAAAACCTTATACACTTCTATAAATACTAACAAAACGAGTTACTAAACGGTACAGAGTTGTATAAAAAAATAATACAAAAACTTTGGACATTCGCTCCACACATGCGTTTGGTTCACACGGTGTGGCCAATATACCTACTACGGAAACTAATGTATGTTTGTATAACCACACAGATTGTAAAAAAACTACTAGTTGGCCAAAAGTGGCACTACAGCAGAGCTGCTTTCTTTTTAATCTTGTGTTTTGTTTTTGTATGTTTTTTATACTACAGATGACCATACATAAGGCTTAAAATATTAAGTGGAGCATGGCGCATTTTTTTTTATAGTAGATAGGCTTGCGCTTGGCCGCCATCTCGCGACGATGCGGTCTACGATGGAGCACGCTTGCCTAGAAGAAACCGATTCACTCTCGACTTGAAGACACCCAGATTGTAACTAACGGGGAAAACCCATTCAGGCAGCGAATTCCACAGACTAGCAGTTCGCACAATAAATGTGGAATCATAGCGCTTCGTACGGGTTCTCGGAATATCAACCATAAAACGATGTCGATTTTTTGTGCCCGCCCTGGCGGTCCGATAGAAAAAAGGGCAGGAAGGAATTAAATCATGCATCTTACACGCAGTCTTGCGTTTCGTTACTTCTATTTTTGAGGTTTTCTCATATTTTTCGAAAAGTATAGCTGTAATGTAAAATGTACTTTTACGGATCCCTCCATAATTATAAAATCTGCATATATTTTTATAGGCTTTTGTTTGACCGCCAACTCGCCTGATGTTAAGCAATGATGCGGTCTACGATGGAGCACGCTTGCCTAGTAGAAACCGATTCACTCGTGACTTGAAGATACCAAGATTGTAACTATCGGGGAACCCCCATTCCCATATTATTACGATACCGTAGACTTCATTTAGTAAAAATGTATTTAAATTAATCGAAAAAAAAAAACAGGGAGAAAAGCACAAATCAGTGTTACTTATTTTTCTTTATATCGAGCGAAATGGCCTTAGTCGTGATTCGGTCTTTACGGTTTCCTAGATTTCATTAAATTTTGATATGACACCATTTTTATAATTTTAAGCTAACCATGGAAGTAGATAAACAAAAACCAGTATGACCAAAACTGCTGAAATAGAGAAAAGAGGGCCTTAAAAAGAAACAAACATAGTGCCCTCATTCACATACATACTCGTATTTAAAGCTGTGTAAACGCATAATTTTATGACTCGAATTTAATGACAACTCAATAAAACTTTCTTTCTTTGAAAAAGGTAAAAAAACAGAGAACGGTATTTTGGCAAGTCATATTTTGCAAACGGTACCCCTGAAAAAATAATTAGTAGCAAGCCTTATTCATTTTTGAAATCTATTCAATGATACCAAAGTCGGCATTTTGGCGCCAACAACGTGAAAAAACACGTCGCCTCATTGTTTTTCCTAAATTCGAGTGTTAATGTGTAATAATGGTGGGTTAACTATTTATAAGTTAGTATTCGCGAACTTGCTCGAGTCTGGAAGTTATTTAAACTTCCACACTTTTTTGTTAGTTTAAGTTTCATTTGTATTTTCGGTGTGTAATAAAGAAATATTGTATTGTATTGTATTGTATTGTTGTATTGTATAACGAGATAAAATAATTATGCTTATTTGTAATGTTTTTGAAACTATTTAAGCTTTTATTAAAATCTCCACCACTTTACACGGGTATTACTTGGACTCAAGGACGTTATATACCCCTTTAGGGAATGTAACGTCTTTGCTTGGACTTGACCATGATTTAATTTGCTTGACTCCGACTGTGACTATGACTTGAATGGCGTTATTTAATACCTTGTAGACCTAGTTGTTATTCTTACTGAAAAACTCTGTATCCATGGTCAAGAAATAAAATATGTGACGTATTTTTATTTTCTTAAGCGTTACAATACACATCAGCATACTCCTTTTAGATTTGCAGGTAAAAACAGTTTTAATCCAAAGTGTCTCGGAAAGTATCGGTTTACTAACTAATTGACACATTTTCAGTATTAATTATTCTCATAATCTCATTAAATACCTTCTCTTTTGCATTTTGATTCTTATCATCAAAATTATTGCAGTCGGTTAACGTGAAAGTTTAATGTTTATATTTTCTGTATGCAGAATGAAATACCCACGAATGGACGAACTTATTAGAATAATTACTTTGTCTTGGAATGGTCGATAAATTTTCATACAACTAGTATTTATTTCAGAAATACTAGTTGCATGAAAATTTAATCATAATTATATGGATAGGATTTACTAGTCAATTATTGCAATAATTAAAAAGCATTTGTTGTTGTTTTAAACTTTAGGATTTGCTATTTATATGAATATAGACATATATTTTTTTACGATTATAACGATACGTAGGATTCCAACCTACGCCCCTACGCCATGCATGATCGTTATTTTTTGCCTTTTATGGCTTTTGGCTTCGCGCGTTATCTTCAGTTGGGTATTTTTTTTTAAATATTTTAGTAAAGAAAACAATACATAAAATTAGGATGAAGTTTAAAGACTGGACGGAACAGAAAACTGAAAAAGAACAGGCAAAATTAACAGATTTGTGTTAAAAAGAAAAAGTCAAACTAAAATGTCAAATGAAAGAAACAAAAATAATAATTACAGAACAAATGTATTTTTTTTTGTTGTTTATATGCCGTAGCAAACAAGCTAACGAGCCACTTGATGGTAAGTCATTACGTCTCTAATTATTATTTTTTCCTCTATTATTGTTTACTTGTTTAACCAATGAAAAGAGGAGTAGGTTATCACGCCAATGCGTATGCGCGTATATAGGCGTACGCCAATGTTTTTTAACGATATTGACGTCTTATCTTTTCTTTTCAACCTGTGTTTTCAACGTTCTCTACCACGTCGAGATGTCAAATCCTAATTGGTAACCTCATTCTGACATATTTCTGTGAGCGTAACGCGCGTGCTATTTCGTGGTTGCCCGTTGGTCGCTTTACTGAATATTTTTAATCCTTGAAAGATAGAAAGATACAGGGTGTATCAAAAAGTTTTAGTTACACTCGTTATCGTATTATTCCTAAGCTTAATGAAAATGGATTTTGTGTTTTTCGTTTTTTGTCACCGTTCTTATTGCATCCCTATATCAAAAATCTAGTTTTCCCAAAGTAAAAATAATCCTGGTTCTTTCTCAGATGACTGCCTGTTTGTCACAATGGCTAAACAGATTTTTTAAATATAATTTAACACTTCAAAAATATTGAAAATGTGGGTAAGAGAAGAAGTGTGGTGGGGAGCGGGTTCTTAAGAGCCTATTTTTTGCGTCCTTGATTGAACAATCGCATATTTTGTTTTTATATTAATACAGTTTAGATTTTACTTTAAGACTAGTCAGTCATTTTATAATTAACTTTAATAATTATCAATTTAAAAACCCGACTTCACAAAATTCTAAAAAAAAATCTTCCATTGATTTATATTATCACCCAAGTAACACAATCTTCCAGCTATTTCGATGTAAAAGCCAATCTACTAAACTGAGTTTAATGAAATTTCTAAGCGAGTAATCCAAAAGCATATCTTTTGAATAATTTTTTTTTTCCAAATGAGTTCATAAATGATAGAGTTTTGAGATACCAAACATTAAAAAAAAAAATATGAGAACTTTTTGAAGTCAGTAAAATTGTTGAAAATGTTAATAAAGTAATAGTAAAATAAAGTAATAAAATAGTTTTCAGAGTGCCTGGTTAATGCTACGCGTGACCAAAATGCTGGCGTGTTTCTGGCTCAACGCATAAACATTGCCATTCATCGTGGTAATGCCGCCAGCATGCTGGGTACGCTGCCAACTGAAAGTGGGCTTGAGCATTTGGATTGTCTTTAGACCTTTAACGGCAGTCTAACTGTATTTGCAGTGTTAGTGTTAGCTTGTATTTTGTTTAGAATAAAGGCACATGCCTCAGTAAAAAAAAAGTTTAAACATTTTCTTTTATTTCTAAAGTGTTTTTATTTTTTCGAGTTACGCTACACCCTGTATATCAAGCCCTCGTCTCCCACGTAGGCCCAATGTGTCGGCCATATTTAGTCTGCAGATGTTGACGCTTGTTGTATTGTATGTTATTACAATTATTACTACTTTATAATTGAACTTGTTTTGTTTCTGGACGTTTTGGCGGGTTGCTTTTGAAGTGCGAACTTTTTGCTACTGCGGGAATCAAACCCAGACTAGGTGATAACGGTTCACTATCGTCATTAGAACCAATATGACTTTGACTTATGGTTTTTACGTAATTATAACGACGTCTTATTTGTTTTATTACAAGCATAGTTTTTTTTGTTTAATTCAGAACGGCTGTCAATGCTTTTTTGTAAGAAATTTGTTGTAGCCAGTTGCACTTCGCATCTCAGTTAGCAACTGAGATGCGGAGTTCGACGCGTTGATCTAAATAAGAATGTTCAATCAAGGTTCTGTTATTATACCTGGTAACAGATTGTTCTTCTCATTTCTGTTCTATTTACTTATCTTTTCTTCTTCTCTGTGATAACAAACGTTTTTTTAACTTGCTATGTTTGTATGTATGTAACTATGTTTGTTCGGGTGGGATCTTGCAACTCAATTTGATCGAGTGTATTTTTTGTTTGTTTGTTATTAATATTTGACATTACATGTTATGTTCATTTTTAATTTGACTTTCCACTGACTTTTTTTTTCAGACTTAGCACTATAAGAAGCTAAGTCTGACTTAGGGAATCGTTGCTTTTAAGCCTCTGGGGACGTTCCTTGACGGACTCCAACGCCCCAAGCTGGTACTTGGCTGACTCATCCCAAAGGCGAGCAGACAGTATTGGACAGAAAAAATAATACTTTGCTCATCAAGATACAATACACATAGAGTCACAATCGTGCTAAAAAAATCTGAACCAAAACTCGGCGCATGCTATGAATTGCGCCGATTTTTTGGTTAGTTACATGGTAACCGCGATCCGACTACAACGCCGCGCGATGCCAGAGATACGATGACATATCCGACAACTAACGTTGAACACTATGCAAGCGACATAACGTCCAAGTTGGAGTAAATGTGGCATTGTGAAATTATATAATTGATACAACGTATGTATGTAATAACTCTATAGGAATTGTATCTCGATGACTGCTATAATTTATTTTTAAAATGTAAGTACCAATCGATTATCGGAACTTCACTTCACTTCCCAATAAAATCTGCCCCATAATATCATAACTTCGCAAAACCAAAGGATGTGAAAAAAATCAATCTCCCATGCACCAGGCAAGGGCAGGGGAGAGGGGGCATCAAACCGGTGTCTCACCGGATGCTGACAAACTTATAAGGCTTTGGAACCGGCTTCGGAGTGCGGTGGACGTATTAAGGACAGGGGCGTTTAGGGGCAAGCTCACTTCATGGGGAAATCGTATAAGTTTTTGGATCTTGGTTACTGTAAAAATTGTGTTTGTTTAGATTTTTTTTTTTTTTTTTTTTTATTCTTATATTTTTATACAGGGTTTTAATTTAATAAAAATGTTATCTGTTTAAAATTAGACGGTTCAGTTTCAATACGTTTGATCAAAACTTTACAACGCTATCTAGATTTTATCATTTTATTAAAATACAGAGCAGATACTCCAGTTTTTTATTATTTTTTATTTATTTATTTAGATACACAAAACAGATAACAATCAAATATATCCTTAAATAAATACTTATAAAAATCTGAACTGGATTGTCACCCATAGCATTTGTATACAAAAAAAATTAGACAAACGATTAGAAAAATTAGGAATGAGATTATTTGATAGAGAAATAAAGTAACCCAGGTACATAGCTCAAAAGATCAGCAAGCTGAAGTGGCAATGGGCTGGCTATATATTCTGTAGAAGAACTGACAACGGAGTAGACGGGCTCTAGATTAAAGACCGCGTTTCGGCAAACGTAGAGTAGGACGACCAGAAGCCAGGTGTAGTGACAACCTGTGACCCTATTACTAAGCCTACGCTGTCTGTCTGTCCTACCTTCTAACGGCTCTATCTTTCGAACCGTAATAGATAGCCAGTTGAAATTTTCACAGAATATGTAATGTTACAGCGGATTGAATAAGATTTTTTAAATCAAAAAGTTAAAACGAATGAACGTATTTTTTTTTTACATATTTTTGTTATTGCTCTAATGTAAAAATGTAATACGTACAAACGTCAAACTTGGCATGATTATAGAACACACTAAAATATAACATAAAAAATGGCCAAGTGTGAGTCGGTGACAAATTTCTGTGCATCACCAAGTTATAACTGGTAATTCGGTTACTTGAACGAACTTATCATTTCTTTCACCGAATCGAAATTTCATATTTTACCGATTTTGAAGTCGGTTTTTTTAAATTGATAATTATTGTCTGGCGCTGAATCCTGAAATACAGTGCAAACTAGTTCAGGACCAGAGGCTTCACTATATAAAATGTGCTGTTACTATTAGTTCCTAATAAAATCATCGATTGATTGATTGTATTTTGTGGTGGTAAGGGTCACCCTCAGTGCGTGAACCCGACTCGCACTTGACCGGTTTCTAATTAAATAATTAGGCTTGCGTTTGACCGCCATCACGCCTGATGTTATGCAACGTAGGTACTTGTTATTTACGATATCTTACGGTACCTACCAGCATAGCAAATCAAATCAAAATATTTTTATTTCCAACCAAATTACTTAAATTAATAGTTCCTGCTGGTTGCTTTACTAGGCAAAGCCTGTATCAAGACATATAATAATAGTTAGCAAGACAGTTTTTTTTTTTTACTAAATTAACAAATCTGCTGCAAACTAAAACTAATAATACATTTTTTTTTTTTTTTGTAGTAAATAAAAACAATTTACCTGATAACTCTTAAAACATCTTCTCTGTCATCATATGATAGTGATCAGAGCAGTGATAATAGATTGGAGATTTCTATTGACTCCGCCTTTTTGCTAAATTGACCTTTTTATATACGAAACTATCAATCCCCTCGCCCACACCTGAATCCGTCCCAGTCCTCCCCGAGCAGGTTATCATAGGCCTTTTATTTTTATAGTCAGCCGGTCACTCCAGTAATAGTTGTTATTAAGCCCTAGGGATGGGAATTGCTACTATGTTGTAAAACAAACGAACTGTTCCACTTTAGCTCTGTTAGCCATCTTCTTTGTACCCATCTAAATAGAAAATGTCGGTCTGTGACATTTCTAAAAGTGCTCATTACGTAATATGCGTTTGCTAAATGGCGGTTGCTATTCTATTTAATAGGTAATTTCAGCACCGCAACATCGGGATTTTATTTATCGACAAATTTGACATTTAAAGTTGTTTTTAACCGACAAATATACTTGGTATTTGTCGATTAAAAAGGTCATTTAGAATCTGAAAAAAAACCGCACAAGTGTGAGCAAGACTCGCACCGTGAGGGTTCCGTACAAACTTAATAAATATGTATGTTGATAGTTCATCCATTCCGCGAATCAGTGTTAACGAAAAAAGGTTGAAAAAGTTGACATATTAAAGGACAAACTTAAATTTGTAGTCGGCAAATAGGTCCCATACATACCAACTACAAAATGTAAGTTTGTAATAGTAAATTCGCTCAAAAGAGCATAAAGATCTGCTTTTCGTGTAGTAGGTACCTACTTGTAAATCAAAAGCCATAATAGCGTTCAGCCTTAAAAAAGTTATTAACAGCGGTCAGATGAAATAAATAATTAGACCAAGATTAAGCGAGCTTCAACGTAGACCGCATCATCGCTTAACATCAGGCGAGATGGGGGTCAAACGCAGGCCATTTTTTTTTAAATTGGCAAACAAGTACACGTCAAAAATTTGCATTTACATAGTCATCTCCATTTATTTTCGATCACAAATCTAAAAACATATATCACAATACCATAAATCAGTTTGTCACTTGTAAAATTAAAAGTATACTAACCTAACCACGGTTTGCTGCCTAATACGGACGAAGCCGCGTGCAAAAACATAGTTTATTACTCATGGACGTGGGCGTTACCGTTATCTATATAAAAACCTGTGCTGTCTGTCTGTCATCGAGAACTGTGTTTGGGTGTCGTGTTACGATATGAGATTATTGATTTTATTAATATATCGATATTAATTAGTTTTTGGGGAGGTTAATAGACAACGGAGTACATTAGTCAGAGTTTTGAAATTGG
The DNA here is from genome assembly GCA_932305915.1 of Agriopis marginaria. Lineage (NCBI taxonomy): Eukaryota > Metazoa > Arthropoda > Insecta > Lepidoptera > Geometridae > Agriopis > Agriopis marginaria. Next base: position 23,855,723 of record OW029914.1, on the reverse strand, counting down.
TTTGCACAAATTTAATTCTCAGGAATTGAATTATGTAGTTTAAGTGGTTACTTTAATTACAAATTTTCAATTAAATTCATTTAGGCCGTTATACGGAACGGTGCTACTAATCCGAAAGGAGGTTATTGTAACCATTATGACCAAATTTTACTAAGGGACCAATACAGAAACAGCTTAATTTATTATGATTATTATTTTTTAAATCGAAAACCACGTCTATGATCATATGACCTCAAACTCGATTGGATCACTAGCAGCCATTTTAGAGAACCACTAACCACTAAACTAATCTAAAGTCTGTTTTTTCTTACCCGTCTTATCATGTAAGCACACATGGCTGACAGGCTACCATTGACAATAACTAAGCGAGAAAATTCAGAGTGGTCATTGTTCGAAAAACGCCATGTTTGTTTATAAGATAAGACAGCTAAGAAAAAACAGACTAAGGTGGTACGTTTCTCATAATATGGCGGGAAATTCAAATTTTAAAGAGTTTTCTTCTCCTTGTAGCTAGGTCAGGTAATTATTGTAAACGATTCTGATGTTTATGCAAATAGATTATTATTCTTTACAAAATCATGTAAAGCTATCAAGGACAAAAAACTGTTTGAAATTTGAATTTCTCGCCATAAGTGAAACGTACCAACTTAAATGCCTCTTGGTGGAAGGAAAAGTGACCAGTATGCTTGCAGTATTGTGCCATTAATTAATTTTCTTTTTATTTATAATATTTACGGTATGTTTATGCCATCTTTCTAAACTTGCACGCCTACTAGGTAACTTGAGGCAAAACATGATTACCTTCCTAAACCAACAAAAAAAAAACACAAATTTCTTTCACTTATCTTCATAAATGAACTCAAAAAAATGTATCACTGCTTTAAAACGATCATAGATATTGAATAACAAAGATTCAAGGTAAATACGATAAACTAGTTATTTTTAAACCACTCCGGAAAGATGAGTGTTGAATTGACATTTCTAAAATTTCGCTCCTTCCGCCTTGAATGTGTCACAAAATTCCTAATTAATGAAGTCAAAGTATAATTTTGGCTATTTATTTTCCTGACAACGATATGGAACATAAATGAAACATTGGGCCCTTGGGGAGCTCACCTCATTATCAAAAATCTTTCCGAGTGACGCGTGACCAAAATTCGGGCGTGTTTCTGGCTCAACGCATAATCATTGCCAATCAGCGTGGTAATGCCGCCAGCATGCTGGATACGCTGCCAACTGGTAGTGGGCTTGAGCATTTGGATTGTCTTCAGACATTCAACGGTCTATGGGCAGTCTAACTGTATTTTTAGTGTTAGTATTAGCTTGTATCTTGTTTAGTTAATAAAGGCACTTGCACAGTGAACAAAAAAAAAACGATATGAATGCTGACCTAACCATTTATTTAAAACTAGGGGCACGCCCCGGCTTCGCACGGGTATATATATATATAGCCTATGTCAACCGGGGATAGTGTAGCTTTCCAACAGTGAAAGAATTTTTCAAATCGGTTCAGTAGTTTCGGAGCCTATTCAATGCAAACAAACATGTCCAGTGTCCAACAAAATTCAATTTCGACATTACCAGTTATAAATTGATAATGACCAGAAAATTGTCACCGACTCCTACTTGGCCATTATTTATTATTTGTTTGTATACTTTAGAGTGTATACTATAATCATGCTAAATTTGAAGCTTGTATGTATTACCATTTTTAGATTAGAGCTAATACAAAAATACATTAAAAAAATACGTTTGTTGTATATGGACCCCCCTTTTGTTTATACTTTTTGACGTTTTTATTATTTCTTCGTTAATCCGCCGTAACATTACATATTCTGTGAAAATTTTAATTGGCCATCTATTACGGTTCGAAAGAGCAGCCGTTTAAAGTTAGGACAGGCAGACGGACGGTCGGACAGACAGACAGACAAACAGACATCGTAGGCTTAGTAATACAGTCCCGTTTTTATCTTTGGGTACGGAACCCTAAAAAGACGGACCTCATTGAGAACCTCCGTCCTAAAATCGGTAAAAATTTAGTTACATAGTAGACATTTTACTTCTCTTTTCTGTGGGCATACCCGGTATATAAATAGCCTATATACTAGTCAAGTGGGGTATCTACCACCTTCCTGCCCTCAGAATCTGATTACAGCGAGAAATCGTGAATAAACGACATTAAGTTGCCGTCTGTCTTTGAAGTAACTGAATCAAGTTGTACCAAGTTGCGTTCACAAGTTGGATTTAAGTTACGGCTGAATTTTGATGCTTTTAACATTATTATTTTTAACCGACAAAAGGAGGTTATCAATTCAACTGTACTAGGTTTTTTTATACCATTCCCCCTTGTTGCTTATTTTATTCACTGAAAACAGTGAATAAAAAACACTTCTAATCACTATTTTGGTGTTTGAATTTAGAACACACTAATTATATTCGACCTCCATCTCAATGATATACAACCTCCTTCCTTGAGCAAAAAATACTCAATACAAACTCCTTAAATCTTTTTTTTCTCGTAGTCATGGTATAAACTCTTTAATAAAACGGATTTATATCGAGGGCCATGAATCCCTCGCATCGCTCAGGTTTCTAACACTTGAATCACTCGCTACGCTTGTCGTTCCATCATCAAGAATCACTTCCTACGGTCGTGATTTAGTCGTTAGTATCCTTCATGTGCTCGTGATTCATCTATGGCCCTCGCTTTAAATCTGTCCTTTATTCATTAATTGCATAATTATTTTTGTACCTATATGTTTGTTACGTGATTACTCCGCCAATTATGAATAGAATTTGATGTTTTTTTTTTATTGGTTAGTTCATACTTCAGAGGAGGTCCCATTTAAAGTTTATCAAAATCGATCCACGCTTTTAGAGAAATAATTTTTCTAGTTTTTAGTTTAACACAGGCTAGATATACTACACAGACCTGTGTAGTTAAGTTTGTACATAGGTACATGTAGGTACCCCTTAGGGGAAGGCCTATGTTCAGCAGTGGACGTCTTCTGGCTGATGATGATGATGATGACATGTAGGTATAGCCTTGAAGTCGCTGTGTTTTTTCTTCTATTCGACATTCAAACGAGCTGAATGTTGATAACTTGGTCAACCTGCCTTAAGGACCAGAATACAACAACGTTCGCGCGTTTGGTGTTTTTTTTAACATATTTTATAGATAGGTATAAAAAGACTGTCCTCTTCTGAAAAATGTGCTTCGGTCATTTAACGAGGTTAAAATTTTGATATATTTTTTTAGTGACCAGATTACATCTAGGAAAAACTGTTTAAATCCCATTAATTTTGACAGCCACATGAGATTTTTAAAATCGGTATGAGAAGTTAAAATCCTGAACACTTTTGCTAGGGTTTTGAACGTAACAGACAATGCAGTCGATAAACTAAAGTGAAATTAAAAAAAAATTGCATGTTTCATTCAGCTTTCAGCAAACTTAGGTATACCGAGCAGGTAGGTAGGTATTAGGTATGCATAGGTACATGCCTGAGTTTTCATTTTGTAAAATGAACACTTAAGGCCCGGCTGCTTTGATTAGTGCGAGTGATTAATACAGGTGCTTAGTGATTAGTACTATACACATTTAGACCATACCTGATTAGTGCGAGTCTATACTTTAATCACCCGCAATATTACTAATCAATAATCACTCGCTCTCGCACTAATCAAAGTGCAATCGGGCCTTAACTTTAGAACAAAGCGCCTAGTAAAATAGGTATAAACAGTAAAAAGACAAGCCAAGACAGGCACGTGATAGTAAGTGCCAATACCTTGGTAATATTCCATTATAGTATAAAAAAAAGTTAAAAGTAAAGATAAGAAAAAAGAAAATTAAAGCAGTACTTAAGTAGGTAGTTTTATTTAAGTATTTTTTTCCCTATGACATTCACCAACATGCACTGGGCCAGCATGGTGGATTAGAGCCCATCGTCTCTCTGAGAGAAGGCATGTGTCCCAGCAGTGGGAACCATGATGTGCTGATAATGCTATTTATTTGTAAGAAGGTAGGTACGCAGGTATTACATTTCATGTCCAATTTTACTGTCCTGATAAAAAAAATATAACTTAACTACCCACAATTAGGTTAGTTTCCAAGTAGCCTAGGTATATATGTACCTATTTAATTAATTAAAGAACCCAAGTAGGTAGGTACTTATACTTATCTATGCTATTTGGATGTTTTGTTTATGTATATAATATGCAAAAAGTTTTTTTTGCGAGTGATCTAACTATTGGCACTACAAAATAGATACCTAGGTAGGTAGGTACAGGTTAAAATATTCCGGACATGGAATCGAATTTCAAATCGCAGTTCAAAATTTGTCAAGCCATTTAGTCTAATATAGAAATAAACAAACATATACACCAGAAAAAAAACATTATTACCCTCTTTTTGAGGGATAAAAACAGGAAAGTTGCAGATACCTACAACTGCCTGTCCAATTAAAAAAAAAATGAGAGTTGAGTTCACAATATTCCTATGGAAAAAAGCACTTAGTTTTCCGAATTTTTCGGGCAGTTTTCCAATTTTTATTCCTTGTTAGAACAACCAACGAATATGTAAAAATCTAGATAAAAGTTTTATTATAACAACGTCTAAGCATGTAAGGTTGGCTGTCAATTGTACTACCTTACTAATCGAGTTTATGCATTGAAAAAAAAAAACACAAACATAATAGGTACATATACCTACTTAGAGGTTTTATTCACAATTTTTGTTATACCTAATACATTTTGACCACTTTTGTGAAAACAAAACTAATCAAAATTTTGTTGTTAAAATTTCGTTCCTCAAATCTGAACAAGGGACCAAGAATTAGTGATTCTAATTTCAAAATAAACAACATGCACGATTATCGATCTAGCCTATCACATGATAAGATGTTTTGCCCAAAACAGTATTGGGGGATGATTCGATATGATTTCCATGTGTAAATAGCGCCCTATTTCCATAACCTTTAGGTGAAAATTCCAAGCTTACCGTCTTATCCTGAAACACTCCGGGAAATCCACTAAACAACAATTTTCACTCCCTCAAATGATGGCTTTCATTTCAGCCAAAAAGCACTTTCACAACACTACACTGTAATCCGACATTATCTGGTGACCACAGAAAAAATATACCGATAGCTCGAGAAAATGTCAATAATTTTACCGGTATTCCAAATTCGAAATATTTCGACGCGCCACAGGTTGGCGGGTAACGGCGGGCGCGCGACCGACGCGTTTGAAATGCGAACGCAGTTTGGAGTGGGGGGGAGTGAGAGACGCTGGGGAGAGGGACGGGAGATGCGCGGGGAGGTTGCTCTGATCAGTAACTGCCCGGGCTGGAAGGTTGCTAGGGTGGCTGTTTACCCGGTTTTTAGGGTGTTTTAAAAGCTGTAAAGTAGGATTTTCATTGTGTAGCTACTGTTTTATATAAAATATTGCTAGAGTAAAAAGTATACCTACCTACTACGTAAGACTTTTGGTGTAAGTACATTCATGTTTCTAGTCTTTTAGTAGATAAATGTATCCTAACAAGTAATTTTACTTTGGTTTTAAACATTTTACTGCATAGTTTAACAAAGAAATCGTTCAGCATACTATATAAATCAATTTCCTTTAGGTACCTAATTATAAATAATATTCAGACAGTATAAGTTATTTTAGATGATATTACTCAAATAGGTAGATACTTTTACGACGATGTTTATTATAATCAATAGCTTGATTTGAAACTTTGATTGCTGATTATTTTAGTTATCTGAAATTTCAGCAAAACTTTAGCTTTGGTTGTTTTTTTATAGTTATTGTTTTAAATTAAATAATAGGCTTGCGTTTTACTGTATATTTTAACAGGTTTTTCTTATCATCTAAGTTGAGGAGTTTTCCCAACCCTCCGTGGTTTTCCCTGCTCCCGTACTGGCAACACTGCCCGGGCAGAGCTTGCGTAGAACGCGGGTGCGTCCTGCGTTCTCAGATGACTGTAGTGTTTGCATTGTTTTTAGGTTTGTTTTGATTTATCGATCTTTCGTAACACCGCAGAACAAATAAATGGTAACATGCTGATTTGGTGTCAACAATTATTGCGATGCATTGACTAACTGCGAGATTTTTTAAAGGGAAATTGAGTCACAGATAAGTTGTAGTTTCTATGGTCAAATGTTAATATATGCAAACGTCAACCGTGACGTAATAAATTCAACGACAGTGCTTCTAAAAATCTATCTTTTTTTTAATGCATTGGTGGCAAACAAGCAGACGGGCCACCTGATCGTAAGCAGTCACCATCGCCTATGAATACTTATAACACCAGAAGCATCACAAATACGATACAAGGTGCGCCTCGCGGTTTCGCCCGCGTGGATTACTCCTTATTCGTTCATTCATTTCAGCCTATCACGTTCCCACTGCTGGGACTCAGGCCTTGAGGATGGACCCTAATCCACCATGCTGGCCCAGTACATGTTGATGAATGTCATATAGATATCTTTGAACTTTTGAGAACCTTGGACATAGGTAGGTAATAGGTACCAGTTTCCTCGCGATGTTTTCCTACTATATACACATAGGTAATTTATTTATACCAAATAAGTGATTGGTGCAGGGCCGAGGATCGATCCGGGTGCCATCAAATTGTAAAGCGCACTTGCTACCGCTCGGCCACCATCGCTCAACTCCTTAGATTATCAGCTATCTGCCAGTCAAAGTCCCGTCAAAATCGGTCCAGACGTTAAAATATAACACCTTTTTTTGATTAAAACTGGTACCTGCATGAGTTGTTTCAAATACATTATACCTAAGTACTTAAGTAATACAGTTCTTCAGTCTTCGGGCGCTTTTTAAGTCCTTCGGAACTTACATAAATACTTAACATAGACATACAAAAAGGGTGTCTATATCTACCTCTTCGGGCTGGCAAAGCACCGTCAACCCAGCTGCTAGTGTTGCAGGTGCCCATAGGCGGCGGTTTCCGCTAACCATCACGCGGACTGCAAGCTTGTATGCCGCTATTTTTATTTTAAAAAAGTGATTTCAAGTTGTACGTTTTTGCTGCTGCAAAAAATATTTACGCGGGACGCCACAGTCCTTTTAGAAAAAAATTACGTAGACAAGTTATTTCAAAGAACGATATTTTTATCAAATGAAGCGCAAAAGGACATGGGATGACATTTCTAAAAACTTAGATAAAGACACATTTTACTGGCAGAGTTTAAAAAAAGGAAAGATAAGATAATATATCATCTATACTCACTTATAGATAAGAGGTACGTAGTTAGTAAATTTATTTATTATCGTTCAAATAATAATCTTGGTATAGGTATTTGTCTAAGACAATCTTAGGAAATTTTGCCGTAAACGTGAAAAAAAAACGGTTTTCGCGTGACGAGAAGTTGAAGGAACAATTCCCACTTTTAGCAACGCTTGTTACTACAGATGTCCATGCATAAGGCTCAATATATTATATTTATCTGTGGAATCTTTTAAATGGCCCTCTGCATTTAATAACTCGTTTCCTTTCTTCTCTTTTTTTCTTCTGCATTTAGTAATTGATGTACTGTATTTAGATGTAAGATTTCCAAAATTTTCAAAATAAAAACATTTTTTTATTAAAGTCGCATTTAGCGGTAGAAACCCATATGGCTCTTACGCACAGTCGTGCGTTTCGCTACATTTATTTTTAAGGTTTTTCTCATATTTTTCGAATAGTATAGCTGTTTTGTAAATTATGTAGTAAGAACTTCATAATTATGAAATCTGTATTTTAAGATATTGTAGAAATCATTTAGTAAATAGGTATTTTAATGAATACAAAAAAAACAAGATTTAAAGTTCAAATCATAGTGTTATTTTCATTTATGTATTTCATGTGTATTTGAGCTTCCCATGGAAGCAGACAAACTAAAACTAGAGTGACCAAAATTGCCAAAAGTGGGAAAGAGTGCATAGGAAATAAGTGTAGAATTAACAACGTGAGAGCACGCGGCGGCCGCACGAACATTTCCGCATCGTCTAAGTGCAGCCTATCTAACATTTCTAATAAGGTATTAACCATACCTCCAAAATAGATTGGAAAAAATCTTTAGTAAAATCTGTAGTAAAAGGGGTAGTCTGTAAAGTCGGTTTACGGATGATAATTTTACGTGATAACGCTCAGGCCGATCGTGCCTCTCTGTCGCTTGTTCCGCGCTCCCGCTTGCACGCGCGGCTCAGGCGGAACGTGACAATGTTTCGTGCGTGCAGGCGGTGTTCATCTATACTATAATATTATAAAGAGGAAAGATTTGATTGTTTGTTTGCATTGAATAGGCTCCGAAACTACTGAACCGAATTGAAAAATTCTTTCACTGACGGGAAGCTACACTATCCCCGGGTGACATAGGGAACCCCACCACTATACCCGTGCGAAGCTGGGGCGGACCGCTAGTCGATTTATAAGACGTTATCACGACAAAAAAAAAGGTGACAATCAACTATCGACAAAACTTCAAACTCTTGATGTAATATGTAATAATATTTGTGAAATGCTGTAAAATATAACAACATATTTTTTATATTTTGTCCATAAAATACAGATGATGAGACGGTATGGTCTTAAAGGTTTTAGCCTGCCCGGAGGGTGAAAAAAAGTAGCCTCCCGTAAAACTCCAAACAAGTTTCTAAGGAAGGCATTTTGTAATTACATATTCTATAAAGTAGATACCAGTTTGTAATGGAAACAGGTTTTTATCTACTAACAAAAAAGAAATGTGACATTCACCTGTCTTCGCAACAAAACTACCGACCCCTCTAAACTCCAAAAAGATCTCAAAGCAACAAAAATCGAAAATCGAACTATCGACTGGAAGAATCTAAACATCTCCAGAAAAAGAAAGTAAAACTCAACCCAATAAAGAAAGACCAGACACACCTGTGCATTGACGAAAAAAAAAGAAAAAACACACCAAAACAAAACACGATCGGCTCTCTTGAAACCTCTCTCAGAGAGTTTTCTTCTTTAATGAGTTAAAAATAAGGTTCAACATTTTGTTGTTGTTTTAAAAGCACTTGATACTAAAATTAACCGAAAAACGGAGCAAAAAACCAAAACGGGTTCCGTGAGAACAAAAAATCGGTGCTACCTTAACTTTTTAGGGTCGTGTCATGCAGTAAATTTATCCGTCGTTATGGTAATATCAACAGTTTTATTTATTTATCGGTATTTATTAAATTGTTTGATAAATAATACTTTTTGATGATGCAACGTTTTTATGTCAGAATTCTAATTGGAGGTTTTCACTTCAACTGTTTTTTATTATAAATAGATGTATTTTTAAATAATTCTTTTTTACAAACTTTAATTTAACTTGCCCTGTTAGTATATATGTGTGGGACAAATATTGCAACTGAATTTAAGACCAGTTATGCTCGATAGATTGAGCTGTTTGGCATACTTATGTAAGTTGGGTGACAATGCAATGTTATGGTACCATTGAGCTGGTCTGATGATGGAGACAGAAGGTGGCCATAGGAACTCCTAAACGAAACGACGTAACCCCGGCGAGTTTGGGTTCGTTGGACTTGTCTTCCCAAGCACTTATATATTCAATATGGTATATTCAATATGGCGGACGCTCCAAGATGGCGGATAAAATGTTCCAAAATGAATTCCAATGAAAAGTTCCACTTCACTCTTTCTTTCTTTCTCTTATCTCTCTTTCTCTTTCAGTTGCGGAATACTAACATAATTAAAAAAACTTTTTTTTTGTGAATTAATTTTAATTTGATCGAATTAATCAAATTAACATCGTTTACAAGTTAAATGGTACACATAAATACTTGCTTATCTAGACACTATAATCTCAATGGCAACTCAAACCAGTTAGCAAAAAAAAACTCGTTTCCACCCAGACAAACATACGCCCATTCATAAATACATTATGGTTAATCTATAGAGACATAGAATATACAGTGTAAACTCTTTATAGCGACGCTTGATTTAACGACAAACGTCGGAATTTCATATCCGAAACACTGAGAAACGACGTTGCTCCAAGGCTGCAGACGTCGTAAATAGGGTAAGGAACTTTAGTGGAACTGGGCAGGACACATGACCAGATGTAATGATGGGAGGTGGTGTACAGCAGTAACCGCGTGGTGGCCGAGACTAGGTTGGCAGAACCCACGCTGACCGGGGGATGAGGTGGACTGACGACATCAAATGTACTGTCGGGAACGAGTGACAAGTGAACAAATGATGAAACTAGCGAGTGACCAAGGAGAGTGGCATAAACAAAGGGAGGTCTTTACCCAGCAATGGGCCATTCAAAGCTGATGATGATGATGTCGAAATTACTTGATTTTGGTCGGTTTACTTTGTTGTCCATACAATGATACAATCTATGTAGCATCACACCCACTCTAAATAACGACAACAATACGTTACTGTAATAAACAGTACTTTCTAACACAATTAAACAATTAATTAAATCTACAATAAAAATACTAGATCAGCGAATAACGTCAGATGAAGGTAACATACTAGTATAAACAATAATCGTTGTAATTTGTTTCAAAATAATAATTAATGTTTGTTGTTTGTAAATGTTACACTTTATAGTAAACACATATTAAAATAACATTGATTTTTCTTCTCTCCATTTAACGGCAACTCTCAATAACGCCTTAAAATGCGCAATCCTTTAAGTAACTCTATAAGAGTTTACACTGTATTACTAAATTGAGGTCAACGCACTGAATAGTAGAATACCTATTTACTCTAAAACGCCAGTTAAACAAGACCTCTCATACTCTTAGCTCTTTTACTAAGCTAAAGGTCTAATTATAATGGAGTTTAGGTGTGTTACCAGTATTTGTTGAACTTTGTCTGCTTGTGCTTTGTTCATAGAATAGTGTTCATTTAATACTGGTTTTTGCGTGGGAGTATACTAAGATTTGAATGAAATAGATACCTATGGGGACATTTAATTGATTAAATACCTTGATTTGATTTTATATTTAAAAATATTTTCTATAAAGAATATCAGAATGACATCATAAGCAGGGCGCTTTCCACCACCAATGTCGCTGCTGTGCTCGAACCGACCGGTCTTGCGCGTGACGATGGAAGGAGGCCTGACGGTATGACACTTGTGCCCTATGGTTTGGGGCGGCCCCTTGTATGGGACGCAACTTGTGTCGATACTTTGGCGCCGTCACATCTTCCTGAAGCACAAGGTAGGGCTGGCGCGGCTGCCAATTCGGCAGAGCAGCAAAAGCGACGCAAATATGCTAACCTCGGCAGTGGTTACATATTTGAGGTGTTTGGGGTCGAGACATTGGGCCCTTGGGGACCGGGAGCTCACCTCATTTTCAAAAATCATTCAGAGCGCCTGGTTAATACGACGCGTAACCAAAATGCTGGCAAGTGCCTTTATTAACTAGACAAAATACAAGCTAATTCTAACTCTACAAATACAGTTAGACTGCCCATAGACCGTTGAAGGTCTAACGACAATCCAAATGCTTAAGCCCACTACCAGTTGGCAGCGTACCTAGCATGCTGGCGGCATTACAATGCTTATGCGTTGGGGCAGAAACACGCCAGCATTTTGGTCTCGCGTCGCATTAACCAGGCGTTCTGAAAGATTTTTGAAAATGAGGTGAGTTCCCGGTTCCCAAGGGCCCAATGTCTCGACGCCAAACGCCTCAAATATGTAGCCACCGTATAGGTTAGTATATTAATTATTAACTTAGAGGTTCGTAACATCAATTAATGTTTATAGTTAGACCTCATAAGAGTTTATACAAGGCTAGGTAAAGCTACTCAAGTAGTCTTTGGTTTTCGTTATATATTTAGTTTTCGTTTTGTTGCTACTGACATTTTCAAAAACAAGTTTACCAATCAAACGCCGTTTATATAATTGAAAATCACGCAAGATGGTGCAGTTGACATTATCCGATGTCTATGTGCATCGGAATTTTGCTGTCGTAAACAAGAACCCACGTGCTTACTGGAACCGTGTATAACACTCCGGTTGTTTGTTTATAATGCGTTTTGTGAACTGTGCAAAGTACCTGTGTAACTTTCCAAGTTAATGACAAGCTGCAAAAGCAAATTAATATGACGCCATCGAGATACAATACCTATAGAGTCACAATCTCTAAGTGAAAACAGTCAAAAAATGTCCGAGCGTCGTTGTACATACTTAGACATCAATTATATAGTTCGCAATACCACCTTGACTCCAATTTAGACGTTAGGTCGCTTGCATAGTGTTCAAAGATACACATATACACTGACACACATATACACCGATACACTGATAAACAGATACACTGATACACACGTTAAACTTATAACAGCCCTCTTTTTGCGTCAGGGTAAAAAAATATAATAGATTAACACCCCTCTTTTAGCGCCTTTGGTTAAAAAAATGCTTCAAGGTCATGAGTGCAATGAGGTTTTACCAATAGAGACGTAATACTCATTTAAAAAAAACCCTACAAATATGGCGATATTTTACTATAGCTGCCTACTTAGGACCTATAGAATTTTACAGCTTTACAGCCTTTTAAAGCCGTTCCAGTATAAGTATTTCACTTTCTAAACACAACATGGCATTTTTGATTATTTTTCATACTTCAAAATCGCGCGTTGTAGGTTTGCGTCGTTGCCAGACACAGCTAGGACGGACTGAGTTCACTCAAGCTAATTAACTTGTGTATTTATCACCGCACAGACCTCGGTAAAACGTATCTACCTCAGTTTATCCTACTAATATTATAAACGCGAAAGTTTGTTTGTATGTATAGATGTATGGATGTTTGTTCCTCTTTCACGTTGCAACGGAACAACGGAACGGAACGACCTGATTTTTTGCATCGGTATTCAAGAGCCAGAGAGTTACATAGGCTACTTTTCATCATCATCACCATTTTTCATCACTACGCGGGTGAAACCGCGGGGTGTAGCTAGTATATAATATACTAGCTGACCCGACAGACGTTGTCCTGTCTTAAAACTGTCAAACGCGCGAAGTTAAAATCATTGTTAAGCTTTCTGAAATTTTCCAATTTTCTGCAGAATTTTCTTAATTTTTCTTTCCATAAGAACCTTCTACAAAGTATCAGAAAACTTAAATTAAAAAAAATTCAATCGTTAAAGTCGTTCTCCAGTTATAGCGTGCGTGACCAAGGTTAATAAGGATTAATTGTTATATATGTAACTAGCAGTCCGCCCTGGCTCCGCACGGGTAAAGTTATGTAGCCTATTAAAATAGCGTATATTAATCAGTGATAATGTAGCATTCAAATGTTGAAAGAATTTTTAAAATCGGTCCAGTGATTTTTGAGCCAATTCGTTACAAACATACTTACATACAAATCTTTCCTCTTTATAATATTACTAGCGGTCCGCCCCAGCTTCGCACAGGTATAGATTATAGCCTATGTCACCCGGGGATAGTGTAACTTCCCGTCAGTGAAAGAATTTTTCAAATCGGTTCAGTAGTTTCGGAGCCTATTCAATGTAAACAAACAAACAAACAATCAAATCTTTCCTCTTTATAATATTAGATAGGCTCCGAAACTACTGAACCGATTTGAAAAATTATTTCACTGTTGGGATGCTGCACTATCCCCGGTTGACATAGCCTATATATCCTGGCTTCGCCCGTGCGAAGCAGTGGCGGCCTACTAGTATATAATATTTATATTTATATAAGTATAGATATAGATTATATAGCTAACATCATTGCATGTGGGTAGTTATTTGCGACGTTTGGCAGAGTCGTGCAGTGAGAGGTGAGTAGATGGCACATTAGAACGGCTGGTATTTACGTCGAGTGTACGTCCTTCTCGCATTATTTACATTTTGTTGGCTCCAGGTTTGCAGGTGTCATCGTGTCTTCATCTTCATCTTCAATAGATGATTTACGCCCATGGCTAAAAAAGCCAAATCAGGCCATAGAAGCATGCGATTTGCAACCAAAATAAAATTAATGGACGAGCCATAACCATTGAATTTGCTCAGTAAAAACGAGTCAAAATCATCGGACATATACTTCTACACCTAATTATAACTATGTACAGTACATTTGTTACAAAAAATATATAGCGTTTTTTTATTGTGTATTTACACTTCGGGAAAGCACATGAAGGCATAATTTAGTCAGATGTTTCGTTATCATGTAACAATAGACTCGTGTCGCACTTCCTACGGCTAAAACCGACTGAAGTGAAGTGAGCACTGGCGCTCATTTTGTAATCTTCAAAAATGCGCTTCTTCTGGGCCCGTCCATAAATTTTAATTTTGGTCGAAGGATGCGATCATATTTTTCGTAAGCTTCTGTTAGTATGTTCCTGTGTATATATCATATCTTGCAACGCGACCGCAAACCGTATGTGGGCGTGATAAGGTTCACGTTCGCGTGATTTTTCAACTGAGCGGATTAGTTGCCGCTATAGCGGTTGTCCGTAAGGCCCCTGATTTTCAACCATTTGAGCTGAAATTTGGCATACTTATGTAAGTTCAGTGACAATGCAATGTTATGGTACCATCGAGCTGGTCTGATGATGGAGACAGAAGGTGGCCAAAGAAACTCCTAAACGCCAACTTTTGGTTTTGGGCATTTAAAACGATACATTATTATTAACGATATCTATATTTTTAAAATTATCAAGTAGGCATTATCCAAACAACAAATTCATCGGAAACCAGGCTCAGTACTTAACACAATCACCAATTCAAAGTGTATTTCCAACAAATTAAAAGTCCACGGTCCCCATTCAAACCTCAAAACTGGGTCTCCGTTTTTTCGAATCCGGTGTGGGAACAAGAAAGTGGTATATTTGTCTCTCTCACTCGCACAGACCTCGCGTGTATGAGAATTAAGTGAGTTTCTTGATGCAACCTGCCGCTCTAAGTACTGCTTTATTATGGACACAGTGTAAGAAAGATTTAGTAATAAGACATACTTACGGCCGATTTGTTTTAGTGGTAACACGTCAGTCTAATGAACAGGAATAGAACATGAACAGGACCTTTGCCCAGCAGTGGGACAGTATCTTTAGAAGATAAGATAGAAGTGCCCCCCCCTCCCCATTCATAAAAACATTGAATTATTGGAACCATTGTGTTTTAGCTGCGCTCATCAGCCATCTATCACTTCCGCAAGTTTTCACCAATTTAGAACATTAAAAATCACTAAGTGAAGTCACTAATAAAAAAAAACAACTGGACATTATTTCCAAAATAACACTGCAAGTAGTATAAAGCAAATTCCGTGCTGATATTTTATATAATGGCGGAAGAGATAACATAAGAAATAGTATAAAACAATTTTTGTGTTGATTTTATTAATAATATATTTTGTATAATGGCGAAAGAAATAACATTGGAAATTGTATAAAGCGATTTTCGTGCTGATATTTATAAAGGCGGAAGAAATAACGTTAGAAATAGTATTAAGCAATTTTTGTGTTGATATTATTTAGAAAGCAAAAGATAGTTTTTTTTTCCAATATCTTTAAATCTAATTTTGGATGCAAATAATATCAACACAAAAATTGCTTTACACTATTTCCAATGTTATTCTTAAGATATCTCTTCTACCCTTTAATCACTGAAACAACAGAGTTCGCCTTCTAAAATGTTTGCACTGTGGCCAACCACTTACGTACTCTATAACCAAGTAAAAAGCTCGCTCCTTGTCTTTATACATCCGATTGTGCTTAGATGCGAAATGCACCATTTTCTTTATGATCTGGCTGCTCCATTCCATCTGAAGTTTCTCGTTATTCCACATATGATTTAAACAAATTGTCGTCATAAATTCCGGGATAACATTTCGCACTCTTAATAAAACAATGACCGAACTCGAAATTTTGGCAAATTGAGTTTTATTAAAATATCGACCTAAAAAAGCATGCTCTACAATCTAGGCGATTAATAACACCTGTTTTCTATATGCAATAAGGTTTATAACTACTTGAGTCTCTATCCGTCCCTCACCTTGCGCGCTGTTACTCAGATAAAAATTGTTTTTTGTCGATTCCCAAAAAGTTGCGATTTTGGATTCGGTCACTGTTTTATTAAGAGTGCGATTTATTCAGCCTCATTTGATTGAGAGAGAGAATTGAGAGCAATGGTGGCCGAGCGGTAGTAAGTGCGCTTAATAATCTGACGGCACCCGGTTCGAACCTCGACCCTGCACCAATGACTTATTTAGTATCTTAATAAATTATGTGTAGTTTCGATGCCATCGTTTAATCACGGTGAACAAAAAATCGGGAGAAAACCGGTATGTCCAAGAACCCCAAAAGTTCAAAGACATGACATTCACCAACATCAGTGGACCAGCATGGTTGTTTAGGGCCCATCCTCTCTTCTCTAAGCGAAGGCCTTTGTCCGAGCAGTGGGAAAATGAAAGGCTCGATAATGATGATGATGTTCACACCAGAAATGAAATACAAGTAAACCTATACTATGACCTACCCACTTGATGCATTACAGCGTAGAGCTGTCAGAATTGTCGACGATTCCAAGCTCACTGAACACCTAGAGCCGCTCAGCATGCGCAGAGACGTTGGGTCTCTTTGTATCTTTTATCGCATCTACAACGGGGAGTGTTCTGAAGAACTATTTGATCTGATGCCGGCGTCGCGGTTTTACCATCGCACTAGCCGCCACCGCCAGAAGGCTCATCCACACATAATAGATCAGTGGAAATCGCACACTGTGCATTTCACACGATCCTTCTTGCCTCATACCTGCAAAATGTGGAATGAGCTACCTTCTACGGTGTTTCCGAGAAGCTACTTCATGGGGTTCTTCAAAAGGCGAGTTAATCGAGTTCTAAAGGGTCGGCAACGTATTTGTGATGCCTCGGGTGTTACAAGTATCCATAGGCGACGGTGACTGCTTTCCATCAGGCAGCCCGTCTGCTTGTTTGCCACCTATGGCATTAAAAAAAAATGTAGATATAGGTCAAAAGCCACCTAAAGCTAGTGAAACTATTGGCAGCCTTATCGTTATAAGCATCCTTAACATGGAGAGGATATACAGAAAAGGGACGTAGTCAGTGGTCAAATTAGACTTACTCACGAACCGGAACGCATTTCCCTTCAAACCTTGCGAACTTTTAACCGACTGTCCAAGAAGGAGGGTATTGTTTTTGGGTTGTATGTAAGCATGTAAGTATGTTTCTGGGCTCCTCTAGTACCTCCTGTAGCCTAAACAGCTCGACCGATTTTGACGAGTGAGGTGTCGTTGGATTTCTTTTTACGGCCAGAGTGACATAGGCTACATTTTCCGCTTTTTCCGAGTCATCCTCATCATTTCAGCCGTTGAACGTCCGCTGCTGGACATAGGCCTCCCACATCGAACTCCAAAAGGACCGGTTGGAAGCGGCCTGCATCCAGCTTTTCCTTGTGGTCTCTTTTAAGTCGTCTGTCCATCTCTATTTTTCCAAATATTTCGAAACAAATTAAAGGTTTGGTACCTGCCTAGGTTTTTTGCGAAACGAAACGGTGATTTCTCGAACCGGAACGGGGTTCCGGTGCGTTCCAGTGCGTTCCATTTCCAGCACTGGACGTAGTGTATCACTGCCCTACACAAACACTATCGCAGATTCAATGGCATATCCAAAGCTTAGTAAGCAATCACATAACTTATGCAATGCTGCGTCGTCTGAATTATTCAGACAGGTAATGAAGCGTTCACTGGAATATCTATGATCAAGTAACAGGTTAGTGATGCAGCACTCGATCCATTCCTCAGATCAGACAAACACGGGAGATATGATAAAGGGGCCTGGCGTGCATAAGGCCTAAATCAGGCTTGATGTCTGCACTCACTCTGCAGACGACCTTACTGCAATTTTTTGCATTAGTTCATTGGTGTAGTTTTTGCACAGTACAGTGAACATAAAAAGGCCAAGTCCGAGTCGGGCTCGCGCATTGAGGGTTCCGTACCACCACAAAATTTAATAATGAAATTACCAGTTATAACATGGTAATGAACAGAAATTTGTCACCGAATCGCACTTGGCCATTATTTATTGTCTGTTGTTATACTTTAGAGTGTGTACTTTTATAGCCCGTTAGTCCAGTTGGTAGTGAACCTGCCTTCTGAGCTTGGGGGCGTGGGTTTGATTCCCACCTAGGACAAACATTTATGTGATGAACATTTGTGTTTGATCTATATCTGGTTGTTATTATCTATTTAAGTATGTATTTAAAAAACTATATATGTGTGTATATCAGTCTCTGGTAGCCATATCACAAGCTTTGCTTAATTTGGAGTCAGGTGACCGTGTGTGCAAAAATGTCCCGAAAATTTATATTTACATATTTATAATCATGCCAATTTTGACGATTGTACGTATCACTGTTTTTACGTTATAGCAAATGCAAAATCACGTTTAAAAATATGTCTGTTGTATGGGGAGCCCCTCTAATTTTGACTTTATTATTTTCACATAACTTATTCTGTGAAACGTTCAACTGGCTATCTATTACGGTCCTTAAAAACCGCAGGAGGTAAGTTGTCCTAATTAGAAATGGTATCAGCATAACACTGCGTAAATTAGACTCCATAACTGTTTCTAGTCGTTGGTGATAAATCGGTTAGCAACTAATGCCATATGCGATTTAGGTCACTGCTCTGAGCCATCTGTTGTTACTAATTTTTAATGACACGTGTATGTTTTTCAAATCGAATGAATTTTCTCTAACATGATATTATTGTAGCCATTGTATTTTTTTATTGTAGATTTTTAACGGTCTATATTCGGGTCATTTTTTGCACACACGGTCATTTGACCCCAAACTAAGCAAAGCTTTTGATATGGCTGCCTAAGACTGATATACGTGCATAATTATATTGTTTTAAATTTATTATTATTAACAACTTGATATAGAACAAACATAAAATGTTCATCACATGAATGTTTGTCCTAGGTGGGAATCGAACCCACGCCCCCAAGCTCAGACGGTAGGTTCACTACCAACTGGACCAACGGGCTATCTAAAGCTAGCTATTTGTGATTGATCGTAGATTTTCAATGGTCTATGGGTAGCCCAACTGTTATTACAAGCTTTTCAACAACAAATAATAAATAATGGCCAAGTGCGAGATGGAGACAAATTTCTGTTCATTACCAAGTTATAACTGGTAATTTCGTTACTTGGACGACCGTATCATTCGAAACCATTTCACCTAATCGAAATGTCATATATTACAAATTTTAAGGTTGGTTTTATTATTTATTGTATTTAGTGGCGGCACGGAACCCTTAGAGCACGAGCCCGACTCGCACTTTGCTGTTTTATTTAAAATGATAATTATTGTATTTTATGGTGGCACGGAACCCTCAAAGCGGGAGCCCGACTCGCACTTGGCCGGTTCATTTATTAAGTTCTATAAATTTTGCAGTTATAGATGTTTCTATATAACTATTCCCAGGCTGACATTAAGACCTAATTATTGGTCCATAGACACCTACTGGCAGGTGGTAGGAATAACAAAGACAGGTGGCTGCAAGGTGCATGGTAAATGGTAAGGAAAAACAGGATCATGCCACATTGCACTAAAATGTTTAGGTCAGTTGAAATAATTCTAATAAATAAATGATAAACACAGCAGGGTTGCGCGGAAAGGGTCTGAAAGCCGAAAGGTGTCTACATGATTATGAACAACTTTTGAGTAGGACCAACACGGAATCCGAAGAAATGTGGAAAACTCTTGGCCAGTATTCAAACATTACAAACCTGCCTGAATGAGTGTTCCCCGATGGTTACAATCTGGGTATCTTCAAATCACGAGTGAATTGGTTTCTTCTAGGCAAGCATGCTCCATCGTAGACCGCATCGTCGCTTAACATCAGACGAGTTGGTGGTCAAACGCAAGCCTATTAAAAATTAAGTTGGATTGAATTAGATGACCACTCCGTGCCGCGAAACTGCCGTGGTAGCCCATTCGGGAGACCGCTAGACTTGAAAGCGTGAGGTCGCGGGTTCAAATCCCGGACCCGTACCAATGAGCTCCTTGGAACTTATGTACGGATTTTCATACCACTGGCTTTTCAGTGAAGGAAAACATCGTGAGGAAACCTGCATACGTACGGAGAAATAATTCAATGGCGTATGTGAATCCACCAACCTGCACTGGGCCAGCGTGGTGGTTATGGCCCAATCACCCTTTCGGGGGTAGGCTAAAAGTCCAGCAGTGGACTGTTAAAAGTGTATGTCATCGTAGCTCTGGTATCGCGTGGCGTTGTAGTCGGATCGCAGTTGCCTTACAACTAACCAATAATTCGGCGCAATGGGTAGCGTGCGCCGAGTTTTGGATCGGTTTTTTTTTGCTTGTTTGTGACTCCACAATTTTAATTATTGTATCTCAATATATTGCATATACTACAATAATTAATATAAATAATTGTACAAATACACTGCCGCTTTATGGTGACCTTATTTGTAGCTAGCTAGGATGTCTATCGATCGGCACCTACCGCTTGATTGTATCACAATGAAATAAACTATGTTAAAAGGCTGATTGTGATGAGATGACGCTCCTCTCGCTCTGCCCCAGGGCCAGCGCTGGTTATTTTCTACAAAAGCGTCACAAAAGATTCTGGCGAATTGCGGCTAAATATTTTTCTAAGACTTCTCAAAAACAGTGAATAATTTTAGGCAGCTCCAAACCACCTGCTTTACTTACAGCCGCAGCCGAACCGTGACCGCATGAGTCAGTGCCACGGGTCAGTGCGCACGCGACTTCGTGGGACCGTCTTTTTATGCTCTGCTGTGAAGGCGGGGTGATGTGTGCGAGATACGGGGTGGTTTGCTAACGAATCAATGCTAACTTGAGCATGCAATATAAATGTCCGAACCAAAACTAGCACACGCTACGCTATGCGCCGACTTTTTGGTCAGTTGTAAGGCAACCGTGATTCGACTACAACGCCGCGCGATGCTATTGCTACGATGACATAGCGGATAAGCGACGTTGAACACTATTCAATCGACATAACTTCTAAATTGGAGTAAATATGGCATTGCAAGCTATATAACTGATGTTTATATACGTACAACGGATTTCTAAGAGAAAACAGTCAAAAATCGTCTGAGCATCGTTACGTTGCTCGACTGTTTAGGTATTGTCTCAAGAAGTAATTCGAAAAAAATATGTTTTTTTTTTATCGCGAAAAGATCACCAACTCGCCTGCTGGTAAGCGACGATGTGGTCGAAGATGAAGCACGTAAACTTAGAAGATACCTATTCACTCTGGCCTTGAAAAGGTCCATATTATAATATATCTCTCAGGAAACAAGGAAGCTGGCAGGTTGTTCCAATCCTTGGCCGTACGGAATTAACCGCGATAAAAAAAATGGCTAGGAAACAGCAAAGAAAATATATTTTTTTATGGTTGGTTACGAATTTTTTGTTATAAAGTGTGGATGAATTTGATAACTGGTTATGTTTTTTTTTTTCGTTTCTAGTAATGAAAAAAAAAACTAAAATAGGAAAAAAAAGGATATTGTTTGTGAAACAACGAGGGAAATGATGTTTTCCTTGCTGGTTATGAGTTTTTAGTTATAAATGAATCTTCATTAGAGAAAAAAAAACCTTAATGAGTAACAAAATATTCCGCTATCTCCCACTCTAATAAGAAGGTTGAACTTCACCGCCTTAATTGCAAGTGATTAAGATTTTTTGTTCACTCCAGATTGACATTATTGAGGATGTGGTGTGATGTAGCCGATAGATCACCTGTGAGATAGATATCTGCCGTAGATCTGCAGTTGATAAAGCATGATAAATACGTGAGATTATCACAGATAACCCTAATTAGTTCTGATGCGTCTAATAACTAATAACTATGGCCTATCTTGGAGCACGCTTGCCTAGAAGAAACCGATTCACTCGTGATTTGAAAACACACAGATTGCAACTATCGGGGAACACCCATTCAGGTAGCGCATTCCACAGACTAGCAGTTCGCACAATAAAAGTGGAATCAAAGCGTTTTGTACAGGTTTTCGGAATATCAACCATAAGCAGGTGTCAATATTTCGTACCCGCTCTGGCAGTCCCAGTTTCTCTACGAGATCGAATCAAAAATTAGGAGATCCGTAGACAAACGAAAGTTACCGACATAGCCCACCGAATTAGCAACTAGAAGTGGCAGTGGGCAGGGCACGTAGCACGCAGAACAGATGGCCGATGGGGTCGAAAGGTTCTCTAATCTAGACCACAGACCGGTAAGAGTAGTGTAGGACGTCCACCCACAAGATGGACAGACGCCCTAAAAGAGACCGCAGGGAAAGGCTGCTTCAGGACGCTTCCAACCGGCCCTTTTGGAGATCGATGGGGAGGCCTATGTCCAACAGTGGACGTCCCATGGCTGAAATAATGATGATGATCAACCATGAAACGGTGTCGCACTTTTGTCGCCTTGGCCATACGATAGAAAAATAGGCAGAAGACATACAATTTACTGACTATTTGAGACAAAAAAATAACACAACAAATACCGTTTCTGAGCTTCAACCAAAATAAAATGAATGGACGGGCCATAACCATTGAACTTGGTTAGTAAAAACGAGTCTAAGTCGTCGGACATATACTTCACCTAATTATAACCATGTACAGTACGTTTGTTACAAAAAAATTATATGAGTATTTACACTTCGGGAAAGTACACGAAGGCATAATTTTGTCAGAAGTTTCGTTATACTAGTAATGTAACAACAGGCGCGTGTTGTACTTCCTACCTAGAGATCGACTGAAACAAAGTGAGCGCCGGTGATCATTTAGTAATCTTCAAAAATGCGCTCATCCTGGGCCCACCCATTCATTTTATTTTGGTCGAAGTTTCTGAGATAATAACGACAAGCGTGGTACATAATAATAAAGTTCATAAAATCTTTACTGACTTGTAAGAGTTCTAAACTCCACTACCGGTTGTAAAATCATCTTCCCATGACCACCGAATAAATTTAAAAGCTTCATTTATTTCATTTACATGTCATTTGCATGTTCATTTGTTTACTACAGTTTTTTGATTGAGAAATATGAAAAAAAATGTTATGGTTGAACGCGTAATCGTAATTTACTGGTGAGATGCATTTTTTTATATTTTAATCTATGCAAGATTGTTGTAGAAAATAGATTGGGGTGGCCATGGAAAAAGAAATCCGTGCCTGACGGTTAATTATCAGTGGAAATTTAAAAATGTTATCTTCGTAATTTGCTTAACTAGTTTTTTTTTATGTGTAATTATGGATTTATTTTGCATAACAACAACAACAAAAAACTAAACTAATTGAAGATCGTTTATAGTATCTACAAGCAACGAAGGCCTATAGATAGTACAAACGATCTTTAATTTCAGGCAGAGTGCCTAAAATGCTGGCCGCGTTGCCTCGCTGGATTGCGAGGCTAACTTTCTGACCAAAATACAGGCCAGCATTTTGGTCACGTAAAGAAACTTTCAGGCATTGATCTAAATAAACCGGCCAAGTGCGAGTGGGGCTCGCACACTGAAGGTTCCGTTCCACCACAAAATATAATATCAATTATTGTTCACGCTGGATTGATGAAGTTTGCTATAATCATTATTGTTCTCAAATTTCGCGCGTCTATGTCCTCCATACCCTGGACCAACCACACGTCGAGAGCCAACGGCCAATTAGAGACGCAGCTGATCTGTCAAAGTCAGCTGTCAGAACATCATCATCCTGCGAGTGCTTCAGTTAGATTGCACGAGTCCGGTTCGGTACTATTTGGTGGCAGCGGCCGGCGGTTAATCTCGGTGAGTACAATATTGTTTTCAACTACTTTTATTGATCTTGCGTGTGCATAGGCTTCTTCACGATTTTACAGTCCACTAGCTTTTGCGGTAAGAATTATATATAACTTATCGATAAAACTATTACTAATAAAATATTATATATACAGAGAAAGTAAGAAAAAAAACCTAATTTAAAAACTGTCTTCTAAATAAGGTAATAAAGTAATAAAATATGGTGGAATTTCGTTTCGGTGAGAATGATGAGAACATCTTAGTGGCAAAATACGTTGCTTAACTTGGTAATTAACAGAAATTTGTCAAAATTGTTGCATCGCAAAAATCACTTTCATACATTTTAACGTATTTTTGTATTAGCTCGAATGTAAAAACGGTAATACGTTATACCTCTAGTATAGTATATTTCTCTATGGTTATACGTACAAGCGTCATATTTAGCATGATTATAGTACAGACTCTAAAATATAACAACAAATGATACATGATGGCCAAATGCGAGTCGGTGTCAAATTTCTGTTCACCACCGGTTCTCGTACGATCACCAAAGTGAAGCAAAGTCGGGCGCGGCCGGTACTTGGATGGGTGACCCTGGGCGTTGATGGGATGTTCTCTTTTTGCACAATTTTTTGTATTTTAGTAGCTAACCAGTTGTGGTGGTACGGAACCCTCAGTGCACGAGCCCGAATCGAGCTGGGCCGGTTTTATTAATTTAAACTTTGCTGTCAAATTGCACTACTTAACTATCATGTCAATTTTATGCAATTATTTTGCTGACCTTTACTGGTGAAGTCTACACCTTGTCTATAATGACAGAAATATGCGAAACATGTGGTATTTTCATATATGTTTTTTGTGGTAGACTTGCGTTTGGCCAATTCACTGTGTTCTACGATGAAGCATGCTTGCTTCGTAGATCGCATCGTCGCTTAACACGGTGAGGTGACGTACAATACAAGCGACAAAAATAATAATAATAAGAATGGTGTCGCTGACACCATCTCTCTCTTTTACAGCAAGGCTATGAAAACAGACTCTTTCACGAAGCTTTTGGCCGTCTTCGATGCGAATCCTCCACAGATTTTTATCTTATTCGAATTTTTACTATTTGCTATGTTGGATGTTGAATGAAATCAGGCATTGACTTAGTCGAAGGCGAAGCAAAGGTCACCGACGCTACTATTATTTGCATCTCCTTTCTGCACGCAGCATAGCATGACCTGCTATGAAGGTAAGATTTCATGCGTCGCATCCTCAGTCACTACCAGACACTGTAGGACGGCCAGAGTGGGCACGAAATGGCAACGCTTCATTGTTGATCTTTTGGAAACCTTATACGAAGCGCGTTGATTCCACTTTTATTATGCGTACTGCTAGTCTGTGAAATTGGTGTTCCCCGATAGTTACACTCTCTGCGTCTTCAAATCGCTAGTGAATTGGTTTCTTCTAGGCAAGCGTGCTCCATCGTAAGCCGCATCATCGCTTCACATCAGACGAATTGGCGGTCAAACGCAATCCTATTATTTAAATAAATGAAAGTTAGGTTGTTTATCAACAGTTGTTCATTTGGCTAAAATAGGTGGAAATATGCAGGATAACAAAATATCACGTAACCTTATAAACATACACGTTATTCCAGATTTTTTGCAGAAATACCAGAAACCGAAACTTTTTCTAGAAAAATCGCATCAAACTACCCTCATTTTCACCCTCTAGCACCCAGAGGAAATCCCCCGAATGTTCTTCATTAATTAATGGAGCAGTTAGGGTAAAATCACACTAGGATGCGTTGAGACTCTACGACCGACGTGTTTGTTGAGTTCAGCAAATCAAGAAACTAACAAATTACATATTACTTTCGATTTTAAGTATAAATCTATTGTTGTTTAAAAACTTTTTAACTAAATAAAAATTATAATTAATTAAATAAATAACGTTGTTAAAAACTAGCTTTCGTATTTTGCTCTGCAAAATACTTGCTTTTATTTGATGCCCATAATTATCATGATGGTAGATAAGAAAATATTGTCCGCCATCTAGGGGTGTCCACCATATTGAATTTATAATGACGTCATTTTGCTAACCATACATTGTCATCCAATTCCATTGATTGGATAACAGATTAAAATTTCAGCTAATGTGACAGCGAGCTTGCGATTTGATCCAAATTAACAAGGCAAGATATATCAATCAATGGCAATCTGGGTGTCTTCAAGCCGAGAGTGAATCGGTTTCTTCTAGGCAAGCGTGCTCCATCATAGACAGCATCGTTGCTTAACATCAGGCGAGATGGCGGCTAAGGGCAAGCCTATCTATTATTAAAAAAACGCGTCGTTGCGTGAGATGGCGGCCAAGAGCAAGACTATCTACAAAAAAAAAATTAAATCATTCGACGTTACTATGGTGGTACTTGTAAATAATTTCATAGCATTTCTTAGATATCCGTCATCTAGTCAAACTGATGTGACCACAGACACTGCAAAACATTCCAAACGTCAAGAAAAAAGAAAAAAAAATACACACGATTAAATCCAAAAAAAGGGATTGTCTGTAAAGTCGGTTTACGTACGATAATTTTACGTGATAACGCTTAGGCCGATCGTGCCTCTCTATCGCTTGTACCGCGCTCTAGCTTGCACGCGCGGCTCGGGCGGAACGTGATAATTTTTCGTGCATGCAGCTGGCTTTCATCGATGTATGATGTTATATGTTTCATCGTTATAACGTCAAAAGTGTTTAATTTTGATATGTCATGTTATTGTGCCCCTTTAGGTGCATGCCGGAAGCGTCACACCTAGTGCGTTCTTACCTTTAATGGCTGTTCCGAACATCTAAAGCCATGAAAGAGCTATAAATTTGCTAATTATGGTTAGAGATTTTTCTCAGGTGTGTATCATAATTTGGAATAATTAGGTAATTTCTTTTATTTGTAGGTATAACGTTTTTACTAATGATAGTAAGGTACTTTAGCAATAACAGTATTAATTTATTGTAAAAGATAGGTATAATATTCTGCCTGGGTAGAGTTTATGTTTCATTTATTTAGTTCTTTCATTTCTAGGATTCCATAACCAAAGTGTGTAAGCGGGATCCTATTACTAAGCAAACGCTGTCGTCTGTTTGTGCGTCCGTTTCCCTGTCTTTCGAACCGTAATAGATAGCCAGTTGAAATTTGTACAGAATTTGTTAATTTACGGCGGATTAACAAAAAAAAATATGTAAAAACTATTATTCCGGCCAAGTGGGAGTCGGGCTTGAGCACTAAGGGTTCTGTACCACCACAAAATACAATAATAATCAATTTAAAAAACTGACTTCAAAATTTATAAAATAAATAATATGGCATTTCGATTCGGTGAAACGAATGATAAAGTCGTCTAAGTAACTGAATTAGTACCAGTTATAACTTGTGAACAGAAATTTGTCATCGACTCGCACTTGGCCATTATTTATTATTTGTTTTTGTACTTTAGAGTATGAGGCCATATCCGTATTCTATTCGTTTCATATTAAACTGAAATGGTTCTTAAATTATCTGGAGTTTTATAATGTTATGTCGCTTACGTCATTTAGTTCTGAGGCGGGCGCCGACGCGTAAATATTTCTCCATGCAAACGAACATTGAATACATTATTTTGTCACTATTGCGCGCTGTGCTTGTACTAATATGTATTCTATGGCAGGTATCGAAATACAATTCCTATATAGTAACAATATCTCAGTGAAAACCTGTGGTGAAAACAGTCAAAAAATGTCCGAGCGTCATTGTACATACATTGAATAATTTATGTACTTCACAATGCCACATTTATTCCAATTTAGACGTTATGACGCTTGCATAGTGTTCAATCACAGTTTTTTTTTGTTAGCAACTGTGATGCGGAGTTCGACGCGTTGATCTAAATAAGAATGTTCAATCAAGGTTCACTCATAATGCCTGGCAACAGATTTTCCTTCTCATTTCCGTTCTATTTACTTTTCTTTTCTGTGTGTTCAACGTTATTGTCCGCTATATCATCGTAGCTCTGACATCGCGCGGCGTTGTAGTTGGATCACGGTTACCTTGTGACTAAACAAAAAGTCTGCGCAATGCGTAGCGTGCGTGTTTTTGGCACGATTATTACTCTATATGTATTGTGTCTCGATGATGGCAGGCGCAAAACTTTAGAGACGTACTCCTAACAATTTCTACAGAAATGCTAACAGTACATTTTACAATGACTACTTTACAAGACAAACAGACAAACCCTCTAGCTTCTATATAATTTACTGGACTAACGTTTCCTGTCAGTCTGGCATGCGGAAGATGTCAATAATTGAAGGATGCGAATTGTGAACGAGGAATATAAGAAACATTGGAATGGTCACTTTGTATTTGCAGATGTCTTAAGTATGAGCAATTTAATTAAAAAAAACCTGTGGAATGAATCTCAATAATCACAATAATGTTGTTAAGGTTATATGATTTGGGATATTGGGATGACGGCGTTTTTTGTCGGGACTTAGGTTCGAGTTCGTGTTCCGGTGATAACCGTAGCAAAAAACTAAGAAAGAGAGTAGATTGTTTTGTATGCACCTAACTTTTTACATGTTCGACCAACCATCAGCTTTCTTCAGTCTTCTCGTGAACATGGTGCATGTAACTGCGCCGAAATATCGGAAGCTCATTCCACAGCCTTACCACAGTAAATATTCCATAAATAATCATATAACTTTAATGAACAACAGAGATAGTTTTAAACAATGTTGTTAAGTTAATTTTTAGCATTCATTACTTGACGATTTGATATAAAATTTAGAAAAAATCTTCAAATTAATTTTGTTCCCTCTGTTTCAATTAGCTTATTAAAAAAAAATCGTGCATGCTGTCTTCACCTTTAATTATTGTGACATTTAGTTCAATGTACTCATTTAGTTTAATTGTTACATTTAGTTTAATTGTGACGTTTAGTTTAGTTTATTATTGTGACATTTAGTTTAATTAACCCGAAAAAATATACGGTTCCTGTAGATTTATGTTGTATGTCAAATAAATTTATTTTGTGTCAAATTGTATTTTGTATTTTTTATTTTATGATGCCTAACTTGGAACTTAGAATCCATAGATATTTTTTTGGCACACGCAACAAAATGTATGAAACAGCCGTATTTTTTTGCGATTTCAGTATAGGTACCATAGTAAAAGTAGTTCATAATGATGAGTATAATGACCTTTCGGCTTAGTACATTCTTTCCGCGTAGGCATGTACATATGAGAAAATTGGATTATTCGTTTGTTTGTCCTTCTTTCACGTAGCAACAGAGCAACAGATCGACGTGATTGTTTGTATTAAGATATTTGGAAACACATTAACATCAATAATTTTATTGCAATGCCCTATCTATAAAATTCTTATGTTCTTTGAATGTGAGAGTACTAGTTAACTAATTATAGCAATAGTGAGGTCTAGACTCAAACCTAGGTTCAAACTTGGTTCAAGTATTAGTAGGGTGTCATTATCCTTAGATTTCTCACACGGTCTAACTATAGGAAATAGTAAATCAGTAGCTATGTATTGGAAAACTAAACTCTTTTCCTTATACAGGGTTACACATACCTGTACTAAGCCAAAAGGGGGTGATTAAACTCATAATTATGAATAACTTTTACTTTGGGACCAACACTGAAATCGCGAAAAAAAAAAACAGAGGTTTTATACGTTTTGTCGTATGTCAATTACCGTTTCCTATAGAACAGCTGTTTTTTTCCGCGATTTCAAGTTTGTTCCCATTGTAAAGTTGTTGATACTGATAAGTACAATTGCCTCCAAGCCAAAAGGCTTCATCATTTCAGCTATAGGACGTCCACTGCTGCACTTAGGCCTCGCATCGATCTGCAAAAGAGCCGGTTGGAAGCGGCCTGTATCCAGCGTTTCCCTGCGGTTTCTTTTAGGTCGTCTGTCCATCCTATGGGTAGACGTCCTACTCTGCGTTCACCGGTCCATAGTCTCCATTCGAGAACCTTTCGGCCCCATTAGCCTTCTGTTATGCGTTCCCTGCCCACTGCCACTTCAACTTGCTAATCCGGTGGGCTATGTTGGTAACTTTCGTTCGTCTTCGGATCTCCTCATATCTGATTCGATCTCGCAGAGAAGCAAGCTCCGAGCATAGTCCACTCCATAGCTCGTTGTGTTTGCCATCTATGGTATTTAAAAAACACATCCGCCAACCTTCTGTTTGCGTCGCGGGTTTAAAATAACATTAAATTGTACCCAAGTACTTTAAAATGTAGTACATACAATGTAGCAGTTATAAGAGCATGTAGTTGATAAGGGTGGCGCCACATTGCGCGGCCGACACGTTGTTTGCGTCCTGCTACTAAATCACTCGGGTGATATTGCGAGGGTTAGGTTTGGGGCATACTGAGCTCTCATGATTAATAGTAAATTTAGAAACTGATCGCTACAGTTGAGTAATTTTCTTTTTAATTTACGCAATAAGAGGGGTGTTTTAAGTTTAACGTGTGTATAATTATGTGTATCTATGTATATGTCTGTCTATAATGTATCTGTGTGTCAATGTATCTGTGTGTCTATGTATATGTGTCTCTATGTATCTGTGTGTCTATGATTCTGTGTGTCTATGTATATGTGTGTCTATGTATCTATGTGTCTATGTATCTGTGTTTATATGTATATGTGTGTCTGTCTGTGCCATCATAACTGCCAAACGGCTGAACCGATTTTGATTTAGTTTTATTTTGTTTGAAAGGTTCAAAAGAAATATATCTACTTTTGTCCACCAACTCTCCTGATGGTAAGCGACAGTGTGGCCGAGGGTGGAACACGTTGATCTAGATTAAAATAAATCTATACACTCTAGCCTTGAAGATGCCTAGATTGTAGTTCTCAGGAAACAAGGAAGACGGCAGGGAGTTCCACTCTGTTGTTTCGGTTCAGTCAAAAGTGACTTGATTGCCTTGACAAAAGTGACTTAGCTATGATTCAAGAATATGTTCAGCCGTTTAAAAATTGCTAACTCTTTTAACGAGACTAAATTTATTTTCTTATTATTTAAATAGTCTTGCGCTTGGCTGCCAACTTGCCTGATGTTAAGCAACGATGCGGTCTACGAAGGAGCACGCTTGCCTAGAAGAAACCGATTCACTCTCGACTTGGAGATACCCAGATTGTAACTATCGGGAAACACCCACTCAGGCAGCAAATTCCACAATAAATGTGGAATCAAAGCGCTTCGTACGGGGTCTCGGAATATCAACCATTTGTTAAGCTCAGTGTCACACCAACCTAGCAACACTTGACGCGACCACAGTACAAAACAACAAAATTGTGTTGTCCGCGCGTTTGTCAACCAAATCTAATTAAATTCACGCCATTGCGACGCAAAACGCGATAAGTATCATTCTAGAGTACATTATTAGATAGTAACCATGAAGGTTAGTCATCATCATCATTAATCATTTCAGCCGTAAGACGTCCATTGCTGGATATATGCCTCCCCCATCGATCTCCAAAAGGGCTGGTTGGAAGCGGCCTGCATCCAGCGTTTCCCTGCGGTCTTTTTAGGTCGTCTGTCCATCGTCTTACGCTGCGCTTACCGGGCCGTGGTCTCCATTCCAGAATCTTTCGGCCCCATCGGCCATCTGTTTTGCGTGCTATGTGCCCTGCCACTTTTACTTGCTAATCTGGTGGGCTATGTCGGTGATTTTCGTTCGTCTAAGGATCTCCTCATTTCATCAATTCTTCACTTGCTCGTGATTCATCTATGGACCTTGGCTTTAAGTCCGTCCTTTATTCACTAATTGCATAATATACTATTATTCTGAGAAGGTTATGTAATTATTATTAATTTTATCCATTTAATTAAATATGCTGATGTTGATGATTAATTTTATACACGTTTTGTAAGTACTTATTTTTATTTGATACGCATAAATTGTGTAATTTATATCCAATAAACAATGACATCGGAGCACGGGCTGCTGATTCCGAAGCTCCAATAATATTAATTAATCTCTATTTATTAACATCCGGTGCCGGATACACTTGAGCAACGCGTGATCACATAACGAGAATGTCACTTCCGTTATTGATTTCAAAACATAACGGTGTCTCCCACAGATCTATGGTAGGATAGAGCCCGTAATTATGTCAAATTGTTTGAAAACCAAGCATTTTTACAAGCTTTTATTTAACGGACGAACGGACGGACAGACAGGCAATAAACCCGTAGCAAGCGCTTTGATTCCACATTTATTGTGCGAACTGCTAGTCTGTGGAATGTGCTACCTGAATGGGTGTTCCCCGATGGTTACAATCTGGATGTCTTCAAATCACGAGTGAATCGGTTTCTTCTAGGCAAGCGTGCTCCACCGTAGACCGCATCATCGTTTAACATCATTGCCTGTAAGTTAAGTTTACAGTTTATTGTTAAGATTTTAAAGGGCTGTGGATTTTGTTAAATAAAAAATTTAAAAAAAAACGTTACAAGATTCCTGTTTGGAAAGGGAACTAGAAGTACTAACCAAACATGTAAGTCTAAAAGTGTACATAATAACAATGTCAGTCACCTCTAATGCTTAGGTGTATCCATTTTATCATTCGCTCATGTAAGCTGAAAATCATTGGAATATTTTGTATTGTTTCGTCAATTATTTGTAAATATCTAATGGATTGGTTATAAATGCTATCCTAAAAGATTAGATTACCTTCTTAATATTATACTAAAATATATTATTATGAGATATTCCAATTTCAACACCATTGGATAATCCTTGATTTAATCATTAAGAAATATTACCATCTCATCAAGATGTATATTCGGTTTTCCTATTTTGCAGTTAATATACCAAAAATTGGTGTAGGTTAGGTACTTACCTATTTTGTTATATTAGTATTTTTTACAAGCTTTTATTTAACTTGCAATGTTGTATGTAACTATGTTTGTTCGGGTGGAATCTTGCAACTGAATTTTAGACCAGTTATCTTCAACCGATTGAGCTGAAATTTGGCATACATATGTAAATTCGGTGACAATGCAATGTTATGATACAATTGAGC
This sequence comes from Agriopis marginaria, assembly GCA_932305915.1. Taxonomy (NCBI): domain Eukaryota; kingdom Metazoa; phylum Arthropoda; class Insecta; order Lepidoptera; family Geometridae; genus Agriopis; species Agriopis marginaria. The sequence continues at coordinate 23,822,874 of OW029914.1, read as the reverse complement.
TGGTCTGATGATGGAGACATAAGGTGGCCATAGGAACAACGCCTAAACGAAACGACGTAGCCCCGTCGAGTTTGGGTTTGTTGGATTTGTCTTCCCAAACATTTTGGTCCTAGATGATAAATTCAATATGGCGGACGCCCCAGGATAGCGGACAAAATGTTCTTATCTACCATCATGATATCAAAGAAAGGATTTGCTGAGTAGAATGCAGAAAAGTATGTTATTAAAAAGTAAACAAGCTTATTTTCATTTTATTTTCTGTCGATGACTTTTTTTTAGATCGAATTAGACTTACTTTTGACCTCAATCTCACTTTGTAGACTTTAATACATTTACGGAGGGGGGAGGGCAGTCAAAAAATTCCCAAAATTATCCTTAAATGAACGGCCCTCTAGTCGACGCGTATCCGATCCGACTACAACTTGCAATAGGAAATATTCAGTTTTTGCTACAGGCGTCGGCTACCAGAGGCACACACACACACACAGCGATCCCGCCGGCAGGAGCGTAGACCCCCAGGATCTGCTAGATCGGTTAGATTCTCTCCAAATAATCAATCAGTTTAACAAACCGCTAGAGCCCCAGGGCACACCCCTTCTGGGGTGTCTGGGTAAGTCTGATTCCCACTCCCGGCGACGGCCAAGGCCGAGGTTCGTACCTTCGAGGTGCCCTTGTGCTAATCGCCCAAAACTTAAACCACCAAGTATACTGAACGCATTATGCGTTCGCTAACTAGTCAAGTAAAGCTGTAGAGACCAAAAGGCCAACAGTATAAGTCAATATAAAAATAAAATAAAAGTGGACGCGTATTTGCTGGCGACGCGTCATTGTGCTAGGCTGAAGAACACATTGAGTGATCATCGCATGTTATAATTATTTCCCGATAAATTATAGATTATCGGGACGCAAGACAATATCATCAAAATCGGGAGGGATGGCAACCCTGCACAGAGATACAGAGATACACAGACACACGTTAAACTTATATACCCTTTTTGCGTCGGGAGTTAACTAGGTAAAAGTTGTGTGTAATGTGTATGGTCTCGTCGACCAAAATACACTGAATGGACGGGCCATAACCATAACGGATAACAATACTGGAGGCATCGTGGAATGACACAAGAAGCAACGTGGCTCATACGTTGCTTCTTGTGTCATTCCACGATGCCTCCAGTATTGTTATCCGTAGCTACAACGGTCCGAGACAGCCGGCACTCGCAGGTGGCTACAATAGTAGCAGTCACGCCGCCTCACACTTGGTGCCAAAATTACGTGCACAACTGAGATGTGACATCTTGCCATCTTTATTACCTTAAACCTTAGAGGGATATACTTACATAGATAAAAAAAATTGGGTAATAAAAAAAAGAAAAAAAAACTTGGACTCATTAGTATTTAAGTTAAATTTAAGTCTTGTAATATAACGTTTAAGGGAAAAAATTAATAAAAAATATTTATATTTTTATCCCCAAGCCGCCTGTCAAGCGTGGGATTATGGCAACACCCTTCACTAAGAGGGACGCCTTGTTCAGCAGTGGACATTTAATGGCTGATGATGTGAAACAAAGGCATGGACGATTTGATCCGAGGTGAAAATGTATTTAAAAAAATTAAAATAAAAAACCACCCGTTCAGGCGCATTCCACAGACTAGCAGTTTCCACAATAAAAGTGGAATCAAAGCGCGTCGTAAAGGGTTTTGGAATATAAACCATAAAACGGTGCCGATTTTTCGGCCCGCTCTGGCAGTCCGATAGAAAAATAGAATATATTATTAGATCATGCAGATCTAATAGATATTCGCGAGAAACAGCCACTCTTGAACAACTCACCTTTAAAAAAATTTTTTAATCAAAATTAGTTCAGCATTTCGGGATCTACGATGCCACAGATACACAAATATACACGTTAACTTATAACACCCTTCTTGTTGCGTCCGGGGTTAGTAAAAGAAAAAAAATAGGAAAACTTCATCATCATCATCACAACCAGCCTTGCCAGTCCACTGCTGGACTTTTTAGCCTACCCCGAAAGAGTGATTGTGCCATATCCACCACGCTGGCCCAGTTGCGGGCTGGAGGGTTCACATACGCCATTCTTCACCGTACGTATGCAGGTTTCATCACGATGTTTTCCTTCACCGAAAAGCCAGTAGTATGAAAATCAACACATAAACTCAAAAGAGCTCATTGGTACTGGCCCGGGATTGAAGTAACAAAATTTGGGAAATATAGTAACAAAAATATTTTGACCATATCCTTCGGCACACACTGTGTGTGTACCCCAGCACCTGTTTCGCAGTGGGTGTATTCGACAGACCGTCTGCGGTTTATCCATCGACACACAACGTAACCGAAACTTTACATATTTCGAACTGCATCTCCCCTTCACAACCACTTTAAACCTTGCAATGTTAAGAAAAAAAGCAATGGTTGTGAGTTGTTTACGCAATAATCACTAATTTGAACTTTATTTTTGGTAGAGAAATGATGGAAGTGATGACTCAAGTTTCGACATAAGTTTTACATTAATTTGACGGTTGTCTCTATTTTCGTCATCACACTAACATAAAAATGAAACTCTGTTGTATTGTTTATTTTTAGGGTTCCGTAACGGTAAAACGGGACCCTATTACTAAGTCTACGTTGTATGTCTGTCCATCCAACTTTTAAACGGGTGTATCTTTCGCAACGAAATGTGTAGCCTATTGACACAGAATATGTAATGTTACAGCAGATAACCTAAAAAAGGTTAAAAGTAATAACTAAATAAACATATTTTTTAACGTATTTTTCTAATTGCTGTAATATAAAAATGATAAAATATACAAGCGTCAAGTTTGGTATGATTATGACATTTGAAGACAATTTTTTCTAGGCCCACCGAATTTACCGTATATTGATGGGTATAACACTATAAAATTCATCGTTTTTTTTTTGTACCATTCGGACGAAAGATAAGGTAAAAATGAAACCGGAATAATAATATAAAGAATAATAATTACATATGGGTTGTTTTGATTTTTGCCACAATTCATTCATTTCCCTTATAAAGTCACTTGACCGGAACGTTTTTAATACTAAAAAGGATGCATGCTTAGGAATTTTTATACAAAAATAAATAGACTATATTTTACAACAGTGGCCATAGTAATCAATGTCAATATTCCGGTTAGATCGGTTATAGCTAATATTACCACTAAATTTAGAGATTATGAGGAACAAATCGACATGAGTTTCATTACTATATGGTATTAGTTTGTGGTGGGCCTATTATTCAAACAAAAGAAATTGTCTCATTTCTGTTCATTACCAAGTTATAACTGGTACCTAATTCGGTTACTTGGACGACCTCATCATTTATTTCACCGAATTGAAATTCCATATATTAGGTACTAATTTTGGAGTTTTTTAAATTGATATTTATATATATTTGTTTATTCTGATGGTGCTGAACCATCAGTGCGCGAGCCTGACTCACACTTGGCCGATTTATTTATAAGTACTATACTTACTTTATTTATGGTGAAATAGGCTACCCTTTGACAACAACTCACCTGATGGTAGGTGAGGATGTGGTGTTGGTTACAATCTGGGTGTCTTCAAGTCGAGACGAGACTCGAGAGTGAATCGGTTTCTTCTAGGCAAGCGTGATCCATCGTAGACCGCAACATCGCTTAACATAAGACGAGTTGGCAGCCAAGTGCAAGCCTATTCATAAATTAAAAAAAAAAAAGGCACGCTTGCCCTTGAACTGCCGTCTCTCTTGTTTTGAAGAGACCCAGGTTGTACTTTATAGGGAACGCCGAGGCATGGAGCGCATCCATTCCTGTGCAGTTCGTATTAGAAGGAATTTCGGAAACATTGCGTGCAGACTTTACCAAAGTTCACGACATAAGGATGGAATGTCTGCCTAGACGACTTTTAGCGGAAATTGGTTGAAAGGAACAAGCAGGAAGGAAAGAGGAAGGAGGATTGGTTGTGTGCGCCGGAGCAACATATATATTTCTCTACGCAACCTCACCCAGCACCCGATAAGCAGCTGTTGTTATAACGTGCGCGCCGCGCGGCGGCCCGTAGTGCAAAGCGAGATGTTCCGCGCGCGTGCATTCACCTTGAAAAAGGCCGCCTAATGCGGTTGTGACTCCGACTATAGTTTCAACCGCATTAGGTGGTCTTTTTCAAGGTAAATGCATGCGCGCGGCTGCGTCTCGCTACCAAATGCTAATGCGCTAATGCGGTTGAAACTATAGTCGGAGTGACCGGCTTAATCTTAAATAATGTGCATATAAATAAAGTGCATGCTATTTACACAGACTTTAGTAAGGCGTTTGATTTGATAGATCACGTTTTGCTTTTGAGAAAGATTTCAGAGATGGGTATACATGGATCATTGTACAGGTGGTGTGAGTCTTACCTAAAAAATCGGACACAGCTTGTAAAGATTCGGGGGTATACGTCTCGAGCCAAAGCAGTACCAACAGGTGTTCCTCAAGGAACACACCTGGGTCCTCTTTTTTTTGTTCTGTTCATCGACGATCTCGCACGAATATTAAAATGTAAATTTAAAATGTATGCTGATGATCTAAAGTTATATATGCGAGTGCAAAATGACGTTGATATAAAGACCTTACAAAACGAATTAGACAAGGTGGATAGATGGTGTGGTCTTAACAAAATGGTATTAAATGTAAACAAATGCTATCATATTAAATTTACTAAGAAAAAAAGTCCTTTACGTGCCTCATATTCACTAAAAAATACTCAACTAAACGAAGTTAACAGTATTAGAGACTTGGGAGTTATACTGGATAGCTCCATGAACTTTCGAGATCACATAGACAAAATAGTAAAAAAATCTTCACAACTGTCTGGTTTTGTTTTGAGACAAATTAAATCGTTCAAGGATCCAAAAGTTCTAATACCAGTATACAATAGCATAGTTCGTAGTATTCTAGAATTTAATAGCTGTATATGGTCACCTGGTTACGCTGTCCACTCTGGCAGGTTAGAAAGAATTCAAAAAAGGTTTTTATATCAACTATCCTTTGTAAATAACAACTGCAAAAGATTACCCTCCTACGAGCAGCGATTAACATTTTATAAAATGAAATCCCTATTTGTACGGCGTAAAGCGTCAGATATTATATTCCTATATAAGGTATTACATGGCTTAATTGATTGTCCAGAGATCCTAATGCATGTTAAATTAGAAGTTCCCCGATCAGGAAAGCGGTTGATAAATAGGAAATGTTTCAAGTTACCACACTGCAGAACCAATGTTGGTCAACATTCCCCATTGTACAGAATGTTTTCATATTATAATGGAATCAGGTCTAAATATGACATATTTTATGGTTCTTTGGCCTCAGCAAGAAGTAGAGTTTTTGGTGTTTTGGGTGATTTTTAGTAATTTTCCTCTTAATATTTTGTTTTTGTTATATATATCTTACACGTAATAGAATTTGTATTATGATTAATCTAATTATTTAACATTGTCCGTAACTGCATGCTGTGTTCACTAGTATTAGGAATTACACCGTGATTTTTTTGTTGTGTAAGATTTTAGTATAAGATATGTGTATATTCCAAATTGTGAACCAAATAAACTAAAAAAAAAAAAAAAAAAAAAAAATAGGCTTGCGTTTGACCACCATCTCGGCGATGATGCGGTCGACGTTGGAGCACTAATTAATTATACACTGCATAAATTAAATTAAGTTTCTCAAGTATTTTGTCCTAGTACCACAGAAAAGAAAAATACAAATTTGTTTTTTTTGAGTCTAGTACCGCCTAGTACTTACAAATATAGAAATAACCTCACTTTAGCGGGCCCATTTAAGGCAGGTATTTAAAAATTCTCTCCATCCCGAAACCAATTATAATCACGATACGATACAATTATTCAAATCCTCCCCCCCCCCCCCCCCCACTCTCACCAAACCAGTTGCACAGATTAGAAAAGCTCAGAAGGGCTATGTATGTATAGCATCCATGCTACACCGATTTAAGTCCGGCGACGGCCCAAGCCGAGGTTCGTACCTTCGAAGTGCCCTTGTGCTAGTCGCCCAAAACTTAAATCACCAAGTTATGCTGAGCGCACTCTGTGTTCGCTAACTAGTCCGGTCAAGCTGTAGAGGCCAAAAGACCAACAGTATAAGACAACATCAAAAAAAAAAACCGATTGAAGAATCGAGGCGGCGTCGCAGCGTTCAAGCGTCAAAAAGTTTATTATTTCAGGCGTGCTTGGTTCAAAATTGTACCTAATTTATTAATGTGTGTTTTAAGTTTGCATTTAGTATTTGTTCGACCATAACTTGCGTATTATTGATTTGTTCTATATTTGTAATAAAAGAAACATTAAGAAACAGGCCATTGAGATACATTTCCTGTAGAGTCACAATATCTCAGTGAAAACAGTCAAAAATCGTCCGAGCGTCATTGTACATACGTTGTATAAGTTATATACTTCACAGTGTCACATTCACTCCAATTTAGACGTTATGTCGCTTGCATAGAGTTCAAAGCTAGTTGCCCGCTATATTATCGTAGCTCTGGCATCGCGCGGCGTTGCAATCGGATCGCGGTTACCTTGTAACTAACCAAAAGTCTGCGCAATTAATAGCAAGCGCCGAGTTTTAATTTGGTTCGGATTTTTTTTTGGCACGATTGTGACTCCTTATGTATTGTATTTCGATGACACAGGCGTATTACGAGAGTTTTCCATCTGTGTTTTCATATTGAATGCACCAAACGAGTAGGTAATTACGTCTCTCCCACGGTCGCATGAATGAGTTTATTCATCGCGGTGCAGCGCAGTGTCTTGCTTCTCTACTTGCTGTTATACAGGGTGATCGGGAAGATCGTTGCAATTGAAACTTCAGATAAATATGCGGTGTTCAGATTCTATTCTTCGTGCGCCGTCTATCTCGCTCAGAGAAAAGAGAGGTAAATAGCACGGAAATGAGAAGGAAAATCTGTTACCAGGCTTTATGAGTGAACCTTGATTGAACATTCTTATTTAGATCAACGCGTCGAACTCCGCATCACAGTTGGTGACTGATTTTGAATGACTGACATTTCGTTTATATGGGTGCAACTGGCTCAAACAAATTTCTTACAAAAATGTCTTGACAGCCGTTCTAATTTAAACAAAAAAAAAATACCCTGATCTCGCTTGTGCATTTTACCATTTATAAAAATATTATTAAATGTTTGAATGTTATACTTTTATGAAATCTAAGCAGAACAAATAGAAAAAACTATATACATAACCAATATCCGGTAAAATGATATTTTGTTTTGCTTTGATTTCACTTTATTATGCAAACTGCTAGTCTGTGGAATGCGCTGCCCGTATGTATTCCCCGATAGTTACAATCTGAGTGTCTTCAATTCATGAGTGAATCGTTTTTTTCTAGGCAAGCGTGCTCCATCGTAGATGAATCATCGCTTCAAATCAGGCGAGATGGCGGTCAAACGCAAGCCTATTATTAAAATAAAATATAGCAAGAAGTATATGAAATTTCAAACACCATGTATAAAGTCAAGTCAGAGCGTTATCTCAGTAACCCTAGCGTCACACACGGCAGCCCGCTGTGGGAGGGTCCCACGGACCCCGCGCCAACACCTTGTATGGGTAACTCAGACCACTACACGTATATACAATACTTTCTCATATAATCTGAGATTTAAATTCAGTTTCAATCAGTCACTGTGTCGCTTACAGATCAATCGATGTTTGCAAGTCTGAACAAGGAGATATCATCATCATCATCATTATCAGCTAATCATGTTTACACTGCTGGGACATATGCCTTCTCTAGAGAGGATGGACCCTATCTAATCCACCATGCTGGGTTGTGCTTGTTGTTGGTTTATCATCATCATCATTTCAGCCATACTGCCGTCAGATTACTAAAAGACCGTTAAGTGATATGGCCACAGTGTCACATAACGGTCGGTTAGTAATCGAACGGCAGCATAGGACGTCCACTGCTGGATATAGGCTTCCTCCATCGATCTCCAAAAGGGCCGGTTGGAAGCGTCTTGCATCCAGTGATTCCTTGCAGTCTCTTTTAGGTCGTCTGCCCATCTTGTGGGTGGACGTTCTACGCTGCACTTACCGATCCGTGGTCTCCGTTCGAGAACCTTTCGGCCCCATCGGCTATCTGTTCTGCGTGATAAGTACCCCGGCCACTGCCACTTCAACTTGTTAACCCGGTGGGCTATGGGGTGGTTTATATAATACCTAAATAAATTATGTGCAGTTCCGATGCCGTCGCTCAAAAACGGGGAAGGAAAATATCATAAGAAAACCGGTATGTCCAACAACCTCAAGGCAGATACAATTTATCAAAATTATTCAAATGTCTCGTAGTTTTAACCACTTTTTTCATTATACCGCTAAACCGCAAAAACTGTAAGTACGATAAACTTACTTAGTGTGTTTAATAATACCCATAGATCAGGATATTATTAAAGAAGTAAAAAAATATATTATTGTTAAAATTTCGGTTCTAATTTTAACAAAATATATAATACTTACAGTAACACTGTTTTATTTCTGCACAATAAAGTGAAAAACCGAGTGCACCATGTAATATATATTGTTTTTTTTTACATATTGATAAAAGCATGATGAAAATCTAACAGCCTTGCAAATCTGAATTCTTTCCGTTACAACGTCATGTTTTTATAGCTTGCTTTTTGAGTAAAATGCAAATGAGTGAGCACCATAGTTATGTGTAGGTACTAATGATCAAATAATATTGATCCATAAAAACATTGAACCTGTAAAAAAATTGCTTAATAACACTGAACACCTGTAACACCTCAATTATGCTAAACACAACAGCGAAACCAGCTGTAACCGGTAATTCACATTATTATCCGGTTTAATGCAGTTACAACCGGTCGCCGATACTCGCGGGGCTTGTTACGATAACTGTTTCCACAGTGAATACAGTGGTATTATTTAATAACTCACTCCAAACTGTGCCCTCGCGACCCTTCGCAATTATCTTCTCCCTATTATCTTAAATTCTTCTCGATCTATTTGCCCATATGGGAACATACAATTTGTATTGAAATGAACTACTTGTCTAGTTACCTACAAAGCTTATATAGATCGGATCAACAATACGCAAGTTTTCGTCGAGCAAATATACAATAATAATAATAATAATAATAATATATCACTTTATTATACACCGAAATAAAAATACAAAAGTCACTTAAAAAATAATACAAGACCGGCAGTATAATAGGCGGCCTTATCGCCTTAAGCGATTTCTTCCAGGCAACCTTTGGATGGACATAACAGAGACAGGAGTAGGGTCGGCGGTGTAGACAATACATATAATATACATACATACATACAGATAAATACTGAATATGCAAATAATACTACTTAACTACTTACCAATACATACTATAAATAAAACATACATACATACATACATACGTACCAATTATAAAGGAAGATAGTGATTGTAGACAAGATTCTTGAAAATAGGAAGAGACTTGGCCTGCCTGATAGAAGGAGGCAGCTTATTCCACAGCAGGACAGCTTGCACAGTGAAAGATTTACTGTAGGAAAGGTTAGTATGAGAGGACGTAGGAATCTTAAGTTGAAGGGCACGAGAGGATCGCAAGGAACTAGAGTGAGGTTGAACAAACTTGAAACGTTCTTTCAAGTACAGTGGAGTGGAGGGATTAAACAGGATTTTATAAAGAAAGGAGAGGATGTGAGAATTACGGCGAAGGCGGATGGGTAACAATTTGAGCTTTTGGCGGAAATCGGAAATGTGATCATATTTGCGTAAGCCATATATGAATCGAATGCAGAAATTTTGTAATCGCTCAAGCTTGTTCAATTGCTCTTCGGTTAAATCCAGATAGCATGCGTCCGCATAATCTAATATTGGAAATAGGAGAGATTTTACTAGCGCAGTCTTAGTAGTAATAGGTAGGAAGTTACGTAACCTCCTGAGTGACGATCCCGAGCCAAAGATTTTACGGCTAACTTCTGCCAATTGAGGACCCCAGGAAAATTCCCTATCAATCAGTATTCCAAGGTTCTTTACTGTCTCGCTAATGGGGATGGGTATTCCGTCAAAAATCACTTGTGGAAGGCGAAACCAGTCGACTTTTGAGATCATACGGGAGCTACCAATAATAATCGTCTGAGTTTTGGTAGGATTAACTGTGAGGCCGTATGATTTGCTCCAGTCTCTTATTTGTCTTAGATCAGAGTTTGTGGACTCAATCGCCTCGTGCAAACGCGCTAAAGGAGCTTGAGTATATATTTGCAAGTCGTCTGCATAGAGGTGATAGGAGGAAGTCAACTGTTTAGAGATAGAATTTATAAAAATTGCAAAAAGTAGGGGAGATAAAACGCCGCCCTGTGGATACAAACATACATACAAACGCCGCTGGCTTATCCTATTAGAATCTGAGACCTCTCTTCGCTCGGTTGGTGATCTTACGTCATTGTCTTATATCCTCGGCGACTTGCAGTGCATCGTACACCGATGATGTGTACAAATCAGGTCAAACCAAAGCATCGGCTTGCAGCCTCATGATTGTTTACCTGTGTCTGTGTTTTTTTTTCTAAATTATAGCTGTCTTTCTTGGTAACGACCAAAGTTCTTTTGAGACAAATGGTAAACTGTTTAGTTTAGGTCTTGAGATTTTGTTTAATTACAAGCAAACTCCGGGTAGCTCTCGTAGTCTCAGATGCTTCGTTCGGTCAAAAATTATAGTTTGTAAACGTGATGATATATACGAAACTTCATAGTCATAGATGAAGCTTCGTGACGATAGAAGAAACTTTGCGGCGATAGACGAAGCTTTGTGGCAATAGACGAAGTTTAGTGGTGATAGACGAAGCTTCGAGGCGATAGAAGAAACTTTGCGGCAATAGACGAATCTTTGTGGTATTAGACGAATCTTTGTGGCGATAGACGAAGTTTCATGGCTATAGATGAAGCTTTGTGGCTATAGACGATGCTTTATGGCAATAGAGAAATCTTCGCAAATATAGACAAAGGTATGTGGCGAGGCGATAGACGCAGGTGTGAAAAAACAGTAAGATACCATTCTTCCATCTTTCAACTGTGGCTCAAATATCGTTTGACCACCAAAACTATTATGATAGTTAGTGATGGCTTTTAAATGGCAGTGTTAGTCCACAGACTAATATTGGGGCAGATCGGTTTAGTTTGTTAGTGCGATAGTTTCCCTCGAGCGGTTTATAATGACATCTTACTTACTTCTTACGATTCTCATTTTGTTGATTAGTAAAACCAAGTTACAGTGTCACTTATGACGTTTGCTGAAAGTGATGGGATACGGCATAACTGTCATATAAATAAAGTTATCTTATAGTTATAAGCACAGAAAAGAAAATATTTTTTTGTTTAAATTAGAACGGCTGTCAAGGCATTTTTGTAAGAAATTTGTTGTAGCCAGTTGCACCCATATAAACGAAACGTCAGTCGTTTGACATCAGTTAGCAACTGTGATGCGTAGTTCGACGTGTTGATCTAAATAAGAATGTTCAATCAAGGTTCTCTCATAATGCCTGGTAACAGATTTTACTTTTCATTCCTGTTCTATTTATTTCTCTTTTCTGTGGTTATAAGACCGCGCGTAGTTTTTACTTTCGGTAGGAACGTCAAGACAAAACTGAATAATCTTCGTTACATAAACTGTGGACTCGATAAAATAATTATACTTAAAGAGAAAGTCGCTTCACTATTGTAAAGGAAAACAGCGTCCCTGAAAGTTGTTTTTTTTGGCTGTGGTTGCTTGTCAATAAATTATAGAACTTTATAAGCGTGCTTATGTCAAAAGTGACTTCCTAGTTTGGCATTACTTTAGTTTTTTGATAGCCCGTTGGTCCAGTTGGTAGTGAACCTACCTTCTGCGCTTGGGGGCGTGGGTTCGATTCCCACCTAGGACAAACATTTATGTAATGAACATTTGTGTTTGTTCTATATCTGGTTGTTAATATCTATTTAAGTATGTATTTAAACCTATATATGCATGTATATCAGTCTCTGGCAGCCATATTACAAGCTTTGCTTAGTTTGGGGTCAGGTGACCGTGTGTGAAAAAATGTCCTGAATATTTATTTATTTATTTATTTATTCCGTTTTTACAATGTTTGCAGCTGTCAGAGCGAATTATATAGACTCCATCTGAGGCTGCATCGTCGCTTAAGGTACGTTTCACCCGTGTCGGGAAATTCAAACTTTAAACCGTTTTATTGTCCGGGTAATTATTGTAACCGATCATGATGTTTGCGCAAATGGATTATATTTTTTTACAAAGTCATGTAAAGCTATTCGTGTATAATGTGCATTATTACTTACATTTGTCAAAAAACTATTTTTGCTGTTTCAAACGGTTTATTGACAAATGTAAGTAATATGGTACGTTACTATTATATAACTGTATATGATAATTTAAAGAATAACCAACGTATTACGAATACACTGACATTTTAAAATAATTAGGCCCAGGCCTAGCTACAAAGACAAAAAAAACTGAAATTTAAATTTCCCGCCATAGGTGAAACGTACCACCTTAACATCAGGCGAGTTGACGGTCGAAAGCAGGCCTATTATTTATTTGAGAAATTATAAAAATACCTGGATCCTAACACTACAAGCAAAGTCGAAATATCCGCCTAGTTTCACATTAAAGAAATGTAAACATGCTAAGCCACATGTCACTGTCATTAGCACAGAAACGTCATTTTCATTTGTCCCTTAAATTGGTCAAGCACGATTTGAATTAGGGCTTTTGATGATAGTCAAACATTAACGTAACTTATTTACACAGTGCCAGTTCCAAATTACATTGACAACGCTAATAAGAACCAACACGGTGGCACAAAGAAATTTTCTTCATGCTGTTGGCGTTGATTTGGAAAGCACTATAAGTAAATAAGTTGACATGCTTATTAACTATTTAAGGCGAAGTTTTCCCACTTTTAAGCAACGCTTATTACTACAGATGACCATAAGGCATAATAATTATATTGTATTAAAATTGCATTATTCCTTGCAAATTTGCAAGGAGCAAAACCATGGCGCCTACATACAGTCGTGCGTTTCCCTACTTCTATTTTTGAGGCTATTCTCATATATTCGAAAAGTATAGCTGTAATGTAAAATGTACCTTTGCGGTACTCTCCATATTATGAAACCTGTATGATAAGATATCGTAGACATGTATACTAATATTATAAAGAGGAAAGATTTGATTGTTTGTTTGTTTGTTTGTATTGAATAGGCTCCGAAACTACTGAACCGATTTGAAAAATTCTTTCACTGTTGGGATGCTTCACTATCCCCGGTTGACATAGGCTATATATCCCGACTTCACGCGTGCGAAGCCGGGGCGGCCTACTAGTCTATACTAATACTATAAAGAGGAAAGGTTTGATTGTTTGTTTGTTTGTTTGCATTGAATAGGCTCCGAAATTACTGAACCGATTTGAAAAATTCTTTCACTGTTGGGATACTGCACTATCCCCGGTTGACATAGGCTATATATCCCGGCTACGCCCGTGCGAAGCAGGGGCGGCCTACTAGTCTTTTAATAAACAGGTATTTGAGTGAATATAAAAAAACATAGTTTTAAGCTAACCATGGAAGTAAGAAGTAAATTGCTAAAAGTCGGAAAAGAAGGCCTTAAAGTAATGTTGAAAGTTACTGTTTATTTGACCTAAATATAGGTAGTTAGCTGTTAACTTGAGAAAAGAAGAATGAGTGACCATACAATACTGTATCATACGATAATTTAACCAGTGCATTCTACCTGTCATGACTGATAGTGCTGAAATGTGGACACATACTGTTGAAGCGGTCCACAAGTTCAAGGTTATTCAGTGAGCTATAGAGAAAGAAATTACAAAAAAAGTGGCAACAATTGAACTTTTTGACTTAAGATATTTTTATCTAAACTCAAAAAGTAGTCATAAAGTTTAATTCATGTAAGATGAAAGTTGCACATATTTGGAAAATATACACAAATAAAACCTTAAACAACTTACAAATAAATATACCCTAAGCTAAAAACTAATCTAAAAGCCCCTTCATCATCATCATCATCATCATTTCAGTCACAGGACGTCCACTGTTCGATATAGGCTTACCCAATCGATCTCCAAAAGGGCCGGCTGGAAGCGGCCTGCATCCAGCGTTTCCCTGTGGTCTCTTTTAGATCATCTTGTAGGTGGACGTCCTACACTACGGTTACCGGTCCGTGGTATCCGTTTGAGAACCTTTCGCCCCCATCGGCCATCTGTTCTACCGATTTTAGTGCTGCCAGCATAATGGTCACTTTCTTTCCACCAAAAGCTCCTTGGTGGAAGGAACAAGGAGCTTTTGGTGGAAAGAAAAGTGACCAGTATGCTGACAGTTTTGCTACGTTGAATGGCTATGCAATTTTTTTGGTTAAAGTAGGCGCCAGTATTCCGGTCACCAGTCGCCTCCACCAAAAGTTTGGTAAGGGGTTTATACAGTTCGAGAGCAGCCAGCCCCCACAGTTCTAAAGTCTTGACCTCAAACGGTACAAACATGTACATACATTTTATTTATAAAATAAATAAATATTCGGGACATTTTGGCACACACAGTCATCTGACCCCAAACTAAGCAAAGCTTGTGATATGGCTGCCAGAGTACTTATACATAACTACATACACATACATACATAGTTTTAAATAGATATTAACACCCAGATATAGAACAAACACAAATGTTCATCCCATAAATGTTTGTCCTAGGTGGGAAATCAAAACCACGCCCCCAAGCTCAGAAGTTAAGTGTACGACCAACTGGCTAGACCAACGGGCTATCGATATTACACGGGGGTTACCTACATATGTACCTACATCCTGTCCAGATATCCATGTGTAATAATCGCTTAAACGTAAGAAATAAATATTTTAGTCCGAAAATAGTCAAATTTGACAAAAAACTGTTGGTAAGAAGATAACAAATAGATGCATCGGATAAGGCGATGTCACAATAAAAACGAGTTAGTACCACGTCCGGTCCAGCGCCGTCTGGACGGGTTAATGCAAGACGGAGACGACTAAAATAAAATAAAGATTATAAAACTGAAACCTTTCTACGAAAAAGTTCAATATGTATAAGAATAAATATTTTAATGTAGAAATAATTAAAAAGAAAAATATCCCAAAAAGTATCATCATTATCAGCCTATTGTGTTCCCACTGCTGAGACACCTCTGTTAGAGAAAGAGGATGGGCCTTTATTCACCATGCTCATTGAAGCTCAAGCCCGATCGTGTGCTGTCATCTTTGGGACGGTTTAGCCAAATACCAGCTCGAAGCTCTTGAAATGGTAGACCGGCGTGCTGATCGTCTTATAGGCGATGTGAAGTTAAAAATATATGATTATTTACGGGATATTTACCGTAGTATAAGGTTGTGGAATGAGTGGTTGTGTGTGTGAGAAGTTAGTGGCTAAGAAACTTCTCAGTCTAGAACACCGCCGTAAAGTAGCGAGTCTGTAAATTTTCTAAAGGATTCGTTTCAGAGAATCTGCATCTGAACTACATGACCTTATCTTGCCATCCCCTTTCTACTACAGGTACTACACAAGGCAGGTTCACTACCAACTGGACCAACAAGCTATCCAACTGGACCAACGGGCTATCCCAATTATTATTTCGGTTACTCGGTTTACTTCGGTTATTCGGTTACTTAGACAAAACTATTCACTCTAGCCTTGAAGATGCTCTATCTTTGAGAGAGTAGGTATAATTGTAGTTGTTTCTCGGAAGCCGAATGTTGTATCTACTTGTGTGATGTTATCAACGCGCCGCCGATCGCTCCTTCCGGGGTCCCAGCACTAACCTGTTCACGTCGCAGGGAGAGACTGAAATTTGAGCTTTCAAGAAACACCTGTTGTTTTATTTATATTACACAATATAATATGTTATAAATAACATATTATATTATTTATTATTAACTTACCTGTTTGTTTTTTCCCTGTCTTATGTACTTAGGGATTTTTCTTAAATTTACGCATACAGACTGTACTAAGCGGAAAGGGGTCATTATACTCATCATTATGAACAACTTTTACCATGAGAACAACCCTGGAATCGCGGATTAAATAATTATATAGAAAACGATCATTGACTCTCGACAAAATGCACCACAGCAGTTATTTTTGCTATTTCCGGTTTCGTCCCTAGTAAAAGTTGTTCATAATGACGAGTACAATGATCTTTCGTCTTAGTACAGTCTATATGCGTACTTTTTTAATGTTGCTTATGCTTCTAGTAACTTATAAATACGTCTGATTCTCTCTTCGCCCGCTACATTACAGATGTCCAATGCACCTGCGGCCGCGATGTAGTTTTTATAATGCCTCGACCGGTCCTGCAAGGGATCGGAGTATGCAAGATGCACGCATCAATTTAATTATTAAGTTTATACCGGGCTACGCGGAAAAGTTGAACTAATCCGAAAGGGGTCTATAGCACCCATAATAATGAATAACTTTTACTTCAGGACTAAACCTGAAATCGCAAAAACAATGTCAGCTGTTCCATAGAGGACGGTCATCAAAATGTATTAAATAAATTAAATATCATCATCATCAGTTTTTTAACAGTCCACTGCTGGACTTTATTGAGAATAAAAACGAACAAATTCCACTAACATTTATCTCACAAATTTCCTAATATAAAAATAGGAATAAAATTAAAAAACTAATATAACAATTACAACAAATTGCTGTAAAAATGATGTAAACATAAAATTTGTTTGTCATAAAAATTATCATCCTAGTCATCGGCTTTTTTGCCCCTGCCCCATTGATCAGTTAAGTTTTCACAATAAGTCATTGCACATTCGTTACATTCGATTGTCATTAGACCTTGGGCAGTCGAACTTTTTGTAGTGTTTTTTGTAGTATTAGGGTTAGCTTGTATTTTATTTTGTTAGATGTTAGTGTTAGGGTTGGCTTGTATTTTCTTTGGTTACTAAAGGCAATTGCCCTTTAAAAAGTCCAAGTTATTGTGACTCAGACAGGTGCAATAAATCAAATATCGCAATAGGTATTGGTAGTTCAGCTGATAAAGACGGGTGTCTATCAAGGCCTCTGAAACAGATAGGTTTGACTACGATCTCCTTGTGAGGCACTCACCCCGGGGTTTGAGTTACAATACCTTGTATATAATGGTGTTGACAAACAAGTATGACTCAACACAAAAGATTTCATTCACGTGGGACACTGAAATTATAGGAAAACTTCATTGTCCTGCCCATGTTTTGCAATGTATTAAAGAACCTTTAGTAAAATATTTTACACTTTTCCTAAATTAGCTCTGCATTTTCTAGAAATTGTACACAATTTTTTTTATTTTAATCTATTACTAGGCTTGCGTTTGACTGCCAACTCACCTGATGTAAAACGACGATGCGGTCTACGATGGAGCACGCTTGCTTAGAAGAAACCGATTCACTCGTGATTTGAAGACACCCAGATTGTAACTATTGTAATTCCTAAGGTTTAATTAAATTTCACCCATAACCGATGGGGAAGAAAGATTTTTGAGTGGAGACCACGAACCGGAAGATGCAGTGTAGGTAGGCCTCCCACTAGATGGCCCAACGACATTGTTAGAGTCGCTGGCATCCAGTGGATGCAAAAGGAAGCCTGTCGTTCAGTGTGGAGGTTAAAGGGGGAGGCCTATGTTCAGCAGAGGACGTCTGGCTGATGATGATGATTACATTTCCGGTAACATAATTTATTTATAGATATCAACCTACGATAACTGGTGTTGACTTTTCAACTCTCAATGCAACGTTGGGCCTAAGTTCAACACCATTTCCCTTCTAAGGACTAACCAGGCCGAATTATATTAACTTTGGTTATCTATTGAAACCGACAATCTGCGCTATGCTTCGAGCGGTATAATAAAGAATCGTTCTTTTAACTCACTAAACAGAGCACTTTTAACGCTTCCATATAAATAAAAAAACCTTTTTTGTCACTTCATAATTGGCGACAAAAAGGCCCTTAAATGTCCCATATAAGTCCCAATAACTGTTGTCCCATATATGGAACAATCTAACAGGGAGTTGATAAAAGAATGTCATATCAATTTATGCAATTTAGGTTGTTACTTATTTTAAAGTGATTTACTGGTTTTTGTGACATAAAAGGAGTCCTCTAAAAATGTTTTCTTGAATGACAAGTGCTTAGATAGTTGTGAATGAATGAGGTATGTTTGTATGCCTGTGTTTAAAAAATAATATATATTTTGAATTGGGGTTATGTCATAAAAAAGGACTATGCCACCTCGTAAAGTTAAAGTAATAGTATGTATATTAGTTTTGCTCCAAGTTTCTTAGTGTGAGTGAAAAATTAGTAAGTGAGCCGTACTTACAGTTTTAGTGGTTTAGCATTTTTTTAAATGGAGACATTTTGATTACGAACGATAATTGTACTAAGGCATATCTCTCTTGTTTTTTTTATCTGAGGCTTCGTCCAGCTTGTATACAAAGAGGGACTATAACTAAAGTATAGCTAGGTACATAAATTTCTCAAACAATTTGACACCTCTTACAATTTCAGGCTTTCATGCGGCCCTGTTCCGGAACCGGAAGCGAGTCGTTTCCCACCGAAAAACCGCGTAATTTTTTCCACCGACGCTTAAGCCGTTATGGCGTCGCTTCCGGTTGGATTTCCGCCCGCTGACGTCACGTGTCGCGCGTGACGTCACTTCCGGTGGCCGCTGGCTCGTGTCGAGATTTTCAGGAGTTATTTGAGGGTAGGTACGTTTTATGTTGAATTTTTGGAGTAATTATGAGTGACCTATTTTATGGGTGTGTGATCGCCATGTGTGAAATTCGCCTTCAAACGAAATGTTGCAAGTAAAATTATGTTAATACTAGCGGCTCGCCCCGGCTTTGCACGGGTATAGATATATAGCCTACGAGTATGTTAACCGGGGATAATGTACCTTCTCAACAATGCAAGAATTTTTCAAATAGGTTATGTAGTTTCGGAGCCTATTCAATGCAAACAAACATATAATCAAATCTTTCCTCATTATAATATTACTAGCGGGCCGCCCCGACTTTGCACGGGTATAGATATATAGCCTATGATGCCCGGGGATAGTGTAGCTTCCCAACCGTGAAAGAATTTTTCAAATCGGTTCAGTAGTTTCGGAGCCCATTCAATGCAAACAAACAAACAAACAATCAAATCTTTCCTCTTTATAATATTAGTATAGATATATATATAAGGCCGTTGCAGACTATGCGAATTTGCTTGCAATCTAACATCACAAACATAATTAGCCTAAAACATTAATATTAATCAAAATAGTGCTAAGTTCTCTTTTATTCATAGTATTTTGTAATCGATCGCAGTCTCCCGCGATACAGGCTAGCCCTAGTGGGGACTACTAGAAAACTGTACACTTATTTTACATTTTAAGGTAAATAAAGATATTTGCATTATTATTGAAGCTGACGTAGTATTCAAACTTTTATTTTTATTTTTTTTATTTTTTATATCTTACGTGAGTAATTCCCGTGTAATATAAATAAAAAGATATTTGTGTTTGTATTTGTACCTACTACGCAACGCAACGCTAATCGTTCGTCTTCAATGGGTTTTATTAACTTTTGTCACTATACCGCGAAACATGCGCTGTGACATTGGGTCTGCACAGACTTTTATCTGTTGGCCTTTTGGAAAACCTCAGAGTCACTCAGCGGGCAATGGAGAGAGCTATGCTCGGAGTTTCTTTGCACGATAAAATCCGAAACGTGGATATTCGCCAAAGAACCAGAGTCACCGACATAGCTGTTAAAATTTGCAAGTTGAAGTGGCAATGGGCAGGCCACATCGCTCGAAGAACCGATACCGATGGGGAAGAAAGGTTCTAGGGTGGAGACCACGAACCGGAAGACGCAGCGTAGGGAGGCCTCCCACTAGATGGACCGACGACATAGTGAGAGTCGCTGGCATCCAGTGGATGCAAAAGGCAGGCTGTCGTTCAGTGTGGAGGTTAAAGGGGGAGGCCTATGTTCAGCAGTGGACGTCTTCTGGCTGATGATGATGATGATGATGAGACTTTTATCGTATTTACAACGGGGAGTGTTCTGAAGAACTGTTTAATCATAAGCCAGCATTGCCGTTTTGCCATCGCACTAGCCGCCACCGCCTTCTTAGCCTGAGGGTGTGGGTTCGCACCTAGAACAAACATTTATGTGATGAACATTTGTGTTTGTTCTATCTGGGTGTTAATATCTATTTAAGTATGTTTTAAAAAAAATATATGTTATGTATTGTCTCTGGCAGCCATATAACAAGCTTTGCTTAGTTTGGGGTCAAATGAGCGTGTGTGCAAAAATGTCCGGAATATTATATTATTATGCACATTTATTTATTTTCTTTCTTAAATTTAAGTTATTTTTACAATAAATATATAATAACAAAATATTATAAAAATACCTAAACCTAGAGAGCCGCCGAGAGCGGGGCAGGGCCCAAGCTACCGGTGGTTAGGGCTGCAAAGTGAGGAACCTCCTGACAATACGTGCCGTGTCAAAGATTACCGCCTTCTGCATCTGACCCTTGACCCAACCATCTAGCGAGAGCCTCTTAAGGTGTTGGTCGAGGCTCTTCGCTTTTAAATAATATAGAAACTCTTTGGTGGCATGTGGCTAGTATACCACAATAAGGCCATTCACCGATATGACTATCGGGACAATGATCGTCGAGTCAACATACCTTCTCTTCGCTATTAAGCTCACCCAAATAGATCAGTGGAAATCGCACACTGTGCGATTCGCACGATCTTTGTTGCCTGATACCTGAAAAATGTGGAATGAGCTACCATCCGCGGTGTTTCCGAGAAGTTACAATTTAACATGGAGCGAGTTAATAGATTCTTAAAGGGTCGGCAACGTAGTTGTGATGCCTCTGGTGTTACAAGTATCCATAGGTGACGGTGACTGCTTACCATCAGGTAGCCGGTCTGCTTGTTTTTCACCTATGGCATTAAATAAAACGGCCAAGTGCAAGTTGGGCTCGCGTATTGAGGGTTTCGTACCACCACAAACACAACAATGTTGACCAAGTAACCGAATTACCAGTTATTGTTCAGGCTTAACGCCTTAAAGAATAGTCGAAGCAATTGCTAATTAGTAAAATATGCCATTTAGATTCGGTGTGGGTCAAATTAAACTTGCAAAATTTGATTACAGGCAGACAGACACCGGGACAGGCGAAACTAAATAAAAGCTTGTAAAATTAAACTCGTTTAGAATAATATTAAACTCCTTTATTAGTTTAGCTTAGCTACGTTATTATTGTATTGTGAATCCTAATTGGCTCGCGTAACTTCATACTTTATTCGACCCTAAACAATGTCTAACAATCAGAACAAAATTAAAACAATGTGATACCTAATACAAAGTTACAAACTTATCTGTTCTGATGGCCAAATGTGGGAACTAAAAAAATACTACGAAGAGCTGTTAGCTTTGTTTGGGAAATACGACGGTAGCTCCGCCATTTAACTCCTTAGATAAGTTGTTTACAATATACCTGAAGTTACACTGAATATTTTCGGTGAATAATGCTAAAACATTGGCCTAAAAAGATAATTTTAAAGCAAAATATTTATTTGCTCATCAGATTTAATTTTAACTAATCGTGCATCAAAATGTGTTCACCGATTACACCATGTCTGTATATCAAAATTGTAAACTTCATTGTAAACTTGTGTATTTATAAGTCTTTGTGGACGTGCCGGAGTGCGAGAAAGTGATAAACAACGGTAAAACACGTATCTTCACTAGGACATGACTGAAACGTGACTTATTTGATGAAATTTAATAAAACTTATTTTTTAATACTGGACACTGACAAATGCACAAAAAACTCACCTGATTGAAAGTGATGACATAGTTTAATTAGCACACTTGCCCATGCCATGAGGTGCCTATTCACTCTTGTTTTGAAGAGACGTAAGACTGGACTGAGAGCCCAACTTGTTTTCTAATATCTTTCATAGGGCCTGGTTAATGCAACGCTTGGCTGAAATGCTGGC
This sequence comes from Agriopis marginaria, assembly GCA_932305915.1. Classification (NCBI taxonomy): domain Eukaryota; kingdom Metazoa; phylum Arthropoda; class Insecta; order Lepidoptera; family Geometridae; genus Agriopis; species Agriopis marginaria. The sequence continues at coordinate 23,800,745 of OW029914.1, read as the reverse complement.
ATATTTCTGGCTTAACGACATTACCATTCAACGTGGTAATGCCACCAGCATGCTTGGTATGGTACCCACTAAATATTTGATTGTTTGTTTGTTTGTTTGCATTGAATAGGCTCCGAAACTACTGAACCGATTTGAAAAATTCTTTCACTGTTGGGATGCTGCACTATCCCGGCTTCGCCCGTGCGAAGCAGGGGCAGCCTACTAGTTAGTTAATAAAGACACTTGCCTATAAAAAACTTTAATAAGAAATGTCGAGGTAGAAATGGATTCCACTCCTTTGCAGTTGGTATTAGACATGAGATTGGCTATCGGAAAGAATCTTTATAACGGTGTGGTCTCGCAGGCAGCAAATTATCTTTCTTATATTTATTTCGTAGATATACATAATAGTTCTAGTTAGGACAGCAGGAAAGTAGTGGACAAGGCTAGCACAGGACCATAAAAGATGGCGCGCTGAAGAGGAGACCTATACCCAGCAGTGGGTGGAGAATGGTTGATGATGATGACATAATAGTTCTAATAAGTATCGAAAAACTACGTTCTTTGTATCGATACTTAGCTTCACTACACGCACTGACACAAAAGCGTAAAATTAAATACATTAAAATACATTCATTCAAATTTATAAATTAAAATACACCTAACCTTTACAAATAAATAAGAACCTGTCTTGAAAATCTGTTCCCAGCTGGTTCCCAGGCTGTTTAATAATTGAATAGTGTGACTTCGATTATACACCGTCACTAAACATCTGTGGACGAAATAAACAATGGGCTGGTGGAAACTGTTCAAGCAGTGGGGTCCAAGTTCTTTAAGACCCCACCCCGAAAAAGACCTCAGAAGCTCTCAGACGAAACCATTAAGCTAATGAAAGACCGGACTGAGATGAGACTGCAATCTTCAGCTGATATGTCGGATTATGGCCAACTTAATAGACGAATCTCGAAATCGGTGCGACACGATCTGCGCTCCTACAATACAAGATGTATTAGGGATGCAATTGAGCGGAACCAAGGCTCGAAAGTGTTCGCGAAGAATTCGTCTATTGGGAAGAGCCAAATGACGAAGCTGAAGATCGAGGATGGCAGTATCATTTCATCAAAGCCGGAGATTCTGAGAGAGCTCGAGAGGTTTTACGGACAGTTGTACACCTCGACACGACAGCCTATTGTCAGTTCAGCTCAGGACAAGAGAGCGAAACTGACCCGACATTACACTGAGGACATCCCAGACATCAGCTTGTACGAGATTAGAATGGCTCTGAAACAGCTTAAGAACAACAAGGCGCCGGGTGATGACGGAATCACGACAGAACTACTGAGAGCGGGTGGAAAACCGGTACTTTTAGTCCTCCAGAAGTTATTTAATTCCGTAATTCTCGAAGGTACTACGCCTGAAGCATGGCACAGGAGTGTGGTGGTACTCTTCTTCAAAAAAGGTGATAACACCTTATTGAAGAATTATAGACCCATCTCACTCCTGAGCCATGTGTACAAGCTGTTCTCCAGAGTCATTACGAACCGTCTCGAAAGCAGGTTTGATGACTTCCAGACCCCCGAACAAGCCGGTTTCCGTAAAGGCTGGAGCACCGTAGACCACATTCACACGCTCCGCCAGATTATACAGAAGACTGAGGAGTATAATCGGCCATTATGCCTAGCGTTTGTGGACTACGAAAAAGCCTTCGATTCAATCGAGACCTGGGCAGTATTGCAGTCCCTCCAGCGTTGTCATATCGACTATAGGTATATCGAACTGATGAAGTGTCTGTATAGAAACGCCACCATGTCGATCCGATTACAGGACGAGAGCACGGAACCAATCCAACTGCAGAAAGGCGTGAGACAGGGAGATGTTATCTCTCCGAAACTGTTCACGAACGCACTGGAGGACGTTTTCAAGCTCTTGGACTGGAACGGATTCGGCATCAACGTCAATGGCGAATACATCACTCACCTTCGTTTTGCCGATGATATAGTCATCATGGCAGAGTCGCTGGAGGATCTCAATACGATGCTCAGCGACCTCAGTAGCCTTTCCCAACATCATTTGGATCTTAAAATGAACATGGACAAGACAAAAATTATGTCCAATGTCCATGTTGAACCCGTGCCAGTAGTCGTTGGGAACGATACTCTCGAAGTTGTTGACCATTACACCTATCTTGGACAGATTGTTCAGTTAGGTAAGTCCAGCTTAGGCAAAGAGGTCGCCCGAAGAATCCAACTCGGATGGGCAGCGTTCGGGAAATTGCGTGACATCTTCTCGTCCAAGATACCACAGTGCCTCAAGACGAAGGTCTTTGACCAGTGTGTGTTGCCAGTGATGACATATGGTACTGAGACGTGGTCCTTAACTGTTGGCCTTTTGGAAAAACTCAGAGTCACACAGCGGGCAATGGAGAGAGCTATGCTCGGAGTTTCTTTGCGCGATAAAATCCGAAACGTGGATATTCGCCAAAGAACCAGAGTCACCGACATAGCTGTTAAAATTTGCAAGTTGAAGTGGCAATGGGCAGGCCACATCGCTCGAAGAACCGATAACCGATGGGGAAGAAAGGTTCTGGAGTGGAGACCACGAACCGGAAGACGCAGCGTAGGGAGGCCTCCCACTAGATGGACCGACGACATTGTGAGAGTCGCGGGCATCCAGTGGATGCAAAAGGCAGGCTGTCGTTCAGTGTGGAGGTTAAAGGGGGAGGCCTATGTTCAGCAGTGGACGTCTTCTGGCTGGTGATGATGACTAAACATCAAATGAACCGTGGACTAGACTAGTCCAAAATCCATAAAAATATACAAAAGTAGGTTTTTTTGGTGTTCAATTAAATAGCGTCCATAATAAAAGGCCAAGTGTTTCGTTGGCCGAAACACAAAATTGTTTTGGAACTCGTTAAAAAACGCCAACAATTCGGTTGTGTGGGGTTCGGTCACAGTTTCAGCGATTTTATACGTACCTACAGACTTAGAAAACAAAACGAGTGATCGAGTTTATTTATTACGCTAATTATTAACATTAGAGTAGATATTTTACGTAATTTTAAATTCATCAATGAAAGATGTGCTTGACCTGAATTATTATTCTACCCTCCTGCTCATAAAAAAAACACACCGACTCTGACCTACATTTACTGGGCGTCCAGAGAATGCAGCATAAATATTTTTTGCCTGTGGAACATAAAATATGGATAAATTTATATAGTCCAAATAAGTTCATTTTATTTTATTTATATGAATAAATCACTATAAAAGAAACAAAATTTCTTTCCCAAACTCATACTTCAAAGGCCGTATTAAGGGACTAAGTAAACAAGAAAATCGCTTTATACCATTTGCAACGTCATTAACATAGCTTTTTTTATTTCTCATTACGTAATTTTTTATCATATTATTTTAAGAACCATGTGAAAGAGATTATTCTGGCCAGTGAGCAGCGCATAGTTACGACAAGCAAAGTGGTTATATAAATAAATACTAATAAATAAATATTTGGGCCATTTTTGCCCACACGGTCATATTCTGACCCCAAACTAAGCAAAGCTTGTGATATGACTGCCAAAGATTGATATACATCATCATCATCATCATCATCAGCCACAAGACGTCTTCTGCTGAACATAGGTCTTCCCCTTTAACCTCAACTGATATACATACATGTTTTTAAATACATACTTAAATAAATATTGACACCCAGATACAGAACAAACACAAAATGTTCATTACATGAATGTTTGTTCTAGGTGGGAATCAAACCCACGCCACCAAGCATAGAAGGCATGTTCACTACCAACTGGACCAACGAGCTCCAATAGGTACAATGTATAGATAAGTACAAGGAATAAAGAAGATTTTGCAAATACTAAAGCGACATATTTGTCCACGTTGGCGCCAAAAAATTCTTCTGTTAATTCTCGCTTACACATTGCCCATACATAGTTGCGATACGCGAAGTGGGTAGGTATGTAGAATAGATAGATACAAGGACCAAGGAATTTCGCCACGTTCCGGAAATCACAAGCCATTCCTATTATTTTGTGTCCTTTTGCTCTCAGTTTCGACGTCCTATTTGGTTAAATTGGAAGTTATTGTTACCACTTTAAAAACCAGCCAGATTTGGTTTTGTAAAGTGTACCTTTACCTACCTACAGTAAATTTTTGTTTATATGAAACGGGAATTACCTAAAAAGAACAACGGTAAAGAGAATTCTGTAGTACCAAGCGTAAATATTTTCTTCAGGGTTACACGCAAGAATAGTTCCACAGTAGATATATATTTTTTTTTTTATAAATAGGCTTGCGCTTGGCCGCATGATGCGGCCTACGATGGAGCACGCTTGCCTAGAAGAAACCTATTCACTCTCGACTTGAAGACACCCAGATTGTAACTATCGGGGAACACCCATGCACTCAGGCAGTGAATTCCACAGACTAGCAGTTCGCACAATAAATGTGGAATCAAAGACCTTCGTACGGGTTCTCGGAATATCAACCATAAAGCGGTGTCGATTCTTGGTGCCCACTCTGGCAGTCCATAATAAGCTAAATCAGTAGCTAATAGCCACATACTAGCCTAACCTAACCTAGAATGGCTGGCATCAGGCGAGACGGTGGCCAAGCACAAGCCTATCTATTATTAAAAAACAGCATCGCAAAACCCGGTACAAAGATCGAGTCCCAACATCTCAAATTCAGAATTGACTCCCCAAATTGTATAAAGAACAACTACAAATTGTGTTACCAAGTTACCCTTTCCGATAGTTTAAAACAATTCACAAGTTCCCCGAATTTCTAGTTTGTCTTTGAAGAGGCATTTGCAGGATTCCATCGCGAAGTTTCCCTTAGATCAAACGCTCCGTGTTTGTTTGTATAAGGTTAAAAACTACCTGAGAAACTAAACAGGGTCAGACAGATTTGCTCTGCAGTCTTAAGGGTAATTGTAAGTCATTATTAATTACTTTCTCCATACAGCCAACTCGGAAATCGTAAAAAAAAAGCTATTTTTGTTCCTTTTTTAGAGTTCCGTACACAAAGGGTATAAACAGGACCCTATTACTAAGCCTTACGATGTCTGCCTGTCCATCCGTCTGTCTGTCCTAACTTTAACGGCTGTATCTTTCGAACCGTAATAGATAGCCAGTTGAAATTTTCACAGAATATGTAACGTTACGGCGGATTGACTAACAAATAATATATAAAAAAAGTCAAAAAGTAAAAACAAAAAGGCTCCCCATACAAGAAACGTATTTTTTTACGTAATTTTTGCATTCATTTGCATTCTAAGAAGTTTTAGAAAACATTATTATAACTGTTTTCATTTTCTGTCTATTATTTTATTTCGTAGGTTATTGAATATTTTTACAGCCATAGGACCACGGACCGGTAAGCGCAGCGTAGGATGTCCACCCACTAGACGGACAGATGATCTAAAAGAGACCGCAGGGAAACTAGATGCAGGCCGCTTCCAACCGGCCGTTTTGGAGATCGATGGGGAGGCCTATGTGCAACAGTGGACGTCCTACGGCTGAAATGATGATGATGATGATAAGATGTAAGGCCAGAGCTACGAATTACTAGATTATTTGGTTCAATAAGTTCCAGTATGCTGTATCCAGTTATATCCTTCATCCTAGTCTAGATCCCCACGGTTATATTAGACATGTCTATATCTGGCTGGAATGTATGACGAGACATGTTAGTTTGAACGTGCCAAACTCAGCACTCCCAATTTGAGAATCACTGACTGACAATTTCATGCTTTAACATTTTGCAGTATTGGTCTAACACAACATTTCCTACAAAATGGAGTGCCTTATTAATTTTCTTCAAATAAGAATATTCAAATTAATGCTCTAATTGGCAATAACCAAAGACGTTGTATACCCAATTACCCAATCCTTGCTAATAGGTGTAGCTCTGTCTCTCTGTCTGGAATTCTGGATGTTTGTTCGCTTTTCACGACTATTTGGTTAAACCGATCTTAACGAAATTTGGCAGGAAGATAGTACGCATCATAAAGACTTTTCCTATAGGGTACTTTTCCTTCCAAAAATGTGGAAAAATTGGAAAATTGCGGGTAACACCGCGGGATTCAACTAGTAGTGTATAAATAGACAATAGCCAAATTTTTATCATGGAAGAAAAAAATACATTTTTAAAAATTAATAGAAATAAATAAATAATAATAAATAAATAAATATCTGGAACATTTTTGCACACACGGTCATCTGACCCCAAACTAAGCAAAGCTTGTAATATGGCTGCCAGAAACTGATATACGTACATATATATTTTTAAATACATACTTAAATAGATATTAACACCCAGACATAGAACAAACACAAATGTTCATCACACAAATGTTTGTCCTAGATGGGAATCGAACCCACGCCCCCAAGCACAGAAGATAGGTTCACTACCAACTGAGCCACCGGGGCAGTCAACACACATACACACATTACAAATTGTTTTCCTCTATAAAAAGTCCTTGGCTATAACTAAACGCGTTCCAAATTACATGGGCCAGGTAAAGGTCTGTCTAATATAAGATGATAAGAAAAAGAAGAAATCAAGAAAGAAGTTTCGTATTTTTTCCGATAAAATGTACTACAAATAATGTCGTACTTCATTGATGGGTACCGCCCACTTAGTAAAGTGACACGCATAATGAACAAGCACAGACTATCGAAAATTGGTTTTGAAATGAAATACCAATATTTTTTTTATGTATTGGTAACTTTATTTATTTTCTTATTTTCTCATAAACAATTTAGATATAAACACAAAATCTTGTAAAATTATTTCCTATTTTGCATTCAAAACGTTTGTATTAATATGATATATTTTAATATGATATACACACATTAAATCTGTATAAAACATTATATTTTCATTTAACGGGAATTCCTCCCGTAAGCTTAAGTTGATTATTCCGACTATAGTTTCAACCACAGAAAAGAAAAAAACTACTTCTCTTTTCTGTGGTTTCAACCGCATTCGGTGGTATTTTTTGTAGTCTCGTCTCGTTCTGCATTGGATCTTACGTAAGTTATTCCCGTTTAGTAAATAGAAAATGTCTAAAAAACACGTCAGGTTCCGAAATTATACTAGCGACCCACCCGCCCGGCTTCACACGGGTGTAATTTATGTGCAAAGCCGGGGCGGGTCGCTAGTTATATATAAACCTTCCGTGAAAATGTATCTAACTGATGGTGAAAACTGCATCAAAATCCGTTGCGTGGTTTAGGAGGAGTTAGCGGCCATACAGACAGACAGACGCGGAAAGCGACTTTAATTTATACTATGTAGAGAAGAGATAGAGAATAGAGATAGAGAAGAAGAAATGTATGTTGTTCGTTATTCTTTTGTTTTAATCTTTAGCCTTTTGGTAGCTTCGTGGTAGTACTTGACTCCGCACTAGTGGCATTGTCCTCTTCGGTTCTGTCATCTTGATGAGTACCATAAATCGAACTACAAGTTGCTTCTTTATCTGCATCTGCCTTAATCATATCTGACGCTTTTTCTGCTATCATCAGCACTTCTTCGTAAATTGGTCCAGGTGGCAGTTTCGGTATTACGCTAGCATCCACCACTCTAAGATTTTTCACTTTGTAAACTCTCAGTTTGCTATCCACCACAGATGCCATTGAATTTGTTCCACAATTATGATAAATACTTCCAGCAGTATTCAATGCGTAACATTTCCAATATTCCCTTGTACGAAACGTATAATATTTGCATGCTTCTAAATCTGGATCTACCAGTTTTGCATTAACTTTCTTGAAATACGTCGAGTTTTCTACTTTGAGAAAATCTATAATGTAATCAGCTATGTTATCCAAGTCAGTATTGTTTTTGAAATAGCCAGTAGTAATGAGTAGGCTGTCGAATGGATTTGTACTTTTAAGTCTTATAAAACCTGTAGAAGACGGTTGGGCTATTGATAGCAACGAATAAAGGGTGTTATGCAATAAATTTGCTGTATTGAATTTGTCGCAAAGATCAGCTCTGAATTGGAATACTACAGCACATGCCAACTTTAGGAACACTGTGTCCGCAAAAAAGAGGAGCATAAACAATTGATAGTCAGCATACAGCTGTTTTTGATTCAAAGCTGCTAATCCGGTAATGATAGGGAACGGGATTTGCAATGGATCGATCGAGTATAAAGGTGGGGGCAATATATTAGGTTCCATTCTGTGAGTAAGAGAAGTAGTTACTTGGTCTTGAAAATTGTCTCCTACAGGTAAATCCGCTACGACTGAAATATTTAAAGACTTCAAATGTGCTTTAGGTCCAATACCAGACAGCATAAGTATTTTTGGACTGTTGAATACTCCTGCACATAAGATTATTTCTTTACTAGCTCTGAACATGTGCACTTTACTGTTTCTAACAGCAACTACCGCAACGGCTTTTTTTTCTTCAAAAATAATCCGCTCGACGTATGTTTTTCTAAGTACGTATAAATTTTCTCTCAACTTTGCTGGAGATAAGTATGTATATGCTGTATTTTGTCTGATACCTTTAGAGTTTACGCTGAATAAACTTTCTGCATAACCCAAAGAAACGTTCCGTGTTAGATCTAAAGGTGTGCGACTTCCTGTTTCTTTGAGTGCTTTTAAATATTTATTAGCATATTTTTTTGGTTGTCTTGTGATTGCATTTGGACCATGAAATCCATGAACTTGACTATAATTTGAATTTTTAATTTTCTTATCCACAAGATTTTCTTTTTTCTTGAAGTAATGAAGCACATTATCGTATCTCCAAGAAGGGTCGTCAATTATTTTAGCCAGGTCGTCATAGTATTTCTTAGAACCTCTGCCATTTATGAAATGGCTGATAGAACTGGAACCACCTAGTAATCTACCAGCAGTCAGTTTGGTATAGTTGTACTGAGAACTCGCCGCGTAGCTATCGGATGTAGATGTGAAATTGTAATCGTACGAGGACCCCGGAAAGAGGGCAAAGCCAGGTGGAAACTGAAAAATTTAATATCATTACTTAATTAACTTCCATACATAAATACGAATCTAACAATACATAATAATAATTGTGTTTAATAGAATAAGATAGTACCTATTTACCTAATAAGTATTGCATGTACACCCAGAGTACTCAGGCTCTTTTTTTGCGGTGGTATCATGTGACGGGTCACCTTGTACCCTCAAATATGGTTGAGGAGAGCGACAAAAAAATATATTTTTTGTGTCTGGCACATACCTACGTCAACTCATGAACGAGTGCTGCTTGCGGGCACTGCTTGGTGTATACACGCAACCAAGGGCGTCGCCAGCCCATGGCCCAGGGAGGGGCAAGTTAATATTATGGAGGATGAGAAAAATATGAATTGCAGGTACAGTCAAGTTTTCAAGTCTATCGGTTTCTTATCGGATACATTTCGGAGCACACTGCATCGTATCTGCACGATCTAATTCCCTCCTGCCCATTTTTCTAACGGACTGCCAGAGCGGGCACGAAAAATCGTCACCGCTTTATGGTTGATATTCTGAAAACTCGTACGAAGCACTTTGATTCCACATTTATTGTGTAAACTGCTAGTCTGTGGAATGCGCTGCCTGAATTGGATCGGGGAACACCCCGATGGTAACAATCTGGGTATCTTCAAATCACGAGTTAATCGGTTTTTTCGAGGCAAGCGTGCTCCAACGTCGACCGCATCATCGCTTAACATCAGGCGTGATGGTGGTCAAACCAAAGCCTTTAAATGATATTTAAAAAAGACTGGTTTATTTGCCCTCTCTGCCCCCCCATTGCGACGCCCTTGCACACAACATAGTAATAAGCAATGCTGTATATCCCTAAGTCATTAGTTTTATGTTATAATTGTAATAGTTGAGAAAAAAAATTGTATCGACAAAGGTTACGAACCTGCAGTTCATAACGAGGTATTGTTAAATCTTTTAAAATATGTATGTATTTAAAAAATCTAACAATGTCTCGCACTTCCTACAAAGAACTTATATGTAAATTTGCCCCATCCTAGTGCACGTTTTTGCATAACATCTGGCCAAAAGGACAAGCAAACAAGCAAACCTACAAAAGGTAAAAAAAAAATACAAAAATATAATACCCAAAAACGTTACCTTCATTTTGGGAAATTGGGTGACATAAGATAACTATTAAATACATGTTATTAACAAAGTCGTTTTAAGAAAATTTAAATGAGTTCTAACGTAGAAAATCAATTCCCATACAACATAATATATAAAAAGTCTAAAGGTAAGCCATAAGTAAGTGGGTATAATATAATTATATTTATTTATTTACACTTAAAACACTTAATTATGATATTATGTACCTAGTTACAAAATAATACATGCAAACAAATCTTAAATTGTTCAATGCATATTAGCATAGATATTAGTAAGGTCTAGGTTAAAAACATCCGATATCATACTTATTTCATCATCTCAAAGTATAGATACAAGTAAGCTACTCGGCGATTAAAGTGGCAATTATCGGTATTATTAGTTTCATAATGTCCGAGTAGCGCTACTCGTCACATAAACTGGCATGTAACTTACTTGTTACTTCATCTGCCCAATAGAGGGGTTAGCCGGCGAGTAAGGCATCATAAACTTGTGATCTGTATTGTTTTCGTAAGAAATTTGCCAAGAAATTGTCAAAAATGGATTTGTTCGAATTAATTGAAGACCACGTGGAAGAATTAGAACGTCTTTCACCAAAAAGAGTTCCGATAATCCGCGTTTTTAAAGTTCGTGTTAATTATTTTATCGATCTTGATGAACAAGACTTTATGGCTAGATTTCGACTATCTAAAAATTGTGAAAAGGAGTACATGACCAAATAAAACATTTGGTGCTTGGTCCAACCTTGATGATTTTTTTATTTTATGCAAATTTAGTTTTAATTCACAAAACAAAATTAAATCACACGCTTCAGTTTCTTTCTTCTCACGGCACGTCAGCCGTCTGTCTAACTTGTCAAACATCAAAAAATCCTTTTGACTTTTGACATTTGTGACAGTAGTGACAACTAAATTAGAACGAACGTTGAACATTTTCGTACATTCATTCGGCTAACCACCACATAGTTACTCGGAGCTATGTTTTCATTTGTGAAACTGACAAAAGTTACTTGGGACTTTTACTCGCCAATTAGCACTACTCGGAAAGTAGCCAATCAACACTTTACTTTGAGATGATGAAAGAGGCACTTAATATTATAAATGCGAAAGTGTTTGTTTGTTGGTTTGTTTGTTCCTCTTTCACGCAACAACAGAGAAATGGTTCCAACTTTTTTTTGCCTGAGAATAATTCAAGGGTCGGAGAGTGAGATAGGCAACTTTTCATCATCATCATCATCACCATTTTTCATCACTACGCAGGTTAAACCGCGGAGGGCAGCTTGTAATTCATAAAACACTTACAAAATTTAAAACAGGAGGGTTTTCACCAACTTCCAATAGCAAAACTGTGGTTTTAGGATTTTCTGACAAACGGGCTGCAACCGCACAGCCTGCTGTTCCTCCCCCGACTATGATGAAGTCATAGCAGCTGTTATCTGTTGAAAATTTAAATAATTAATAATTAAAAACCGGACAAGTACGAGTAGGAATCGCACGAGTAGGGTTCCGTTGGACAGAACCCGCAGAGTGCGATACAAAAAAAAAACAACAAAAAAGGTCAAATATAGAAAGACAAATTAACTTTGTAATTGACAATAAGGTTCTTCCATACATCATCATCAGCCAGAAGACGTCCACTGCTGAACATAGGCCTCCCCCTTTAACCTCCACACTGAACGACAGCCTGCATGTTCCATCCACTGGATGTCCGCCATACATACCAACTACAAAATGTAAGTTTGTAATGGCAAAACAATATTTTTTTATGTGACATAACTTCAAATTACAACTTTTGTATTTTTTCCTTTATATGTGCTGTGACACCTTGCTTCTTGTAAAATTTCATGATTCTAGCTCTTTTTTTTAAATAGAATACGTGGCAAACAAGCTACGGGTCACCTGATGGTAAGTGGTCACCGCCGCCTATAGGCACTTACAATACCCGGGGCATTGTCAGTGCGTTGCCTACCTTTGAGGACTCTATTCACCCTTCGTTTAAAGCAGTCCAAATAATACTTCGGAGGAAAAACAGAAGGTGGTAAGCCATTCCACAACTTACAGGTACGTGGCAGAAACAATCGATCAAATCGAACAGTGCGAGACTTCCACGCGTCTATAATGTGCGGATGGCAATTCTGGTGATGGCAGACGGTTGGTGGTAAAACCGGGATAGAAGGATAAGGTCAAAAGGGATGGAGGGTCAAAAAGTTCAGCTCTACGGGAAGTACCCCATAGGTTTTGATTCCCTTGTGAAGTCTCATATTTGCCCTAATCCAAATTTTCTAGTGTCCTAGTTGCTTTACTCACCGCCAGTTGCCTCATCACCTGATCAGCGCCCACTTTCATCACTAGGGTCACTAATATTCCAAGGTGATGCGCGCAGTGCCTTGCCAAGCACGGTTTCGAACTGCTTAAATTCTAAACTCCGGTGGCAACGTGCTACACAGCAATGTTAGTGTTATGGGCAAGCATGACGCTTACCATCAGGCGAGTGCCTTGCTCACAGCGTCACTCAGTTCATCATCATAGGCCTCCCCTATCGATCTCCAAAAGGGCCGGTTGGAAGCTATCTGCATCCAGCGTTTCCGGTTCAGCGGTCTCTTTTAGGTCGTCTGTCCATCTTGTGAGTGGATGTCCTACGCTGCCCTTACCGGTCCGTGGTCTCCGTTCGAGAACATTTCAGCCCCATCGGCCATCTGTTTTGCGTGCTATGTGCCCTGCCACTTCAACTTGCTAATCCGTTGGGCTTTGTCGGTAACTTTCGTTCGTCTACGGATCTCCTCATTTCTGATTCGATTTCGTAGAGAAACCTCGAGCATAGCCCTATCCATAGCTCGTTGTGCGACTTTGAGCTTGTTTATGAGGCTCATAGTGAGAGACTACGTTTCAGAGCTGTATGTCATTGCTTATATGCAACTCAGTTGCATAAATAAAAGTACGAACCCACCACATACTTGCTACTATCGGTTCGCGTGGGTACAGCGGTCCATTCAGGTTTAGAGTTCCCAGTAGGGCGAGGGGGATCTGGATAGTTTTGATTAACGCCAGAATAGCTGCCGACGTCATGGTGCTGGAATAAAATTACAGATCATCATCATCATCTTCATTATTTCAGTCTATCATGTTCCCACTGCTGGGATACAGGCCTTCTCTCGATGGGCCCTAATCCATCACGCTGGCCTAGCGCATATTGGTGAATGTCATATATGTCTGAACTTTTTAGGTTCTTGGACAGGTTATGGACAATATATTTTTCCTAGTACAGTTTTTGAGTGATGGCATCGTACCAGCACATTATTTTATTTAATCTTCTATATATAAAAGAAAAAATCATCTACTCACTCACTCATCACAAAGTGTCGAAAACTTCTTGAGTTACGAAGCTGAAATTTTGAGGTAGATTCCTTATGGGGTGTAAAGGTCTACTAAGAAAGAATTTTGCGAAAGGGCTGAATTAAGGGGTGCAAATAAAGGTTATAATTTTGTATATGAAAGTCAATAGTTGTGATATGTGTTGTGTGTTTGTGTGTTGTGGTGTTGTTTTGTGTGTGTTTGTGTGTTAGTGTTGTGTTGTTGTTGTTGTTTTGTGTGTGTTGTGTGTTGTTGTTTGTGTATGAAGTGTTGTTGTTTTTGATGTTAGGGAAACGAAATTTGAAATTCAGCTTAATGCTATGAAATAAAATAAATACTGTTATTTTTTTTCTTCCAAAAAAGACGGATACGGTTTTGATGGGGGTTTTAATTTGTTGTTGACAGTTTTGTAATTACGAAGTTAAAGATTGGCAAGTAGATTACTAATGGGGTAAAGAGGTTCGCTATGAAAGAATTTTGCGAAAGGGCAACGGGGGGCAAAAGGGGGTTGAAATATCATATGAATGTTTACGCATACGAAGTCGCGGGCAACAGTTAGTACTAAATAAGTCATTAGTGCGGGGTCAAGGATCGAACCAGGTGCCGTCACATTGTAAAGCGTAGATGTTACTGCTCGGGCACCACCTCTCCAAACAAAATAACAGATACCAGAACTATCAATTAAATAAACCGACTTCAAAATTAGTTAATACGCTATTTAGTTTACTACTTGGATGACATATTTTATCCAGTGATGTTGATTTAAAAACCAAACTACTGAATCGATTTTGATTAAAAAAATATAGGACTAATGTGAAAGTGAGTCCTTTAAAATTTTCCATTTTGGTTTATAAATGATAGAGGTCCGCCCCTGCTTCGCACGAGTATAGATTATAACCTATGTCACCCGGGGATAGTGTAGCTTCCCAACAGTGAAAGAATTTTTCAAATCGGTTCAGTAGTTTCGGACCCTATTAAATGCAAACAAACAAACAAACAAACAATCAAATCTTTCCTCATTATATTATATTATAATTATAATATTATATTATAATATTAGTATAGATGGAGTTCCCAACTAACAAAAATAAAAAATAAACTAGTTGAGAACCTCCTCTTTTTTTGAAGTCGGTTAGTAATATTTTCTTTATATCATTAAGGAACGTAATGTATGATTTAAATCTTATATTCTTTTACTTACTGGTACGACGTGCCAGGACGACACCTGTGTTTAATGTGCAAATACTATTTAAACTACAAGGTATAATATAAAGGCATTTCCATATAAAAATAAAGTATATCATGTTTCGAAGTCATTATAATTCAACTAATTACCATTTGTGTGGAAGTATTTGTTTTGAGAAGGATTAGCATTGCCTTCATTGTAAATACAGTCGATACGCTAAACTAAGGTGTTTAGTATATTAACTTTATCCAGTTTTTCCGTATTTTATGGATATTTATGGTGGACATAGGCCTCTCCTAAGGCACGTCACTGAGTTCGTTCAGTTCTCTGGAACCAGTTTTTACCCGCCGTTTTATGCAGGTCATCACTCCAGGATCCAGAACTGGCCGCAGGGTGTCCTACATTACGTCCTACGTAGCCTAAATGTGGTCTCCATTTCAGAACACTCTATACCAGTTATTGGTTCTGCGACAGATATGACTGGCTAACTGCCACTTCAGCTTGCTAATACGCTGAGCTATGTCGGTGACTTTGGTTTTCTGGCGAGTAACTTCGTTCGGGATACGATCCCTCAGAGAAACACCGAACGTAGCTCTCTCCATAGCTCGCTGAGCTACCTTGAATTTGTGGACAGCTTTAGCCGTAAGCACGTTATGGTTTCATAGCTGTGCGGGAGAACAATGCGGGTCACCCGTACTACGAGAAATAGAATCTACGCGGAGACAAGTCTCGTACGGAACAATCCGTGTCGCTGTGAAACGATGCTCTAGCGCCTCACGTATGTCTCCGCTCCGGAGGCCCGTACTACGGGAGACGGGATCTACGCGGAGGCAAGTCCCGTGCGGAACAATCCGCGTCGCTGTGAAACGATGTTCTAGCGCCTCGCGTATGTCTCCGCTCCGGAGGCCCGTACTACGGGAGACGGGATCTACGCGGAGGCAAGTCCCGTACGGAACAATCCGCGTCGCTGTGAAACGATGTTCTAGCGCCTCACGTATGTCTCCGCTCCGGAGGCCCGTACTACGGGAGACGGGATCTACGCGGAGGCAAGTCCCGTACGGAACAATCCGCGTCGCTGTGAAACGATGTTCTAGCGCCTCACGTATGTCTCCGCTCCGGGAGCCCGTACGGGCGACCCGTGTGGGTCACCCGCACAGCTATGAAACCAGCCTTAGGACCAGGATATGGTGCGCCACTATTTCACTCGAACATATTTTAATGTTTTTAGGGTTCTGTACCCAAAGGGTAATAACGAGATCCTATTACTAGGCCTACGACGTCTGTCTGTCTGGATGTCTGTCTGCTGTGTGCGTAGGCTTAGTAATAGGGTTCTGTCTATCTGTCTGTACGTCCGTCCTGGACGGCCAGAAAAACAGACAGCGTAGGCTTAGTAATAGGGTTCCGCTTACACCCTTTAGGTACGAAAACTTAAAAATTTGCTAATCGCTGCACCCGGTATTCTAGCCCTTAAACACCGTGAGTCGAGATAAGTTAGAACCTTAGAAGATAAGTCAGTTTCATCGTGGGTAAAAAGGTACAACTATACAGCCCGTAGCTTCATTTGTGTAGATACTAAAGCAGGTACTTGAGGTATCTATCAACGTGACATTATTCTAAAATTAAATGCATTGTTTCTGAGACTATTAATATGTATGAGAAATTTTACGATAAAAATTCAATTAAAGTATTTGTTTATCTAAAACACAATTTATTCGTTGTTGCTTCACACTGCGGTTTATCTGTGGTTTTCTATTTTACTGCCTTTTACAACCAAAAAGCAGGTTCTCATTTCGATCCATATTTTTAAACTTCTCTCCTTTTCTGGAAGCCGTTTAAAATATAAGTACAATCCCGGTCAGTTGTACCTAATACTGTTAACACACGAGACGTACATGGTTGACGAACCGCCGTCCAACCAACGGGTGGGAGAGATTTTTTTTTTCTTTTTCTCTCCCGTTGGTTGGACGGCGGTTCGTCAACCATGTACGTCTCGTGTGTTAACACTATAAAATTGTATATCATACTTAATAATTATTATAAATGTGAAAGTGTGTCTGTTTGTTGGTTTGTTTGTTCTTCTTTCACGCAGCAACAAAGCAACGGATCGACCAGATTTTTTGCATGGGCATAGTTCAAGGGTCGGAAAGTGACAAAGGCCACTTTTGATCATCATCATCACCATCACCATTTTTCATCACTACGCGGGTGAAACCGCGGGGCGCAGCTAGTTATTTATATAGGACAAAAAACCGACGAAAAGAGGAGGTTATCAATTCGACTGTATGTTTTTTTTGTATGTTTGTTACACTATTACAAATTATCCCCCAATTTTGAATTGATTTTGATGATTCTGTTTTTGTTTGGTATGTCATACTTTAGAGGTGGTTCCATATATATCTCATTAAAATTGGTTTAAATTTTTTGAAAACAAAAAAAAAAAACAACAAAAACCAAAACTATTTCCACAGATGACGTTTTGGTTTCTGGTTCCCTTCAAATAGAATTTATAATCGCTAACGCTGCAGAGGTGGAACTTCCATAAAACAAAATATATACGAAATGGGTTCCGTTTTATAATATTATATACTAGCGGTCCCCCCCGGCTTCGCACGGGTATTATTGGAGTTTTAGTAAGAATCCCTATCTTTTTTAAAAATATTAGGTAAATAGCTTATGTCACCAGGGGATAATGTAGCTTCTCAACGGTAGAAGATTTTTTCTAATCGGTTTAGTAGTTTCGGAGCCTATTAATTGCAAACAAACAAACAATCAAATCTTTCATCTTTATAATATTACTAGCAACCCGCCCGCCCGGCTTTGCACGGGTGCAATTTACGTGCGAAGCCGGGGCGGGTCGCTAGTTATACGTATAAACTTTCCTGTTGAATCACTCTATCTATTAAAAAAACCGCTTCAAAATCCGTTGCGTAGTTTTGACGGACAGACAGCGACAGCGACTTTGTTTTATACTATGTAGTGAAGTGATTGTGATGAAGTGTTATGCTCGGAGTTTCTTTGCGCGATATAATCCGAAACGTGGATATTCGCCAAAGAACCAGAGTCACCGACATAGCTGTTAAAATTTACAAGTTGAAGTGGCAATAGGCAGGCCACATCGCTCGAAGAACCGATAACCGATGGGGAAGAAAGGTTCTGGAGTGGAGACCACGAACCGGAAGACGCAGCGAAGGGAGGCCTCCCACTAGATGGACCGACGACATTGTGAGAGTCGGATGCAAAAGGCAGGCTGTCGTTCAGTGTGGAGGTTAAAGGGGGAGGCCTATGTTCAGCAGTGGACGTCTTCTGGCTGATGATGATGATGAGTGAAGTGATTATTATATATTATATTGTATATATTATATTATAGTACGGATTAGGTATATTTTTTCGTTTCGTCCCGTATATCCGATTTTATCGGAAACATTAATATCCACGCTTGCCTAGGAGATAGAAAACCAATTCATACAAATTCCATAGCCCTAAAATGCGATAGCCATTGAAATGCTAACAACCTGTAGGTGTTATTTTATCCGTTGTACCACTTCTGCGATCACAGCCTAAATAGGTTACATTTACGATTAAACCCTAGATTTATCCAATGGATAATTACAAAACAGGCACTTGGGGAACTATTAGAGAGACTCAAATACATTTGGATAAATACAATTTTGAAGAGATTTGCTTTATTATTGTCAATAGGGTGATTTGGATCAACAACGAATTGGTTTCACTATTTATTACAATAGACTAGGGGAACTGTTGAAAGAGATGAGTTTACAATAAAAGCCTTCATAACATTGACCTATATGTACTACGTAATTTCTTTGCTTCATAGTCATAAATACGAAAAACAAAATGTTTGATGGGTTTGTCTAGAGAATGATACCAAATTGATTGTCATTTGTGAGAAAATAAATATGTTTTAAAATTGAAAATATTATTTAATTAACAGGAAAGTACCCAAACTACGTCATCATTCATCATTTCAGCCGTAGGACGTCCACTGCTGGACATGCCTCCCACATCGATCTCCATAAAAGGCCGGTTGGAAGCGGCCTGCATCCAGCGTTTTCCTGCGGTCTCTTTTAGGTCATTTGCCCATATTGTGGGCGGACGTCCTACGCTGCACTTACTGGTTCGTGATCTCCATTCGAAAACCTTTCGGTGCCATTGGCCATCTGTTCTGCGTGATATGTGCCCTGCCTACTGCCACTTCAACTTGCTAATCCGCTACCTAAATACATGAAAAAGTCTAAACAATTCCACACTAGTTTAAACTTCATACAAACAATGAACAAAGGTGCTCTACTCCGTGACTTTTGAGGTGAGCGTTTGTAGAGCAGCCATGCTTTTATACGTTTAGAGGACAAACTGTACTAGCCTATTTGAAAAGACCGCTAAACTTGAAAACATGAGGTCACGGGTTCAAACCCCGGGCCCGTACCAATGAGTTCTTTGGAGTTTATGTACTGATTTTCATACCACTGGCTTTTCGGTGAAGGAAAAAATCGTGAGGAAACCTGCATACGTACGGAGAAGGAATTCAATGGCGTATGTAAATCCACCAACCCGCACTGGGCCAACGTGGTGGATAAACCTTTTCACCTAACCACCTTAACCTAATCACCTTTTGGTCTAATCGGGGACAGGCCAAAGTTCAGCAGTGGACTATTAAAAGGCTGAATATGTGTATGCGTTTGTTCTTCTTTGACGCGGTAACAGAGCTCATAAAAACGGTAGCCTGTTCATTTATAGCCTAATAATATAATATTAGTGTGCGAATGCGCACACTAATATTATTACTAACCCACTTCCATCGAAATACAACCTATATAATCACAATCTCTAAGTGACAACAGTCAGAAATCTTCTGAGCGTCGTTGTACATACCTAGACATCAATTATATAATTCGCAATGCCACATTTACTCCAATTTAGACGTTATGTCTCTTGCATAATGCATAGTTTTCAACGTCGCTTGTCCGTTATGTCATCGTAGCACTGAAATCGCGCGGCGTTGTAGACAGATCGCACTCATAACTAACAAAAAAGTCGGCAATGCGTAGCGTGCGCTGAGTTTTGGTTAGTTTTTTTTTTGCATGGTTGTGACTCTATAGGTATTGTATTTATTACTTTATCTTATAATACAGGGTAACATGGAATAATAACCTAGAAAAGGCCAATCTGCTAATCATTTAGAACATCTTTTACGCTGGGAACAACCTTGACCAAGACAAAAAAAAACAACAGTGCCAAAAAAATACATTTACGCTTAAACTTAAATTTAATATAGAAAAACCGTGATTTTGGAGCTATTTCCGGGTTGGTCGCACAGTGAAAATTTATTTATGACAATGTGTACCTACAACACCATGTCGATCCGATTACAGGACGAAAGCACGGAACCAATCCAACTGCAGAAAGGCGTGAGACAGGGAGATGTTATCTCTCCGAAACTGTTCACGAACGCATTGGAGGACGTTTTCAAGCTCTTGGACTGGAACGGATTCGGCATCAACATCAATGGCTAATACATCACACACCTTAGTTTTGCAGATGATATAGTCATCATGGCAGAGTCGCTGGAAGATCTCAATACGATGCTCAGCGACCTTAGTAGCCTTCCCAAACAGGTGGGTTTTAAAATGAACATGGACAAGACAAAAATTATGTCCAATGTCCATATTGAACCCGTGCCGGTAGTCGTTGGGAACGATACTCTCGAAGTCGTTGACCATTACACCTATCTTGGACAGATTGTTCAGTTAGGTAAGTCCAGCTTAGGCAAAGAGGTCGCCCGAAGAATCCAACTCGGATAGGCAGCGTTCGGAAAATTGGGTGACATCTTCTCGTCCAAGATACCACAGTGCCTCAAGACGAGGGTCTTTGACCAGTGTGTGTTGCTAGTTATGACATATGGTACTGAGACGTGGTCCTTAACTGTTGGCCTTTTGGAAAAACTCAGAGGCACTCAGCGGGCAATGGAGAGAGCTATGCTCGGAGTTTCTTAACACGATAAAATCCGCAACGTGGATATTCGCCAAAGAACCAGAGTCACCGACATAGCTGTTGAAATTTGCAAGTTGAAGTGGCAATGGCCAGCCACATCGCTCGAAGAACCGATAACCGATGGGGAAGAAAGGTTCTGGAGTGAAGACCACGAACCGGAAGACGCAGCGTAGGGTGGCCTCCCACAAGATGGACCGACGACATTGTGAGAGTCGCGGGCATCCAGTGGATGCAAAAGGCAGGCTGTCGTTCAGTGTGGAGGTTAAAGGGGGAGGCCTATGTTCAGCAGTGGACGTCTTCTGGCTGATGATGATGATGATGGTACCTACAATAACTTATTTCCGGCTGCTAAGTCGGAACCACCGTTAGAATTATGTCATCTTTTCTTATAAGCTTAAACAAAAAAGTTTCTTTATCTATTTAATTTTTTAAGCCATGGTCACTTTACCTCTAGGTAAACTAGACGAAGAAGATGGAAAAATAATGTAGTTTAAAATGTAGACACAAGCTGCAAGTGGCTCTTTGAAGTAGCCTTTTGTAAAGAAAGAGACGGTACCGTAGTGCTGTGCCTGACTACGGCAATTTCGAAGGCACGGCAGTTTTGCATGCAGAGTGTTTTGCAAAAGTATATATTAAATAACTAGTAGACCCCGAACTGAGACCTCGCGATGTTCCGTTCTTAGGGTTCCGTACCAAAAGCATAAATACGGGACCCTATTACTAAGCCTACGATATCTGTTTGGCTGTCCGTCTGTCCTACCTTAAAACGGCTGTATCTTTCGAACCGTAATAGATAGCCAGTTGAAATTTTCACAGAATATGTAATGTTACGGCGGATTTACTAACAAATAGAAGGACAAAAAGTAAAAACTAATGGGCGGTCCGCATACAACAAACGTATTTTTGTATTAACTCTAATGTAAAAACGATAAAACGTACAAGCGTCAAACGTATAGTACACACTCTAAAGTATAATACAAAAAAATATAAATAATGGCCAAATGCGAGTTGATGAAAAAAATTTGTTCATTACCAAATTATTTCGAGCGTCACTGTATCAAAATATTAACTATGTGACTGCGTAGCAATTGCTTTGACTATTTTGGAAGGCGTTAAGCCTGAACAATAACTGGTTGTATTTTGTGGTTACGGAACCCTCAATGTGCGAGCCCAACTCGCACTTGGCCGGTGTATTTGTTTGAAAGGTGACTTGATCGAGAGTGCACCATGCACGGCCGAATTTGTGGTGCTTGGAAAAGTTATGATGTGGAAAAGTTATCTACGATAATTAGGAAACCTACCTTAATCCTTTATTGTCATCATACTAATATTATAAATGCGAAAATCAGTTTGTTTGTTAGTTTGTTTGTTCCTCTTTTACGCAGCAACATAGCAACGGATCGACCTGATGTTTTGGATGGATATAGTTCAAGGGCCGGAGAGTGACAGGCTACTTTTCATCACCATCATCATCACAATTTTTCATCATTACGCGAGTGAACTCGCGGGGCGCAGCTATTTGATAATTTGCTTTTGAGTTATAATTGGTACCTACGTTTATTTCAAAGTGACGATATCTAGAAAGAAAATTTAATTAAAGTGCGCGTTAAATAAACAGAGAAGGCCAAGTTACGTCGGATTGTTATATGTCACAGTAAATTTAACGAAAGAGACTTACATGGGATAGCTCTCTCTTTAGAAGTTACTGGTACTGAGACACACGGTTCTTCATTGCCGCGAGCTTTGGAATTGCCATTATTATACGTATTTCCACAATACATTTAGTGGCAGCAAAGTGTATTGTGGAAATGACAAAGTTGTAGATAATAAAAAGATCTACAACTTTTGTCTAAACACTTTTTTCACATAACCTCAAAATTTATGTGAAAAATTCAAATAACCAAGTTTTTGGTTTTTTATTTTTTCCTTTTACAAAAAAAATAATTATTTTCACGAAATTTGGTCATAAGTCAAAATATATTTTTTTCACCTTATTTTGACTTAAGATTGAAAAAGCACCTTAATTTTCAATCGAAAATTCTCACATCATTTATCAGGTTTAAAAAAATACGGTGAGTTTTTCGTTCGTTGAAATCTCTACTTTCTGATGGTATAAAAAAATATACATTACTATGGTAAATATTCTCAGAAAATGCGAGAATTTTCGATTGAAAATTAGGGTGTTTTTTCGATATTACGTCAAAATTAGATGGAAAAAAAACTGTTTTCGTGGCATAAATAAGTAAGTTATCACCAAACTTCGTAAAATTTTTTTTTTATTAAAAGATAACCTATTTTGTATTATATAAGGTCTATATTGTATTAGTGTTATTTTTATTTTAATACAAATGAATGCTCGCCTGTGTAGTGAGATATGCAGACTGCAGAACTCCCTGACGTCTTCCTTGTTTCACTATCTCCTTCTTCCTGCTATCTACAATCTAGGCATCTTCAAGGCTAGAGTGAATAGATTTCTTCTAGATCAACGTGTTCCTATCTCTATCTAAAAAACTACCTGCATTATTGGCATTTTAATCTATTACTCTAGTCTACCTTTGCATCAGACAAACATTTTGTTTGGCAACCTATACGTCCGTGTGCCCCTTTTATCCAGTGTTCTAGATTAAATAACAGTAAAATCGTTGCCAACTGCGATTCGGAGCCCGCCAAGTACCGCCAGACGTAATTAATTCCAAATTTACAGGAAATTTCTTCAGAACCTTAATTAAATTCCAATGATAGCGTATCTGAATGAAATCTACCCGTATTGTCATAATTACAAGACACAAGTAGACCTTTTTAGGTTCCGTACCCAAAGGATGTAAACGGGACCCTATTACTAAGCCTACGCTTTATGTGTATCCATCTGTCTGTCAGTCAGTCCGTCCGTCCTGCGGCTGTATCTTTCGAACCGAAATAGATAGCCAGTTGCAAAAAAAGTTATTGAGTCGTACTTACAGTTGTTGCATTAAGAGGCTCTTTTCCGACTTCTATCAATTTTGTTCATTCTAATTTATGTGTGCCTACTTCCATGGTTAGCTTAAAATTAAAAAATTGTTTCATAACAAAATTTAATGTTTTATCTAGGAAACCCAAGAGACCGAAACACGATTAAAGACATTTCACTCGATAGAAAATATATATGAAAGTAGCACTGATTTGCGTTTTTATCCCTGTTTTTGGGATTCATTCAATTACCTATTTTTTTAAATTATGTCTGCGATATCTTGATATATAGATTTCATAATTATGAAGGAAACCGCAGAGGTACATTTTACATTACATCAATACTTTTCGAAAAATGTGATAAAAACCCCAAAAATGGAAGTAGCGTAACGCACGTCTGTGTGTAAGCGCCATGATTGCGCTCCACTAAATGCGACCTTAATACAATAAATCAAGGATTATGGTCATCTGTAGTAATAAGCGTTGCTTAAAAGTGGGAAAACCTTGCTTTAAGCGGCTTAGCGGTAGGTATTGATTTTATTAATGAAAAATTGAGACATTTGAAAACGTACGATAATTTGTACCAAGGCTTATCTCCCTTGCTTGTCTGAGCTGAGAACAAACCTCATACCATACCTTCTATAAAGTGTCTGTATTTACGTTTAGTTTCCAAAGTTCCACGGAAGCCTCTTGTAAAGTCTCCACCACTTCACTAGGGCACGACTTTGACTTGACCATGACTCACTTTGCTTGGCTCTGACTGTGACTGGCTTGTTTGACCACATTTCATCAAACTTGATAATAATTTAACACTTCAAGCTGGCACATGCACAAGAGTGTGACGCCAAAATCCTCACAGAGGAATTTAGAAAAAAGTGTATGCACGCGTTCAACTTGGAATGAGAAGCCTTGTCAATCCTACATCTTCAAACTCCATCGAATCCCATCTAAGTTACACCACGAAACAGTTAAGTTTTTACCCCTTTTGCCCCTTCTACCCCCTTTTGGCCCATCGTTTACCTCTTCCCCTTGTAGCCCCTTTAAGCGGCAGTAAATGCAAGTATTCAGCCGTTCGCCCACGTCAAATATCATGGCTTACCCTCAAGGCTGTATAGTGCAAATTATTGTGCGCACATAGCTTTAGAAGTACGTTTTAGTTGGCAAAGATTAGAGTTGTGTAGAATGTCCACACAGAAAATAAACTCATTGGCCGTCAAAAGATACCTATACTGCGGCGACAATGAAGGCTGTAATGAAAATTTAATCTTATTGCCAGTACTTTAAGCAGATTTTCTTGTGATGACGCTTGAACGATATCGTTACAGTCTTTTATTTCACGCACGGCGAAACGTTTGAAGACTTTAACCATAATTTTATCATAATTTGAAAATCTCGATATCAGGCACTGGCAAATGCATAAGAAGAACGACGCTAAGATTCTCATCATCATCATCGTCTTCCTCTCCACCCACTGCTGGGTTATAGGTCTCCTCTTCAGCGCGCCATCTTTTCCGGTCCTGTGCTAGCCTTGTCCATTGCTTTCCTGCTGTCTTAACGAATAAGATTATCATAAGAAGAAAAAAAATTAACATTCATAATATCATAATTTCAGTCATAAGACGTTCACTGCTGGACCTATGTACAGCAGTGGACATCTATGCAGTGAAGGCCTATGCCTTCCCCAGCGATCTCCTTTATGGCCGGTTGGAAGCGGCCTGCATCCAGCGTTTCCCTGCGGTCTCTTTTAGGTCGTCTGTCTATAAAAATAAATTAACAGTTAATTTCTCTTACTTTTTTCTAAACCCAATAGAATAATGTAGGCAAATTAATTACATTCACAATGCTTTGCCACTTCTGGACAATGTATATACCGCTTATTCTTTGACGTTGATGCTCCCTCAAACAAAACGGAAATTCCGGCGCAGACTGAGGCTAGTTTAAAGCATGTACTCGAGGTACTGAAACAGTACAGTCAGACACATTGATAGATGGAGCTATATTATAGCATTAAAAAAATAACAATTAATATATTAAGGCCCTTTTTTCCAACTTTTCGCACTTTTGGTCTTTCTAGTTTAACAGTCCGGTTTTCTAATTCATGGTCTACTTCCATGGTTAGATTAAAATTATAAAAACAGTGTTATATCTATATTGAATGTTTTATCTAGGAACCCCCAAAGACCGGAACACGATTAAAGACATTTCGCTCAATGGAAGAAAAAAATATGAAAGTAGCACTTATTTGCGCTTTTCTTTCTGTTTTTTTCTATTAATTCAAATACTTATTTATTAAATTATGTCTGCGATATCTTGATATACATACATATTTCATAATTATAAAGGAAACCGCAAAAGTACATTTTAAATTACAGCTATACTTTTCGAAAAATATGACAAAAACCTGAAAAATAGATGTAGCGAAACGCACGACTGTGTGTAAGCGCCATGGTTTTGCTCCGCTTAATGTGACTTTAATACAATAATCCTGTTATCTATAGATAATCGTTGCTTAAAAGTAGTAAAACCTGGACATAAGTATTTTTTTTTAAATTTGCCGAAATATTATTTTTATTGCATAAAAATTGCTTCTTTAATATTTCATTCAGAGTAGCCACTCCAGAAGTTAGTTTCTCATGAATCTAAGTGTCCAGACATAGACCGGGGGTACACTGTCGACGTACAGACAAACGGCGCTGTAATCCTTCTCCATGTATATAGTTTGCTATACACTATTTGCTGTTTACCTACTACTGTGTCTTCTGTGCTACTGCTATAGAAAATACAGTTTTTATCACTGTACCAATAAAATAATATACCCGTCGACTTGAGAACCGCTCCATTTTATTTTTCGGTAAAAAAATCTGCCATGCAGCTTTAGAAACTGTACATATTTTAATTTATTATATTGCATATTGCAATTACTATGCGAAAACTCACATCACATCCGTCTCTGCGTGAAAGAGAAACAGACAAACCAACAAAGCAAATACCTATTTATTGATACAAGACGTCACATGCTGCACTTGAAAATTGTATTTTCAGTTCTCATGCTCGTAAAATTCTTTTTTGTGCCCGGTGTAAGCGGATTAAAACAGCTTTTTATGCTCTAGTGCCTAAAAGTTTGCTTATTGTTCACTAATGCATAAAAATATTTACTCATTAAAATTGTTCAGAGAGGTTCTGTTTATATTTCATGTAGGAAGGTCAGGCTTTCACAATACCCATGGATCAGGGTATTATTAAAGACCCTAATATAACTTTTGTCAAATAAAATAGACCATTGTTCAAATATCAGATATAATTTTGACTAAAAAGCTATGACTTAAAAAGCTTTTTTCGGCTTAACTACCTAATGTGAAAAGCCGAGTGTATAGCTCTACGCATAAGACCCATTTTATCCTTAACCGCCCTCGCCTTCGGCATGGGCTGCTAATTGTCTTGGCTAAAATGGCTTGTTTATTATGCACTCGTTGTACAATCTACTCTTTGTCCCCCACTTTACCTGTAAGTGAACTAGTCGCCATCTTGTTTTTTTGCTGACGTCACTTACCCAGTGGCCATCCCTAAAGTAAGAGGCATATATCGACACCTCGTTTATAAAACTGACTTAGGCTGCAAAAAATACATACATCAAACCTTAAGAAATGGCTTGCAGACTAGAAATAGATTGTTAAGGACCTAACAGGCTATTCTGAGACATTAGATTTAATTTCTGTCTCTTTTTTAGGGTTGCGTACCTCAAAAGGAAAAAACGGAACCCTTATAGGATCACTTCGTTGTCCGTCTGTCTGTCCATCTGTCAAGACCCTTTTTCTCAAGAACGCGTAAAGTTATCAAGTTGAAATTTATACTAAACTAGCGCCCGACTTCGCACGGGTGTAATTTACGTGCGAAGCCGGGGCGGGTTGCTAGTTATACATATAAACCTTCCGTGAAAATGTATCCAACTGATTGTGAAAACTGCATCAAAATCCGTTATGTGGCTTAACAAGAGTTAGCGGCCATACAGACATACCGACAGACAGACAGACGCGAAAAGTGACTTTAATTTATACTATGTAAAGATAAAGATAAAGAAGATAAAGATAAAGAAAAGAAGAGATAGACTTATTTGGGTCTATGGTTTCTTTCGGCTGTAAAAAAATTAAGTTGTAAGTCAACGCAATCAAAAGATATGAACTTTTATGTCGCATATGTTGCGATTTCACAGGAGAATCAAAACCTATAGGGTACTTCCCGTTGACCTAGAATCACAAGAGGCAATGTCTTACAGCATATATAAAGGAATAAATTTGAAAGTTGTTAATTTAAAGTTATATCATTAAAAAAATTGTGTATTACAATTACATTTCTGTAGTTGTTATGTATGGAAGAACCTTATTGTCAACTACAAAGTTAAGTTTGCCTTTCAATATTCAACTTTAGTTAGTTTTTTTTCTGGACTCCTACTTGTCCGGATTTTTAAGAAGGATATGTGTGACGGAGACAGATACTAAGTCGAGTGCGTCAGAATTGCTGCCTTGATCTGTATTACTTTTGCTACGAATACTTCTCTAACTGAGTTTGTACATCTAAAATTGAATTATAATAGAGAATAAAATATGAGAATTCGCATAAAGGTCAACGCACATAAAGGGCTTATCGGACCAAGTGGTCAGAAGTTTCTGTGAGGGTAAACCATAGAGTGGTGGCACTTTGTAATGCCAGGCTGGTTAGCTACCACTCTCAAAGAGCCATTCATGTGTTACGAGCATTGTTAAGCACCAAGGGGGAGGTCTTTGCTTTGCTTATTTTTAATGACACGGGCGACAAAAGATGACATAGTGGACAAGGGGGTCTGTTTGATGATTATTTCAGAAATATTTATTTATTTTTCTACTTTAACTGCAAAATATAGTCAAGGACACTTTGCGCTGTCTTTGCTTGCGCATGATGACGAATCTAATGACACCTCACAAATCAAAATCGGTCAAGCCGATTAGGTCATAAAAGGTAGTAATTTTTAAACTTTCGCGATTTGAACACATGTTTTAAAATATTATGTTGTTATAAAAGCTAATATAGAAATATTAGATAAATAAAAACAAACATACATACATACATAAGACTGAAATAGCCTGAAAGTGTTACCCTCTGTCATGGGCAGTCAGGTCAAATAGAGATTTACTTGCTTTTGCTTGTGTTTGCAATGTGTTGCGGTTTGTCTGGCCTAGTGTGCGTCAACCTTTATTGGAACCTTAACGTAACGCAATTACAAAATTCAGTCCGCCTCAGCGAACATTTGAAAATTAAACGTCTCCGAGTTTACAAGCCTGTGACTCTGAAAATTACGAAATGACTCGTAATTGAAGATTACAGAGTGTACCTATACCATTACACAGAGTACAGAATGATCAGAGATACGGAACATCTAGCTAAAGTAAACCATTATAAATACCGACTTACATTTACGACGGGGAGAGTTCTGAAGAACTGTTTGAACTGATGCTGGCGTCGCGGTTTTATCATCGCACTAGCAGCCACCGTCTGAAAGCTCATCCACTTATCATAGATCAGTAGAAATCGCACACGTGCGATTCACACTATATTTCTTCACACCTGCAAAATGTGGAATGAACTACCTTCCCCGGTGTTTCCGAGAAGTTACAGCATAAGGTTCTTCAAAAAGCGTGTTGATAGATTCTTAAAGGATTGGCAAAGTAGTTATGATGCCTCTGAAGGTACAAGTATCCGGACGGTGACTGCTTACCATCAGGCAGCCCGTCTGCTTGTTTGCCATCTATGGTATTTTTAAAAACTTACTTTGCTGGCGCAGCGACTTGAAGTGAGTTTTGGTCTCCAACAAAAGAGAAAGCCATCGGTCGCAGTCTCGCGCTGTCTCTCGCCAGTTGGCGACTTGGAGTTCGCGGAATTCAGACTATCTTTATAGCGATATATCTCCAAGATACGCTTTTTTGACATCCTCCCCCATTCTCAGCATATGGTCTGTCCGGCGGAATCTCTGGGTTTCAAAAAAGAAGTCTTAAATCGACTGTTTTTTTGCGTATATTACGCGATATCTTCGCCGACTGAGTTTTTTTTTTATTGAATGGGCTATCATAGTCGAAGCCCTATAATTCCAGAAGACGTCCAATGCTGAAGACGTCCACTGTCCACTCCGTCCTCCCCTCTCAGAACGCTGAACGACAGCCTGCATCCTGCATCCACTGGTTGCCCGTGACTCTCACGATGTCGTCGGTTCATCTAGTGGGACGCCTACCTACGCTGCGTCTATACGGTTGGTATTCTACACTCAAGAACTTTTCTGCCTCATCGGTTATCGGTTCTCCGAGCGATGTAGTCTGACCATTGCCATTTCAACATCTCAAGGGTGGTCCTAGTTAAATATGAAAAACATCTAAGGGTGGAATTAGATGTTGAATCACGTTTATTGAAGTTCGCAAACTACCCGTGAAGTTAGTAAAAAAAAAATTGTTAAATTATTGAATGGAACGTGTTCCGGAAGGCAATTAAAAATATTTCTTGTAAAAATGCGATAGATGGCTTAGGCGAGATATGAATCTGAAGATTTTGTAAAACCACAGACGAAGAAAAGCCAATAAAAAAACTTGCTTATTTTCATAGACAAGCAATATCTATCTGTTTGTCTTTCACTGTCTGTCATGCTTATTTTTGTGTTATTTTATTTCGCAGTTACAGTATTTTGTGGTTATTATTTGTTTTTTCATTGACAAATGCGAAAATAATTATGTGAATCATGTCTCATCAGCGTCATCTATCGATGTTTGCAGAACTGTGTTCCTCATCCATTTTCTACTCCGTGGTTTTGGGTACCTACATGTCGCATCTCTTTTTAATTAAAAGTTCTTTGGATGCCTGTGACTTGTTCAATCGAGTGACAGGTCTGTTTGATTAATCATTCGTAGAAATTGACTTGAATTTTAAACTTATGTTTCAGCTGAAATGCGCACGTTATATCTAATAATATGACATTGCTGGACAACGTATTGGACATGAGTTAAGGCCCTATTTTCCCATTTTTAGCAAATTTAGTCGTTCTAGTTTAAGTTTGTCTACTCACATGGTTAGCTTAAAGATATAAAAATGGTAAAGTTATATGATTATTTACGGGATATTTACCGTGGTAAGGTTGGTCGTTATGTCTGCACCTAACTTTTTAACTGTTCGACGAACCACCCGCATTCTTCAGTCTTCCCGTGAACATGGTGCATGTAACTGCGCCGAAATATCGGGAGCTCATTCCACAACCTTACCACGGTAAATATCCCGTAAATAATCATATAACTTTAGTGAACAACCGTGATAGTTTAAAACAGTGTTTTATAAAAATGGTAATATAGCCGACAGTAAAATAAATGAGTACAATGACCTCCTTTCAGCTTAGTACAGTCTATATGCGTAACTCTGCATACATTGTTTTTTTTTAATCCCTTGTAAAACAAACGGCTGAACATATTTTCTTGAATCATAGCTCATCATCATCATCATCATCATTTCAGCCGTAGGACGTCTACTGCTGGACATAGGCCTCCCCATCGATCTCCAAAAAGGCCGGTTGGAAGTGGCCTCCACCCAGCGTTTCCCTGCGGTCTCTTTTAGGTCATCTGTCCATCTCGTGGGTGGAAGTTCTACGCTGCGCTTACTGGCCCGTGGTCTCCATTCGAGAACTTTTCGGCCCCATTGGCCATCTGTTCTGCGTGCTATGTGCCCTGCCCACTGCCATATCAACTTGCTAATCCAGTGTTCATAGCTAGGATAACTCAATCAATCACCTTTTCAACAAAAAACTCAAAATCAAAATTGGTTCAGCCCTTTGGGTGCTACGATGCCACAGACAAATACGCCCTTTTTTATACATAATAGGCTTGCGTTTGACTACCATCACGACTAATGTTAAGCGAATATATATATATATACTTATATACCTGTTATACCTACACAGACACACGTTAAACTTATAACACCCCTCTTTTTGCGTCGGGAGTCAAAATACTCGGATTCTAATGCAATTTAAAAGTTTTATAGTTCTTTTATCTTCGTAATGGATATAAATTATGTCGCTGGCACATTAAAGTGCTAAGACATTTAACACGTTAGTATAATTTTGTGAGAATAAAGCCTCTAGTAAATCTTTTCGAAAACCAGAGGTTCAGGACTAATGCTCAGACTAAAATCATCTCTATTTTATTCACACTACAGTTGAGGAATGTTTGTTTTTGATGTTGTCCGTTTGTTCATGTTTGAACCCCCGACGCAAAAAGTGGAGTGTTATAAGTTTAAAGTAGCTAACAGACGTGACGGATTGGTGGAACGCCGTCGAACTAACGGGAGAGGAAAAGATTTTTTACTATGGAAATTGACGTGGTTTTCACACATTTTATTTATATTACACAGGAATTACTCACGTAAGATTAAGCCGGTTACTCCGGCTATCAACCACATTCACTTTGAAAAAGACCGCCTAATGCGGTTGGAACTATAGTCAGAGTAACCGGCTTAATCTTACATGAGTAATTCCCGTGTAATATAAATAAAAAGAGAAAATTTTCTCTTTCCCTCCAGTTTATAATTTTTATCGTAGAAAATTGAGCGGCTCTTGAATGATTGACCACGCGGGTGAAACCTCGGGATGTAGCTAGTTTCATTATATTTAACCATTAAACCGTACTAAAAGCATCTAAAACTAAATCATCTGTTGAGTCGGTCGCATTACGGTTTCAAAATGGCCACCGTGGCCGCAGACAGCTGTCAAAAACTGCGGCGCCAATACATCAACCTGCGGACGATACGGGTTGCCCGTCTGCGGGGCGCTTTAACACGCTCTCACAAGGTCATGAACCACCGCACGACACGATTGTCGGTCACGATATACGACAGACACACAGCAAACACCCTGGGGGATTAGACAAGAGCCTACGGAAAGATTAAATTGTATGAAAATTACATTGGCAATGACATAATTAAGCTTGAGAGAACATCTCTCAAACTAATGTAATTTTCCTACAATTTCATCTTTCCGCAGGCGTTAACGCTAACAGAAAGTGTCACTTGTCTAATCCCCTTGGGGCTCGATTTTTGAAATGCTTTTCTACGTGAAGTAGACAATTTTAAATGATTTCATAAAAAAAAAATTCCTAGAATTCTAATGATTTAGCATGTAAATATGACATGTGTGTACATAAAATATGGATCGCGCACATTTGACTTTACCAGTGATTGTTTTTGAATTTGTAAAAGAAATTCATAACAACGGACGTTTTTCCACGAGGGATGATTCTGCAACTGCATGGAGCCTGCGCATCTTGTAGCCTTCTTGCATATATGTATTCACATTAAGATGACCCATTGGTCCAGCTGGTAGTGAATCTGCCTTCTGCACTTGGAGGCGTGGGTTTGATTCCCACCTAGGTCAAACATTCATGTGATGAACATTTGTGTTTGTTCTATATAATTATGGATGTTAATATCTATTTAAGTATGTAATTAAAAATATATATTTACTACGTAATCAGTCTCTGGCATCCATATTACAAGTTTTGCTTAGCTTGGGGTCAGATCACCGTGTGTGCAAAAATGTCCTGAATATTTATTTATTCATATTTATTTATGAAGCAAGTGCTGAAAGAAGTGTGATGATTTGAATCATCAGCAAGCTAATACTGGTACATCCACTATTTCGTCAGCAAAAATCGTCACGATTTACCTACCGAAGAATAATTAGTCATTCGCAAAACCAACGTCTTGAGTCGCACTGTGTCGTCACCGCATTTTATCGTATCGTGCTGATATCGTGCCGTATCATATGAAAAAGCGCTAAGTTGAAATGAGAATTAGTTTAGTTCATAGATTGGAGGATTGGAGATAGTTATTGGAATGGTTATTTCATTGAACACTAAAATTATCTTTATGGCTTTATGGTTTCGAATATTAAAACTATTAACCAAAAAGTGAATAAATCTAAAATACACCACCACTTTATGGTGGATATTCTGAGAACCCGTACGAAGCGCTTTGATTCCACATTTATTGTGCGAACAGCCAGTCTGTGGAATTCGCTGCCTGAGTGGGCGCTCCCCGATATTTACTATCTGGGTGTCTTCAGGTCGAGAGTTAATAGGTTTTTCTAGGCAAGCGTGCTCCATCGTAGGCCGCATCATCGCTTAATATCAGGCGAGTTGGTGGCCAAGCGCTAGCCTAATTATAATAGAAAAAAAGCAATATAATCACAATATCCATCACACTAATATTGTAAGCTAGCTTTGCCCCCGTTGTAAACAAAATATACCAGAAACCTATTTTACTCAAGGATAGTGTATCTTTCTATCAGTGAAATAATATTCAGAATCGGTTCAGTAGTTTCGGGGATTACTTCATCCAAACGCACAAATAATTTCACAAATTTTAAATCATTACATAACAGCTGTATTTTTTGCGATTTCAGAGTTGCTTCCATATTAAAAGTTGTTCATAATGAAGGGTACTATGACTACTATGGTATGGACTAAGCCGTGGTTGCCTATTTGGGAGACCGCTAGACTTAAAATCGAGGTTGCGGGTTCAAACTCCGGGCCCGTACCAATGAGCTACCAATGGGCTTTTCGGTGAAGGAAAAACATCGTGAGGAAACCTGCATACGTACGGAGACGGAATTCAATGGCGTATGTGAATCCACCAACCAGCAACTGGGCCAGCGTCGTGGATATGGCCCAATCACCCTTTCAGTGGTAGGCTAAAAGTCCAACAGTGGACTGTTAAAAGGTTGATTATGATGATGGTATGGACCCCTCGGCTTAGTAGTGCTCACAACCTTTCTGCGTAACCCACTAGACACGCTACGATACTACTTAGTTAGACAAGATTCGACAGACGGAGTAAAAATATTAGAGCGAATTCTGCGGATCTCCCTCTCTTTATGTTTAGCTCTATGGTAGATCTACAATTTCATAGTTCTACATAATGGTCACAATCCACAAAACACGAGCGAAATTGAAATATTTCAAATTCTTTTTGATACCGACAGGTAAAATATTCACGGTGGACACCTCTACACTACACGGATAGACGCTGGTGTAATGTCGCAAACTAGAACCAACGTATTCTAAGAGTTTTAGCGCCAACGTGGAAAAATCATGTTGCAGAATAGGCATGTATTTTTTTTATTTCCTCACGAAAAAGCTGATCCTAAAACAAAATTAAAATTTTATTTATGTTACACGGGAATTACTCACGTAAGATTAAGATTAGGACATCGGTAGAGAGAGCAACAGCGTTTTTGCCGTATGTTAAAGGAGTGACGGACAGTATCGGAAACTTGTTACGCCGGAGGTACAGCATCAAGACGATCTTCCGTCCTATAGGGCAACTGAGACAGCTGCTCCGCTCTCCAAAAGATAGAGACCCTTTGGGGGTTCCCGGTGTGTATATGATCCCCTGCGATTGCGGTAAATGTTACGTCGGCGAAACAAAGAGGAACGTGTCCACGAGGCTCACGGAGCATATACGTTCCATGAAAAAGCTCGACACCAACGGTTCCGCGGTGGCAGAACATTCTCTGGCTCCGGCGCACAGCATTATATCAGGTTCGACAGAGCGAAAGTGCTGGCACGGGAGAAATTCTTTGTGCCCCGGAAAGTCAGAGAAGCCATCGAGATCAGTCGACGTCCAACCTTCAATAGGGATGGAGGATGGAACCTGCCACCGACTTGGAAGCCGTGCCTTCATGGAGTTCGTGTGAGTGACCGTGAGATTGGTGGCGACGTGGTGAGCTCCGCGTGCTGGAGTATTCCCGACACGCAGGAAGATTCGAGTGAGGAAGAGCTCCAGTGTGCGCCGGCGCAACATATTTCTCTACGCACCCCCACCCCCGTACCCGACAAGCAGCCGGTGTCATCACGTGCGCGCCGCGCGGCGGCCCGTAGTGCAAAGCGAGACGCAGCCGCGCGCGTGCATTCACCTTGAAAAAGGCCGTCTAATGCGGTTGAAACTATAGTCGGAGTAACCGGCTTAATCTTACGTGAGTAATTCCCGTGTAACATAAATAAAATGTGTGAAAACCACGTCAGTTTCAATAATAAAATTAAAATTTGTTCAACAATTCCAATTCTTTTCACAAAACTAATTAAGTTATCTGAATAGACACATTTCCCCTAAAAATATCTGATGAGCTTTTTTTGCCTGGCATTTTTTTGGATGCACTTTGCGGTTCTTAATTAGTGGAGGCACTAATTCTTATTTGTGACCTCGCCTCGTAAAGTAATTGTGATTTAGAGGTCAAATATTTTTTGGGATTTTTTTTCGAGATTATTAACACACACAGACATTGCAGACATTGACAATGACATTAGCATGAGAGAAATTATCTCAAGCTAATGTCGTTTTCATACAATTTCATCTTTCCGCAGGCGTGAACGCTAACAGTGTGTGGCTCTTGTCTAGACCCCCTGGCCCTAGGGTAGAGCGTGGGAGCGGTCTCTCTAGGTGCCAGATATTAAGGGGTACCAACCAAAATTCGAGCGGAAAATAAAAATAAATATGGCATCTCGAACCTCGGAGGAGCACACGCATTTGCATTGTTTGTAAAGTGAACTTTTTATTTTTAAATTAATAGGCGTGCGTTTGATCACTATCACGCCTGATGTTAAGCGATGATGCGGTCTACGTTGGAGCACGCTACGTTGAGTAACAACGTAGCGTTAACGTCCTGGATAACCTCTGCACAAGTAACCTGGGCTACTTATATTCTGGAAAAAATATCGATTCTTCTACGATAGAATACCGCCCATAGTCGTCCATTTGATGACATTTTGTCATCTCGTTTGCAGTGGTGTGCTGCTCAATATTGAAGCGTGCGTTTGTAACTAGTAAAAATATTGTTTCAGTGTGTGCAATACGTGTTTCCTTCGACCCCTTCATTTTTGGCATACCTACTTATTCGGTACTAGCTCCATTTTAAGGCAAATTCAAACTACATAATGATTAAAGTTGTGTAAGTAGGTATGTAGCGCGACCTTTTTTCTTTCGTAGTCGGTTGAAAAGATTACAAAACCCTTAGTCCCTCCAATAACTTCTAAACGATTTGACAGTTGACTTCACTCAAACAGTAGGTATTTCTTTGTCCCGCAGAACAATGGGATTTCCAAACGCGGCGTCGATCCCGCACCCATTGTGCTTTTGACACGCCTCGGTGTGAATCGGTCCTTTGATTGACATAGCGGGGTCACGGAGCGAGTTTTTACGGCAAATCAAAGGTTTAATTTAAGAAAGAGAATGTCATTTATTGAAGACCACTTCAGACTTCGCAATAGTAAATAGTGCTATGATGTATTGGGCCCCTTCCCTTCTTTATGAAAGAAGGCATGTGTCGCACCAGTGGGTCTGGGTACATGATAGGCTGATGATGATGGTAATGATGATGAAAACTTTAATAAAAAGTCTGGGAAGGGACGTAAAAAATGGCCACACGTAATTAATAGACGCGTAGTACTTGAACGCATGTATTACCCGTGGTAGTCTATTTGGAAGACCGCTAGACTTGAAAGCGTGAGGTCGCGGGTTGAAATCCTGGGCCCGTACCAATGAACTTTTTGGAGTTTATATACAGATTTTCATACATGGCATTTCGGAGGAAACCTACACGTCCGCAGAAGAAATTCAATGGCGTATGTGAATCCACTAACCCCGCAACTGGGCCAGCGTGGTGGATAAGGCCCAATCACCCGTTCGGGAGTAGGCCAAAGTCAAGTAGTGGACTATTAAAAGGCTGATTATGCTATTTAATGGACGACTTCCATGATGACTTCCTAATTTTACGCGAGCATCAGTCTCTCGTGGGTACCTATGTGCGTAATTGTAAAGCTTGCACTTTCAGAAGTAGACGCTGGGTAATGCAGGGTGAGCTTTATGTATGATAGATGCGTAGTCTGAAGCATTTTTTACAATCGTATCCAATATACAATCTTTGGATTAAGTATACGAAAGGCGTTGTATAAAACACCCACTACACTGCTCGCGAAGTTGATAGAGTGTAGAAGGTTCGGTTCGCTTCGAGCAACCTCGACTCGACTCGGTCGACTTCCAATCGTTGTCGGTTTTTGCGCCCAAGTCAAAGGACTCAAAGGCGTCCCGTAGTTCTACAACGAATTGTGTAGTCACGTACCTCGGACTTCGGTCAACTTTGACCAGTACCTACTTAATTGAAGCAACTTCGCGAGTAGTGTAGTGGAGGCTTAAGAATTACTTTTACCACAAAGCTTTAACAAGTATTACCTTTTTAGTTATTTAAAATTTTAAACTCAACTGAAAAAGGCAGAGTAGGTAACTACTCTAAAAGCTATTAGCTTAAATAACCTTGACTGAGTCAGCTCCTAGATATTTTTTTATAACACTAGTATAAAGTAGTAGTTACTATTTAGTAAGCAGGTGACGCGCCATCTTGAGCAGGTGCGGGTAGATGTAAAAAATATTTTATTTCTTTGGTATTGAAACGCCACCTGGCGTGTCTTTGAGATAATTGTTGTGACCATTAACGGTACGTGTTAAGGGGATGATAGATTTAATAAAACTACTATATTTATGTGTTCTATGGGAAAGGTTTAAGTTTTATTATTGAAACTGACGTGGTTTTCACACATTTTATTTATATAACGTGAGTAATTTCCGTGTAATATAAATAAAAGGTTTATGTTTTTTTCGTGTTTTAGGATTATTAATTATTAGATAATTATTAGGTACGACTTAAGAAATTTACTACTGAGGGCAATGAGGTTTTACCAATAGATACGTCATACTAATTAAATAACCGGCCAAGTGCGAGTTGGGTTCGCGCATTGAGGCGTAACCCCACAAAATTCAATAACAAAATTACCAGCTATAACTTGGTAATGAACAGAAGCTTGTTACCGATTCGCACTTGGCAATTTTTTATTTTATTTTAGAGTGTGTACTATAATCATTTTTTTTTAATGAACTGTGACAATAACTCATATTTATTGAAATTTGAAGTTTGGTTTGAACGTCGGTCACCTTGTAGTGATATAAAAAAATTATGAATAAGTTTTTTGGAAAGCAGTGGACAAGGCTAGCACAGGACCAGAAAAGATGGCGCGCTGAAGATATACCCAGCAGTGGGTGGAGAATGTTTGATGATGATGATAAAGTTTTTTGGATTTTAGATTTTTGTCCCAAGCCGCCTGCCAAGCGTGGGGATTATGGCAACACCCTTCTTTAAGAGGGAGGCCTTTGTCCAGCAGTGGACGTTAAATGGCTGCTGATGTGATGTGTGTGTGTGCGAGAAGATTTTTGGAATTATGTAGAAAACTGAATAAAATACCAATTGAATCGATTCATTATCATCATCATCATCATCAGCCAGAAGACATCCACTGCTGAACATAGGCCTCCCCCTTTAACCTCCACACTGAAAGACAGCCTGCCTTTTGCATCCACTGGATGCCCGCAACTCTCAAAATGTCGTCGGTCTATCTAGTGGGAGGCCTCCCTACGCTGCGTCTTCCGGAATTGAATCGATTGGATCAATTGAATCAATCGAATCGATTGAATCGATTGATTTAGAGTTAGTGTGAAATTTTGTTGCTAATTCCTAAATTCCTATTCAGCCTGCATGCAGCCTTAATAAGGAAGTGCATCTCCTTAATAAGGCAGGTAGCGCCACCTGTCACGGCGCGTGCTCGCGTCTGCATCTCGAGTATGCACGTGTGGTCCAAACATAACCGACTAGAGACAAGACGAATCATTGAAGTTAAAAATAAAATAAAAAATAACATTTATTTAGAGCACAAAACAAATTACAAAAAAAAAATACAATGAAAGAGAGAAAAAATATATAAAAATTATATATAATATAATATATATAATATATATTTTGGTTTAGGAGAAGTAAGCGGCCATACAGACAGACAGACAGACAGACAGACGCGGAAAGCGATATATATAATATATATATAATTATGTATGGATATTATTTCGGTCAGAT
The DNA here is from genome assembly GCA_932305915.1 of Agriopis marginaria. Classification (NCBI taxonomy): domain Eukaryota; kingdom Metazoa; phylum Arthropoda; class Insecta; order Lepidoptera; family Geometridae; genus Agriopis; species Agriopis marginaria. The sequence continues at coordinate 23,761,134 of OW029914.1, read as the reverse complement.
TCTTTTTTTTTACGGAGTCTTGTGACCTTAGACACCACAAAGTGTTCGAAACGTCAGAAATTATAGTAATGTAAAATGTGTAACAGTGTCTAGTGTTAGAAGGCAAAAATATATCAAGTGAGTCAAAAACAACTGGAAAAGTATAACAATTTTTAATAAGTGTAGCAAATCACCATTAATCATAATCATCCATAGAATGTCCACTGCTGGACATAAGTAGACCACCATCGATCTCCATACTTTACATCAGGCTAGTAGGTGGTCAAACGCAACCCTTTTATTAAATATATATATTTTTTTATCTTTAAAAGGGCCGGTCGGAATCGGCCTGCATCCAGCGTTTTTCTCTGGTCCCTTTTGGTCGCCTGTCAAATTTTGCAATTTCATTATGTACTAATTGCAAATTAATTAATTTTATCGCACTGCCGGCACTTGGCTTGTGAGGTTAACCACCAATAGGCGGTTTTTTTAAATAGTAGATAGGCTTGCGTTTTGCCGCCATCTCGCCTGATGTTAAGTGACCATGCGGTCTACGATGGATCACGTTTGCCTAGAAGAAACCGATTCACTCTCGACTTGAAGACACCCAGATTGTAACTGACGGGGAAAACCCATTCAGGCAGCGAAATATTCTTATTAGAATACTCACTAAAATATTTTATCTTGTACCACACACTATGCACCGTACTACGCGACAAAAACTTAATTAGTTCTAGCAACACCACCTGCCGCTCGAGCTATGGACCATACGTATGGGTCCATGGCCTTTCTTAAGGTGACAACTCAACGTCAATTATCCATACTGTTATATAGGGCTACGCATATAGACTGTACTAAGCCGAAAGGAGGTCATTGTACTCATCATTATGAACAACTTTTACTATTTATTTTGTTTATTTTATTTTATTTGGAAAGCATACAGTGATAAATAACTAAATTACTGATACATTGAATAATTAAACACCATTTAGCAGTTTTCGCATATTGAAACAATTTTTGCGCATGGAGATGAAAAGAAAGATATTAATATTATGATAGAATAAAAACAAACCTGAAATAGATTAAAAAATCAGCTATACATTTTGTCGAGTGTCAATGACCGTTTTTATGGAACAGCTGATATTTTTTTTGTGAGTACAATGACCTCTTTTTGGCTTAGTACAGTCTATATGCGTAGCCCTGTATAACGGACTATTAGATTAGTGTACTCTAAGATTAGATTTTTTAGTTTTGTTTTCTGTATATTTATTTTTAAGTACCTACATTGTTTTAACATAATTTTTTTTTGTACGTTGATTTAATTTTAATTCATTTTTTATGTTTATTTTAATAACTTGTATAACTAATAAAATTTGCAAGTTGAAGTGGCAATGGGCAGGCCACATCGCTCGAAGAACCGATAGCCGATGGGGAAGAAAGGTTCTTGAGTGGAGACCATGAACCGGAAGACGCAGCGCAGGTAGGCCTCCCACTAGATAGACCGACGACATTGTGAGAGTCGCGGGCATCCGGTGGCTGGCTGTCGTTCAGTCTGGAGGTCTAATAGAGAGGCCCATGTTCAGCAGTGGACGTCTTCTGGCTGATGATGATGAACGAATAAATAACCGGAACTTAAAAGAAACGCTATGCCCAAATTCAAAGAAAAAATGTTGGAAAAGACCCTCATTGGTAGTGACAGCAACCTCCTTTGACTTAGATGTAATTTTTTATTTGATTTAATCAATGTAAAAACTCAAATTATTGTTTTTTTTTAATCCAATTGCTACCAACCTTCACAGATGTTCTCCATTCCAGAACCTTTCGGCCCCGTCGGCCATCTGTTCTACGTGCTAAGTGCTCTGCTCACTGCCACTTCAACTTGCTAATGCGGTGGGCTATTTCTACGGATCTCACAATTTCTGATTCGATCTCGAAGAGGTACCCCGAGCATAGCCCTCTCCATAGCTCGTTGTGGGACTTTGAGCTTGTTTATGAGGCTCATATAGAGACCAGGTTTCAGACAACGCCTCTTATAATATACATATAGATAGATTACGCAATGCATTACTTGATGTTTTTGACTTTTGATATAATCAATAGGTAAGTCAACTTAATTATTCAAACTCCTCTAATCTATGTTACTTAGAAACAACCCCAAGAAAAGCAACCTTTTTAAGCTAAATCAGCGAAAACTTTAAAAAGATCCCCTTTTTATATCTTTTATCTGGCAATCTCTCCGGAACGTCGAATTAATTAGAATTTTACCGCCTTTTGTTTACGAAAAATCTCCTCTTTTCTCCCCGACCTTAGATGAAAGAAACAATAGAGATGCGCCGATAGCGCCGAGAAATGGCAGCTTGTTAGCAACCAGGAAACCGTTGAAATTGGAACGCATAACGCGACATTGACAATTGCAAATAGTGAGACGAGTAAGGAAATATTTTTATCTCAGAATGTTTTTAAAGGTAGGGGGAGTAGTAGGTAGATAAGGTAGGTGGTTGTTATAAGGTTTATTTGCTAGGTTTGTGTTAGAATTTTGTAAAAAGCTACATCGACTAAAGAATCTTACTTTTAAGAGTCGATACTCAATACCACAAAAGCGATGGTGAGCGGTAAGTAGGTATAATTATGTGCGCTTTACAATGTGATGACACCCGGTTCGACCTCAGATCTGCACCAATGACTTATTTATTACCTAAATAAATTATGTCTCTCAAAAATACGGTGAAAGAAAACATCGTGAGGAAACCGGTATGCCCAAGAACATCAAAAGTTCAAAGACATGACATTCATTAACATGCACTGGGCCAGCATGGTGGATTAGGGCCCATCCTCTCTCTGAGAGATGGCCTGAGTCCCAGCAGTGGGAACATGATAGGCTGAAATGTTGATCGTGAATACGCGTCCAACATTGTTTTTTTGTTTTTGTGCGCGGGCGTCCGTCTCCGGGAGCGCACGCGTATTCCCTAATGAAGGAGCTCTAGTGGCTCCAAAACTGGTCGATTATCTCGACCGATAAAAAAATCGTTAGTGTGTGCCGTTTGGAATAACTTATAATGGTTTACCACCTTAAGACAAGATTATTTCAAAGTATAAAGCATAAGCGTCTAAGTACATTTGGGTAAAAATATCTAGATGGCGTATCTATGTTTATTTAGCATCTAAATCCTTAATTAAGTTAGCAGAGCATTCGACCATGACACTTGGTATATGGCTACCTTTTAAGGTCTTGTCCTGAAGATGGGTGGTATTTATCATTACTAAAATGTTTGTGAGGAACATGTGGACTGTTCGGCGAGTCAAACTATATGGGGAAACTCTAAGAATGGAATCCTGGCTGTAGGTATTCTCGTCGAAAAACAGAGGGATCGTATAGTTTAAGCTAACGAAACTCAGAAAAATATGGTTGCATTCACAGAAAAGAGAAGTAAATAGAACGGAAATGAGAAGGAAAATCTGTTACCAGGCATTATGACGGAACCTTGATTGAACATTCTTATTTAGATCAACGCGTCGAACTCCGCATCACAGTTGCTAACTGATTTCAAATGTCTGACGTTTCGTTTATATGGGTGCAACTGGCTACACCAAAATTTCTTACAAAAATGCCTTGACATCCGTTCTAATTTTAACAAAAAAAATCTTTTCTGTGGTTATATTATAAATCTACCTTTAGCATTCAAAACAGCTAGGCGTAGATGTATAGAAACTCTTTATTGTGTACACCATAAATAAAAATTACAAACGGATAGAAAACACTTGCGAGCTAGTGTCACAAGTGGCGGCCTTATCGCTTAAAGCGATTTCTTCTAGGCAACTATTGGAAGGAAAGAATTTACGTAACAGAATCGACGGGGGATGCTAAAACACTAAAAAACACTGCGTAAGGCCCCAGTAGACTCATAAACCCAGACAAAAAGCTTGTAAAAAGACACAGTACAGTTGATCTGATAAGTGCAATGATCACCTCTCCTTGGAGTCGGTTGATAACGTAATATCAGTGACAAAAGCAGTTGACAATCGTCCAGTAATTACCGTCTCACATTGGATCCAATTAATCCGGCTTTCCTTCTTTTGTGATTCCACGGGCGAGGCGTGCCGGCTTGCTACGATGAATTGTTAGAAAATATAGAAATGTTACATTCACATCACACATCATCAGTCCACTGCTGAGCAAAGACCTCCCCTTAGAGAGGGTTGGGCTGGACGTATGCCTACACCATCGATCTCCAAAAGAGCCGGTTGGCCTGCATCCAGCGTTTCCCTGTAGTATCTTATACGTCATCTGTCTATCTTGTGGGTGGAGGTCCTACGCTGCGCTTACCGGTCCGTGGTCTCCATTCGAGAACCTTTTGCCATTTCTTCTGCGTGATATGTGCCCTGCCCACTGCCACTTCAACTTGCTAATCCGGTAGGCTATGTCGGTGACTTTCGTTCGTCTACAGATCTCCTCATTTCTGATTCGATCTCGTAGAGAAACCCCGAGCATAGCCCTCTCCATAGCTCGTTGTGCGACTTTGAGCTTGTTTATGAGGCCCATAGTGAGAGACCACGTTTCAGTGCCATATGTCACCATAACACACACTGGTCGAAGACTTTCGTCTTAAGGCACTGATGTATTTTGGCAAAGAGGACGTTTCGAAGTTTACCGAACGCTGCCCAGCCGAGTTGGATTCGCCGATTGTCCTCTTTCTTCAAGTTGGACTTACCTATCATAAAAATATCACATTCTTCATAATTTATATGAAAGGCTACTCGTATGAAATTGCGGGTAACAGCTATTGTAGATATTATATTATGAACAAATGTCATATTTGTTTTGTAAATATATGTATAAATGATTAATTATCAATTGAACCGCAGCGCAACGTAAACACGACTCGCTACCCCCACATTACCCCTAACCCCTAATTAGCATCGCTAATTAGTAAGCGCTTACCTAATGGCCGCCTCATTGAGTGTCATTAACGAATCGATTCCTCTACGTATGCATGCTTTCATGTCGAGAGCGATCGTGGTACAACTCATAGGAGACCAATATACAGGGTTACGCATGTAGACTGTACTAAGCCGAAAGGAGGTTATTGTACTCACTATGAATAACGTTTACTATGGGACAAACCTAGAAATCGCGTTAAAAATCAGCTGTTCCATACATTTTGTCGAGTGAAAATCACCGGTTACTGTGGAACAGTTGTTTTTTTTACGATATAAGGGTTGGTCCCATCATAAAAGTTGTTCATAATGATGAGTATAATATTTTGTGAAAATATATTTGGTGTCTACAAACGTCGTTGGTCATATAATTTTACATAATAATACTTTCTATTAAATAAATAATACTCCAGGTTGACATACAGGAAGTAATTTTTATTTATTTGGTAGAAACAAATTTACATACTTAAAAATATGTTCTAGTAGAATTATTTTTCTATTCAGTTTTTATGCTTAAAAATGTATTTTTATCAAAATGAAAAATTTACTGAACATTTTGAAATACAATTTTCTTTATTAGTTCTGCTTAGATTTCACATAAATACATCCAATCGTTTTATATCTCCAAAAACATTGAAATTTGCGAGTAAGATACCTGCGCATCATTAGCTGCCTCATAATAGCTAAATAAATTGTGTTTTCCCTAAGCTTGTGCCTTGTACCACACGCCATAATCTTCTATTAGTCGGGAGGCTTTGCATCTCGTGATAATTTGAAGCTATTTCGTACATCAGAGGCGATTATTATCGATTCCAGTTGGATTATCTTCCAGTGGTGCGGTGAGAAGCCATTTACGGACCCCACTGCTGGGATTCAACCTATTTTAGTGTGGGAGAGAGTAGTAAGTAAGTTAGTCAATTATAGACATCAAATGACAGAAATAACAGCATCCCACAATTGTACTCAGAAAAACCTGTAAATGGAAAACAACACAAATGAGTTACAGAATACACCGGCCAAGTGCGAGTCGGGCTCGCGCATTGAGGTTTCCGTACCACCACAAAATTCAACCAGTTATTGTTCGGGCTTAACGCCTTCCCAAACAGTTGAAGCAATTGCTACGCAGTCACATAGTTAATATTTTGCTACAGTGACGCTCGAAATAACTTGGACAATAACACAATTATAACTTAGTAATAAACAGAAATTTGTCACGCACTTGGCCATTATTTATCTCTTGTTCTTCTTCTTCTTGTATTCGTATATTTCTTCTTATATTAGCTCTAATGCAAAAATGGTACAAGGTTCAAATACGTACAAGCATTAAACTTGCTATGATTATAGTACACACTCTATAAAGTACAACAACAAACAATAAAAATAATGGCCATATGTGAGTCGGTGACAAGTTTCTATTCATTACCAAGTTATATAACTGGTAATTTCGTTATTGAATTTTGTGGTGGTACGGTACCCTCAGTGCACGAGCCCGACTCGCATTTAGCCTGTTTATCGTTACGTATAACCCTGTGTAGATAGCAAGTTTTAGGAGAAATGGGCTATTCAAATGTTTTATTTCAATTGAAAAATGTAAGAGTTAGTTTTCCTAAAAACATATAGTACCTACATTCATTAAAATATTTATCCGAAAAAATCGTCGCATATATCCCGCACTGGGCGTCCACGGCTTTCAGTATTCAAAGAATTCAAAACGGCACAAAAAAAGAAAAAACCATTCGAATTTCAAACAATTAAAAACTCATTTCGAATGAAAGCGAGCAATTGCCGCGCGAATACGTTACGGATTTGAATTTTATTGTTTCTAGAACACGGTGTTCGCTTTTCGAAGTTTTTCGTTTGACGGCTATTATTGCGGTTTGGATTTAGAATTGTATTTTTTTTTGTTAATGGCCTGTAATAACGGTGGTTTACATGATTAAAAATTTTCATTTTGTAAAAAATCTTATTGTCTATTATACTAGTTGAATTCTGTGGTGTTACCACCACAGGATTCAATTCAATTTATGGTCATATGTAGTAACAACCGTTGCTTAAAAATGGGAAAACCTCCTCTTATGTTAGGCCTGGCCTACTCCGTTCTTTAGTTACAAATGAATTGGTTAAGAAGCTACAAGTAGCCGACTTGTCGGATCTGGCGCGCCCGCTGCCGCGCGATAGACAGAGATAACGCGACGAGAGCTACGCGATAGACAAAGAGGCAACTTCTAGGTTAATATAGCTGTTGGGCTTGTGGATGGTCTGATTTGGGGATCTGACCTCCCATTCAGCAAGCCCAGGGAAGACAACGGCGTGGTGTGGCCTACGCCGTTGTAAAGGAAAGGAACGGAAATGAAATGCCCTGAGCATTTCCCGGGAACGTTGCTTCAGGCAGTGTGCTAGGAGGATACCGGTGTGTTCCTGTGGAGATCCCGGTACCCTCCGTCTGGCACAGAGGTGGGCCACCGAGGGGGTTTTAGTGGGAGCAATCTCACATAACCCAGCTTCACCCCAATGCAGCTTGGTATCTTTTGAAGATTTCCCCCCCGTCAATAAAAAAACGTAAGTTATTGTATAGTAGCAAGAGTCGCTACTTATTTAAATGATTTTGCGGAGTGAATCTTCTGTACTTATACTAGTATGTTGTATTCTGTAACATAGTGTCCGTCAAAAGGGTTTGACTGCGGGCTAACAAGTGTGCGGGGGGAGGTGCAACGCGAGCCCAAACCGCTGACGCCAACCTTACCCCCACATCCGGCATAATAAATCTAGCACATCTCTAAAATAGACAAAGAACCCATGCAGGCCACAGTTTATCTCCCTAACTTATTTAGCTCCACTTAGCTTAGTTATAACTTAGAACAAAGCTTGCCTAGACCCGTAGTCTGAGATTTCAATGCTTAGTTGGGAAGGGGGGTGTTTTAACTTTAGCTTGAAGCGAAATATAAATGCAATTAAGTTAAAGTTAAAATAGTAATGACGTTAGTTTTAAGTGAGATATGTTTATAAATTCGTTAAAGTTTTTAGTAAAAATTCTTCATTGGTCAAGTTAATTTTTGAGTTTTTTTATTGTAAGGTCTTTTTTAGATGGCATACAAGCAGGCAGGCTGCCAGATGGTAAGTAGTCACCGTCGCCTCAACATCGCATATCATCATCATCATAGTCTGTCTTTTTAACAGTGCACTGCTGGACTTTTAGCCTACCCCGAAAGGGTGATTGGGCCATATCCACCACGCTGGCCCAGTGCGGATTGGTGGATTCACATACGCCATTGAATTCCTTCTCCGTACGTATGCAGGTTTCCCCACGATGTTTTCCTTCACCGAAAAGCCAGTGATATGAAAATCCGTACATAAGCTCCAAAGAGCTCATTGGTACGGGCCCGGGATTTGAACCTGCGACCTCACGGTTTCAAGTCTAGCGGTCTCCCAAATGGGCTACCATGGCTTAATCGACATCGCAAATACATCTATTACTCGATATTCTAGTCCCCGTATTTATAAGCGCAACTCGTGATCTCGCAAACAGGCGGCCACTGAGCTTCTTTGTGACCTGTGGCATATATTTTTACCTGAAAACGGTTTTTTAGGCGAAGCTTATCTAACAAACGGTTCACCTAAACTAAAAATTACGTATCAAACATAACTTTAATAAAAAAAAAACTATGCAATGATTTCTCAATACAGGGCTACGTATATATACTGTAATTAAGCCGAAAGGGGGTCATTGTTCTCATTTTTATGAACAACTATTAATATGGGGCCAAACCTAAAATCGCAAAAAAAATCTGCTGTTCCATACATTTTGTCGAATGTCAACGACCGTTTTTTATGGAACAGCTGATTTTTTTGGCGATTTCAGGTATGGTCCCATAGTAAAAGTTGTTCATAATGATGAGTACAATGACCTCCTTCCGGCTTTTTACAGTCTATATGCATACACCTGTATAAATACACTCTTATAAGTACAAATTTTCAAACAAATAGGTTCACAATTGCGACACTATCAAACCCTTATCAGTATCCAATATCGCCACATTATCGGCTAAGTGTTCGTTCATAAATCAATCAATGCCTGAGATTGTTACCTTTATGGCCTGTTTTGTGGCCCTAGAGTCAAGTGTTACGGTCACTTGTTAGACTGGGAGCTAATGGTTTACTTTTTCATCACACTTTCATTACAAATACGAAAGATTTTGAATACGTATATGAATGAAATAGCCTTATGCAAATAGCTAGGGACTGGAATGCCTTGCTACAGTCAGTCTTCTGGACAGGGAAATCTTCAAAAGATACCCAGCTGCATTGGGGTGAAGACGGGTTATATGAGATTGCACCCACTAAAACCCCTCGGTGGCCGACCTCTGTGCCAGACGGAGGGTAACGGGATCTCCATAGGAACGCACCGGTATCCGCCTAGCACACTGCCTGAAGCTACGCTCTCGGGAAATGCTCAGGGCATTTCCGTTCCTTTCTTTTACAACGGCATGGGCCACACCGCGCCGTTGTCTTCCCTGGGCTTGCTGAATGGGAGGTCAAATTCCCAAATCTAACCACCCACAACCCCAAAGGCCCCCGTTTAAGGTTTAGTCGTGTTTTATGACAGGCAAGGGATACCGAACCAGTATTCTAAGACCCCGGCTCCAGGGATAGGCCAAACGTAGACCTATACGACATTTAAAATTACTACATTACATTTGAATGAGTGTTGTCCGTTAGTTACAATCTGGATGTCTTCAAGTCGAGAGTGAATCGGTTTCTTCTAGGCAAGCGGGCTCCATATATCGTAGACCACATCATCGTTTTACATCAGGCGGCCAAGCGCAAGCGGATCTATTACAAAAAAAACAGTTTGCCTTAAAAAAATATGTTAGAGCTCCCAGCCTAAATTCTAGTATTCACAATCTTTCGCAATTATGTAAAACATGATATTGTTTGATACACAACAAATTGCTTCATATAAGCAACAATAATTGTGTAAACACATATACCTGTAGATTTTTATTGTGCGAACTGCTAGTCTGTGGAATGCGCTGCCTGAATGGGTGTTCGCCGATAGTTACAATCTGGGTGTCTTCAAATCACGAGTGTATCTATTTCTCTACGCAAGCGTTCTCCGTCGTTGACCGCATCACCGCTTAACATTGCCCAGCGAGTGATCTTGTGAAGTTTGGTAGCGATCGGAACAATTTTTTTTCCTACTTTGTACAAGACCAAAAATTTATGTATACGGGGTGTAAGGGGAACACTCTCGAAGCCAAAAGAAGGTAATTGTACTCATCATTATGAACAACTTTTACGAAGGGACCAGCCCTGAAATCGCGAAAAAAATATCAGCTGTTCTATAGAAAACGGTCATTGACTCTCGACAAAATGTATGGAACAGCTGAATTTTTTTTTCGCGATTTCGGGGTTGATCCCATATTAAAAGTGGTTCATAATGATGAGTACAATAACCTTCTTTTGGCTTCGAGAGTGTTCCCCTTACATCCTGTATAAATTGAAAAATTCACAGAATAAGGATTGTTTGAACTTTCATCATAGAAAAAGTTAATTGTCACCTTAGTCAAAAGAAGTACATGTTCCTAACAAGGAGGTTGCTTCAAGGAGGTATATAACGCTGGTGAAACCGAAAGCGCAGTTATTGCTGTATAAATCACAAATATAAAGACAAAGGCAGCCAAGTCCAGCAAAGCAAGCAGTGTCGGTAATGTCCTACTTAACAATGACTTCCATTCAAAGCAACCAACCAACCTTAACTTAAGGGTAAGCTAACTTTAACAGGCATGAGCCTTAACTAAGTTTTAGTAAGTTAGTAATAACTTATATTGTTAGGTTGACTTGAGCCTCTGGATGCATTACAACGTAAAGCTGTAAGAATTGTCTGGATTGTAGAATGACCTCCGGATATTTCGGCGCATTTATATGCACCATGTTCACGGGAAAACAACTAACTTAACTAATGCTGACGTGTTTCTGGCTCACCGCATAAGCATTGCCATTCAGCGTGGTAATGCCAGCATGCTGGGTAGTGGCCCAACTGGTAGTGGGCTTGAGCATTTGGATTTTCTTTAGACCTTCAACGGTCTATGGGCAGTTTTACTGTATTTGTAGTGTTAGTTTTAGCTTGTTTTTTGTTAAGTTACTTAACTAACTTTCTAACTGACTTTGGCTTTTTTTAATAACTTTATTGAATATCCGTGATAGTTTAAACAGTGTTTTATTATTTTACAGTCCAGCCGCTAAAAAAATTTCACGTGCGTGTAATAGAATAGTTAACATCTGAATGAAAACTATTTTGTCCTATATTTTTGTGAAGTATACCTATATTGGCTACCAGCTACAATTAAACGTTTAAAAAGCTAGTAAAAGTGATCAGAATTTTCGTTCAGCTGTCCTTTTTTTTATACGTTTCCACCAAGGTTTCCACCATTTACAAAATAGTCCATTCGTTTCGTTTCTCATTATAAAAATCTATTTATTTTTCTCTTTGACGCAATAACTCGCTTTTCAAATGTTATGGCAAATGTCAGACGCATTTTACCACAGACTATTAAAAGTCTGCGCATTTTGCACACTTTTTGCAGTGAAGTGTTATATTATAGTGTTATAATCTATATTTTTCCAGAAGATATACTCGGCGCAATTTTCTACTGAAGCTAAAGAAATGTAATGCTATATCGAATTCCCAGACTAGCAAAAAGAATAGACACCTACGGACTAGGTATAAGGTCGTAGCTTTTATTTACTAGTTCTGCGAACCGTACACCTTTACCTGACTAAGTGCAACGTCTAGGGCTGCCATATACATAAAAAATAAACATTCCTGGAAACAAAAATTATATATAATTTAATAATTTGGTGAACACAAATTGTTTACGAACTTGGCCAGTAAATATTATTGTGTGTGCACTATATATTCTTGCTAAGTTTGATGCTAGCATATTATATTATTACCGTTTTGACACTACAGCAAATACAAAAATACGTTTAACAAAAAAGTTTGTTGTATGACGACACTCCTTAAGTTATTATTTTTTGACTTTGTTATTATTTCTTACTTATTCCGCCGTAACATTGCATATTCTGTGAAAATTTCAACTGGCTATCTATTACGGTTCGAAAGATACAGCCGTTAACAGGTAGGACGGACGGACAGATAGACAGTGAATGCTTAGTAATAGGGTCCTGTTTACACCCTTTTGGTATGGAACCCGAAAAAGAATAAAATATCGCCAACGCTAGAATTTTCTCAATGCGAACTACGGTCCAGTCATTAAACAAAATATGCCATCCAAGAAGTATCGGTTTCTGCAAGCGTGCTCCAACGTAGACCGCATCATTGCTTAACATCAGGCGAGATGGTGGTGAAACGCAAGCCTAATTATCTATACTATAATCTATACTAATATTATAAAGAGGAAAGATTTGATTGTTTGTTTGTTTATTTGCATTGAATAGGCTCCGAAACTACTGAACCGATTTGAAAAATTCTTTCACTGACGGGAAGCTACACTATCCCCGGGTGACATAGGCTATAATCTATACACGTGCGAAGCTGGGGCGGACCGCTAGTATTATATAAAGAGGAAATATTTTATTGTTTGTTTGTTTGCATTGAATAGGCTCCGAAACTACTGAACCGATTTGAAAAATTGTTTCACTGTTGAGAAGCTACACTAGGTATCCTCGGGTGACACAGGCTATATTTTTTTTTTAAAATAGGGATCCCTTCAATCACTCCAATAATGTTACCCAAGTTGTAATTTTTTTTTTTAATATTAAAAAGGCTAGGCTTGCGTTTGACCACCATCACGCCTGATGTTAGGCGATGATGCGGTCTACGTTGGAGCACGCTTGCTTAGAAGGAACCGATTCACTCGTGATTTGAAGACGCCCAGATTGTAACTATCGGGGAACACCCATTCAGGCAGCGAGTTTTACAGACTAGCAGTTAGCATAATAAATGTGGAATCAAAGCGCTTCGTACGGGTTTTCGGAATATCAACCATAAAGCGGTGACGATTTTTCGTGCCCGCTCTGGCAGTCCGATAGAAAAAAGACTTACAAAGCCGGGGTGCGTTGCTAGTTATAAATAAGTGGATAAAAAAATAAGCGCCAACTTTCGTGGTGCCAACCCTAGACTTGGAGTAACAGCACAGCAGCGGAACTCCACCCCGGTTTGTTTCACCCCTTCTCTCTTCCTTACCTACATCTATTTTATACGTACCTGCGTTTCTTAAGAGTTCATAACTAGCATTTGTAAAACTGCAACGCAAGTAGAAATCATTTTGTTTTGAGCTTAAAGTTTGATTTTGGTAAAGGAAAACGTGAAGGAATCATGGTATAGTAAGTTTCCACCGGAAGGGAGTTGGAAATTTATATTTTTTTACTGGCTTGATTGTTATTGACTATACCTACAGTAAAAAAAATATCGAATACATTTCGGAGGGGTGGGGAGGGGGTTTGCCATAATCCCCACGCTTCGCAGGTGGCTTGGGGATCGCAGGAGATTCCACAATTCAAGTAGGAGGATGCTGCTGCCCATCCTCTGGTAGTCACGCCGGCATCCAGTGGATGCAATAGGCAAGCTGTCGTTCAGTGTGAGGGTTAAAGGGAGAAGCCTATGTTCAGCAGTGGACGTCTTCTGGCTGATGATGATGATAACATTTCGGAGAGTGTGCATCGTATCTGCACGATCTAATTCCCTCCTGCCCATTTTTCTATCGGACTGCCAGAGCGGGCACGAAAAATTGCCACCGCTTTATGATTCATATTCCGAAAACCCGTACGAAGCGCTTTGATTCCACATTTATTGTGCGAACTGCTAGTCCGTGGAATGCGCTGCCTGAATGGGTATTCCCCGATGGTTACAATCTGGGTGTATTCACATCACGAGTGAATCAGTTCCTTCTTAGCAAGCTTGCTCCAACGTAGACCGCATCATCGGTTAACATCAGGCGAGATGGTAGTCAATCGTAAGCCTATTAAATATATTAAAAAAAAAAAAAAAAACTAACACTACAAAAACAGCTGGACTGCCCATATATCGTTGAAGCTGTAAAGATAATCCAAATGCTCAAGCCCACTATCAGTTGGCAGTGTACCCAGCATACTGGCAGCATTACCACGTCATGGCAATGCTTATGTGTTGTGCCCAAGGAAGTTACATCTAGGGTATATATAACGTCCTTGGTTGTGCCAGAAACAATCAAGCATTTTGGTCACGCCAGGCGCTCTGAAAGATTTTTGAAAAAAAAAGTGAGGTCAGTAGCTTTAGGTCCCAATGTGTTGACCCTAAACGGTTCAAATATGTAACATAATGAACTTTTTATTAGACAATCCAATGTATTATTAATTGTAAGCATATAAAACAAGGTATCACCGCATCACATTTATACTATTTTTGGATTTTTGGAATTTACTCTGACATTTGACAGACAAACGATAAAATACAAAGTCGATAAAGCCGTTCAGAATGTTATCCCGTATTTAAGATTAATCTTCTATATCAAACAGGTTTTCCATAAGATTTTTCTCATATCTCAGAGTAATAACGCTTAAGCAAATAAGCAGCTTGTTAGGAACTCAAATGGGATAAAGGCGTTCCAATATTGAGCGAGGTAAGAAAATGGGAATTCGGTACTTTTTTAATTCAATGGATTCCGTAGCAAAGTAACCCTAGTTCTTCTTTCCTAGTTCTTTAAAGATTTATCTACATCTCTGCTTTAGACATAACTTTTTTTTAAAATAAATAATAGGCGTTAATATAAATAATTAAATAATAAACGTTTGACCACCATCTCTCCTGATGTTAAGCGATGATGTGGTCTACGTTGGAGCACGCTTGCCTAGAAGAATCCTTACTGTTTTAACCCCATCTTTGTTTTCCGAGGAATATCCTTAATGTATACCACCGGTTCCCGGGTAGAGTAGGGTGGTTATGTGGTACTCTCTGCCGGAAGGGTGTTCTACCCACAAAAACTCTAGGGTGTTTCAGCCTGGTGCCCGATCACCTTAATTCTACCTCTTATTCTTATTCGAGATGGGAGGTGATAAGTCCTGCACTGACGTCCCGCTTGTATTGTGCATTTCCCCCTTACTAGCACCTACCCGAGCCAACCCAACTCCTTGAAATATCGGAGTGAGGCTCTGGGGCGATGGCACAGTTGCTCCAATGGTGTAGATGGTAGTGTAAGAAAATTTAATGATGATGAAAAGCAGTTTAGTGACGTAGGTAAGAGAGGCAACGTTGCCTCATGCAACCCGGTAGCGATTCTAGTTTCTTCTGTTGCTTCACAACGCCACAGTACATGCTCTACCTCATTTTCATAATCTCTATGAGCACTTGGTTATTGCGACGCGCGACCAAAATGCTGGCGTGTTTCTGGCACAACGAATAAGCATTGCCAATATTGCCATTCAGTGTGATAATGCTGCTAGCATGCTGGATACGCTGCCAATTGATAGTCAACTTGAGCATTTGGATTATATTTAGACCTTCATTATGTTTATATTATGTATATTATGTTTTTTTGGTGTTAGTGTTAGCTTGTACGCTTAGTTAATAAAGGCACTTGCCTAGTAAAACTTTTAAAGGTATCAATATATTTTATTGAAAACGTCACATCTAAATTTCTTACATCATGTCACAGGAGAATTCCTATCTGGCGGGATCTGACTCATGTTTCGATGATCCGCCTCGAGTAGGGATTGTTGACATGGATTCACCCGCGCCTGATTGCTACCTATAGGCCCCAATCCTACAAACTTTTTTTTTCACAAACATGAGATGAAACAACAACATACAACTCTTCTTCTTCTTCTTCTTCAAGTGCCTCTTCAGTACTGGAGATTGGCCGTCAGCTCAGCAAACTTCTCTCTTTGTTGTGCCAAGCGCAATAGTTGTTCAACGCTGGTTATGCTGGTCCACGCCCAGATGTTGCGTAGCCACGACTTTTTCCTTCTTCCAGCGCGTCAACTGTTAGATCAGACAAACAAAACAGACACGGTGAGCTGACGTAGCAGGTGCAAACGCATCTGGCGTAAATCAGACTTTATGATGCCTTTAGCCGAACGAGCCACCCAGCAGAGGACCTTGCCGTTCTTGTTTTTATCATCATCTTCATCAGCCAGAAGACGTTCACTGCAGACCATAGGCCTCCCCTAAGAACTCCACACTGAACGACAACCTGCCATTTGTATCCACTGAATGTCCTCGACTCTCGATGTTGTCGGTCCATCTAGTGGGAAGCCTACCTACGCTGCGTCTTCCGGTTCGTGGTCTCACGAACCTTTCTTTCACATCGGCTATTGGTTCGTTGAGCGATGTGGCTTACCCATAGCTATGTCGGTGACTCTGGTTCTTCGGCAAATATTCTCGTTTCGGATTATGTCACGCAAAGAAACATCGAGCATAGCTCTCTCTATTACCCGTTGTGCGTCTCTCAAAACGCCAGCAGTTAAGGACTATACGTCTCAGTACCATTTTTTATCATTGGCAACACACTGGTTAAAGAATCTTGTCCTTAGAAATATTGTGGTATAATATTGAAAAGTATAAATTAAAGCAAATAAATAATATTATGTATATCAGTTCCCATGTTGAAACAAAGGTCTAGCTGCAGTAGGACGGGAATGTTGTCCAGTGGGAAGCCAAGCTATTCGACAACTTTTTCTAAGAAAGTATCTGTTTGAGTGATTGTCTAGATAACAATTATCTACAGTTTCATGCTCGGAGTTTCTTTGCGCGATATGCAGAACGTGGATAATCGCCAAAGAACCATCGATATAGCTATTCTAATTTGCAAGTTGAAGTGGCAATGAGCAGGCCACATCGCTCGAAGAACCAATAACCGATGGGGAAGAAAGGTTCTTGAGTGGAGACCACGAACCGGAAGACGTAGCGTAGGTAGGCCTCCTACTAGATGGACCGACGATATCGTGAGAGTCGCAGACATCCAGTGGATGCAGATAGCAGGCTGTTGTTTAGTGTGGAATTCTAAAGAAGAGGCCTATTTTCAGCACTGGATATCTTCTGGCAGATGATGATGAACTAATATTTTTTGATGGTAATGTTATAACTTAGCTTTATCATGTATTGACCAATCTTAACTTTCTACTGAACCATTCCTGAATACAATGAATCGGTCACTCCGGTTAGTTCCCAGGCACGGTTCGTGAGCCGCTGGGAAAGTGTGAATATCTGTAATTATAGAAAATGACCAAAATAATTGTGGGGTTAGTTGCTATCAGCATATCTTATAATTGCTTTTGTTTCTTAGTATTGAATTAGGAATTATACTTCCTTACTCCGCTGACTTAGTGACCCAAAGTGGGTCCTCCGATACAGGAGAACGCCATCAATTCCGGTCTCGTGCTGTCTCTCGCCAATCAGCGACTTGTAGCTCGCGCAAGTCCGAATCTACGGCAAAATAAAAGTTTTGTTATATTTTTACTCTCGGTTTCTTTTTTGAGAGTTAATGGTGGGGCTGAAGCCAACATCGGCCCTGCTGAATCTGTATATAAAAAGAAACCCTATTTTTATTTTATTTTACAGTCAATGGAAAGATTAGTAATCCAGGGTCAAGTGGAAGGAAAGAGAGGTCGAGACAGATCCCCTACACGCTGGACGGACCTCATTAAGACAGCAACTAAGTCTACCATAACAGAGTGTTCACGTAATGCGACGAACCGAGTAAAATAGAGAAGCATTGCAAGATCAGTGATCACCGCCGAGAAGACTGACGACGTTGAAGACCCACCACATCTTACCGACCACGACCACTCTGCCAAGAGTCCGACTTAGTTCTGCCTTGGTCATGCCATAACTTGAGAACGACTTTACCGATTTCATTCATAGTTTTTTAAAGCTTGCTAACACTTTGTAGAAGATTCTTACGGAAAGAAAAATTAAGAAAATTACCCAGAAAATTGGAAAATATCATAAACTTAACAACGATTTTATGAAACCGCGGGGCGCAGCTAGTATAAATTTGATAACGCAATTATTAAATGAGTTTAAAGAGCGATGGTGGCTGAGCGGTAGCATGTGCGCTTTACAATTTAATGGCATCCGGTTCGACCTTCAGCCCTGCACCAATCATTTTATTTAGTGAATAAGATACTTCTTCACCATTCAGCTATTGCATAGAGCAAAAAAATCACGTAGCGCTAAGTCATGTAGATGCAGCCTAAATTTAATTTATTTCCAAAAACAATATAAGTACCTACATTAAAGATAAAAGTTCTCGAAAAACGTTATAAAACCAAATAAAAACTACTTTGGAACTCCACAACATCATTATAAACTTTGAAACAGTGAATTAGCTCCGAAATGTTCTAACTTAAGGGAAATGAAAACTTTTGTCGATTGTTCTGAGTTTAAAGTTTGTTTTAAAGGAAACTAAGCTATCTCTTTAGCACTTTGCTGTTAGAATTTCGAGGAACCCAAGTTACTCGGCTCAAGTTTTTTTTAAGCTACAATAATAATGTAAAAAGTCGGCTTAACAAAATACTACCTAACACTAACACTACAAAAACAGTTAGACTGCCCATAGACCATTAAAGATCTAAAGAGAGTCCAAATTCGAGACCAGTTAGCAGTGTACCCGGCATGGTGGCAGCATTACCATCTCGTCGCATTAACCAGGCGTTCTGAAAGATTTTTGAAAATGAGGTGAGCTCCCGGTCCCCGATGTCCCAATGTCTCGACCCCAAACGCCTCAAATATGTAACCCCTGCCGAGGTTAGCATATTTGCGTCGTTTGTGCTGATCTGCCGAATTGGCAGCCGCGCCAGCCCTACCTTGTATCTTAGGAAGATGTAATGGCGCCAAAGTATCAAAACAAGTCGTGTCCCATACAAGGGAACGACTCAACTTTCACGGAACAATTATTGAAAAAAGACTGACAACCACAAATTTGTCTTGCTTCAAATAGTTGTTTGTTTATTCCGTTTAATTTCATCGATATCTATCCAAAGGCGTATTCCTTTAAAATAATACAATTTCTTGCACCTAGATCAATACCAGCATCTTAGGACAAAACCCTGTCCTAATCTGTGCTCGAGCCATGAAAATACAATTTGCCTTATCGAGCCTGGCTTTTTGCCTAACTCCCTTTCGAGCAAAAACGATGCCCTTATCACTCTAACCGATCTAGATTTCATACTTTCCAATATCTGTTTTGAGATGGGACATTTGCGAATTTGCCGGATAATTGGGTGAGATTTTGACCGGACTATCGATTTGAAGGAACATGCTAACCTAAACTAGGATCAATCATTAATTTGCTCTGACAGCTGCATAAACATTGTAAAAATCGGAATATATGATCTCTGATGTCATGACACTCTTTCTTAAGCCATTTCATCGCTAAGCTTAGCTTTTGAGGGAGAAGTATATAATTATAAGCCAGCCAGCTATGTTTCACAGACTCCTCTGACGCCATACTACTTTCCCTCACATCATGGCATCGCCAAGCTTAGCCAAGCCTTTGGAGGGGGAAGTTTATGTAAGCGAGCCAGACATGCTGTCTCTCACTCCCAGCGATGACGCAAGCCGAGGTTCGTAGTCACCACTCTTACATTTGATCCCATAACACAAGTGTCAAAATTATTTTACTGCATACTAAGTTACTAAGTAATTAACTGTTTCTTGCCGCATTTTCTGCAATTTTTTCCTGCTAGATTACAATAAATCGATGTTTATTCATAGAGCGGTCTGTGTGTCAGTGTTTTAAAGCCATTTAATGACCTATGACCTAACATTTTATGAGGAAAAAGAATCAAGATATATGTGATCTTTAAAATACAATAGCACAACAAAGCTCATTAGTTATAAATAATTACTGTTGGTCATATTGGCATATTAAACAATCCGAAAATACATTGCGTTCATGCGTTGCGTTACCGGCATTGGACTCTTGAGAAATTTCTATCGATATTTTTTGCCGGATAATGTCCCATCCCTTTTATCGACCATTATGATATATCTGGAGACCTGCATTACCCAACTTTTCTAATAAAAGGGCAATATAGAAACAAACTTTAATTTGCACTCGAGAAATAGACTTTTCAAGCAATTCACTTCTAAATTGTGCAAAGTTGAAAGTAAACGTAAGTTGGTAGACGCGTCTTTCAAAGGGGTAAGGGTATTTTCCTAAAACCTAAAACGACGTAAGTTCAAATGATTTTCGTTGTATTTTAGACTATATTCGTTTGATATAAGAATGTGGGAGTAGATAGATTTGATGCAATACAATTTGATAGAAAAGTTTTTATAGGTTTTATCAGTGTGGAAGTTTTTGTTATAGGCTGCTATTGATTTAAGTATGTTTGCGTTTATATTCCCGTATAGTGCTCAATAAAGGAAAACGTTCAATAATATAAATCAACTTATGATTGGTTTATTACCAATCTTCTAGTCCAATCATCGATATGGAAAAATTGTCGCGATAACAAAGTTAAATTAGTTTTATGGAAATATTAAGTGACACCATTGTATATAGGGTTATACAGAACGAGTATACTAAGCCTAAAGAAGGTATATATACTCACATAGTACTCATTACTATAAACCACTTTTACTACGGGCACAGAATACTTAGTACAAACTACAAGTACAGGAGATTCACTCCGCAAAATCATTAAAGTAAGTAGCGACTCTTACTACTACACAATAAAGTGCAATTCAGGACTTGGAGCGCTTACTACCTACAGTTATATTAACCTAGAAGTTGCCTCTCTGTCTATATTTGCGTAACTCTTGTTGTGTTATCTCCGTCTATTGCGCGGCAGGTCCGACAAGTCGGGTACTTGTAGCTTCATATCTAAAGTGCGGAGTGCGCCACGTGGGCTACGGGGTCAACCGTGAATTCGCAACAAAAACAGCTGTTCCATAGAAAAAAATCAGTCACACGCAACAAAATGTATGGAGCAGCAAATTTTTTTCGCGATTTATGGGTTGGTATCATCGGCAGAGTTGTTCATATTGAAGAGTATAATGAACTCCTTTTGGCTTAGTACACCCTTTCCACGTTACTCTGTACCTATATGGATGTACATCGCGAGTATTCGCGAGTCCTACGTG
This sequence comes from Agriopis marginaria, assembly GCA_932305915.1. Taxonomy (NCBI): domain Eukaryota; kingdom Metazoa; phylum Arthropoda; class Insecta; order Lepidoptera; family Geometridae; genus Agriopis; species Agriopis marginaria. The sequence goes on along the minus strand of OW029914.1, from coordinate 23,740,133 downwards.
GTGAGTCTATGTTCTGTCTTAAGTTGGATCAAAGCTATGACTCATTTTTTTTTTTTCAGTTTAAAATGTCTTTTTTTGACATAAGATAATAAAATATTCAGCATAGTATAATTTCTATTGTGAGTTACATAATAGAAACGACATAATAATATGGGATTACGAATATTTATTTTGGCAAGAAAAGTATACAATTTGGAATCATAATAAACATACCTACATTAAAATAAAGACACAAACTTAAATATAATATTAAATTACACTAATCTAACGGATTCGACTATAGCGAGAGACCGGGGAGAGTGGCAAAAACAAAGGGAGGCCTATACCCAGCAGTAACTCGCTAAGGGCTAATGATGATGATGATAATGATAAATCTAACAACATATGATAATAATAATAATCAGTCTTCCGTTATTACCATACCAAATTCTTAAACACATTTCCGCATAAATGACCAGCGAGTATAACTGTTATCTAAGATTCATTCATGTATCCTCACTTCATTACGAACTTACCTGCAATGTCATAGAATTGGTCATTACAAATAGTACAGAGGTGACATTTTATTGCAGATGACATAAAGTTACCTACAGTATTTCAATATCAAATTCGCCCTGCTGTGAGACTGAATGAATTGAGCGATCTTCGCATATTATAAAAAAACTGTACCAAATTATAGGTTATCGGAACGTGGAACAATATATTTAAAATCAGGACTGTCCCGGCAGAATCGAGACGGGTGGCAACCCTGATTGTAAGTACTGTGTACTGTAACCGTAAGTATTATTGTAACTGTAAGAACTGTTCTGTAACTGTAAATCTTTATACGTATAACTCAATATATTGTAACTAATATTAGTAATAGCAGTAGGTACTTTTATTCTTTGTTTTTAGCTAATTTTGGGAGATATTTCCTTTGTAATAGATAGACGTGACCTATTAGCGAAGATTCTAAAATGTCCCAAACCGGCTAAAAATCTGAACCTTAGCCTTATAGCAATTAAGTTCTCGAAAATCTGTTTAAAATAAAATAGGGCCTAATAGTGACAGATGGGAGTCTTTACGAATTCTGGTTTTGCATTTTGATTCGTTTTAGCATGATATTAAAGTTCGTTTTCATGAGTAAATGAGTCATTTGCATTGGACGAGGCGTAGAATCTCATCGCAGTTTAATTAAACTCTATCTTTTTGATTGGGAGGGCTTATTGAGTGAGAAGTTGATGTCTTTCACGCCAATGACTGTCACGAGCGGCTGGTTTGAAATTTAAACGTATTTTTAGAGTTACTTAAATGAAACTCTTCAAAAATTAGACAGCCGGTAGGATTTGAACCTGCGCATACGAGTTTACGTCCCAAGTGCTCTTTCCGCCATCCTATGGTTGCTTTCCTGGCTGTCCCTATGCCAAATTTTTTGAATAGTATATTTTACAATTCAACCCGCACAGCGCTGGATACCGCTTGCTTTATTCACCTAGAGAGCCGTTCTCTTTCTATCACGTAGCTCTATCTTGCCTGACGTGGCACGTGTAAGCTAGGGTTGTCTTCTTGATATTTACACTAAATACTTGTTAGTATTTCCTTACCAGCTATGTAGCCATATAGTACCTACCTAATAATAAGTATATAGTATATACTTATTATAATAATAAGTATATAGTATATACTTATTATTAATAATTTGAATTTGAATTTATTACTGTTATTCTCCTTTAATTGGAATGACATTGATCCTGCACAAAAAAAAAACTAACGCTTATTCTGAATTTGTTTCAAATAACAATCATGCATTTTCCTTTATTTATACACCCGTAAGCACAACAGAATCTTTTATACGGATTATAAGATCGATTAGAAGTCATTGTTCGTTGCGAAAATGACAGAAAAGATGTTTAATTACGCGCGACGTGCCTAGCGTGCGAGCCGAGCAAGAGCCGAGTGGCCACTGCCCTGCGATACGCCTGCCCGAAAGAAGCGCTGGCCGAACGTATCTAAGCTGCGGAGTAACACCCCTGACACCAGTCTATTGTCGCTACTTTATTACGTTAGTTGTTCTTTGCCGTACCTAAAGGAGCATTAGTGCGTGCGTAATGCCTCTGTGAACGGCTGAATACACTTAAAGGGTTGTTCAGTTATTTGTGCACGTCTTATTTGCGCGAACGACTTTTGAGAATGAGAAGGATAAGTTGATGATTTGGAAATTATGTATTTCATCTCACAGAACTTTGGCAGCACAAATACCGCACGCCAAGTTGTATTTATTAGGATTCCGTACCCAAAGAGTGTGAACGGGACCCTATTAGTAAACCTACGCTGTCTGTCTGTATTACCCTTTGATAAATATAGTTTGGATCTGCCTTTAACTCTAGCTAGTACCGAGAGTCTGTCAATAACTGAAGGGTGTGAGGTAAACACGTATTGCACACACTGACATATTACTAGTTCTACAAATGCACACTTCAATATTGAGCGGCACACAACTGCAAATAATGTGCTGAAAATGTATACGAATGGACGACCCAGGTAGAGTGTAAGTGCTAAAGGGGAAACTGTGGTTTAACGCTTCAATTTATTTTTCTGAGGTCCTACCTTTTAAAGGCTGTATCTTTCGAACAGTAATAGATAGCCAATTGAAATATACACAAAATAAATGGAAGTAATATTACTGTGGATTTTCTGAGAAATAATAATCGTTTATTCCATTCTGTCCGACTATTTGTCCGATGATCGGACTGTTTGGACAAAAATATTCCAATCTGTCCGACTGGCCAGTCGGACAGATTGGACACGCAAATTTTGTTCCAAATAGTACTACTAAGAATATTACGATACAATCAATCTGAAAAGTAATTAGGTACTTTTTGTAGGATTATTATCTTTGAAGTAAGTACTTCACACCAACTACTTCTAACGAAATAATTAATATGAATCTATCGTAATTATCATTTGTATGTTATAATAAATTAAACTAAAAGGGGTAGGTAACTAAAAATACAACAAACGTTTTTTTTTACGAATTTTTGTTTTTGCTCTAGTGTAAAAATGGTAATATGTACAAGCGTCAAACTTAGCATGATTATAGTACACACTCTAAAGTAAAACAACAAATAATAAATACTGGCCAATAGCAAGTCGGTGAGAAAGGTCTGTTCACCGCCAGTTCGCGGCGGCGCGGTTGCTTTTGACCGTCTGGGCGTGCACTACAAAAACTGTTAACTGCCCATGGACCGTTGAAGGTCTAAAGACAATCCAAATGCTCAAGCCCACTATCAGTTGGCAGCATACCCAGCATGCTGGCGGCATTACCACACTGAATGCCAATGCTTATGCGTTGAGCCAGAAACATGCTAGCTTTTGGTCACGCGTCGCATTAACCAGGCGCTCTGAAAGATTTTTGGAAATGAGATGAGCTCTCAGTCCCCAAGAGCTCAATGTTTCGACCCCAAACGCCTCAAATATGTAACCACTGCCGAGGCATATTTGCACCGCTTGTGCTGCTCTGCCGAATTGGCAACCGCACCAGCTCTACCTTGTGTCTCAGGAAGATGTGACGGCGCCAAAGTATCAACACAAGTCGCGTCCCATACAAAGGGCCGCCCCAACTTCCAATATTCATTGCTTCTATAATATGAAGTTAGGCAGATCAGCGTATCGTCCGTGGAAACATCGGCTTTCCTATTACACATACATTTCCCGATTTTAATAATGCAATACTACTGAAACATTCATGTTCTCAAGAATACTCTACAAAATGTATTTTAAACTTTGTTGCTCTAGAATTAGCGCGCTCCGCTTAATATCGAGATGTAGATATACTGGAAAAGAAAATAATTATTTTTAGAAAGAAAAAGAAAACAACTTCAAGACTAGGAAGTAAAATCCTTAGTCTGAACTAAGGATTTGTTGCTGATGAACCTCTTAGCACGTTTCTCAATGGACTCCAAAGCTCCAAGCTGACATATAAAATCCAAAATAAATTTTACAACTGTTAAAATAGGGATTGAAAGTCCTTATCAAAACTTTTGCTAAAAGGAATTACAAACCAAAACGTCATCTGTCAATCGTCTGTGTATATATTTTTGGTTTTTGTTGGGTTTGTTTCAAAAAGCGCTGAATGAATTTCGATAAAATTTATATGGGAGTGGGACTACTTCTGAAATATGCACTACTTCTGAATTCATAATTGGCGGCGTAATCGCGTAACAAACATGCAAAAAGCATACAGTCGAATTGATCACCTCCTTCTTTCGTCGGTTAAAAAGTTTGTTAAAATAGTCGCACAACTGTCAGCAGTCTCATTTGCGACTATTGTTTTTTTGACAGCGACGATTGCAAATGGGTAGTACTGTAAAAGTCTTGGGTGTGGGACAATGTATTTGTCCCACAAGTTAACGTTGAAAGCCAACTATGTACCACCGACATGACAGCTACGACCACTCTAAAAAAAATTACCGAGTAAAAAGAGAAAAGTTCTGTCAATATACGAAAAAAAAATAGGAAAAATGCCACTTCCAGTATGTAAATTCTAACTCTACGAATAAAAATCCTAAGTTTCAATTTCCAACTCGCGAACTCTGAGTTTGAGCAGGTAAGTTCTTATTTGCCTAAGTTTCGCGCAACTTCGAGATTAACTATGAAACTGTCAGTTAAATTTACCATTTGTATTTATGGTGGATATTCTTACAAACTCTTCGTATCTTTTAAGTTCTTAGTACCTCATCGTCGGACTTACAAGCGATAAAAAGGTTTTTTTTTTGGCGTGGAAATAATGTTAATTTTACAACAACAAAAAAATACCTGCTTAGAGATAAATATGATAATGCTTTAAAGAGTTTCGGCCAGTGTGTGTTGCCAGTGATGACATACGGCACTGAAACGTAGTCTCTCAATTTGGGCTTCATAAACAAGCTCAAAGCCGCACAACGAGCTATGCTTGGCGTTTCTCTACGAGATCGAATCAGAAATGAGGAGATACGTAGACGAACGAAAGTTACCGACATAGCCCACCGGATTAGCAAGTTGAAGTGGCAGTGGGCAGGGCACTTAGCACGCAGAACAGATGGCCAACGGGGCCGAAAGGTTCTTGAATGGAGACCAAAAAATCATACATACAAATATTTATAGCTAAACTACGTTACGTCACTTCTTAATATCTTCAAATCTGAAGCAATAAACTACACATATTTAAGTAACCACACCTAAAAAGTCATCAAAAACTACTTAATTCCGAGAATTCATTGTGTTTAAGTATTTCCATTTAAAATTGTAATTAATATCGCAATAAAGTATACTAATTCAATATCGTGGGTGTTGCTAAATGGGCGTTTAGTAATTTTGCACACAAATATTATGGAAATTTAAAGTTTTATACTTATACTTGGACCAACTTTTATTTAGCTCTGACAGATGTGTTTTTTGTGGAAACTGGACAAGTGTGTGTACCTATTAGGAGTCGCACCCTCAGGGTTCCGTAATTACTTAAAACTTAACAACTTTCGGATTTTTTCTTTTATTTATGTGCTGAGAGACCTTATTTTTTGCCAAATTAATTCATTATTCTAGGTCAATGGAAAGTACCCTATATTATGATTCCCTTGTGAAAGTGAAATCGCAAAATATATAATAAATATAATATCGAAAATATGCGACATAAACAGCCATATCTTTTGATCGCGTTGACTTACAAGTTAAATTTTTTCACAGCTGAAAGAAACTGTAGTATTACCCTACCCTAGTATCTTTATCTCTTTTCTACATAGTATAAATTGAAGTCGCTTTCCGCGTCTGTCTGTCTGTATGTCTGTATGGCCGCTAACTCCTCCTAAACAACGCAACGAATTATGATGCGGTTTTTACCATTAGTTAGATACGTTTTCAAGGAAGGTTTATATATATAAATAGCGACCCGCCCCGGCTTCGCACGTAAATTTCACCCGTGCGAAGCCGGGCGGGCGGGTCGCTAGTTTGATATAAATTTCAATTTGATACCTTAACGCGTTCTTGAGAAAAGGCGTTTTGACAGACGGACAGACGGACAACAAAGTGATCCTATAAGCGTTCCTTTTTTTCCTTATGAGGTACGGAATCCTAAAAAAATACTTCACGGGAAGTGGGTAAAATTAAATAATCGGGATTCATCCCTAAAATTTTCACTCTTACGGGTAGAATAATTTATTTTTATATGGAACCACCTTATACAGGGTTATGCATATAGACTGTACTAAGCCGAAAAGTGGTCATACTGGTCATTGTACTCATCATTATGTTTTTTTTTAAACATGGTACCAGCCCTGAAATCGCGAAAAAAATATCAGCTGTTCGATAGAAAACCGTTATAAGCACACGACAGTTGATGTATGGAATAGCTGAAATTTTTTTAGCTATTTCAGGGTTGGTCCCGTAGTAAAAGTTGTTCATAATGATAAGTACAATGACCTCCTTTTTTGCAGACCTAAGTGAAACGTATCTACCTTATTTTATATACGTAACATCATTGGTTGTCACTTGACAAATAAAAAGATCAAGCATTCCAAAAAGGCCAACCATAATAGATTGAAGAAACTATTTGAAAATTTAAAAAAAGAACAAGGCGTTTTGAATTCAAGTAGCAGGGTTGTCGAACAAAAAACACAGGTTGTTAACGCAGCTAGTGGGGCAGGTAGGTCAAGGACCAAAGAAACAGGTTGTAAGACTGCGGATACACTGTTATAATATAATAGCTTGTAGCGCACTTATGGGTATCTTTGACCAAAATAAAATAAATGGACGGGCCCGCGACTCTCACAATGTCGTCGATCTATCTAGTGGGAGGCCTACCTACGCTGCGTCTTCGGGTTCGTGGTCTCCACTCAAGATCCTTACTTCCCCATCGGTTATCGGTTCTTCGAGCGATGTGGCCTGCCCATTGCCACTTCAACTTGGAAATTTTAAACATTGACCTAATAATCTAATATCCGAGCATGTTTGAGACAATTCTGTGGGAAAAAAAAACGGGTATTCAAAAATTCAAATTAAACTGACATTGTGACCACGTCTTAATTTTTCGACCGCTTCGCTCGGCTATCCTAACGCGTGCCCGAAGATTCCCGACAATACCCGAAGATATTCGACAATGTCCGATGAGCACCTGTAAGTAATTGGTTAACCTTTCGACTTGATGGACTGGACTGATGGATAATAGAAATAGTTTCATGTAGGACTTTTAGCATTTTAGGGTTCAAAAGGGTAAAATGGGACCCACTACTAACGATGTCCGTCTGTCCGTCTGCCCGTCTGTCCGTCTACCCGTCTGTCCATCTGCCCGTTTGTCCATCTGCCCGTCTGTCCATCCTACCTTTAAACGGCTGTATTATTTGAACCGTAATAGATAGCCAGTTGAAATTTTCTTAGAATATAATACATATAATATAATATTACGGCGGATTACCTAAGAAATAATAAAAAAGTAAAAACGACAGCGACGAGTATACAACAAACGTATTTTTGTATTAGACCTAATGTAAAAACGGTAATACGTACAAGCGTCAAACTTGGCATGATTATAGTACACATTCTAAAGTATAACAGAAAATAATAAATAATGGCAAAGTATGAGAAAGTGACAGATTTCTGTTCATTACCAAGTTATAACTGGTAATTTCGTATAATTTTGAATTAAACGTTGATCGTCGAAACGTCGATAAAAGTTAGTCAACGTATTTTGCTACTTAGATGACCTCATCATTTCGTCTCACCAAATCGAATGCCACCATATTTTACAAGTTTTAAAGTAGTTTTTTTTTAAATTGACAATTATTGTATTTTGTGGTGGTACGGAACCTTCAGTGCGCGTGCCCGACCAAGACTTGCCTGGTTTTATTTCGCTCTTAAATTGAGATATTTAAGCAAATGTTGGATACTTCTCATTTTAATTGCATTTTTTGCAACGTCTAAAGCTCGAGTAATAACCAAGCTTAAAACTTTTATCATAAGACTTAGTATACATAACAAGTCGAAAGTATTTTTAAAATCATACCACACGATTCCCACGCATATGAAATCGTAAAAGGACAAAATGTATGAAAGACTTGTTTTGTTTATTTGCGCAAGAATAATTAGCTTGCAGTTTTAATTAACGACTGCTAATAATGAAAATATTTTTAAGAATATGCTTTTTAATTTGTAATTTTTTTAAGAACTGCACACTTCGATAAAAATTGGAGTTTACGGTCTTGACTTTTGGTGAAGTAATTAGTCTACCATACTAATTACTTCACCAAAAGTCAAGACCGTATCAATATTTCAATAAAACTTCAGTTTTTTTTTTAAATCCTTTCTTCTGAAGAGGATTTTGGCGTTCCACTTCTTGTACATTTGCCCGTGTCAAGTATTGAAATATTTTCAAGCTTTATCAGATATCATCAAACAAGTCATAGTTACAGAGTCAAGCAAAGTGGGCCACGGTTAAGTCAAAGTCATGTCCTAGTAAAGTTTTATTTATTTATAAATGATGACATTTTATTAAACACAATATTATTAGTCTAGAATACTATATGAATTTACATTTCAATTAAATAATATTAAACTATAAATAAAAAAAAAATAAAAAAAAAATTAAAAATTTATAAATAATAGGTTTGCCTTAGATCAATAGTATTTATATTCTCTTTGACCACCATCTCGCCTGATGTTAAGCGATGATGCGGTCTACGTTGGAGCACGCTTACCTAGAAGAAATCGATTCACTCGTGAATTGAAGACACCCAGATTTTAACCATCGGAGAACACCCATTTAGGCAGTGCATTCCACAGACTAGCAGTTGGTGGACAAGTGGTAGAGTCTTTGCGTAACCCAATAGACTGTACGAAGCCGAAAGGAGGTAATTGTACCTACTCATCATTATGAACAACTTTTACTAAAATTTTACAAAACCTGAAATCGCGAAAAAAATATCAGCTGTTCCATAGAAAACGGCCATTGACACTCGACATTGAGAATTGAACATATGATTTTTTTTTCGAGATTTTAAGTTTGGTCCCATAGTAAAATTTGTTCACAATGATGAGTACAATGACCTCCTTTCAGCTTGGTACAGTCTATATGCGTAACCTTGTATATTTTAAAAGTTATTATTATGTCTCTAACGCACATTTTGAAAGATATTTTAAATCCATGACACATGTGCATTCCATATTTCCACGTTAAATTTTTTATTGCTTTCGAGTGACGGACAGACGGACAGACGGCTCTATATAGTGAGCAATAAAATTATTATATTGTAAACAATTTGGGTGGTCGGATATATTTGGTTTTCTTTTGATTTCGTAGAATTTTTGGATAATTTTTTATTTTATTTTATACATCCTATGTTTTGTCTGTATTTGAGCTCACCTTCGGCCTGATTCTAAGCTACTTGAATTTTTTTCTGTCCCTTTCACACTTGGCTGTATCACCATCATGCCTGTCCTGCGAAAAAGTAACTGACACAATGAGCTACTTTCTGCATTTACATTATAGCGATTATATTTCTTTTGATTTTTTACCGACGAAATGAGGAGGTTATCAATTCGACTGTATGTTTTTTTTTTGTATGTTTGTTACGCGATTACTCCGCTAATTATGAATCGATTTTGATGATTCTTTTTTTGTTTGGTATGTCATACTTTACAAGTGGTCTCGAATAAATCATCGGGCAATGCAGGTTGAAATTTTATGGGAAAATCAACGTGTACAAATTCGCAGGCAAAAGCTAGTAGTCTTTATTAGAAACCTATAAACCCACTAAAAGTATATAAACTTCCACAATGATGGAGTAAGTATCTATGGGACTTGAAGAGGTGGTCGTAGGCGACACGTGGGTGATAAGGTTAACCAAAACGCGAGGGTCGTCTACTTGATAGAAAGTAGGTAAGTAAACACATAGTGTCATCTTCTTATAATAATTTATCTTTCTCCACGTGCTAATAATATAAATAAACTTCCGCTCATGTTTTTTTTTTTTTTTTCTTACCGATATTTGGTCCATTGTGTTTTATAATACGTGATAAGTCCCAATAAACATTTAGAACATGTGTTCAAATCGCAATTTTTTTTATTTTGTTTTAGCGCGAGTTAGTCCGCCTTTGACCACCAACTCGCTACTTACTACTATTATAATGTACTTCATTCTACGCATGTTTTTATTTTAACTTTCAGCGTTGCAGAGAAATCTTTTGCATTATGGACACTACAGCGACAACTTAACAATAACATGTATTATTATTTTTTTGTTTTTATTGTTATTTTGTTGTTTTTGTTCTGTAATATTGATGTTGTAGTGTTTTGTGCACAAAATAAATGTTTTCTCTTTCTGTCTTTCTTTCATATGGTATGTAATTTTTTTTTGTTGCAAATATAATGATTTATATACTGCCGTCCATTATCTATAATGCCGTTAAGCCTCAAAACTAAGTTTCAAGATATCAGCAAAAAACGCGGTAGAATTTTAAAATTGTTGCCACTTTAAAACCATTAGACATATACGAGATTTATTGATATTAATATATTGCCTTTTAGTCGTACTTTCAAATAGATATACTTCAAAATTAAAGAATCTATGTTATAATAGGTAAAATTCATTTTTTTAGTTATAGCTATGCTTTAAATTTGGATTAACACTTTAAATCAAACGCTTAAATGCGGCTAAGTACACCTTAACGACATTTTAGTGTAGTATTAGTAGGTAACTGAATACTGAAATGCATGTATCATAAATTTAACTGATTTTACTTAACTAAAATGCCGTTTAGAATGGTAACGGCAATATAGCTACGCATTACAACTTCCTTTGTGATGATCTGTCCATAGCTAAATAGCCGTTAATGAATTTTAGCCGCAATTTTGACAAGAATTATGGAAAAATTAATTTGAAACTTTTTTTTAACTTAACTATAATGTGGTTAAATATTTAACATCTTTACATAGCCACTTTTTAGCTAAGCATTTACTACTTAATAATTGAGATTATCATTTAAATTAAAGTTAACTTCTAAAATCAAACCATGCAAATATTCTACAAAAGATGTTTTAATCAATATTTTTTTCCTATTCTGCTATACTTACCCATAACTGTTTCGGTTATAGAGAAAATAAACCTTACAAAATAATAAGGATTGTACTTTATATACTTCGATAACTCTAGGTATCAATGAGATCACAATTAAGTAAGCTAAGATACTAAACAAAACTATATATGCATAAAATCACAAGCAGTTTTACTAAATTCAAATTCTTATAATAAATTATGTACCTACTTACTCGTAGATATGTATCACACATAACAAACAAACAAAATAAAATATATACTTTACAATAAAATTATAAATTTTCGCGATTTTCATGTTTTAAATGTTTGTGTATTAATAGAGGAGTGACGGGTGAGGTAAGGACTTCGCTAAAAGATACTCTATCAATACGATGTCTACCCCTTATTCTTTTTTAAATAATAAGAGCGGCAAACAAGCATGCTGTAAGCATGATTGTAAGCAGAAACCGCCGCCTATGGACACCTGCAACACTAGCGGTGTTGATGGTGCTTTGCCAGCCCGGAGAGGTAGTTGTATAACCTCTTTTTGAAATGCTTCATTTGGAAGACCATTGCGGCAAGGATATTCCACACCTTGCAGGTCCCCGGAATAAATAAGTGAAAGAATCGGACGGTGTGAGATTTCCAGTTTTGCAATATATAGGGGTGAGCTTTTTGACGGTGTCGGGATGTGCGGTAGTGGAAGTCTGATGCATGAATAAGATCCAAAACCCCTTCAGAGCATTCCTCGAAAAACAAACGCTAAAAGATGCAGAGGGAACCATCATAAGAATCTCCACATCCCAGGAGACCCTATGCAATAAGCTAAAGCCAGAAACACATGGACCTGACTCTCTTTTCTTGTATGCCACTGACCAGTACGAAGTAAATAGAATCATTACAGATTTAAAAACAGACAGTGCTCCAGGAATTGACTCGTTTACTCCTACTCTGCTAAAGCAGATTCGTTTCGCCATTGTCGAACCAATAGCACATATATGCAATTTAAGCATTGAATCTGGCGAATTTCCTGATTGCTGGAAGACGGCAGTTGTCTGTGCTATACATAAAAGCGGGACCAAAGATAAGGTGGATAACTATAGGCCGATCTCACTACTCCCAGTATTATCCAAAATACTAGAAAAACTGGTAAATAAACGTCTGGTTGACTATATGGAAAAACACAAATTGCTCTCTGACCGACAGTTTGGTTTTAGACGCGGAAGGTCCACAGAGGATGCTGTCGAACTGCTGACGTCCACAATAGCAGGACATATGGACAAAGGCAATAGGTGCTTGGGAGTATTCCTCGACCTCGCTAAGGCATTTGACACAATTTCAATCTCAATGCTATTAAAGAAATTAGAATGCCTGGGCGTTCGAGGAATTGCTCTCAAATGGTTCTCTAGCTACCTCAGTAATAGACGCCAACGCCTCAAAATAGGCAAACACTTGAGTGAAGAGCAGAATGTTTCCTTTGGTGTTCCCCAGGGTAGCATTCTCTCTCCCACCTTGTTTACTATCTATATTAATGATATCCTGCGTCTGGACATTGCAAATGCGGAGCTCATCTGCTACGCGGATGACACAGTGGCAATATTTCATGGAAAAACCTGGCAAGAGGCAATCTCGGCAGTAGAAGCAGGTATGTCGCTCATCTCCCACTGGCTCGATTGTAACCTGCTGACGCTCAATGTGAAAAAAACCAACCTCATTGGTTTCCACATCAATCGTGCTACTGAACTTAAAATTGAACACATAAAGCTACATCGAAACTCTTGCATAGGTACGCTCTCCAGTTCTTCTAATGTAATGTACAGCTGCGCTTGTCAGCACATCAGCAGGGTACCATCTATCAAATACTTGGGAGTAATTATAGATCAAAATCTTACATTTGAACCTCACATAACTGCCCTCTCGAAGAGAGCCCGCAAGTTAATATACCTCATGAAGACTCTTAGAGCAGCAGCAGACATTGAAGTCAGAAAATTGGTTTATACATCGCTATGCCAATCCCTAATGCAGTATTGCATAGGGGTGTGGGGGGGTGCAGCTAAATCATTTATGATTGACCTTGAACGAGCTCAAAGAGCGGTTTTAAAGGTTATGACTGGGAGGCCACGCCGTTACTCTACTCAACAACTGTATCAGGAGACTGAAGTCCTCAGCGTAAGACAGCTATTTCTGATGAGATCGGTAGCGAAATCACATATATATACCCAGGAGCCACAAAAGAGACTAGCAAGGCCAAAACTAAGAAAACTGCCAAAAGTGAGAACTGTATTTGCCTCTCGACTACCGCCATACATTCACCTTTTTGCCTACAACGCCATTTGCAAATCATGTGATCTCCATGATTGCTCGCATAGACAGGCGCGAATAAAGGTAAAAAACTGGCTGGTTACCAAATCGTATGAGGAAACAGAAGCTCTGGTTAAGGTTTTTGATCTTTAAGTAGTATTACATCCTCTTTGCTCAATTATACAACGCACGCACGCACACACATACACCCACACACAAACATATACACACACACACACACACACACACACAACACTAATGAATGTCACACAAACGTAACATTCACGTACGCACCCCTACTTACACTTAATGCAATTTTTTTAATTAATTTCTTTGCACTCACACTATGTCTCTTTAATATTTCATCTGTTGATCGTTAATGTTTCATATAATGTAAATAATATGTCTATAAACACGTTTCGCGCATAAACCATTTTTTGTAATCCGTTGGAACCGGGCCACCAAGATACAGGCATCGCCTAGTTTGGGGCCCACTGGAATAACACACTATGTAACAGAAATTTTAGTAAACTGTAACTTAGCTTTGTTTAAATAATAACGTAAGGTACTTGTATAATATGTTCTAATTCTGTAACACATAGGAAATGTATTTTTATGGAATAAATTATTTATTATTATTATTATTATTATTATCATCTTTTCGGAGGCTAAGTGGATCCAGCTTGCTTGGGAGCGTTAACAATTGTAGTGGCTCGCCTCTGTAGGGAGTCAAGAGGCTGCAGCTGGTATTCCGGTGCGCCATTCCAGAGATGGGAGCAATACTCCACGTGGGGCCGTACTTGTGCTTCATAAAGAAGAAGCCGCTGACCGGTGTGAAGTATCGCTTCACTCTATTAGGCACACCTAGCTTCTTGGAAGCGAGTTTAGCTTTGGCCTCTAAGTGACCCCGAAACTGGACCTCACTAGAAATGTTAACGCCGAGGATCTCCAAGTTCTTTAAAATGTTCAAGGGAATGCTCTGGAACCGCGTATCTGCACCAAATGGATGATTTTTCTGGTGAAATTACTTCTTTACACGTCAAATCTATATGTCTCTCTGACATATTTTATGTCATAGGGAACATTTTTTGTTATGTATTTATATGTATCAGTCATGTGATAGGAGTTATAAGTTGTTTGTGTTTCACAAAAAATGCCAAAAATGGGTCCTGTCATGGAATACGGCTGCGCATATAATTCATTAATTAATTAGTTTTAAAAACTCTACGATTTAAATACTCACACACTAACTTGGAAATAAAATAATGACTGCGTTGTATGCAGTATTTATCTAGTGTTAGTTGTCTGGTTAATGTTAGTCTAGTATGATGAAATGTCCAAAATGTGTAACGACTTAGAACCACGGCGTTGTTGGTGCCTATAAAAAAATTGCCTAGTGCCATGGCAAGGACATTGACAAGAATACTCCCCGACGCGACGTTTGCTTACTCGAAAACATTACTCGAAAAGCTGACCTTGTAGATACTAAGCTAGGTCTGAGGTCAATTAAAAGAAAGTCCTTCCAAAAGCACGCGAATGCGTGGGTATCGGCATGGCACGGGGTACCAGCAAATAACTGCATTTTAGTGCAGGAATGCTGCTTAACGTTTTTTTAGTGGAGGAAACGTACATAAATATTTTTGGATTCATCTGTGAATTTCCATTGATGGCTAGTGAGAGTAGTAAATTATATAATAAAATCAGGCGAATACTTGTCTAAAAAGCGGTTAAGTGACTTTAACGTTGTTTTTTAAGGAATTTCTATAATAATTACAATACAAAACTCAACTTAAAAGCAGTTAAAGCACTTTAACTATGTTTTAGGATACTAAACACAATTAACGGCTTTATAGGCAGGCAATAATTTGTTGATTATCAATATATTTATGTGGTTATGGGATTATAGCGGTTTTTTAGTTAAGTAATGATGGATAACGACTTAAATAGCGTGTAAAGTTGAAAAGAAATGTCACATAGCGGCATTTTCGCTATTTTTATTTCAGAAACTAAGACAGTTAGGGATGCGATTCTTAGACAGATCGATAGAGAATTTTGAACTCTATCCAACCATGTTTAAAAGTAAAAATTGACCACCTGTGGCTTAACGGCATTATAGATAGCGGACGGCAGTATACCCGAAAATATTGAATACAATTATTATATTATGTACCTACCTACCTATCTTAGTCGATCTTCCTTGTACCTATATACAAATTAAAATAAAATAAAAATTGAAATAGATAATTATACGCCGCCAAGGTTCTTGAATGGAGACCACGGACCGGCAAGCGCAGCGTAGGACGTCCACCCACAAGATGGACAGACGACCTAAAAGTGACCGCAGGGAAACGCTGGATGCAGGCCGCTTCCGGCCCATTTGGAGATCGATGGGGGAGGCCTATTTCCAGCAGTGGACGTCTTCTGGCTGATGATGATAGTTTATAACAGCGTAAAAATGATGAGAACTATTTCTTTATTTAAATTGTTTCCGAAATACATTCAGCATTAATGCGACACGTGACCCATCAAATCTTCTACCACAGACTGCATAATTGATTGACAACATAAAAACAAAAGTTATTCGATACTTTAGACATTAAAACTGATTGATGGGCGAACTTTGTCGTTAATGAATTCGGTTTATGGGCGTTTTAGGCTAATTTAAATAGCTGTTCTATTTTTAGGGTTACATTTTAAACGAAACGTTTAGCGTTTTGTTTCTTCGTGTTGTTGCTTAAAACTTTAATAGGCAATAATAAAAAGAAGGGGTAAAACATTTTTTAAATAATATAAACACGAATAGTAAAAACGAGCATACAAAATATATGATGATGATTTTTTTATTTTTTGATGATGTTTTTTTTGTAATGTATGTAAATATAAGTACTAGGAATCTAAATATAACTATTTAAAAAAGTTTGCCTTGTAAGAGCGCGTAATAATGTTTGCCGTCATGGTATACGAGTCAGTTTTACCAAGGATTCATAGACAGGAATCATCCTTGTTCGCGCCAATAAATGTTTCACATCAATAATAAGGAAGTACGGAACCCGTTACTTAAAAAACAAGTTACACCTTAACCCTAACTTCACCTTAAGAAGGTTCTTTATATCGTGTCTAATCTGCAGAAGTATTTAGTTTACGCGACTTTAAGATTTTGTTTTCGGCCGTTTTAATAAATTATGGATTTAAATTGTGAGTTAGTGTATTTATTTTATGTTCGTTTACAATTTATGGAGAGGAGAGAAATAATGACTTCATCATTCAAATGTTTTTTTTTTAAGTAAAAATTTCTTTAGGCACGTTGGGCACTTTATGGGAAGAAAAAGCTCTGAAATTGCGTGACAGATGTGTTGTATATTAAGAAGTTATCACTTTTTAATTTTTTTAAATATTTTAGTTTTTTTATGCCGTAGGTGGCGAAATTGCATCAGATGGGTCGCCTTATGGTTAACGCCGCCTAACATTCACCGTCGCCTACGTTTACTTGTAACACCAGAGGCATCATAAACCTGCGCGGAAGACGCGCGCGGGTCGCTCGTACGGACTTCCGGAGCGGAGACATACGTGAGGCGCTAGAACATCGTTTCACAGCGACGCGGAATGTTCCGTACGGGACTTGCCTCCGCGTAGATCCCGTCTCCCGTAGTACGGGCTCCCGGAGCGGAGACATACGTGAGGGGCTAGAACATCGTTTCACAGCGACACGGATTGTTCCGTACGGGACTTTTCTCCTTGTAGATCCCGTTTCCCGTAGTACGGGTGACCCGCACAGCTGTAAAACCAGCCTTAAGACTCTATTAACTCGCTCTTTGAAGAACCCCATGTTGTAGCGTCACGAAAACACCATGAAAGGTAGCTCATTCCACAGCTAGTGCCTGGGCATGGAAGTTGACTTCGACACCGACCTTCTTACTCCTCTTCCAAGAGAGGTAGAAAGATCGGCATGCAGGTCATTAGAGTGAGGCAGGTAGAACTGGCATAATGATGTCATTTAAAATTAAAATAATTTCCCAACAAACACCTGCCAGACAAATTGCCTAAGCAATAATGAATAAGGCTATGACAGACAGACAGACCGGACGCGTAGGCGACGGGTCATCGGTCAATAATTGCGACACCTCTCTTAAACTTAACTACACTTTTATTTGGTAACTTAACTCCTACGCTACGGTGTTTGCTCAATTTTATGTATTTAGGTAGTTGACTTAAATTTTTTATGACAAACTCACTGCGTACCGTGGTTTCACCCGCAATTTTCCACAGACCGTTATTGTGTTCGGGATACAAGATTAATTTGTTTTAATTTTACTCCCAAAAGAACTTGATTATATTCAACAAGCTGAAGAAGTCTTAAGAAACTAAACGAAACCAGCCACCATCTCAACTGTAATTTCGTAACCAGAAACAAGGAAATATTTTTCTTTATGTATACTTTTCTTCAGTTAAGTTATTTTTTTATTACTTCTGCGCTACCTGTGACCAGCGCTGCCCTACCTTAAATTGAACTCCAGCTACGGCCCTGTTGTCCAAACGACATGTAGTGTAAAAGCCTCGTAATGCCAAATTGGAGGCCTACAGACGGCCTAAAACTGACAGTCGGCCTACGCTAACTAAACTTAATTTGACCTTTATAGCTTATGAATAGACTTTAATGAATGAACGCGTAACGGTCAAACCGGCTCAAACTAGTTTCACAGATTAAATAACAGTTCATACGCCAGTTTGTAATATTACGAGTTTAATGAAACTCCCACACTGGCTATTAAACTAAAATGAGTTGTCGATTTAAAAAGCTTAGTAAGTTTGTGTAACATGAGGTGAACTTGTAAGTACGGTACCTTAAGACAGATCTGCATGATTTAATTCCCTCCTGCCCTATTTTCTAATTATCTTTTTCTTTGATAATGATGATTATGAGATAAACTTAATAATTCGATGCAAATTTTTACCTTAAAAGTTCAAAGTCACGTCATTCACCAACATGAACTGGGCCAGCATGGTGGATTAGGGCCCATCCTTTCTTTAAAAGAAGGCTCATCTCTCAGTAGTGGGAACACGATAGGCTGAAATTATGAATACAATGATGAGTATCGAACCGGGTACCCTCAGATTGTAAAGCACACATGCTACTCGGCCACCATTGTTTTAGATCCTATAGAAGTAAACTTTACTGTCATCAAAATGCACATAGTTTCATTATCACAAACATGGCTGTATATTCACGTTAAGGTAGCATTGCGATTTTGGGCAATATGCAACTGCGACCAGCGACCGCGACCGGTGACCGCAACCCGCGACCCACTGCTCAGTATGAATTTATTAGTGCTAAACAATGCAAGAGACCGCGTGTTGCGCCCCGTGGTTTCACCCGCGAAAAATGGTGAGTATGATGATGATGATGAAAAGTAGCCTATGTCTTTCTCCGGCCTTTAACCTATACCCATGCAAAAAACAGGTCGATCCGTTGCTCTATTGCTGCGTGAAAAGAACAAACAAAAATGAAGAAGTAAAAAAAATGCTGTTTGTTGTAAAGTAATAGTCGTTTCAAGCAAAATACTTTTAACTCTCATAAATCGAAACTCATCAGCAACAAATCCCTGGTTCAGACTAAGCTCCTTAGTCTTGAGCATTGGCACAAAGTTGCTACTCTATCGGCTTTCATCGCATACATTTCGGAGAGTGTGCATCGGATCTGCATGATCTAATTCCCTCCTGTTCATTTTTCTATCGGAATGCCAGAGCGGGCACAAAAAATCGACACGGCTATATGGTTGATACTCCGAAAACCCGTACGAAGCGCTTTGATTACACTTTTATTGAGTATATACCTGAGTGTTCCCCGATAGTTACAATCTGGGTGTCTTCAAATCACGAGTGAATCAGTTTCTTCTAGGCAAGCATGTTGCCATGGTGCAAGCGAGCTGGCGGTCAAACGCAAGCCTGTTAATAAATAAAAATAAAATACTTCAATGTTCTGTTGTTTTTTAAGCAATTTTTTTTACTTTACATTTTCTTTTTCAGCTAACTAACAAACAAACACTTTCGCATTTATAATATTAGTATACTGAGCAGTGTGTCGCGCGACGTTGTCGCAGTCGCCGGTTGAGGTCGCCGGTCGCGGTCGCCACGATCGGAATTCTACCTTTACACCGACACATCAATTATCATGCTGGCTGCAGTGGCGTGACAACATCCAGACACCGTGATGACGTTTCAATCAAGCGATATTGACGGGGGTGTACGTTTCAAATTAGCTCTATATACAACTCTCCGATTATAATACAGTTTTTGCAGTAAGGCTCTTTTCCCGCTTTTAGTAATTAATAAATATTCGTGACATTTTTGCACACACGGTCATCTGACCCCAAACTAAGCAAAGCTTGTTATATGGCTGCCACACACTGATAGTTTTTTTAAAAAAATACATACTTAAATAGATATTAACACCCAGATATACTCGTAGAACAAACACAAATATTCATCACATGAATGTTTGTTTGTCCTAGGTGGAAATCGAACCCACGCCCTTCAAGCGCACAAGGCAGGTTCACTACCAACTGGACCAACGGGCTATCTAGTAATTATGGTAATTCTAGTTTTAGATTGTCTACTTCCATGGTCAGCCAAAAAAATGTATGAACCGGCCAAGTGCGAGTCAGGCTCGCGCAGTGAGGGTTCTGTACTACCACAAAATACAGTATTATCAATTTAAAAAAAAAAACGACTTTAAAATTAGTAAAATATGCACCGATTCGCTGAAATAAACGATATCTTAATATACAAATTCAATAATTATGGCGGGAACCGTAAAGGTATATATTTTACATTAGTTATCATCATCATCATAATGTCAGGCATAGGACGTCCACTGCTGGACATAGGCCTCCCCCATCGATCTCTAAAAGGGCCGGTTGGAAGCGGCCTGCATCCAGCGTTTCCCTGTAGTCTCTTTTAGGTCGTCTGTCCATCTTGTGGGTGGACGACTGGACGTCCTAAGCTGCGCTTAACTGCGTTTATAATACTTTTCGAAAAATGTGAAAAAAAACGTTAAAAATAGAAGTAGCGATACGCACAACTGAGTGTAAGCCATGGTTTAGCTCCACTAAATGCGACGCTAATACAATAAATTAAGTCTTATGGTCATCTGTAGTAGCAAGCGTTTTCTCGTCCATCTTTTACGTCTTCTACAAATCCTTTCCATCCTAAGGTTGCCTGGAAGAGATCGATTTTAGCGATAAGGCCGCCAGTTGTTTTTTAAACTAGTTTTTTAAGAGTTTTTTGTCTTCTGTATCAAATTTAATGGTGTAAACAATAAAGAGTTAATCAATCAATCAATGAAGCGTTGCTTAAAATTGGAAAAACTCGCCTTTAAGAATTCCGTATCCAATATTGAACATTTATCTAAAACCCGTACAATAGTGCCGCCGGTGATCAGTCGGAACTAATGGTCCTTGCAGGAACAATTAAAAAGCAGATCCGACTATCACTGCAACCGTAATGATACGTGAATTGTATGTTGGAAACATCATAGCGTGGATATTCCCAGCGCCAGCCCTGAGGGGTTAGACAAGACCCACTATCTGTTATTTTATTATTAATAGGCTTGCGGTTTACCACCGGTTGTGTTGTTGTTAAGCGATGATGCGGTCTACGTTGCTTGCTTGGTTCTGTTAGCGGACAATGACATAACTGAGACATGTTTGAGATAACTGTGCGCAAGCATTGGCCCTTAAATAAAAAAAAACAAAAAAAAAAACTTATTTACATACAATTTCAACAGAAAGTGAGTCTTGGCTAACCCCCCCCCCCCCCCCCATTATATTTTAAATTGTAGTTGTTCTAATTTTAATTGTTTAATAAATTACTTAGTAAAACTCGCGTGAGAAAACATTGCTTATTACAAAAGGCTTACATGCTCACGATTATGTTTATCGGTCGAGACGATGGTGATCGATTACCATTTGGCAGCCCGTTTGCATGTTTGGCACCTATGGTTGAGAAAAAAATCCGCAATTATTTATAACCCAAATATTAATTTGGTACTGTTTGCCATAACTGCGCAAATTGATGCAACGCCATCCAGGTAGACAACAATATATCAACGACAATACATGGACGAACAGAAAGAACTTATAAGGGTTTCTTGTAGTACTACTAAAACTAAGGACAGACTACAAACCTGAATAACTCGTAAGAGAATTATTCAGTACTAGTAGGCCGCCCCTGCTTCGCACGGGCGAAGCCGGAATATATAGCCTATGTCAACCGGGGATAGTGCAGCATCCCAACAGTGAAAGAATTTTTCAAATCGGTTCAGTAGTTTTGGAGCCTATTCAATGCAAACAAACAAACAAACAAACAATCAAATCTTTCCTCTTTATAATATTAGTATAGATTATATAAACCTACTGTCTGTAGGTTCATAGCATTTATTAAAGCTTAATCTACTCTGGGTGACAAATCTGTATAAATTTTCTAATTTCAAAACCTTTTCCATGGTAATGTCCACACTAGGTCCGCCTAATGGTAACGGCAATAAGTCTATCGGTGGACGCGCGGACGAGTCTATTATCCCGAGATGGATTAGCTAACTGGAGCTTTGCTTGACCATTGTTGGTGATTCGAAAATGAATAGCAATTTTAAATGTATTTGACCTTCGTCTGTCCTGAGGTGAGTCAGTGTTTTCATCTGTTCTCCATTTCTTGGGTTTCCAGTGACTTCTCAGTTTCTCAGTAACTTCTCAGTTTTCCATTGACTTCTCAGTTTCTCAGTAACTTCTTAGTTTTCCAGTGACTTCTTAGTTTCTCAGTAATTTCTCAGTTTTCCAGTGACTTTTCAGTATCTCAGTAACTTCTCAGTTTTCCAGTGACTTCTCAGTTTCTCAGTAATTTCTCAGTTTTCCAGTGACTTTTCAGTATCTCAGTAACTTCTCAGTTTTCCAGTGACTTCTCAGTTTCTCAGTAATTTCTCAGTTTTCCAGTGACTTTTCAGTATCTCAGTAACTTCTCAGTTTCTTAGTGACTTTTCAGTTTCTCAGTATTTTCTCAGTTTTCCAACGATTTCAGTGTTCGTCTCATAGTAAAATTTGTTCACAATGATAAGTAGAACACCTCCTTTTGGCTTAGTACTGTCTATATGCGTAACCCTGCTTATATGGGTTAATGTATACAAGCATTGGTGGGAAATCTATTAACCAGCAGAGTTTAGACAAGCTTGTATGTATCCAGTTAATTAGTCCAGTGCTGGGGCGAGCGACTCGCCCGTAACTTCGAGACGCACAAACAACCAAGACTTAGGCAACTTTAATTAATTACTTGGGCTGTACAGTTCCGGACAATATTAAAGGCACGGAGATAATCACCCAAAACTCAGTTCAGTATAAGTTCTGTTTATAATTAAAATGACGAAAAAAAAGTATAAGTTTTTCTAGTCGACGCGTATGCATATTATATAGGTATATTTATTATATTTGTAATTTATTATTTATGCTAATAATGTTACCAACACCAGTGTTTTATTATTATTATATTAAATGTGTGGCCACGCATATACTCGTAAGCAGTCCGATTTTGATAATAATGTTTTAATAAGGCATACATCTAATATGGCTATATACAATATACATTTGAAAAAAATAGGATATCTAAAAGGATTATTGTTGTAAGTTTATTATTTTTTATATAAATTGTAAGCATAATTTTTTTATGTTTATTCAGTTTCTCTCTAGGTATATACAACGTTTAACAAAAAGGTATGGTAATTCTGAAGGGTATGTAATTGATGTAGGTACTCATTATTATAAACAACTTTTATAATAGAAAACAACATCAAAATTGCAAAAAAAATCTGTTGTTCCATACATTTTGTCGCGTTTCAATGACCGTTTTCTATGGAACAGGTAATTTTTTTCACGATCTCATAGTAAAGCCCCATAGTAAAAGTTGTTTATTCATAATGCTGAGTACACAGATACAGACTTGTCAGTATTACGGTATTACTACACATTTTTGTTACACGTTGTATATAATGTATATTATTATATTTTTTGTTCTATTATTCGCCTTAATTCTGGGGTGGTTCAGAAAAACTATTAAAATTTTTCCTCGAAAATTGGAAAATTCGACAAAACGGAGAGTGATTTTTACTATGGAATTTTTATATAAACCATAACTCATTGGACAGGATTAAGTTTGTCGGGTGCAGTTATTAAATATTGGTGAAGTTCGGCCTTATTATTGGCTCTGCACTGTAAAGCGAACAATTCCACCCATTGTCTTCTCACACACTTGTCCGTAATTGTTTTTACTGACCTCGGGGTCACGGGGTCAATCCGCACCCCGTACGGGTCAGATAATAGTCCCAAGTAATGGCTCGGATTTGGGGGTCTTTAGAGGATTAAGGTAGACGTAAACGACCAACTTAACTGTAAGGTTAAAAGGGCGCCACTATTGTGTTTTCTGCACACAATTAATAGATATCTGTAGTAAAGTTTTAGTTCCATTATTATCCAACTTTAGCGATAAATTGGTCGGATATTAATGTCTATATTTACCAGGTGGGAAAGGAACTATTGAATGTTTTACACTCAGATTAAACAAACAAGAGAGATATGGTAAGGTGCAAAGGCATCCAGTCTAAATGAGTCTGGATGCCTTTTAGCTCAACTCATCCTGCAGACGACCTTGCCACTCCTTTTTTTTCATTTTGACTATTAGTTACTTAGTTCATTACTGTCACTGCAAATTTCCTAGCGTGTGTGAGAAAGGCTGGTTTCACAGCTGTGCGGGTCGCCCGTACTACGGGAGACGGGATCTATGCGGAGGCAAGTCCCGTACGTAACACTAACAACCCACGTCGCTCTGATACGATGTTTTAGCGCCTCACGTATGTCTCCGCTCCGGGAGCCCGTACTACGGGAGACGGGATATATGCGAAGGCAAATCCCGTACGGAACAATCCGCGTCGCTGTGAAACGATGCTCTAGCGCCTCACGTATGTCTCCGCTCCGGGAGCCCGTACAGCTCTGAAATCAACCTTGGAACAGCTGATATTATTTCGCAATTTCAGGGTTGGTCCCATTAGTCCTATAGTAAAAGTTGTTTATAATAATGTGGGACCCCTTTCGGCTCAGTACACCCTTTCCGCGTTTCCATGTATGATATAATGATAACACAGAGATTATCCTTAAATATGTCCGTCTGGAGAAACACCTGGTATACAAAATTATACAACATTAACTTCAAGACAACAATAAAAAATCAAACCAACGCATAAAACGACCATAATAAACTAAAACTAAATACGTATATTGATTTGAAAACTAGTTTATTGTCACCATAATTACAATAGTCACTTTTAATTTGCACTAGTTTATCTACCTACAGAAGCCCTATTTCGAATACTCGTAAGTCAAACCATCAATGAACTAATAACCCTGCACAACCTGTCTGTCAATTTGTTACTTTAAAAAGTTATGAAAAAGTACATTATACTACGCTTAAATTTATTACTAGGCTGCCTGTGAATGGATCTCACGATGCGCGTGATTACACTGTAATGTAATATACATAAATAAATTATAAATAAATAAAAATATTTATTAACCTCCCCCATCGATCTCCAAAAGAGTCGGTTGGAAGCGGCCTGCATCCAGCGTTTCCCTGCGATCTCTTTTTGGTCGTCTGTTCATCTTGTGGGTGGACATCTTACGCTGCCCTTATCGGTCCGTGGTCTCCATTAGAGAACCTTTAGGCCCCATCGGCCATCTATCCTGCGTGATATGTGCCCCTACTGCCACTTCAACTTGCTAATCCATTGGGCTATGTTGGTAAATTTCATTCATCTACGGATCGTGTTTGCATGTCGTGAGTGAATTGGTTTGTATTAGACAAGCGTTTTATATCATGACCTCATCATGTCATCATCAACGCTTCATAAGACGAGGCGATGACCAAGGGCAAGATTATCTATATTATATTATTAATATTATAAAGAGGAAAGATTTGATTGTTTGTTTGTTTGTATTGAATAGGCACCGAAACTACTGAACCGATTTGAAAAATTATTTCACTGTTGGGAAGCTACACTGTCCCCGGGTGACATAAGATATAATATACCCGTGCGAAGCTGGGGCGGACCGCTAGTTTTATAATAAAATAAAAATCTGTGCCAATTGCCACAAGTACTTGTATTTACAAATTTCGTCACGACGGTTTTTGACAGCTTTACATACCAAATCTGTCAAAATTCGTAATTTATAAAAGCTATACCGTTGTTAAGAAAAATTCTAATAAGGTCTGTGGTGTCGATTCAGCGCAAGAAGCATGCCATAATATGATATTCGCGCTGTAAAACAGACATAGGATTTTTTTTTTCCTGTTTTATTTGAAATTATGCATCATCGCTACATCCCGGTGTAAGAGGCGGCCACTACACCGTTCGTTTCCTCTCCATTCACCGAACCAGTCTCGTGTTGATGTTGAACCTGTTCTGATACGACTCGATGTAAGATACGAACTTTCGATACCAAAATTATATTATTAGAAGAATGATCAAAGTGCCATGTAAAGTCTTAATTTTCTATAATTTTGTCAAGAAAATAAGTATATAACTAGAAAGGGTTACGCGAAAAGGGTGTACTAAGCCGAAAGAGATTCGGTTCATAGTAGTCATAATTACAAATAACTTTTACTATGGGACCAATCCTGAAATAGCGAAAAAATATCAGTTGTTCATACATGGCTCCTTCCACAACCTTACCACGGTAAATATCCCGTAAATAATCATATACCTAACTGTAGTGAACAACCGTGATAGTTAAAACACTGTTCCATACATTTTGCCAAGTGTCGATGACCGTTTCTATGGCATCTTATCTTACTGTCTTACTAATCCTAATCTTACTTAATATTATAAATGCGAATGTTTGTGTGTAAGTGTGTATGTTTGGCTGGACTCAACGCCGAAACTACTAAATTAATTTAGAAAAATTTGGCATGGATTTAGCTTATACCCTGGATTAGCACATAGGCTACTTTTCATCATCATCATCATCACCATTTTTTCACCACAATGCGGGTGAAACCACGGGGCTCAACTAGTAACTGATATTTTTTTCTCAATTTCAGAGTTATTGTCATAGTTAAAGTTGTTTCTATCGTGCGTTTTATATCGGTCGTGCGTTGGTAGTGCGGTTTGTGCCTATGACTTGCGCCACAGCCTCTGCCCGTGAACCAGTTGCTCGGTTCATAATAAAACTAAGACCATTTCCTCCGCATCATTATCTGGCATGGGATTATCAATGGATTGCATACTCGCGGCGTACACTGGGGATATCCGGTCAGTATTACCTACCCACACCTTAGTGTCTATTTACGAACATAGTTGCAAACTTAAATAGGGTTTGGTCTAATAACCCATTATTTTGTATAACGTCGAACAGCTTATTCGTATTATTTGTATCATTAATTATTACATTATTATAATTATTATATTCATATTAATTAATTGCATATCTAAGTATTAGTATTTTTATAAAAAAAAAAGTAATAGTGTGTTTTAGGGGAAGAGAGGGCATGATGGAGTTTTTAAGCGGAAATAACAAAAAGACAGCATTAAAGCATTGTTTATTATTTTTATTTATTTATGGCACATGTATTATTAATCTAACTACATTTTGGCACTGTCTTTGCGAGATCAACTTATCACATTTTTATAATAAACATAATATATAATAAATGATTAAAAAGAAACTTGTGAAAACCCATCTTGCCACGTACTATGGGGTATGATGGAGTTATTGAAAATAGGGCAAGATTGGGTAAGTTAATTATTGCCACAATAAACACAAATATGTATTACCTACCATAATTACCTCGCGTCCCCATCCTTCCCCTACTATTAGAATGTATGTGTATGGTACAAGTAATAAATTTAAAATCTATCCTCTATTGCACACCCCGTCTTCTACGTCTTCTATAAATCATTTTCACCCTAAGGTTGCCTGGAAGAGATCGCTTTTAGCAATAAGGCCACCAGTTGTTACTAGTGTAACAAATTAAAAAACTAGTGTAAGAGATTTTTTTGTCCTCTGTATCAAATTTTATGGTGTGAATAATAAAGAGTTAATCAATCTATCAAACAAACCAATCGAAATCCGAATCGATGTGCCATATTTTACTAATTTTGAAATCGGTTTTTAAATGTATTATTAGGTATTGTACATTGAGGTGGTACGGAACCCTCAGTGCGCGAGCCAGACTCACATTTTGCCAGTTTATTTTCACGTGCCACCAAAACTCCTTTTTGTACATACATCTAAACTGGATGGATTTAAGGTTTCAGAAAGAAAAAACTCGTCAAATCTGCGTTGCCTGCAAGCGCCATCTTTCTAACAACGGCAGCAACAGCTTATAAGTCTGTCAGCTATTTGAACCAAACACAATTGATTCAGAGGTAAAAATCCCTATGATACTTTCTAGTTCGTTAAAATTACATAAGATCGCGTTTATATAAAAATTGAATTTGTGACTTTTTAGAAAATCTTTCATCTCATACTAGCGTCTATTATTCTATTTATATTATTATGTTCTAACCAAAATAAGAATTGATGAATAGGATTTTAGAATATAATACCCATTTTACTCTAAAATCCTAAACTATTCAGTTGATATTTTTCTCAATTGTTTCTACTTACGTTTCTTCGCATACCGAAATAATATTTTCTTCCAAATAATAATCCAAATAAATCTTGCGTTCCCTATCAAAGGCAATCGAAGCAAATTTCTGCCTTCAAAATATAAGGGTCTGTACGAAAATTGCCGGCCCTACGTGGCTGTACTAAGGGACGGGTTTGGGGGATATTGACGCGGCAGACAAAAAAACTTTTATTACCTAGCAAACCGTGAAAAATATGAGGTAACGTTCGCAACTAACGCACTTTAATTCTGCGTACCGCTAGACTGTGGAATACACTGCCTGAATGGTTGTTCACCGATAGTTACAATCTGGGTATCTTCAAGTGACAAGTGAATCGGTTTCTTCTAAGCAAACATGCTCCAACGTAGACCCCATCGTTGTTCTAAATAAGTAAATAAAATATTCGGAACATTTTTGCACACACGGTTATCTAACCCCAAACTTAGTAAAGCTTGTAATATGGCTGCCAGAGACTGATATACATACATACATATATAGTTTTTAAATACATACTTAAATAGATATTAACAACCAAATATAGAACACAAATGTTTATCCTAGATGGGAATCGAACCAACGCCCCCAAGCTCAGAAGTTAAGTTCACTACCATGGACCAACGGGCTATCTGCCGATGCTTAACATCAGGTGATTTGGCGGTTAAGCGTAAGCATACTTTCAATTATAAAAAGCACGTTTTATTATCCCGGAATATTAAAATTCGAATGCTTAAATATTGAAATTTAATTGTTGTTTCATCCAACCCCATTGACATTCCCACCTCCCCCGGAGACAGCGCCCTGAGTGCGTCCACCTCGGCCTCCTTGTAATAAATCAATTCCTCGACAAATTGCTAAATCTAAGTCAATATAATCCCAAGTTATGAGGTAAGTTACTACTTTGGGGGAAAAATGCCCATAAATAAAGGGGGTTAAGATTTTGGGGTAAGTTAAAAGTTGGCTTAATGTGGTTTTATGAGGTCAGAGGCATTTTAATCCTTTGAAAAAATTGTTAAGACTAGTTTTACCAATTTCGGGTTTACCTGTACCTTCCTAGAGTCGCGGGCATCCAGTGGATGCAAAAGGCAGGCAGGCTGTCGTTCAGAGTGGAGGTTACAGGGGGAGGCCTATGTTCAGCAGTGGACGTCTTCCAGCTGATGATGATGTACTTTCCTTATTTGGGTTTTAATAGTTATGATATGACAAGGCTAGCACAGGACCGGAAAAGATGGCGCGCTGAAGAGAAGACCTATACCCAGCAGTGGGTGGAAAATGGTTGATGATGATGATGAATAGTTATGTTAAGAACCTCCAAAGTTTGCAGATTTATGCAGATGTCCAAGTACCTCTAACGTTTAAAGTTTGCAGAAGATTGCAGATCTTAATTTTAATACTTTATTCTCTAGAACTAGTTTTATTTTTTTAATATGGGTTGGTTACCAACATTTATTCATGACTAGCTGTCACAACGCCAATTAAAATTTAAATTGAATGAAATAATAATATATAATAACAAAGCAATAAAAAATTAAATTATCACTTAATGTCAATATAATTAATTCAACTTAGCCTAGCAAAAAATATAATTAGAACACATTATAAAATAAATAAAATTAAAGTACAATTAACTGAAACTTAATGTCTAATAACATAATATGGTATAGTCATAGTCAACCACGTAGTCAAGTTAACAGTTTAATTACTTTGTGCATGCGACGACGGATACTTTTAATTTAGTTAAATATGTTATCACTTAAGGGACAAATAATTATAAAATTAAATGATTATTATCGGGATATTTACCGTGGTAAGGTTGTGGAATGAGCTCCCGATATTTTGGCGCAGTTACATGCACCATGTTCACGGGAAGACTAAAGAATGCGGGTGGTTGGTCGAACAGTTAAAAAGTTAGGTGCAGATATAACGATCTACCCTCTTTCTTAGTCTTCAAATAATTATTGTGTTAGTGTTAATAACATTCGCCTTGAAAACAATTATGTATTTATTGTAAAACTGCCGTCCGATTACTAAAAGACTGTTATGTGACACTGTGGCCATATCACTTAACGGTCTTTTAGTAATCGGACGGCAGAAAAGTAGACGGCTCTAAGAACGTGAAATAGGTCTTCAGAGTGAATATTAATAATATATCTTTTTTGAATTTGAATTTAAGTTTAAACACATACGACAGTTACCAACATGCACTGGGCCATCATGGTGGATTAGGGCCCCTCTGAGAGATAGCCTGGAGTCCCAGCAGTGGGAACATGATAGGCTGAAATGATTGATTGATTACTTATTTGTTTTACTAAGTTGTAAAGTTATTGTTAGCCACGAGTGACTGCTATTGAAGCCAGAACAAACGATTAATTCAATTGGCTACGTTTATCCTATGACGGGAAATTAAATTTCATACAGTTTTTAGAGTTCCGTACCCACAGGGTAAAAACGGGACCCTATTACTAAGCTCACGATGTCTATCTGTCCGTCCGTATAGCCAGTTAAAGTTCTCACAGAATATGTAATGTAACGGTAGATAAACTAAAAAAATATAAAAAAGTCAAAATGTAAAAACGAACGGGTATACATACAGCATACGTTTTTTTTAACGTATTTTTGTATTAGCTCTAATGTAAAACGGTAATACGTACAAGCGTCAAACTTGGCATGATTATAGTACATACTCTAAACTATAACAACAAATAATAAGTAATGGCCAAGTGTGAGTCGGTGACAAATTTCTGTTCACCACCGGTTCTCGAACGGTCACCGAAGTTAAGCAACGTCGGGCTCGGTCGATAGGTACTTGGATGGGTGACCACCTGGGCGTTGATGGATTGTTGTCTTTTTGCACTACTTTTTTGTACTTTAGTAGCTAACAAGTTATGTAGTGGTACAGAACCCTCAGTGCGCGAGCCCGACTCGAACTTGGCCGGTTTTATTCAAATGGTTAACGGCAACAATTTAAGAGCAGTCAAATTTAGTTCAGTTTAGAAAATGGTACAGCAGAATTGACGGCAGTGTCTGCTTGTTTGTAATTCACTTTGCACGAAAAACTCGCAAAAAACTTGTCAAGCTCTCTCGAGAGCACACCTAATGGATTTCATTTCAAACTTGAAAATGAAACTACAAAACTGCACTGAATTAACCATGCACATAAAACTTTTACAGAACAATTCAATTTTGTTAATTGGATTCAAATTGTACGCTCGCATTTTTACTGCAGTCATTTGAAGTTTGCCATTCAGATTGAAAATTTTGAGACTATACCAGCTCGAAGTTCTTAGATCGGTAGATCGGCGAGCTGTTCCACTTATAAGGCGAGAAGTTATGCTAAGAAACTACTTATAGTCTGGAACACCACCGGGAATCAAGTTTGTAATTTTTCTATATGATTTATTTCGGAGCGTGTTTTGGAGATACATTACCATATCCTACTATACTCTTTTTTTATTAATTTTTTTAAATTATAAATAGGCTTGCGCTTGGCCGCCATCTCGCCTGATGTTAAACGATTATGCTGCCTACGATAGAGCACGCTTGCCTAGAAGAAACCTATTCACTCTCGACTTGAAGACACCTAGATTGTAACTATCGGGGAACACCCATTCAGGCAGCGCATTCCCCAGACTAGCAGTTTGCACAATAAAAGTGGAATCAAAGCGCTTCGTACGAGTTTAAGATCATCATCATCATCAGCCAGAAGACGTCCACTGCTGAACATAGGCCTCCCCCTTTAACCTCCACACTGAACGACAGCCTGCCTTTTGCATCCACTGGATGCCCGCGACTCTCACAATGTCGTCGGTCCATCTAGTGGGAGGCCTCCCTACGCTGCGTCTTCCGGTTCGTGGTCTCCACTCCAGAACCTTTCTTCCCCATCGGTTATCGGTTCTTCGAGCGATGTGGCCTGCCCATTGCCATTTCAACTTGCAAATTTAACAGCTATGTCGGTTCAGATACAGATTCAGATACAGATTATTTATTGCTTCCATACAGTACAAGGTGATAAAAACATTAAAATTAGCAAGTAGGTACGTACATAGTTGCAAATGGTTCGATTTTTAGGAATATAATATCTTAGAAAAGACTTTATAGGAAAAGAGATCTTATAAAAACAGGCTATTTTAGACAAACCGATCCTAATAAGCAGAGAGATTGAAAATATTGTTCGGGTAACGGTGTACATTTCCACGGAAACACCTAATCAAAGCGCGGATTCATTCCTGATATTACATCGCTTACGTAGGGTTGCCAACAGCAAAATTTGCCATTACAGTTTCCAAAGATGCCCGCGTACTTCTGCCGCTTTCTACAGGCGGCATACTCTGCCACTGCTGCCGGTATAGTCGCTTCTTCTGAAGTGGGTGGCCATGACAGTGCTGACGCAAATAGTGACCAACTCTGGTCAGTTCATCATCACCATTTTTTATCACTACGCGGGTGAAACCGCGGGGCGCAGCTAGTCTAACATAAACGTGTTAAAATTAAAGAAATGCTGGCTATGTAAAACTCATCAAAGTGCTCACTAACACATAGCATGATCATCATCATTATCAGCCAGAAGAAGTCCACTGCTGAACATAGGCCTCCCATTTAACTTTACACTGAACGACAGCCTGCCATCTGCAACCACTTGACCCGCAACTCTCACAATGTCGTCAGTCCATCTAATGAGAGATCTACCTACGCTGCGTCTTACGGTTCGTGGTCTCCACTCAATAACCTTTCTTCCCCATCGGTTATCGGTTCTTCGAGTGATGTGGCTTGCCCTTTGCCACTTCAACTTACATAACTATGTAGGTGATTCTTGACTTTCACGAATATTCATGTTCCGGATTCTATCGCGCAAAGAAACGCCGAGCATAGCTCTCTCCATTGCCCACTGGGTGACTCTGAGTTGTTTCCAAAAGGTCAGCAGTAAAGGACCATGTCTCAGTACCTAAGTCAGTACCATAATTATGTCATCACTGGCAACACACATTGGTTCAACAATCTTGTCTTTAGGCACTATGATATTTTGGACAAGAAGATGTCACGTAATTTTCCAAAGCATGATTAGCCTATCTTAATCCACTGCTAGACATAGCCATCTCCCAATGCATGCCATTCAACCTGATCTTCAACTTTTTGCTTCCAGCTACTGCCAGATGCCTCACGCATATCGTCTCTCCATCGATTCTTAGGGCATCCCACACTACGTTTGCTGATTCATGGTCTCTACTCTAAAACACGTCTACCCCAACGACTATTGGTTCTGCGACAGCTAGACCACAGAAAAGAAAAAACAATGTAAGAATGTATATAATATGTAAGAAATTTGTTGTAGCCAGTTGCACCCATATAAACGAAACGTCAGTCATTCGAAATCAGTTAGCAACTGTGATGCGGACAAAGAACTTTGAGACCCAACCTAACGAAAAAGGTAAGGTCCAAGTTATTTGGATGCGGAGTTTGACGCGTTGACATAAATAAGAATGATCAATCAAGGTTCTGTCATAATGCCTGGCGACAGTTTTTCTTTCTCATTTCCGTTCTATTTACTTCTCTTTTCTGTGAGCTAGACCGACCAACTGCTACTTCAACTTGCTACGCCGTGCATATCTGCCAGATCCCGGCAGCCCTAATAAAATCATCCTACCAAATTGCAAAGATTCCAGTAACAAAGGCTACAAACGTTGTTATTACGTAATATTACATTTTTGTTTCATCATGTTTATTTTTTATGAAACCCTACATCTAATTTATCTTTATACCTTATGTGGATGTTATTTATTTCTTATCTCGCAGCGACGAATTTACGATAAATTGAGAAAAAATATTTCATGTCTCTTAAGAACATCTTTCTAAAAGAAGGGAATTTGAAACAAATAGCTATAATTAATTAAAAAATATTTTTTAACTACAAGCTTTTAGGCGTCGGCCATATTGAATTTAGGTGACGTCATTTTGTTTTCGAAGTCACACAACGAGCTATGGAGAGAGCTATGCTCGGGGTTTCTCTACGAGATCGAATCAGAAATAAGGAGTATACCCGAAACCTATATAAGGAATTAAGGATTCTTTTACAGAGCAAGCTCCTCTCGCTACAATTCATACGAAGATACTACTTATTTGTAACTTGACCATAATATCAAAATATAGGCAGCAACTAATGAATGGTAAGTACTAAGTTCAGCTTTGGAGCAGTAAATGTATAACAGCTATGCCCATCTAACAATATCACAATGCAATAATTCCGTGGCAAACATCAAATCTGACACACCTGTTACAGAATAAATATAATGTACGTAGGTACTTCAAGTGCTCGTATAAATTTATAGCACTGTCAGTCCTGTACTTATTTTAAAGGTACATCATAACAACAACTAAAACGACGGCGTTAGGTCATTTATTAAGGTACCTACACCTTGCATAATTAAGCACCAAATTAATTTTAAACTGGCAATGCTATTCCTATGCTATCAGCAAACTATTGCTATCAGTACCTAACCATTACTTTCGTGAGAATCAACCAACTCATTAAGAGTTTATATTATGTGTTTAACTTGAGTTGCGTTGCATCAATTTACGCTGTTAAGTACCTATGTC
Organism: Agriopis marginaria; assembly: GCA_932305915.1. Taxonomy (NCBI): domain Eukaryota; kingdom Metazoa; phylum Arthropoda; class Insecta; order Lepidoptera; family Geometridae; genus Agriopis; species Agriopis marginaria. Next base: position 23,705,504 of record OW029914.1, on the reverse strand, counting down.
TAACAGTAACAAAATCATATTTTGGCTATTAATACTTGTATTAATTGAAAACATAAACAAGTTTAATGTAGTTTTAGAAACATGATTGGTGAAACTTTTCTCGAAACTTAATTTAGTGGAAATTATTATTATTTTAAACTTAAATGGTTCCTTAATAATCTGCAGTTTTATTATTTGTTGCTTGCACTTGTTAATCTGTTCTAAGGCGTACGCCGACTCTTGCGTAATAATTCCTGTAGGCGTAGATCGTACATATTAATTGTCACTGTTTCGTGCAGGGGCAAAACTTGGCTTTGAGCTGACGACGTGGTACCGAGTATCGACTCGGCATAGATTTAAAATAAGCTACCGCCATGTATGTCAATTTTAACTGTGGTTTTATCATGCTCAGTACTGGAAATGCAATATCCCTTTCCGTTAAGGTGTGCGTTCTTTTTCATTAAAATTAAATTTTTTAAACGAGCAAACAGCAATATTCTAAACCAAATTTGGTTATAAAATTTCACACACTGATAGATTGAAGCATTGTATACAAAATATTGAATAGCGCGATGAGAGATTTTATCTCAAGCTAATATCATTTTCATACAATTTCATCTTTCCGCAGGCGTTAACGCTAACAGAAAGTGGGCCTTGTCTAACCCTGGGTTGATCTTCGGTCATTCATCAATGACTTATGTAGTACCTAAATAAATTATGAGTAGTTTTGATGCCATCTCTCAACAACGGTGAAGGAAAACATCGTGAGGAAACCGGTATGTACAAGACATGACAAGTTCAAAGACATGACATTCAATAACATGCACTGGGCCAGCATGGTGGATTGGTGATAAAGATGATGATGATTGATGATGTAGATTCGCTTTCTCTGGAGTGGTTTTTCTGAAGGTCTTCTACTCGTTTCCCGAATAAAAAACCCGGAAAACACAAACCTCCCACAAGTCTCGGCAGTATTTTATCATCGCGAGTTCTCTGAATAAATAATTTCAAGGACCGAGCGAAGGTAAGATGGGGTAAAATGGTAACACTGAATACGTGCGTTTGAATTTTTTACGTTTTAATTTAGATGCTTCACCCTGAGATTATGTTTTATTTATGTTTAATGGCTTTGATGCGTTGAAAGGGTATCTTGGGGTAGGTTGGGACGCGGAAATGACATAATGGTGGTATAGCGGTATCTAAAATACGCTTAGATATTTATGTTATAAACGTCTATCAAAATTGTACGTATAATACTGTAGAAATGTTGGAAGATTATGGTACATTCTGACTTGTGACAAGGCATATCATAAAAACGGGTAGGTATTATTTTAGCTAAAAAATATTGCCAAATTACAATTACGTTAAAACAGACATTAAAATTTATTAAAACAAAAACGGAATACTCCATTAGGCAATTTTTTTGGTTAAATAGAAAGCATCGTTAAAAACTCATTTTTTTTTTTTTGTAAAAGTCCATTTTTCCGTTCTTGTTTATCGTCAGCCGCTGTCAACCGTCATCCCGTGCACTCACGTGCCCTCAGCCTAGGGCTTCTACTAGCTGCCGCGATTACCAATTGGTTGGTGCATACGCAAGTTCACGATCACCATCTCCCCGCGACCATCTCACCTCTGACCCCAGGGTCGAGATCGCAGCCACTATCATCCATCTCCTGTAAGTCCCCCTCAATTTCGTCGGGGACCCCAACCTCAAGAGTTCAAAGACATATTATGACATACACCAACATGCACTAGGCCAGCATGGTGGATTAGGACCCATCATCTCTCTGAGAGAAGGTCTGGGTCTGTCTGTCTGAGTGAGCAGTAGGAACATAATAGGCTGAAATTATGAAATGATACGGAATTATATTTTCTATATTCGTACAGCTTAAATTTTACACAAGTACATCAACAATACACAACAAGCAATCATTCTATAAATCTTTAAAACTGTTGAAATGCGCGTGCAAGATAGAAGCCGCACAAAATATTATGATATAGAATATCATAATCATAATATATATATAGAATAAAAACGTGCCCAAAATCCTTGACTTGTATGTTGGCTATAGACAATTTAATAGCAAACGAAACGGAGTATCCGGGATCAAACGTCACGTGACGTCACGTGGGGTGGGCTATTGTTTTCACAAAACGAGTTCGGCGCGGCTTTTCAATTGTCAGACTTACCCGGACCTACCCTAGTAATTTCATAGGATGCATTTTTCTACAATCCACGAGTCGAGCAAGTTGCTTGCTCTTTCATAAGACGCAAGTATAATGTTATTGCCATTGATGAGATGCAAGACACACTCTTAAGGTCACTCGTGCAGCCAACTACAGACGTCGCCATACATTTTCGAATCGCATCAGTCACGCGCGTTAGACGCGTGCGTCAGTCGCGCGTGGCTGCGATCGGCCGCAATGCACGTAAGTCCTATTTAATGAAGGTAACAGACGTGTGGATTTGGTTGACGGGTCGCCGTCTGACCAACGGGAAAGAGTGAGAATACCATATCTCCCTCTCTTTCTCTATTCCGTTGGTCAGACGGCGATTGAGGCCAACCATAAGATGGACAGACGATCTAAAAGAGACCGCAGGGGAATGCTGGATGCAGGCCGCTTTCAACCGGCCCTTTTGGAGATTGATGGGGTAGGCAGTGGTCATCCTATGGCCAGCGCTCAAAATATACCGGAACGCACCAGAACACTGTTCCGGTTTGTGGAATCACTGTTCCGTTTCGTAAAGGAATTCAACAATACCTCACTCGTCAAAATTAGTCAAGCTGTATAGGCTACAGGAGGTACTACAGGAACCCAGAAACATGCTTACATGCTCACATACAACCCAAAAAGATGACCCTCCTTCTTGGAGACGGTTAAAAGTTCGCAAGGTTTGAAGGGAAATGCCTTCCGGTTCATAAGTAAGACCGATTTGACCACTGCCTATGGCTAAAATGATGATGAACGTTTTTGTGATGCCTTTAGAGTTACAAGATTCCATAGGCGACGGCGAGGCAGCCTGCATGCTCGTTTGCAAATATGGCATAAAAAAAGTGATAACACTGATGAAGGTATGTCCATACTATCGTACCACGCCACGTCACATCACACGCCACAGTTCGTGGCAATTTAGCACGTTCCGACCGAGTGACACGGGCACTATGTTTCACGCTATTCCGTGCACGCGGTGGTACGCTACTATACACTAGAGGGAAAGTACGATTGCATAGGACAAGTGGCATAGTGCACTAAACTGTGAGAGATTCTACTATATCAGACAAACAAGGCCCTGGAGCTTACCTCATTTTCAAAAATCTTTCAGAGCACCTGGATAATGCACCGCATGACCAAAATGCTGGCGTGTTTCTGGCTCAACGCATAAGTATTGCCATTCAGCGCGGTAATGTCGCCAGCATGCTGAGTACGCTGTCAACTATTAGTGGGCGCGAGCATTTGGATTGTCTTGGCAGTCTAACTGTATTTTCAGTGTTAGCATTAGCTTGTATTTTGTTTAGTAAATAAAGGCACTTGCCCCATAAAAAAACATGGGAGATTATCACACACACAATCAGCCTTTTAACAGTCCACTGATGCTTTTTTTTGATTTAGCGTAAGTATATTCTGTAGCGGGTGTTATGGTGACTCTTCATACAATGGAATGAGCGACATCTAGGGAGGCTTTACGGAAGATCTTGAAAAGCTGTTATTAGGGCATTGCTTATGGCCACAGCAATCTATTTCGCACTTGCACGCACGTCTCCTCAATGCACGAGTCTGACTCGCACTTGGCCGGTTAATGATGAATGACTACGCTAAGGGGCCTCAGATGGAAAATCATGAGTTCTGGTAGCAACAATGCCAAAAGATGGAACACATTTTCAGTAGGTATTAACAGCCTATACATATCTTAAAACCAACAAAAACCTACAACTATTTCCAAACCCGCACCGTTAGCAAGTCACCTCCCGAAATAACCTAAAACTTACGAGATATCAAACTAATTTAAGTATAACTCTGTTAATCTTTAGTTCTGGGTGGTAAAGGAATTCCTAGAGAATGCCAGGGTAGGGGGCAGCCGCTTAGACGTATTAGTGAAATTCCACAGGAGAGGGGGTGAAAGTAGGGGGTGAGTCGTTGACGAATAGCATCAGGACATGATACGTACCCTAGTTATCCTGGTTTTGCCGTTTTGACGTTAGAGCAAATCGAGAACAAATTGAGGGTGTCGATTTGTTCTTGACTCTACGCTTCTGGTGGCGGAGTACGCTTTAAAACGTACGCTGACGGCACCTGGTTTGATTCTTGGCCCGGTACCAATCATTTATTTAGTACCTAGTTAAATTATGTGCAGTTTCGATGCCATCACACAAAAACAGTTAAAGATCTTCTTGGACAAACCGATATATCTAAGAACCTCAAAGTTTAAAGACATAATGACATTCACCAACATGTACTGGACCAGCACGGTGGATTTGGACCCTTCCTATCTCTAAGAAAAGGGCCCAATTTCTCTCTAAGAGAAGGTCTGTGTCCCAGAAGTGGGAACATAAAAGGCTGATAATGATGAGTCCGATTGAACAACCTGCCGGCTTCCTTGTTTCCTGAGATACAATCTGGGTCTTATCAAGGTCGCTGTGAAAAGTATATTTTATTGCTCCGTGCTTCATTTTCTACATCATCGTCGCTACAGTGAGTCGGTGGTCAAACGCAGCGTTACACGCGTATAAACAAGTAAAGTAAGTAGTAAATTAATTTAAGAACCAAAAATTTCCATACTTAATCATCTGAAGCACAGGGGATATCATTTTTCTTGATCAGAGGATTCTTGTGGAGAAAAACGTCTAACAAGTTTTGTCAATAATGTTTTTTTTTTTTTTTTTTGTCAAATAATTGATTTCTTCTACTTATTTTAAGTTTATTTATTTTTTACTAGTGGTCCGCCCCTGATTCGCACGGGTATAGATTATAGCCTATGTCACCCGGGGATAGTGTAGCTTCCCAACAGTGAAAGAATTTTTCAAATCGGTTCAGTAGTTTCGGAGCCTATTCAATGCAAACTAACAAACAATCAAATCTTTCCTCTTTATAATATTAAGTATAGATAATTAATCCAACGGGAAGCTTTTTGACAGCTTGAGTTATATAATCCTGCAACCATCGATAGATGTCGCAGGCTAGATATGATTCTCATTTTCTTCCCATTTTCAATGAAAAAGCAAGGAAATCGGAGCAATAAAATTAAAATAAAACAAAAACAAGGATGACAGACACTGGCAGACAGACAGACTGATATTTTCTGTCAATGAGAATAAGCAATTTTTTTATTGGTCTTTTTTAGTCTGTGGTTTTGCGAAATCTTCAGATCCATGTCTTGTCAACGCCATCTATCGCATTTTTATGAACTACTTTTTGTTATTGCCTTCGGAAAACCTCCCACTGGACAGGAGCGTCGTGTCCGTAGCAGATTATTCATCTTTGAGCCGAGCCTACTTTCCAAAGCTTTAATGGGCTAAATATCTTGAGCCGAGATAATTCGGGGGGAGGTACCGTCCGCAGCGGCCTTTGAAACCCACTCAAGCGGGGCAAGAGAGCCTCTTTCGGCTGTAGCGTTTGGCTGCTTTTTACCCGACTGCCCAAAAAGGATAGTAATGTTATCGAGCATATTTATGTATGTATGTAAGACGCGAAGGTAATACTTGACTCCTAAACTGTTGGCCTTTTGAAATGTGGTCTACGATGGAGCACACTTGCTTAGAAGAAATCTATTCACTCGTGATTTGAAGACACCCAGTATTGTAATTATCGGGGAACACCCATTCAGGCAGCGCATTCCACAGACTAGCAGTTCACACAATATAGTCTATTACGGTTCGAAAGATACATCCGTTTAAAGGTAGGACAGACGGGCAGACGGACGAATGGACAGACGGACGGATGGACAGACAGACAGACACACAGACAGACAGACATCGTAGGCTTGGTAATAGGGTCCCGTTTTTACCCTTTGGGTACGGAACCCTAATAAAAAGCTAGTGCTTGCCAACGTGCCTCTTAGCAATGAGATAACATATAAGAACATTGCCTCTTAGAGTCACACCGCCACCTACAAAATAAAACGTGGGCAAGCCAATGAGGGGTCTGCCAAAAACAGAAGGTGGTCTATGATCTATGAGTCAGAAAAGTTTGGGGACCTCTGGTCTAGGTTTTGGAAATTTAGGTTCGAAGAAGTATGTTCTTCAAATTATGGACATTATAATATACTATGACTGAGAAAATATGATTAAATGTGTAATTGTATTGCTTATGTTGCTGTCTGTACTCGTGTAAAGTATTAGCAGCGAAGATTGGCCGTAAGTCGCGTCATTTGCCGGAATATCGGCGCGATCGCGATACCAGACGTCTCTAGTATAGGAGCCAAGGTGGCGTTCAGTTACACACAGCTTTGCTCAACTAGCTTGTTGTAATAATAGATATTATTATTATTAATATTCTTATAAGGATCAATAAACAGTATACAACAAATTTTATTATAGAAACTGACGTGGTTTTCACACATTTTATTTATATTACACGGGAATTACTCACGTAAGATTAATCCGGTCACTCCGACTATAGTTTTAACCGCATTAGGCAGTCTTTTTCAAGGTGAATGCACGCACGCGGCTGCGTCTCGCTTGGCGCCAGTGCCAACTCGACCTTCCTTTGGTTTTTACTTTTTGACATTATAATTATTATATCCGCCGTAACATTATATATTCGGTGAAAATTTCAGTTAGCTATCTACTTATTACGGTTTAAAAGATACAGCTGTTAAAAGGTAGGACGAACAGACAGACATACTAGTATTATGTTATATATATGTACTTGCAAATTTTCAAATCGATACTACAAATTAGATTAACATCGACTTCTTATATTGGTTTACATTACTAGTTAGTTACAAGTAAAAACTAATATAATGTGTGTTAAAAATGATATTAACTGTTTCAGCAAAGTTGATCAATATACCTGATGGGTTACCATAATCTCTCTCGCTCTGTCTATGAGAAATCAAGACAAAAGTCAATGTAAGGTTATTATAAGAATGTTTTTGAGATTATGGTAACCCTGATAATCTGATCAGGCCTTGGTTTTCTTTAGATACTCACACTGACCATAAGTAAACGTCTTCTCCACTAGCTCCCTAACTACATCCTTTGCACACTGATTGGGTGTTCTTGCGTAAAATTCGTCGATCGACGACCCTCCAAACTGAGGCCGAGAGAACGCTCGAGATAAACCTCGCAAATTGGACAGGATGAAAGGAGATATTTAAATAGAATATAATCTGGTTATTGCGACCAGGAAGCCGAACTTTACCTTATACTAACCAGATGTCATCACGTTATTATAACTGAATTCACATTCGTTGTGCTTCACTTTTCTTTCTCTTGAGAAGATCTTTTCAAAAGGGTTGACTAAGAAGAGTGTGCTACAGATCTGCATGATTTGATCCCTCCTGCCCATTTTTCTATCGGACTGCCAGAGTGGGCACGAATAATCGACACCGCTTTATGGTTGATATTCCGAGAACCCGTACGAAGCGCTTTGATTCCACATTTATTGTGCGATCTGCTAGTCTGTGGAATTTGCTGCCTGAGTGGGTGTTCCCCGATAGTTACAATCTGGGTGTCTTCAAGTCGAGAGAGAATAGGTTTCTTCTAGGCAAGCGTGCTCCATTGTAGGCCGCATCATCGCTTAACATCAGGCGAGTTGGCTTCCAAGCGCAAGCCTATCTTTATTTAAAAAAAAAACCAGAGATGATGTTTTTTTTTTTAATCTTAATTTGAAACTTTTGCGATGAAAATAACTAAATAATAAAAGGCCTTAAAAATAATAAAAGCGTCAAACTTGGCTTTAATAATATAGAACACGATGTAAAGTAAAACAACAAAAATAATAAAACACTGTTTCAAACTATCACGGTTGGTTGTTCCCGTATCCCGTAATATCCCGTAAATAATCATTATAACTGTAACAAATAATAAACACTGGCCAAGTTCGAGTCGGTGACAAATTTCTGTTCACTAAAGTTAAGCAACGGCGGGCACGGTCTGTACCTGGATGGGTGACCACCTGAGCATAATGTCTTTTTGTACTTTTGTAGTTAACAATTTATGTAGTGGTGCAGAACCCTCAGTGCGCAAGCCCGACTCGCACTTGGGCGGTTTAATTTTTGATGAAATGTGCCTTTGAATGAGAGGCTTTTAAAATATAATTATTTCCTAGTGCTGGTTCTTGTCTGCGACAATTACTATAATTAATCATCTTTTAGATTAAGTTTAATCCATCAATAATTTATCCAGCATCTGCTCAATGAATTAATGCAGTAGCGCTACTATACGTGGTTCTACAGGGTTCCGCAGAAAGGGTGTATTAAGCCGAATGGGGTACATAGTTCCCATCATTATGAACAACTTTAGCTAAGGGACCAACACTGATTATTGCAAAAAAAAAACAGCTGTTCTATAACAAAGATAATATAAAATATCGTCATTGCATACATATAATATTATTATCGAGTGTGAATAACCTTTTTCTCTGGATTTTGGTTCAGTTTTTTGCAGGAAAGGTAACTTGATCTGATTTTTTCTTAGCTATCATTGATTCAATAAAGTCTGTTGAACCGTTTGTAGATTATCAGTTTTTTTATCAGGGGTTTAAAAATCTTTCAATTTATATTTTATCGTTATTTAAGACCAACAGCACAAAAATATAATTATACATTAGTATTAACTAGCGACCCGCCCGCCTTCGCACGGGTGTAATTTACGTGCGAAACCGGGGCGGGTCGCTAGTTATATATATAAACCTTCCTTGAAAATGCTAGCTGATGGTGAAAACCGCATCAAAATCCGTTGCGTAGTTTAGAAGGAGTTAGCGGCCATACAGACATACAGAAAGACAGACGCGGAAAGCGACTTTAATTTTTATACTATGTAGAGATGAATTATTTTATAGTACATCCATTAATAGGTCTATTAATTATAGTGGTAGTAACATTGTCGTGGAAAATCACTACTAAAACATATTATATTGTAAACTAATCGCTAAAGAGCTAAGCTTCAATAAGTTTATAAAAAAGGTTATTAACAAAATTAAGCACATTTATATTTATGTAGCACATAAAACAAAATACTGGTAAAAATATGTTTTATTACATTTAGTATAATGACTAAATTCACATGCCAAGTAGCGACAAATAGGAGAACTAAATATAAAACACCTAAGATCAGCCTCATACCTACTTTCACTGAACAAATTTTATTTCATTTCGGAAATGGTGAAGGAAACCATGTCCAAAAAGCTAAAAAAAAAAAAAAAAAAAAAAAAAAAAACGTTTACCAGCGTCCAGTGCACGCTGGTAAATGTAATTTATTTTTTTCAGCATGGTGGATTAGGGCCCATCTTTTCTGAGATAAGGCCTGTGTCCCAGCAGTGGGCACACAAGTCTGATAATGATGATGTTGAAAGTAGCATAACAAAATAAAACGAAAACCTTTCCATGTCAAATCTTGATACTAAGGTTGAGTTCCGTGCAACGCTGCGCGTCTGTCGCACGTCTAACATGCGCGACTGATGCGACAACTCTTCACAAAATGAAAAAAAATGGCACCGCTTTAGAGGTCTACGTCAGACGCGTCAGACGCTGCCGACTGACGTCACCATACTTTTTCAAATAGCCGCGATGTAAGGAAGTCAGCTTTAACGGCCTGTTATCCGAGTCGCGTACGCAACAAAACGCTCCCTCAGCCCCTGCCAAGTTATAGCGACGATGTATTTTGCCACTCAAAAAACTTTTTATGGCTTCCGTCTACTATCTACCTACTATAATTAGCTAGTTTCAGCTGTTTGTTTTCCGAATAGTGTAAAATAAAATAAAAATAAAATAAAAACGAACATAGGTCCGACCTCGATGTCGCCTGGCGCGGTACTGAGCGCGGCACGCGCAAATTCTCGCAACTTTTTTACGCTTTTAATTTCACAAAAAAACGAAACTATTCAAAAATCTATCCAAACCAAAAATGTTTGAATAGGAATGCCTTTCAGTACATGCAATTTCCAGGTTGTTACGAGCTCTCATAATAGCATAAAAGAAAAAAAAAACCTAAATCGACTTTTTTTCAGATTTTTTTAATTATGATCAAGGAAAGTTTATTCTATCGTGTTTTGAACCATATCATAAACTCAAACACAGATGTATCTGTGACATGTATTTTTTACCAGCTTTAATATTGTAATTTAACTGAATAAAATTAATTTAAAACCGTCAAATTTGGTATTGGCCGTTAAAGTAGTGTCAAAGTTACGCTTTGCGTTATTCCCTGAAACTAAGTCCTTGTTTGCGGAAAACCGTATGTAATTAAAGTGATTAACTAGTTAGTTTAAAATTCCCTTTCATTGGCGGGTCGGTTTAAGCGGCAGGGTAAACCAATGAACCGGGACATCCCGTTTCAGAGGGCACAGTGTTTGGTATAAGTCATCGGCTTAACCATTAACAAGTTGAAATTCGACAACGGTTATTTTGTTTAAGGTGGCACGTTTCACGTACATTCCAATTTTTTTTTTTTTTTTTTGTTTTTGTAGGTAGGCCGGGTAATTATTTTAAAATGACACAGTGACACGATTGCGCAAATCGATGGTTCTTCTTAACAATATCATTTACAACTATTTAACAGTTACGCACCGTATAAGTTAAAGTCATCGTTAAAGTCAGGCTTAAATACTTGGCCCCTTGACCAACAATTTTATAATTTTGATGACTATGTTAAACTGCCTGAAATATTAATGGATTCGTCCATAAATATTTCAGGTAGCAGCGTTAATAAATAATTATTAATGAATTAATTTGACATATTATGATATACTGACATAATATATTGTAATACATTTTTGCTCATAATATTTTTAATTGAATAAGATTATTTAATTTGAATTATGTACACATAATAATTTTATTAACATATACTGTTTATATAAGTTTATGTACATCGATGTAGAAAGTGTACTAGAGAAGTTTGACTTGTAACTATGGTATTATATAGTTATTAATAAAGAATTGTATTGTATTGTATAAACCGTTTGAAACAGCAAAAATTAGTTTATTGACAAATGTAAGTAATAATGAGCATTAGAGATAAACAGCATTACATGATTTTGTAAAGAATAATAATTAATTTGCGCAAATATCATGATCGTTTACAATAATTACCAGCCTAGCTACAAGGACAAGAAAACTATTTGAAATTTGAATTTCCCGCCAACGTGAAACGTACCACCCTTAACATCAATATTTCGCAAACAGTGTTCGATCCCAGCAAGCAAAAGAGGGTAGATGGAAAATAACTCCATCAATTGTTTTCTTTCGTTGATCGGTAGAAGCCATTCCGTTATAGCGATTCGCATTAGACGCACGTTGCGTCCCTACTCTCGCAGCGCGTGCTTAAAAATCAACTTCCATCCAGGACATTCCATTAGAACCTCTGGGTTCATAACCTAGTGTTGTGAGCTCACAAAGTACGTTAGAGAACTATTATTTCCCCAGTGCAGTTCATTATATTCTTTCCTTTTCCAATGGGTTTCATCCTACTATTTTTTTTGTCACTTTTTTACTATTTTCAAAGGCTTCTGCACTTGTCTAACAACGAAAGAGCGGGTCGGGATCGATTCTAACACAGGTTGTCAAAAACACCCATAAAATAAATGAAAAACAAACAAAGTTTTTTTAAATCTATGTGCGGCTACTTTGCGGCTTGCTCCGCTCAGCTATAATCATCATCATTTCAGTCATAGGACGTCCACAGCTGGACATAGGCATCCCCCATCGATCTCCAAAAGGGCGGTTGGAAGGGGCCTGCATCCAGCGTTTCCCTGTCGTCTCTTTTAGGTCGTCTGTCCAACTTGTCATACGCTGCGCTTACCGGTCCGTGGTCTCCATTCGAGAATCTTTCGGCCCTACCGGCCATCTGTTCTGCGTGCTATGTGCCCTACCCACTGCTACTTTAACTTGTTATCCGGTGGGCTATGTCGGTGTCTGCTCCGCTATAACTCGCTATACCTTATGTCTGAGACACGGACCCAAACGCTCGTGATTGCTTATGAAATCTTAATGCTTTTGTAGTGTCCAATCACTTAGCTAGCGTGCAGGTACCTGTGATCAGGTTACCGACTATAATTAAAACACATTTATTTAAAAGCTGTTTCTTTTATTAGAATATAGATCCTTGTTTTCTTTTCTCACGTGTGTAAGGTTTTTAATTATCATCAGCATCATCATTTAAGCCGTAGGACGTCCACTTCTGGACATATGCCTCCCCCATCGATTTCCAAAAGGGGCGGTTGAAAGCGGCCTGCATCCAGCGTTTCCCTGCGGTCTGTTTTAAGTCATCTGTTCATCTCGTGGGTGGACGTCCTCTACCGTCCGTGGTCTCCATTGGAGAAGCTTAATTTAATTTTAGGTTTTTATTATGGTTATTGAATTCGTGAGTACTTAATTTGACTATCCTAGTACTTTATTTAAAACTAGCTGCGCCCCGCGGTTTCACCCGCGTAGTGATGGAAAATGAGGACAATGATGATGAAAAGTAATCTATGTCATTCTCTGGCTCTTGAACTATACCCATGCACAAAATCAGGTCGATCTGTTATTCCGTTGCAGCGTGAAAGAGGAACAAACATCCATCCATCCATACATTTATATATTCATACATACAAACTTTCGCGTTTATCTATACAATATTATAAAGATGAAAGATTTGTATGTAAGCATGATCAAAGAAAACAAGGTCTGGCAAAACTACTCTGGCAGTTGTCCCAGAATTACGTCTCTGTCCAGTTGCCACTTTATCCAATCAGCTGTTACGTGGTGTATCGTCATCTCTCTCAAACCTGTTGTAAATTGACATCATGACATTGCGGGACGCCCACGTGGAATTTTTTTCTCGGATTGCTATACCTGGCGGAGTATATTATTATACCATGTATGTAAGTATGTTTGTAATGAATTGGCTCAAAAAGAACTGGACCGATTTTAAAAATTCTTTCACCATTTGAATGCTACATTATCACTGATTAATATAGGCTATTTTAATAGTCTACATAACTATACCCGTGCGGAGCCGGGGCGGACCGCTAGTAATATTATATAGAAGGATTCATTGTTTCCAACTGTCGCTATGACGGAAAGGAGAGAAGGAAACGTCATGGCGGGAAGGCAAGAGCGAGGCTGGGCATTCTAGTCTGAGTAGCGGTGCAGTAAGCACCTTCTATATAGTACATGGTTACTCTGCCCTAGTTTACCTAGATGTAAGTGCTAATAATGATTGAAGTACAAGTAGAGGAATATACCTACGTACAAGTGTTTATTTCCAGAGTATTAAATAAAATCTGTGTCTACCAACTGAAAGGAGTTTGCTAATGTGGTGATTCTTGTCAATAGTTGTAAATATGTATCAATATTTACCTACATGGACGTGCTGAATACAACTTTAGGGTATATATAACGTCCTTGGCTGAATATTATTTTATGAGTGTAAAAGTCAAAATCGGTGTCACTATTGTCATTGGTTGTTAGCGATTGCAGTAGGAGGTGCTAATTTAAGTAGAGAGGGAAGTATTTATTGGGTCGTTCAGTGACCGTCAGGAGACCGATCCGACTGCTCCTAGCAATAGGAAATATTCAGTTTTTGGTACAGGCGTTGGTTACCAGAGGCACACACACACAGAGATCCCGCCGGCGGGATCGTAGACCCTCAGGATCTGTTAGAAGATCGGTTAGATTCTCTCCAAATAATCATTCAGTTCAACAAACCGCTAAGGCTCCAGGGCACACCCCTTCTGGGGTACTTGGGCAAGTCTGATTCCCACTCCCGGCGACGGCCCAAGCCGAGGTTCGTACCTTCGAGGTGCCCTTGTGCTAGTCGCCCAAAAACTTAAACCATCAAGTTATGCCGAACGCACTTTGCGTTCGCTAACTAGTCCGGTCCATCTGTAGAGGCCAAAAGGCCAACATTACAAGTCAATATCAAAAAAAAACCGTCAGGAGAGTCGAGCTGTGGATTGGTAGCCGAAAGGCTGAAGGATAAGTGCTGTGTAGTAAATCAGTGAAAATATACTTGTGGAGGTACCATATAGACTGCTATTCGTAATAGCCAGAAGTGGTAAGACCTGCGGGCCATGAAAAAACTGTGTTTTTGTTAAAATAAAATAAGTTATTTCAAAAGTGGTTCTAAAAATTATTAGAACGTAATGTTTGAATTTGAAAGGATAGATTTTCTTTGAGATATTATAAAACAGAATTTATTGGCGCTATGTACTGGTACTTTTTGGTCGGGGCAACTCTCTGATAATGTTACCACTGTGTGGAGCCAGTAGCGCTTGTTAGAGTTGCAATGAATTTTGATCGGGGCTACTCCCCGATAATTTTATTGCAGCACGAGCGGTCAAGTTTATTAGCACTATCCCAGGTGACCCAGGCAGTACTTGGGGCAATGCAATTGGTACTTTTGGTTAGGGCAACTCCCCGATATTGTCACTACTGCATTGAACTTAGTAATTCGATTTAGAGGTTGCAATAAGGTTCGGTCGAGGCCACTCCTCGACAGTTTTATTATAATTGAAACTAGATCAAGTTGGGCACATTTGAGAGCAGTTAGCTGTCATTATTGAGCCAAGAGACTCAACCTTTGAGAAGCAAACAGTGCTATAGCCAATTAGCCATGTAGGTAAGCTATAGACTGGAAGTTCAGTACGATGTAACAGCCACGCAAAAATGAGCTTTAGTGTGTAATTTTGAGAAGCCAACAGTGAAAGAGATATACCATGTGTTTCTGATGTTTTTTCCGCTTTTCAGTATTTTTGATATGTACCTACTTATCGTTGACTTTATTGCCACTAATTCAAGATTGGAATATAAAATGTAGAAGTGAAAACGCATCTCGTAAACTTAGGTGAACATCACGCGTCGCGGTCTATTTTCATAAAGTGTGAAGGTCAAATCGAACTCTAATAGATGGCATTATACCTACGTCGTTAAAAAGTGTTAACATAGAACTTTATTATTTCATACGTATTTCGCAGGAAAAACTGCCATATTTGTAAGTAGCATAGAAAATGACTTTCGTGTCTTGTCTGCGGGTAGACTGGAAAATAATAAATGAACCGAAAGTAAATGTGCAAATCTAACCTTTATAAACGATTCCTCTTCGTTTAAAGCAGAATATAATTTCTCAACTCTAAAAACTGATTTTTTTTGTACATCTAATAATAATCTAATAATTTTATTTCCTAATTAAAATGAATGACAACAGTTATCATTACCTATCTTGAACTGATAAAAACGTATCAAAGGAGGTGAAAGTTTATCACGTCCGTAACGTCAATGTTCACATATTTTTATGTTTGACAGAGGATTTGATCTAGCGTGTTGATGTTTATTTAGGTAATAATAAGTACCTTTTGCTCGACGTTTCGACCATAACCGTGCGAGCTGACTGAAATCTGCAGGGGAGTCCGGTGAGAAGAGCGGGTGTTTTGTTCTTCTACCCTCACTCTTGATCTAGAAAAATCGCTAGTCAGGTCTAGGTCTTTTGAAGGTCTGAAAAAAACTGTTCTAAGTATGAATGATTTTGCCTGAGATAGATGGATAAACTCTTTATTGTTCACTCCACATATTAAAAAATAACGTTTAAAAGAACTATACCTAACAAAAAAATTATTAATTTTAAAGTATTGTACTTCTTTTTACAATTTACTATTTAAATGACATAATTATGTATGTGCGTCGATTCTGTCATACCACTCACTAAACAAAACCAATCTGGCAGGACTAAAATTATCTGCCTCTCTTTTCATTTTAATATGTGAGAGAAGGATAGCAAAAATTTTAGAGCGTCAAATTTAGTTTAGTTCAGAGAACATCAGAATCGATGCAACTATAAGCTAATCACACTCAGCGTAGGGAGGCCTCCCACTAGATGGACCGACGACATTGTAAGAGTCGCGGGCATCCAGTGGATGCAGGGGGCAGGCTGTCGTTCGGTGTGGAGGTTGAAGGGGGAGGCCTATGTTCAGCAGTGGACGTCTTCTGGCTGATGATGATGATGATAAGCTAATTTAAAACATTTCGACTGGCAGAATTCGAACCAGCGTTATCGGAGTAAACGCTTTGAGCATCTTCACCTCTAAGCCACGGTCACTTTCAGCAGTTAAAGTGCTTGAGCGTATGATGTACATGATACTTTATTGATGTTAGAAAACATATTTTTACAGATAATGTTTTTTTGTCAATTTTCTATACTACAATTGCCTACATCACAAAAAAAACAACATCGTATTACAATGACTCGTCTCTAAAAATTGGCTAAGTCCAAAGAAGTATTACAGCTATTCAAACATTTTTATAGCATACGGAACCCATCATAATATCTCGACACGCCCTTGACAACTTTTTTTTATCAAATAAGCGTAATATACGCATCTCAAGACATAAATACTGAGGCGCGCCAATTTTTTTATTATTTAGCAGCACAAAACTTGAAGTTACAGTTAGAAATATAATTGTTTTCCGGAAACCGTTCCCTAAAGCAACGATGGCTCGTTCATGGACAATGTTACGTAAGTTTTTTTTTCTTATTTCTTTGTTGTCAGGCTTGGCGTTTGACTACAACTCTCCTTATATTAATTGATGGTGTGTACCACTCGTACCTACAATCTCCTATTAAACAAATATTGTCGGGAATTATCGCGTACTTTTTTATTCTAAAAATAGATACGTTAGACGGTTCAACCATGTTACAATGGTAGTAGTAACGAGTTGACCCAACGTACAATGCACTGCACTGCGCTGCACTGCATTGCATTGTATTGTACGTTGAATCAACACGTGACTACGGCCATTGTAACATGGTCAAATCGTTGATTTTGCATTGCAATACAATCTCTTACGTACATGGGTGAAAGTAGTTTTTTGCTTTCAGGACTGTTGGTGTTGATGCTACTGACTGACTACATGGTGGAAGGCTCTTGGCTAGAAGGTATGCATTCTGATCACGATAAGTAGGAAGATTAATGGAGAGGCTGTTATCATTGAATGTGCATGCATTTGACAGCTGCTAAGGGTGACCATTTCGCCATTTTATTCGTAACTATTTTGGAGGTTGGAGATCCTTCCAGGACAAAGTAGTGCGTGGGTGATTTTTTGACAGTCATTATACTCTGGAAGTAATGTTCAGTGCAGAAATTAAACATTGTTTAAAATATAGGTACAGCCACTCCCTTCGTTTTCCACCTACATTGTTCCGATATAATATTGCATTTGTTTCAAAGTATGTCGATGTTCTAGTATTTCCATGTCGATCTCATTTTGTTAACCGACTTCAGGAACGATGTTCTTTTTGATCCAACTGTTTTTTATGTACGCTGATTACTCTAACATTTGTGAAACAATATCATGCGTTTTTTTAAAACTTCTGTGTCATAACTGTTGGCCTTTTGGAAGAACTCAGTGTCACACAGCGGCCAATGGAGAGAGCTATGCTCGGAGTTTCTTTACGCGATAGAATCCGGAACGAGGATATTCGCCGAAGAACCTGAGCCACCGACATAGATATTAAAATTTGCAAGTGGCAGGCTACATCGCTTGAAGAGCCGATAACCAATGGAGTTCTCCGGTGAAGAAAGGTTCTTGAGAGGTGACCACGAACCGGAAGACGCAGACAGGTTAACCAAGCTTTTTTCATATACGCGGGGTATATGAAAAAAAGCTTGGTTTTTTGTTTTTAACTGACTTCAACAAAAAGGGGAGATTAACAATTCGACTCCATGTTTTTTTGTATGTTTGTTACGCGATTACTCCGCCAATTTAGAATTGTTTTTGTTGATTATTTTTTTATTTGGTAGGTCATAACTCATAGGTGGTCCCACAATTTTTTGACGCTATTGATTCAGGGGTTTTTTTATTGATAATTTTATTTTTAGTTCTAGGTGCAACTGAAATCCATTTGGATGGATATCGTTTCTGCGGACCTGGCACGCACCTGGAGAGGCGGATGGATCAGCCCGGGATAAACAAGTTGGACGAGGCTTGCAAGCGTCACGATATAGCGTACAGTAGAATTTCTACCCGAGAAATGCTTAAAACGGCAGATTTTGTTTTATTTAACGAGGCATCGCGGTTCTTGAACTTTGACGCAACAACCTTTAAAGAAAAAAAAGATGCTTGGGTTGTAATGAGTAGCATGCTAGCCCTCAACACTATTCGAGATAATTAGTCTCTAATATAATTATAATTCTCGATTATATAAGGATTTAGGATAAATACACCAGTGGATAGTAAAATGGTTTTATTTCTGATCGACAAACAGCCTTTCATCATCATCGTCATAATCAGCCTTTTAACAGTCCACTGCTGGACTTTTAGCCTGCCCCTGAAAGAGTGATTGGGGCATATCCACCACGCTGGCCCAGTGGGGGTTGGTGGATTCACATACGCCATTAAATTCCTTCTTCGTACGTATGCAGGTTTCCTCACGATGTTTTCCTTCACCGAAAAGCCAGTGGTATGAAAATCCGTACATAAGCTCCAAAGAGCTCATTGGTGCGGCCCGGGATTTGAAGCTGCGACCTCACGCTTTCAGGTCTAACGGTCTCCCAAACGACGCTTCGACGGCTTTAGTTGATAAGTTTATCATGCTCCGGGAATAGGCAACTAATTTATCGGGACTTTATAAAGATAAAGATTATTTTTATACAATATCAAACCAAATTAGTAATTTTTATATGGAACTTAAAACAAACAGAAAATTAATGAAAACTTAAAATATAAACTAAAACTTAAAATAACTAAATAAAAGCTACAATTAAACTAAAAGATGAATGTATAAAATATACAAACATGTACCTACTACAAAACAAAAACGCCGTCTAGATCACCACCGTGCGGCAGGGTTCAAAGAACACTGGCCGAGTTGCCCGTTTGCAAGTTTACAAATTATCGTTACGTCAAAACTAATAGAATAGAACAAACGTCGATTCTATAATGTTGATCGCTATATCCCATACAAATGGTAGACTAATCGCACTTTTTACACCCGCTAACGAAACGAATTGTAAGTTTGTAATCGCTAGGCGAGCGATCGCTAAGACCCAGTAGAAAACGAAACTATTTTTTTATACATTTTTATTTAGTCTGCAACTTTTCTGGTGGTTAAGCAGGGTAGCGAAATAAAGACAAAGTATTAACTAAAAAACACTTTTTCCTTCTAAAAATTAACGAATCTATTCGAACATTGTTCGAGTAAACAGATTATTTTCCTTCTCTCAGTAGGCCATCAGCGCTATTTTTGCTGTGTGTATAACTATTTGGACACAATGTGAGGTATTTCCCAGGCGATCCCGGCACAAAGCCTTTGAGTCGGTCGCCCCCAGTATCTGTAGAAAAACATACGGGAATTTATGTTGGATATTTTTTTAATATTTTTTTTTATTATTTGGTTCACTAATTGAATGTGACACCTTTAACACCACAAAATATATTATGTAAGGAACGTTCAGTGTCCATTCTAAAAGCTGTGAACAGAGCATGCGAAAATGAAAAAGACTTAAACTTATAGTTAGGTACATTAACATAGTTTTATACTTTTTTAATAATTTTCTAGTAGGTAAACTTTATTTCTAAATGGATATGGCAAACCTGGTGGAAAATATGCAAACGAAAGCTTATTGATCACCACTACCTAAATCACAGCCAACGCCCAAGCACGCGGCTAAATAAATTATGTGCAGTTTCGATGACATTCGCAAAGTAAAACCTGTGGTAAAAAACATCGTGAAGAAAACCGGCATGCCCATTGCCCTAGAACCATGCCCATTGCTCAAAAGTTCCAAGAAATAATTATAACATTCACCAACATGCACTGGACTAGCAATGGTGTATCCCATCCCTCTCTCTCTCTCTCTCTCTCTCTCTCTCTCTCCCTCTCTCTCTCTGAGAGAAGGTATGTATTGTATGCAGTGGAACATGTTTTTTTTATGCCATATAATATAATATTGCCATTCCGCGTCGTAAAGGTACCAATGTTATGCTGCCAACTGGTAGTGGCGCGAGAACTTGGATTGTCTTTATAAGTACCTCAAATGGTATTTTTTGTTTTTTATGCCATAGGTGGCAAACAAGCAGACGGGCTGCCTGATGGTAAGCAGTCACCGTCGCCTATGGATACTTGTAACACCAGAGGCATCACAAATACGTTACCGATCCTTAAGGACTCTATTAACTCGCCTTTTGAAGAACCCCATGTTGTAGTTTCCCAGAAACACCGCGGAAGATAGCTCATTCCACATTTTGCAGGTGTGATGCAAGAAAGACCGTGTGAATCGCACAGTGTGCGATTTCCACTGATCTATGATGTGTGGATGAAATTTCAGCTGGAATGATAGGCTGATACTGATGATTGTGTGTTCTATGGCGTCCCCGACAGCAAAGTAAAGCTATGTGAGAAAACTATGAGTGTAAAGCAAAGAGAAAATAAAAGATTTATAGACCGTGTGTTTTTACTCTTGAAACACAAATCGAAATTTTAAATTGGATATTTTAATCTGAGTGTTTCGTAACGAAAGATTTTTAGTTTGTTTTAGAGAATTAGTTTGACTCTTTTAATATAAAACAATTGAAATCAAATATTAACTTGCTTGGTTGAAAGTTTTATCAGATACATTGACTTCACTTTGACCTTTTTGAATTTGACTCGACATCAAACATTGCTATATATTATAGACAGACCCAACCGAAAGCCTGGAAGATTACGGGAACAAATCAACGTTTGTAAGTGTATTGTTTTTTTTTCTTCATATTTACGCCCTTATGGTTCCCTTAAGTCGTGCTTTGGCATTAGTTGACTAAATTTAATTTTATTTGATTTGACTAGGTTTTGATTAAATTTTTATTTAAAAAAAGGCTCGTAGGACCTATAATATAAATATATCCTTAGCAAAGTAAGTACTCAAGGTAAGGATTAGAGGTACTTTTGTCGCGTCAATAAATAATGGGGGTAAGACACTTTAGTACTTTTTTCATTTATATTCTTGTAATTAGTTTTTTAAGTAACTGCTTATATGGTGATAAAGCGTGATAAGGAGAAAATATTTTTTTTACACATAAACATTCTCACCATCTTAGCTGTTCAGTTGACAGCGTCGCTAGTGGGGAACAAAGTATTGTTACCTAAGAAATTCACCAAGAAAAAACCTGTAGTTTTAATTTTGCCCACCTGTAAAGCTAAGTTTGGTGGCACTGTACCCACTTTGTAACCCAGGCAATAGATTGAATTCAATTGGACTATCTACTAAGACCTACCCTACCTACTAAATGGATTCAAAGATCTCAATAGTACAAAGCGAGCCAATTGCGATAGTGTAGATAGCCATAGCGCAATCACCTGCCACAAGTTCCGGTTTCCAACCGGAAGCGTCAGATTGGCGCCAGCACTCGCTACCTGTTCCAGTGACAATAATATCCTTTTTACCATTGTCACTCAAAAAAGAGCATTTCATTCATCGATCACAGTGAATAAAACATTATTTTACTCAACGGGTGAATAAAAACATTTTGTATTTGGAACAAGCACGATGCACATACGGCACTGAAACTTGGTCTCTCACTATGGGCCTCATAAGCAAGTTCAAAGTCGCACAACGAGCTATGGAGACGGCTACGCTCCGGGTTTATCTACGAGATCGAATCAGAAATGAAGGGATCCGTAGACGAACGAAAGTCACCGACTTAGCCCACCGGATTAGCAAGTTGACGTGGCAGTGGGCAGGGCACATATCACGCAGAACAGATGGCCGATAGGGCCGAAAGGTTCTGGAATGGAGGCCACGGACCGGTAAGCGCAGCGTAGGACTTCCACCCACAAGATGGACAGACGACCTAAAGAAGACTGCAGGGAAACGCTGGATGCAGGCCGCGTCCAACCGGCCCTTTTGGAGATCGATGGGGGAGGCCTATGTCCAGCAGTGGACGTCCTATGGCTGAAATGATGATGATGAACCTAGAAGTAACCTCTCTGTCTATCGTGTAACTCTTGTCGCTTAATCTCTGTCTATCGCGCGGTAGATCACGACAAGTCGGACCCCGACCCGTACTTGTAGCTTCATACATAAAGTGCGGAGTGCGCCAGGCCTGGTATAAGATAATTCGTCCATAATTGACTAGCAACTTTGCTAATAGTTCCTCCATAAATCAAGCGCTAAAAGCGAAGTTGCAACGCTACCTGCCGCAATATCCGGTCCTGTGCCGGAAGCGGCAGTTTGCGCGCCAACTCATGTTTCCGGTTCACTTTGTAATGGCGCATGGTGGATTAATAGATTTTAGGGTAGGTTATGATAATGCCTCTAGATATTTGCAGCGCAATGGCTCAAAAATACAACAAAAAAACTTAGCCGACGTTTGAGAATGGCCGCAACAACGTGGAACGTTATATAAAGGGTGTCTATAACCACCTCTTCGGGTTGTTAAAGCACTGACACAAGTGTTACAAGTGATAGAAAAAAAAAAACTCGTTTTTTAGTCTATATCTTCCCACCACTACCCACCCCACTTCTATTACCACCAACTCCAAGCTTGACGCTGTTATTGTTTATTTAACTATTATTATTTATATTTTTTTATTTATTAGTATAAAAATACCTCAGTTCTTTAAGATGAAAGTCTTCGACTTGTGTGTGTTGCCAGTGATTACATACGGCACTGAAACGTGGTCTCTTACTATGGGTCTCTTAAACAAGCTCAAAGTCGCACAACGATCTATGGAGAGGGCTATACTCGGGTTTTCTCTACGAGATCGAATCATAAATTAGGAGATCCGTAGACGAATGAAAGTTACCGACTTAGCCCACCAGATAAGCAAGTTGAAGAAGCAGTGGGCAACACATATCACGCAGAAAAGATGGGGCTGAAAGCTTCTCGAATGGAGACCACGTACCGGTAAGCGCAGCGTAGGACGTCTACCCACAAGATGGACAGACGACCTAAAAGAGACCGCAGGGAAACGTTGGATGCAGGCCGCTTCCAACCGGCCCTTTTGCATGGAGATCGATGGGGGAGGCCTATCGTCCAGCAGTGGACGTCCTATGGCTGAAATGATGACGATGACGATGATAAGTGACGTGGTAAAGATTGTAGCACTCCTATCTTACTGGACAAACTACTATATAACATAAATTTCATTTTATTATCATTTCTTTCATGCATCTTCTTTCTTTCTCATTATCATTACGTTATTATTATTTTTATCATTTCATGTTAATAATAAATATTTCAGGTGCGTTAGCGCAGCTGCGTTAATAAATAATTATTAATGAATTAATTTGATATATAGAAATACTGACATAATATATTGTAAGTAGTTCATATGAGTGAACAATCTTCTGAGGTACATTTATTTACACGAAAAATATTCAAAACACAGTATTTAAAAACTAAAACTATTACTACCTAATTATTGTATACAAATTAAAATAAAAATCAAAAGGGTGGAGGGAAAAGTGGCCAGAATGCTGGCAGCATTGCCACGTTGGATGGCAATGCTAATTTAATTGTAATACATTTTTGCTCATAATATTTTTAACTGAATAAGTTATTATTTAATTTGACTTATGTACATTCATTCATAATAATATTATTAAAATATACTGTTTATATACATCGTAGTAGAAAGTGTACTGGAGAAGTTTGACTTGTAACTATGGAGTTATAAATAAAGAATTGTATTGTATTTTACACAAGTTGTACGAATGGAGAATTTGTACGAATAGCGATGCTTTTGTTTTTAGACGACGTAGTGCACATATTATACTTTATCGCAGTCTTAGTTCCTCATATTATTGTATTTTTGAATGAAGGTATAAAAAGAGACTCGGGTAAAACAGTGGATGATATCGGCCGCGGGACAAACACCGGGAAATGAGAATTTCATGACATGTCCCGGGAGGTAGGTAAAGTGTGGAAAAAGATTCGTAATTTTGTCCAATATTGATTATTTCCATTCAAAGTACCGGTTCTAAGTTCTTTTGTGTCAGAGACCAAGACTCACTTTGGGTCGCTGCTGCAGCGGGGTAAATAAGTCAGTAAGTATTCGAAGTTAAGGAAGATTAAATAATTTATTATATTCAATCATTTTATAATAAAATTACAAGGATAATAAAAACTATCTTAAATTTAAATTTATAACTAAAACTAATCTAACAAGCCGCTATCAGTGGGCAGCGTTCTTAAAATGCTGGCAGCATTGCCACGTTTTATGGCAATGCTTAGTCAAAAAATCGGATAGGAAAATAAATCAGATCTTGTGTAGGTAATAAAACTCAAGTTGCGTTAGGCAGGACATTTTGCCAGATGTAGTGATGGTGATGTTTTTTTTGTCTGACTAAAAAACTGGCTAAAACTGTAGTGGAAACTGGCTCTTAGTCCCTATAGATGCAGAATAATTCAATAATTGTATCACTCAACTGTTTTCGGAGATATTTTTTCTCTAAGCAGACGTTATAAAAATGCCGACATACTAAAGTGGAAATTGACTAGCCACGTAAGTAGAGTCTCGTATGAGCTGTGAACAAAAACCATGATCGAATGGTTCCCGAAAGGCATACGACAACCGAAAATATAAATTATACTAAAATATTTACTAATTCGTAGTGGATAGAAAAGTTTAAACGAAAATATGTATTTAAATTTGCTTCCTTAGTGGAAGGTAATTCAAAAAACTACATAACTGATGATAACAAAATTTGGGGGGGGGGACAGTTTGATGCTGCAGCTGAATAATTATTTATCACCATCATTATTATTTTAGCCATAGGATGTCCACAGTTTCCCTCATTGATCTCCAAAAGGGCCGGTTGGAAGCGGCCTGCATCCAGCGTTTCCCTGCGGTCTCTTTTAGATCGTCTGTCTGTACGCTGTGTTTACCGGTCCGTGGTCTCCATTCCAGAACCTTTCGGTCCCATCGGCCATCTGTTCTGCATGATATGTGCCCTGCCCACTGCTACTTTTACTTCAACCTATCTATCATCTACATTCAAAATTTAATTACACCACTCGATAGCTACAGCATCGAAGAATTCGTAACGTTGAGTGAGACACGCAAGCTAACGCCTGTGACTTCGTACACGTATTCACGTAAAACACACAGCTACACCCCATTTTTTTACTCTGCATTAAGCCATCTCCATACCACGCAACTTTATATTTTCGGTGCGGCCGCAAGACGGCATTATTAAAACATTACGAGCGGAAGAAAAATGTATTTTTGAAGAGTTTCACCGTGTTTACACCCTGCCTTCAGGGCTCGTACATGTCGATATTGTAGGAGCCCTTTGAAGGCCCTGTTCATTAGAGATCTTGCTGCATGATGAAAACTCCCAATGAATACGCTCGAACTGTATGCACGACAAAAAATAAATACTCAAAGTAATTAAACACTTTTTCATCACTAGCGCTCGGTAAGTGCACAGAAAAGAGAAGTAAATAGAATGGAAATGAGAAGGAAAATCTGTCGCCAGGCCAGAACCTTGATTGGAAATTCTTATTTATGTCAACGCGTTGAACTCTGCATCCAAAGAACATGGATCTTACCTTTTTGGGTTGGGTCTCAAAGTTCTTTGTCCGCATCACAGTTGCTAACTGATTTCGAATGACTGACGTTTCGTTTATATGGGTGCAACTAGCTACAACTTTTTTTTACAAAATGCCTTGACAGCCGTTCTTTTTTCTTCTTTTCTGTGGGCACGACTGACTTACAAAAAACTGTGTAAAAGGCCTCTAATAGTAGACACGAATGAATATTATTTTTCCAAAAAAATGTTGCCAAACTACATGCATGTTTCAACAAATTGTCTTTTCTCTGACCACAAACCTGGTTTGATATCGTGTTTCCTCAGACATGGAATTTAATAAAAGTAATTTTTATATATGACGTGTTGGCTTTTTCTGTTTTTAGGGTTCCCTACAAGGAACCCTTTTAAGTTCATTCTGCCCGTTCGTCTGTTTGTCTGTACGTCTGTCCGTCTGTCTTTCTGCCCGTCTGTCCGTCTGTCCGTTTACTTTGCATTTCTGTGATAATGATGCAAATTTAACCTAACCTGAAACAAAAAAATCGATGTTGAATAGGAAATAACAAAAGACTCATAATAAGAAACAGAATTAAAAAAAAAAAAAAAAAACTCTAACACCCTACTTTGATAAAATTTCTATAAAACCAATCTGAAAATATATCCTTTCAAATAAAAGAAGAATTTTCCAATTTGGTTTATAAATAGGTACCTAGTTCCAAGGTAAGAAACATAAAAAATACAACCGAATTAAGAAACCCGTCCATTTTTGCAGTCGGTTAAAACCGCATTAAAACTCCATAAACAGCAATACATTAACTAAAACACAAATTCTCACCCTAACAGCTATGAGGGCCATATCCATAACTCTTGAATAAAAATCAAAGCCCGCCTGTGACCAATTAAAAGTAAATTACAACCTGCGGGTTTTCAAAGCTGAAAATGCTCTGAAATTACTGTGACATTTACACTCGACGATGCGAGTAAAGTTACACAAACTTTGTAGTCTCGACGATTTGATGCCAGCCAGTCGTGGAGATCCAATTTCTATAGTCACAATCTCTCAGTGAGAACAGTCAAAAAACGTCCGAGCGTCATTGTAGGTACATACATTGTATCAATTATATACTTCACAATGCCACATTTACTCCAATTTAGATGTTATGCCGCTTGCATAGTATTCAACGTTAGTTGTTCGCTATGTCATCGTAGCTCTGGCATCGCGCGGCGTTGTAGTCGGATCGCAGTTACCTTGTAACTAACCAAAAAGTAGGCGCAATTCGTAGCGTGCGCCGAGTTTGGTTCGGATTATTTTTTTTGCACTATTGTGACTCTTTATGTGTTATATCTCTATACAGCCAGTGGAATTATGTGCCGTTTTAATTCCATCGCTCAACAGCGATGAAGGAAAACATCGTGAGGAAACCGGTATGTCCAAGAACCTCAAAAGTTCAAAGTCATATGACATTCACCAACATGCACTGTGCCAGCATGGTAGATTAGGGACTATCTTCTCTCTCTGAGAGAAGGTCTGTGTCCCAGCAGTAGGAACATGACAGGCTGATAACGATGATGATGATGAGTGTAATTTTAACGCCAACGTGGAATAAATTCATGGTCCTGTTTGTATTCTTTTCGAAAGCGTGTTTTTAGGGTTTCGCACCAAAGGGTGTAAACGGGACCCTATTACTAAGCCTACTGTGTCTGTCTGTCCGTCCTGCCTTATAACGGCTGTCTCTTTAGGACCGTAATATAATAATCAGTTGTTCACAGAATATTACGATATTACGTAATGTTTTGGCGGATTAACTAAAAAATAAGTTAAAAAAATGTATTATTGTATATTTTGCTCTAATGTAAAAACAGTAATACGTTTAATCGTCACACACACACACATACACATCACCAGCCATTAAATGTCCACTGCTGAACAAGGCCTCCCTGGAAAATAACATTATTTTCCAGGATTTCTTTAGAGAGGGAGGGGAGGGGTTTAATCGTCAATCTTGGCATAATTATGGTACACACTAAAGTAAAACAACAAATCATAAATACTGTCCAAGTGCGTGTCGATGTCCTAAAACTGCGACCAGAACCACCGGAGGATGGGCAGCAGCGTCCTGTTAGTACACGGTGAACGTACTGCGATCTCCAAGCCGCCTGCCAAGCGTGGGGATTATGGCAACACCCCTCTCTAAGAGGGAGGCCTTGTTCAGCAGTGGACATTTAATGGCTGATGATGTGTGCGTGTCGATGACGTTCACTCATCACTCTCATATTTCTGTTCACTCGGGCGCGGTCGGTATTTGGATGGGTGACCGCCTGGGTGTGATATTGTGTTTTTGCACATATTTTTTTTAAATTATATGGTGGTACGGAACCCTCATTGGACGAGCCTGACTCGCACTTGGTTTATTAAACTATAATAAGTATTAGTGTGGACATCGTGTCGTCTTGTGAAAAAACAGCAAATTTTTTAGCGTATTCACGTTCTAATTTCAAAAGATTTCAGCGTTTTCACGTGGGCTGTACGTGTTTTTATGTGCGTCATGAATTTCAGGTTGCGTTAGTAGCATGCTTGGCAATTTTTACTCGACTACGGCAAAACGAGGGTTATGAGTTTGACCGTCTATGTATATACCAAAGTATGTTCATGTGTTCCCTTTAATCTCTTGGTCTATTTATAATATTTTGACCAATGAGGTGTCTATCGCTGCGTCTTAATACTCCTCGTGTCATAGATATGACGTAACGTGACGTCATATCTATGAAACGACTACGACGCGGCGATACAACTATACGCACTGACAATGCCCCGGGTATTGTAGGTGTCTATAGGCAACGGTGACCACTTACCATCAGGTGGCCCGTAGCTTGTTTGCCACTTATTCTATTTAAAAAAAAAACTAAAAAACAACGTGACGTTTTCTGGCAGGCTGTCGTTCAGTGTCTCCACACTGAACGACAGCCTGCCTTTTGCATCCACTGGATGCCCACGACTCTCACAACTTTTAGGAACTAACTTATGTTATTTATTGCTACGTTTAGTTTACTTTTATAAGTTTTGTGTGTCTCTACATAGTATAAATAATAATTAAAGTCGCTTTCCGGGTCTGTCTGTATGTCAGAAAGGCCGCTAACTCCTCCTAAACTACGCAACGGATTTTGATACGGTTTTCACCATCAGTTAGATACATTTTCACGGAAGTTTTATATATATAATTAGCGACCCGCCCCGGCTTCGCACGTAAATTACACCCGTGCGAAGCCGGGCGGGCGGGTCGCTAGTACACAAGCACAAGCGACACAAATATGCTAACCTCGGTACTTAGTGGTTACATAATTATTTGAGGCGTATGGGGTCCAGACATTGTGCCCTTGGGGACCGGAAGCTCACCTCATTTTCAATAATCTTCAGAGTGCCTGGTTAATGCGACGAGTGTCCAAAATGCTGGCGTGTTTCTGGCTCAACTGCCATTGCCATTCAGCGTGCTAAACTACGCGCCACCAGCATACTGGGTACGCTGCCAACCTATAGTGGGCTTGAGCATTTAGATTATCTTTAGACCTTCAACAGTCTATGGGCAGTTCAACTGTATTTGCTGTGTTAGTATTAGATTTTATTTTGTTTAGTTAATAAAGACCTTTCTTAAATTAAAAACAATATATAACTTACAATATCCCCAAAAATATTTTCTCTTAAACAAATATTTTCCTCCGGGTCTGTCTTATATTTTTCAAATGTATGAATTTATATTTAGCACTCCACAACTTAGAGTAAATTCATGTACCTAAATATTCGTTGGTACCTATAAGATTCTGGACACGTTCTAGGTCCCTAGTATGCGAGACTATACGTGATATGGTTTTCATATAAGGCTTCTTCAGAGTACGCTATCATATTTAAGCCATAGCAAAACATGATGCCCGCACTAATTACGGCTTTTTTCTTCAAAAAATCCATATTGTTGCACTAGATTTTTTATTATTTTTTGCTGCATTATTCTAAATTGAACAAAAAAAAAAAAAAAGCTTTTACGTTCGTTTCGCTCGCGCGTCGTTGTGTTGCAGGCATAATAATAAACAATTTCATTGACTCTTCTCATTGAGTTCTCATCGACTAAAAGAAAGAATAGAATTGATAGGAATAGGAGTCTCGGTTTCTTAGCAAGCGTGCTTAATCGTAGACAACACCATCGCTTAACATCACGCGAGTTGGTGGTCAAAGAAAGACATTTTTTTAAGAAAGACTTGTGTCAGTTAAAGTTCTTAAAAATAGGACTGTGACGAGTTATACATATTGTTTGTCTGTGGCGAGTTAACAATAACACTCGCCATCTTGTCTGCTCAAAAAGTTGTCGATCCAAGAATCTACAAGATAATAGCAAACTCTGAAGGGGCATGTACACAATTTTTGAAGACTAGGATTTTCGGACTAGATTATTATGAAATTCAGATTGAAGTTTGTGAATTCATGTGTGATGTATCCATAAATAGAGTTTGACAGGACTGCTATGAAGCTGAAGGGGGCCATTTTGTATTCATTACTTTAAATTAATTTTGAATGAATTTACACTTTTAGAATGTTGATTTTACTAAGTAAAGGACATCATTCAGAGTTCATAAATTTTTGGGCTAAATCTGAAAGTGCCGGCCAAACAAAAATAATGTTATTTTCCATTAGTATACATTATTTTATTTATTTATTACTATGGGACCAAACCTCTAGCAACATCCTCTGCATTTTTAACTATTTGCGTGAGCGAACTGAAAATTGAGCGAATTGGAAATTACTAAATTATTGCTTCGTTTAAAAAATTTACCACCCAAGTAGCCCATATACCTTCAACGGTCTATGGGCAGTCTAACAGTATATTTGAAGTGTTAGTATTAGCTTGTTAATAAAGGAACTTGCCGTAGTTAAAGTAGCACGCGAGGTCCTGTAGCAGCTGACTACTACAACGTATTGGTAGGTACTATAAGCTGCTTTAGTGAACTGTAAAAGAGCTGCATAGCAAGCTATACCACCGATTTGGGCACAAATAAAACAGCTTCAGGTCGTAGTCTCAGCTTCACTTTAGCTGCACCATAGAAAAGTTATAGCATTCATCATTTCAGCCATAGGACGTCCACTGCTAGACATAGGCCTCCCCCATCGATCTCCAAAAGGGCTGGTCGAAAGCGGCCTGCATCCAGCGTTTCTCTGCGGTCTCTTTTAGTTCGTCTGTCCATCTTGTGCGTGGACGTCCTATGCTGCGCTTACCGGTCCGTGGTCTCCATTCCAGAACCTTTCGGCCCCACCGGCCATCTGTTCTGCGTGATATGTGCCCTGCCTACTGCCACTTCCACTTGGTAATCCGGTGGGCTATCGGTAACATTCGTTCGTCTACGGATCTCTTCATTTCTGATTCGATCTCGTACAGAAACTCCTAGCATATCCCTCTCCATAGCTCGTTGTGCGACTTTGAGCTTGCTTTTAGCATTACTATGGCAATATAATGGGTAACAGTGGTGTAGCCAATCAACGGTTCCTTTTAGCTTTGTGATGGATCATTCAGTCTGGAGCATTTTAAGTGGCCTACAATAAGACATTGTGATAAATTTGTGCCCACATCAAGTGAACTCTTATAGCTAATATTCTCGCTACTTGTAACTAAATAAAATAACTAATCGATTTACAAATCGATATTTAGACTGAGTTTATGTCATCTGAAATACGGCAGTGATTGTAATGCCACTCACGGTCACCCATCCCAAAACTGGCTAGACCTGACGTTGCTTAACAAAGATCAAAAAGATCCAGTAGGTGTCATACGTGAGTGAAACAGGAAATTTATTTTTGTGACGCAATTTCCGGCCCTTAATTCTGTCGGGCGTGTTTTAGGGAAATCTCGTGTCTACATGATGTGGATTTATTTATGGCCTATGAGGCCGTGTTTATTTCGACTAAGGTTGTTTTAAAATGACTTTCAAATGAAAATTTGGCGTTTATATATCACACAATTCACCAAAACTTTTAAAAAAACCTTATAAGTTCTTTCTGCCCGTCTGTCTGTCCGTCTGTCAGTCTATCCGTCTGTTCGTCTGTTCGCCTGTTCGCCTGTTCGTCTGTCAGTCTGTCAATCTGTCCGTCTGTCCATCGTAATGCTTAGAACCTTCTAATTTCTATAGTTATTAAGTACATTAAACTGCACAAACACAGTATAAGTATAGATCCCAATTATTATTTCAATACAATAAAAGAAATTTTATATAAATATGCATTTTAGAAGTGGCTCTGATACATGTAACTTGGGGGACACGGTCTTATTGTTTGCTGCACCACTAATATAATTATATTATTAAGTATATTATGGAACAACCTCTAATGCCATCATTACTATGGTTATATTGATAAATGTTTTTTTATATGTTAGAAAAGTACAAGATCATTTAATTTTTACAGTTTGACATATCGCTGGCTCACTATTACAAGGTTCTATGTTATTTTCTTACATGTTCTGTAATTTCAATTTAAAAAAAATTACTTGCATAAATATTGACTTAACAGGGTTAGAGAGATACTTTTACTCAAGCATAAACCCTTTTAAGTCAATATTTATTAGAGTAAAAAAAAAATGAGAGTTAAATTGAAATTACAGAATGTGTAAGAAAATAACATAGAACCTTGTAATAGTGAGCCAGCGATATATGGCTCTTGGTCTATCAAGTCTTTTCATGAAGGGAAAAGGTTATCAACGTATGAATATTTTGAAGGGTACTTTGTTTACTGGACGGTTTTTGATAATACGCACCGATAAGGAAAATTAACATAGGATAACGTTTCGCATATCTGTTTGATCTGCAAGCAGAGTCATCATTCAGCCTTTCATGTTTCCACTGCTGGGACACGGGCCTTCTCTCAGAGAGAGACGATGGGCCCTAATCCACCATGCTGGTCCAATGCATGTTGGTGAATAGCATATTTCTTTGAAATTTTGAGGTTCCTGGACATAGCGGTTTCCTCACGATGTTTTCCTTCGCCGTTGTCGATGGCATCGAAACTCCACATAAATTATTTAGGTAGAACTAAATAGGTAAGTCTTTCTGTAAAGGTTCTGGAATGGAAACCACGGACTGGTAAGCGCAGCGTAGGACGTCTACCCACAAGATGGACAGACGACCTAAAAGAGACCGCAGGGAAACGCTGCATGCAGGCCGCTTCCTACGTCGTGCACGTTCCATGACTGAAATGATGATGATGAATAAGTCATTAATAAATTATATATTACATTGACCAACAAGCACTGGGCCAGCATGGTGGATTAGATATCTCTCCCTCTCTCTCTCTCTCTCTCTCTCTCTCGCTGAGAGAATGTCTGTGTCCTAGCAGTGGGAACATGAAAATCTGATAATGATGATGTTGATGTGCCATAATTTTCATGAGCGCTATTGGCGTGATTCGGAACGCATCCTAGTATGACGTCTGAGTCTCAATTCATCTATACTAATATTATAAAGAGGAAAGATTTGATTGTTTGTTTGTTTGCATTGAATAGGCTCTGAAACTACTGAACTGATTTAAAAAATTCTTTCACTGACGGGAAGCTACACTATCCCCGGGTGACATAGGCTATAATCTATACCCGTGCGAAGCTAGGGCGGACCGCTAGTGACGTAATAAAGCTTATTCCTGAATCATTTTCACACTGGCGGTGATATTATCCACGGAAACACGCCCTAAGGACTCAGCTTCATAATTTATTCCCTCCGCAACATCTATCTTACTTAAAACACTCTTTCCAAGACACGCTCCATCAATCGCAACTTAGGTGCTTAGTGCCCAAAATATTAATCCTAACTTAACCCTCGTAGGTACTCAAAAACTGTCGCAGAACAGCACTTGAGTGTAGGGCGGCCATGATTTACGTTCTATGATAAAAAATTTCATTATCTTAGTCCTCTGGACATAAGCCTCTCCTAAGGCAAGCCACTCAGCGCTTCCGCTTTTCGTTTCTAGCCACTACCACAGCTGCCTCACGTATATTGTTACTCCATCGAGTCTCGAGGTTGTTTCAGACAATCCAAGGTTATCGATTCTGTGAGAGATGACTTCCACTGCCACTTCAGCTAGCTAATGCTAGCTATGTTGATTATTTTGTTTCTCTGGCAAATGATAGTTACAGCACTCGACAATATTCTAGTTCTAGAATTACAAAGAATGTGAACCAAAGTCGTATACCGCGCTTTGTCAATCACTTAAAAATTCTGAACTGAAAGGATCAGATTTTAGGGTGTGACGTCACGTCGTGGTAGTCACACGATCACCGTCATGTCTGGCTTTGCATCAGATCTGCATGACCTCATTCACCTCCTTCCTACCCATTTTTCTATTGGATGGCCAGAGCGGGCACGAAAAGGCGACACCGTTTCATGGTTGATATTTCTAAAACTCGTACAACGCGCTTTGATCCCACTTTTATTGAACGAAGGCTGTGGAATGCGCTGCCCGAATGGTTTTTCGTTGATAGTTACCCTAAAGTCACTAATGAAAAATTAAAATCAATACAGCTACCAAGATGGTTTGCCTGGTAAGTCGGATCCAGTACACGATGGCAAAACGTGAGTAATATCCTTAAAAACATACAAATTCATGGCAACAGCAGCCACTCGATAGTTTTTCCACGTTCGTCACGATGTCAAGAGCGCGTTAGTGGGATGAAATAACTTTACGTACATCTGTCCTTAAATATGCCATGATTTTGAAGGTAGATAGGACATCACTATAGTAGCAGGTGAAGGTACCGTCCACTTATCTACAATTTAAGCATCGAACGGATGGGCTCGTGCCAAATTCATCACTATGAATTACTATAGGACCAGATTCACTACAGGAACGATGACTTATTTGTTACCTATTAATTATGTACAGTTTTGATGTCATCGCTCAAAAACGGCAAAGGAAAACATCGTGAGGAAATCGGTATGTCCAAGAACCTCAATAGTTTACAGACATATGACATTCACCAACATGGTGGCCAGTAGATTAGGGCCCATCCTCTCTCTGAGAGTACCTCTCGAGTCCCAGCAGTGGGAATATGATTAGCTGAAATGATGAGTGTGGTTAAACACCTGACTTAGCAAGTCTGATGGTACAACAAACAAAAACCTGGCAAGTGCGAGTCGGGCTCGCGCACTGAGGGTTCCATACCTCCACAAAATTCAATAACGATATTACCGGTTATAACTTGGTAATGAACAGAAACATGTCACTGGCTCGCACTTAGACATTATTTGTTGTTATATTTTAGAGTGTGTACTATAATCATCCATGTTTGACGCTAGCGCGTATTACCGTTTTAACATTAGAGCTAATACAAAAATACGTTTAAAAAAACGTTTGTTGTATGGTCGCCCCTTTCGTTTTTTCTTTTTTGACTTTTTTGTTATTTCTTAGTTAATCCGATAGCCCGTTGGTCGAGTTGGTAGTGAACCTGCCTTCTGAGCTTGGGGGCGTGGGTTCGATTCCCACCTAGGACAAACATTTGTGTGATGAACATGTGTGTTTGTTCTATATCTGGGTGTTAATATCTATTTAAGTATGTATTTAAACCTATATATGTATATATATCAGTCTCTGTATCACAAGCTTTGCTTAGTTTGGGGTCAGATGACCGTGTGTGCAAAAATGTCCCGAATAAAAAAAAAAAAAAAAAAATTATCCGCCGTAACATTACATATTATGTGAAATTTAAACTGGCTATCTATTACGGTTTCAAAGATACAGCCGTTAATAAATAGGACAGACAGACATACATCGTAGGCTTAGTAATAGGGTCCCGTTTTTACTCTTTGGTTACGGAACTCTAAAACACATACGGGCCGAATTGAGAACCTTCCTCTTTTTTGAAGGCGGTTAAAAAACTTCAGTGTCATTCATTGTCACCGCCACACTTCTCACTTCCGTAAACAGTAATCAATCAGAAGTTACGTCATAGGTTCAAAATAACGCCCACTACTTCCTATTTTTATCCCTCTACCTCTCCAGCCACTGTAACTTTTGTACCTATTAAGTACAGTATAATGCAAGGAGGCCTTTGCCCTGCAGTGGAACGATGCAGGCTAAGATTAAAAAATAAAAAAAATAAAAAAGTACAGTATAATGCTGTTGTTTACAGGGTTACGCATATAGACTATACTTAGCCAAAAGGAGGTCATTGTACACATTATTATGTGCAACTTTTATGGTATAATACTGAAATCGCAAAAAAAAAACTGTTGTTCCATACATCCTATTGAGCGTCAATCTTTGACCAAAATAAACTGAATGGACGGGCCTTAACCATTGAACTTGTTCAGTACAAACGAGTCAAAACTGTCGGACATATACTTCAACACCTAATTATAACCACAGTACATTTGTTACAAAAACTAGATAACGGTTTTTTTGTTGTGTTTTACACATCGGGAAAGCACAAGATAGCATAATTTTGTCAGATGTTTCGTTTATTATAATAATAATTATAATTATTATGATGGACATCGGATTTGGGCTATGTATTGCTAATTTAGATGTTGGTAAGATTAATTTATAATATTATTCATTGCTCACTGCGCATATTATATACCTTCCGCGGTGTTGTCGAGAAGATACAACATGGGGATCTTGATGTCAGTCACTGATTAAAAATCAAGTAAATCTTGTCAAAAATAGAAAAATATATTATACTTAAAAACAGGAAGCAGTGAGTTGAATATTTTCTGCGAGAGGCTAGTTTCACTATATTTTACTTTATTTGACCAAACATGAAGTTGTTATGGCTGTCACGCCTACTTGTTAATATTTTATTGCTAAAAAAATATTTATTGTTTTTGTGTAAATCTCTATCTCTATCTCTTATCTACATAGTATAAATTAAAATCACTTTCCGCGTCTGTCTATCTGTCTGTCTGTCTGTATAACCGCTAACTCTTCCTAAACCACGCAAAGGATTTTGATGCGGTTTTCACCATCAGTTAGAAAAAATTTCACGAAATTATATACATAGCCAGTGACTCGCCCCGGCTTCACATGTAAATTACACCCGTGCAAAGCCGAGGCGGGTCGCTAGTTAAATATAATTATGGATTTTTTATTTTTACAAACATTTATTTAACTGCCTTGTTAGTTAGTATGTATGTTTAGGACAAATTTTGCAATTGAATTTTAAAACAGAAATCTTCTACCGATTGAGCTGAAATTTGGCATTAACGTTTAGTTAGGATGATAGTGCATTGTTAATTGGTTAGCTAAATTATGATATGGTGGACTCCCAAAGATGGCCGACCAATTATTTTAATTGGGCCCCCATGATATATGGGTATCAAATGAAAAGGTTTGTATTATAATCATGCTAAGTTTGACGCTTGTACGTATTACCGTTATTTACATTAGAGCAATTTTTTTTGTTGTAATAGTATGGTAACACGTCTTTAGTTTTTACTTTTTGGTTTTTATTTTTTA
This sequence comes from Agriopis marginaria, assembly GCA_932305915.1. Lineage (NCBI taxonomy): Eukaryota > Metazoa > Arthropoda > Insecta > Lepidoptera > Geometridae > Agriopis > Agriopis marginaria. The sequence continues at coordinate 23,668,393 of OW029914.1, read as the reverse complement.
GTTAATCTGCTGTAACATTAAATATTCTGTGAAAATTTTTACTGGCTATCTATTACGGTTCAAAAGATACAGCCAATTAAAAGTAAGACTGATAGGTGGACTGACAGACAACGTAGGCTTAGTGATAGGGATGGGGGGTGAGGGGGGGTTCCGTTTACACCCTTTGGGTACGAAACCCTAAAAATACCGCAGTGGACAACCCTGCTTCACATGGTGTCGACTGTCGACGCGACAGAACGGTTGACAACGTCTCCGCTCGGGTTTTGTTAAAGCGTGAATTTCATACTGTTTTGAATATGACACTATTTGAAAAACAAACATTTAACTTTGACTAAAAATGGCACCCGTCGAAGTTTTACTCAAAAATATTCGTTGGAAGCCAAAATAAACCAAGTGTTGTTATTTTATATAATAATATTGTATACGACTGTTAGTTATTAGATTAGTAATAAAATGTAGATCCATAATTGGCCATAAGTTAAGTTCGTAGTTTATTGTTTTGTTTTTAAAGGGCTATGGATTTTGTTCCATAAATCAAATAAAACTAAAAATATATAATTTATTTCCCAGATTGTACTACTATAAAGATATATGTAGATCAGCAAGGATTTCCCGCAATTTATTGCAGCAAATGCTTACGAAAACTTGTTCAAACAAACTGTGCACAACTTTGTAAAAACTTGAAAACTTATGAAATTTACATAACTAGCTGCACCCGCTATTTAACCCGTAGTGATGTAAAATGATGATGATGATGATGAAAAGTAGCCTATGTCACTCTCTGGCCCTTGAACTATACCTATGAAAAAAATCAGATCGATCTGTTGCTCTGTTGCTGCGTGAAAAAGGAACAAACACATTGTCGCATTTATAATATTCCTAGCTGTGCCCCGCGTTTTCTCCCGCGTAGTGATGAAAAATGGTGATGGTGATGAAAAGTAGCCTATGTCTCTCTGGCCTTTAAACTATGCCCATGCAAAAAATCAGGTCGACACGTTGCTCTATTGCTTCGTGAAAGAGGAGCAAACAAACCAACAAACTAACAAACCAACAAACAAACACACTTTCGCATTTATAATTTACTAGCGGTCCGCCCCAGCTTCGCACGGGTATAGATTATAGCCTATGTAACCCGGGGATAGTGTAGCTTCCCGTCGCTGAAATATTTTTTCAAATCGGTTCAGTAGTTTTGGAGCCTATTCAATGCAAACAAACAAACAAACAAAGAAACAATAAAATCTTTCCTCTTTATAATATTAGTATAGATTATAGTATAATTATTCTCTAACCACTTATGCAAGTAAAATAACTTAATTAACAGCCTCCGTCTTCAGCAGTGGGGTGAAAAGAGCAATATATTTGGCGAGATACCAACTGAAGCTACTCTCACAAAAGAGGATTTCATTTTTTCCACTGCACCCAGGTATGCGGTAATGTTATACGGAAAAGTATGGAAAAACATATTTTATACCATTTCCCCTCTTAAAAATTATGTTATTCACTGAAAACAAGTGAATAAAGACCAGCAAAGTGCGAGTCAGACTCGCGCACTAAGGGTCCCGTACCACCACAAAATACAATAAGGATCGTCCAAATAACCGAATTACCAATAATTTTTCCAAAATAGTCGAAGCAATTGATAATTAGTAAAATAGTGCATTTCGATTCGGTGAAATGATAAGGTCGACGTTACAATGAGGTTGTCTAAATACCGAAATGACCAGTTATAACTTGGTAATGAACATACATTTATCACCGACTCGCACTTAGCCATTTTAAAGTATTTTTTTGTTATACTTTAGAGTGTGTACTATAAGCAATTAAGCATGCTAATTTTGATGCTTATTCTTATTCTTATTCGAAATGGGGGCGATAAGTCCTGCACCGACGTCCCGCTAGGGGTGTATTGTGAATTAGAAAAGTTAATTTTGATGCTTATAAGTATTATGGTTTTTACATTAGCGCTAATATAAAAATACGTAAAAAAATAAGTTTGTTGTATGGGAACCCGCTTTAGTTTTTACTTTTAGACTTTTTTATTATTTCTTAATTAATCCGCCGTAACATTACATATTCTGTGAAAATTTCAACTAGCTATCTATCGGTTCGATAGATGCAGCCGTTAATAGGTAGGACAGACGGACAGACGGACAGACGGACAGACGGACAGACAGACAGACGGACAGACGGACAGACGGACAGACAGACAGACGGACAGACGGACAGACGGACAGACGGACAGACGGACAGACGGACAGACGGACAGACGGACAGACGGACAGACGGACAGACGGACAGACGGACAGACGGACAGACGGACAGACGGACAGACGGACAGACGGACAGACGGACAGACGGACAGACGGACAGACGGACAGACGGACAGACGGACAGACGGACAGACGGACAGACGGACAGACGGACAGACGGACAGACGGACAGACGGACAGACGAACAGACGGACAGACGGACAGACGGACAGACGGACAGACGGACAGACGGACAGACGGACAGACGGACAGACGGACAGACAAACAGACGGACAGACAAACAGATAGACAAAAATCGTAGGCTTAGTAATAGGGTCCCGTTTTTACCCTTTGAGTACGGAACCCCAATAACTATCAGATAAAAAACCCTTTCCGCTCAAACTTAGCTCTTTCTACTCCAAAACCACCCTCACTGTAGTCGCTCTACGTCGTAGCATTATTAAAACTCTCGTAGCTACGTAGCTGCTACGTAGCAGGTAACGCCGTTGCCTAACGCTCGTTTGATTGCACGATTTGTCGCACAAATGCACGCTTTAATATAAATGGCTGTGATATAAGTAACAAAGAACTGTGTTTTATTCTTAGCTAACGTAACTTAGGAGCCGCTCTTCGCATTCTCGCTATCTCTATCGCACATAAAAATATATTTGAAAACGATTTAACTAGCTAACAATGTAGTAGTAATTTATTAGTAATTTATCAGCATTTTATTGTATTGTATTGTTGTGTACTATTGTATATGTAGGTAAATATTATAATTTTCCCATATAAATTTTTCGACAACGTGCCTATTATGGTTAATGTTATCAACACCGTCGTTATGACAAACCTAGTTTAAGTTCACCTCTGCGGGAAGAGAGTTATGCCCAGAGTTGAGAACTGTGTCCTCACGACACAGGTTATCCTAGTGTGGGGACAGTGTTCCACTAAGGTACAGAATTGTTTATTAACTAACCTCTCTTCTTACAACATTACCTACCTAAGAATTTTATTTACAAAAAAAAAAAAACATTTTGTTGCTTACAACAATATTGTTGTTTAGCAACATTCTCTCACATTCCTTGCTTAGTCAACATGTCACACATGTCTCAACATTTTTGAGACTTCTTTCGTGAGACGATAATTATAATCAGAAACACAACAACTGCACTTTTTATAAAATAGGCAAAAGAAAGCATAAAATTAAAAATGCGATGGAACCCTTAGGCCATTTCATTAACTCTCTCCTGACGAGAATTAAATCGTTCCAGGGTTAATGAATGACTTTAAACGTGGATTTAAAAACTTGAAACAGAATTGGACAAGTCATTTTTCTTTTTTCGTTTTGGCCTCAGACATTTTGTCTATTTTTTGTCTTGTTTTTGTCATGATTTGGCCAGTCTCTAGTAAATTTTTTTTTAAAGTATAAGCGACTACCATTATGACTATCATCGTAAAATGACGGTTAGTGATGTATTCGCCATTGATGTTGATGCCGAATCCGTTCCAGTCAATGTGCTTGAAAATGTCCTCCAATGCGTTTGGATACAATTGGATTGGTTCTGTGCTCTCATCCTGTAATCGGATCGACATAGTGGCGTTTCTATACAAACACTTCAGCACTTCGATATACATAGTCAATATGACAACGCTGGAGGGACTGGAATACCGCCCAGGTCTCAATTGAATCAAAGGCTTCTTCATAGTCCACAAATAATAATGGCCAATTACGAGTATACTCACTCTCACTCTCTTACTCTTTATTTTTCTTATTTTGTATTGTATTGTACTCAGTCTTCTATATAATCTGGCGGAGCGTGTGTATGTGGTCTATGGTGCTCCAGCCTTTATGGAAACCGGCTTATCCTGGAGGCTGGAAGTCATCAAACCTGCTTTCGAGACGGTTCGTAATGACTCTGGAGAACAACTTGTACACATGGCTCAGGGGTGAGATGGGACTATAATTTTTAAATAAGGTGTTATCACCTTTTTTGAAGGCACTACTACACCCCTGTGCCATGCTTCAGGCGTAGTACCTTCGAGTATGACGAAAATAAATAACTTAGATGTTAAAGAAAATAATACAATGAGGCAACGTATTTTTTCACGTTGGCGCCTGAAAAAGACTGAAACAAAATGTTTGAATAGATTCGTAAAAATTGCCACCTCTATATTTCGTTCTCCCTGCAACTCATCAAGGGAACTCCTATTGTTTCTGATGTAATGGCAACATTGAGAAGAAAAAACAGACATAATCAACATCTGATTCGTATATCAAGTTAATTGAACAACCTGCTTCCCTAATGAAAGTAATTACGGGTTGTAAGATGCCATCTCTGCGAATTAAACAATGGATATTTTATCTACACAACATTTATTATAGTTTCAAAACCAATATTCGGCTGTATGTAATATTTTTTATTTAATATCTCATAAAAAACCTGATCATAACAATAATAAGTAAAAATTTAATAGTCTATCCTCTATCGCACACCCCGTCTTCTACGTCTTCTATAAATCCTTTCCATCCTAAGATTGCCTGGAAGAGATCGCTTTTAGCGATAAGTTCAGTTGTTAGACTAGTTTTTAAGAGTTTTTTGTCCACTGTATAAAATTTTATGGTGTGAACAATAAAGAGTTAATCAATCAATCAATCATAACCCAAAATTAAAATTTGTTCAAAAACAATTAATATGCTAGACTGAGAGCTCACTATAGCACCTGATAACGTCTAGACGTGCGCGCGTCAATGCTATAAATGCTATAATATACACACACTTTGCGAGAGAGGCACAGAGTATCCCCTCTCTATCCCCATCAAAAACTTTAAACGCTCATATCTCAGAGATTTATCAGCCAATTTAATTATTTTTTTCTGTATGTATGTAATGTGTTTATTTATATCCTTCGCCTAGCCTGTTATATGTAATAAATGAAAAATTACACATGCCTATTATCAATAAAAACCCACTTCAAAATTAGTATCTAGTCTGTGGAATGCAGTGTCTGAATGGATGTTCCCTTTAGGGATTCCATCCCATAGGGTTCCCAAACAGGGTGTTTTCAAAATGCGAGTGAATCGGTTTATTCTAGGCAAGCGTGCTCCACCGTAGACCTCATCATCTTAACAGCAGGCGAGTTGTCGGCCAAACCCAAGCCTATTATTAAATTAATAATTTAAAATTGTTTGTGTTTAAGAGCGTGAGACAGACGTGAAAACTTCATCAAAGTTGACTATATCTGTTTTTTTTTAAAATATAAATAATAGGCTTGCATTTGACCACCATCATGTCTGATGATAAGCGATGATGCGGTCACGTTGGAGCACGCTTGCCCAGAAGAAACCGATACCCCCCCTAGTCGCCCCAAGCCGACTTTACCCGAACGAGCGTTACATAGCCGAGCGTGTCGGCTCAATCTCATTTTATACCCACTAAATAAAGTGCTCAGCGCACCTAAACAAGATTTCACGCCAAAAAGTTCCACTATCCACCTTCTGGCTCCATCATTAGACCCTAATACCAAGTGTATGGAACTTGTTAAAACAAAACTTGGTATCTTATCACAACACCTCAATCCACAATAAGTTGCTCACCCCTGACCGAATGCGATGAGGTAACTTTTTTAATTTGCAAAAGTGGACATAATCTCTGAAGTGACGTCATCAATCTACCTTGACTGGGGGAAAATGGCTTCACTTCCGCACACTTACCAATAGACTACGCAAAGTAGTAAAGTAAAAATAGTTTTTTTTCCACGAGCGAGTGACAGAGTGGTGAAAATTTTACATTTAAAAGTGACGTGTAAATATATTTGAGATATTGACAGAGATATTGAGATAGTGAAAAGAAAATATGTCTGGGTGTCTTCAAATCACGAGTGAATCGGTTTCTTCTAGTCAAGCGTGCTCCATCGTAGACCGCATCATTGCTTAACATCAGGTGAGTTGGCGGTAAAACGCAAGCCTATTACTAATTTAAAAACAAAAAAAGAAGTTTTTTGTTACAATAACAAATGATAAACAGACATTGTGAGTACAACATAATTATAAATCTAAAAAACCGACTTTTAATATAAAACGCAATTTCATCCTCATACATTTTTCAGTTATTTTGGTTTAAAAGCTACACTTCTGCATTGATTTTAATGAAATTCCTACCTTAATAATTTAAAAAAAAAAACGGTTCATATATCGAGTCCTGAGATAATAAATATAAAAAATACAACAGAATTGAGAACCTTCCTTTATAGTAAGGTTAATCAACCAGAATTTAATTCCAAAAAGTACATTCGGGACATTGCGAGACTGATATATTTTTTATTCATACTTAAATAGATAAATAGATAATAACACCCAGATATACAACAAACATAAATGTTCATGACATGAATGTTTGTCCTAGGTAGGAATCGAACCCACGCCCCCAAGCTCAGAAGGCAGGTTCACTACCACCTGGACCAACAACGCTATCCGAATGGATGTAATGGGGCAAGTCAGCGTTTTTATGTATATTTGTATATATTTTTCGACAAAAACTCGTGTATCGTTGATTCAGTAGAATCAACTAGAATATTATCCCATAGAATTTTTGTAGGCAAGTACATCGTGCAAATAGAATTTCAAGTACGAATATGAGTTGTTCCACATGTTGTTAAATAATTTTAAAAAAATAAGTACCCCTACAACTGTATTTATATATTCCACGCAATGTTTGAGAAATTAATTTAAATACCATTAGGAATTCAACTCGATAACCTTGTTCGTAAAACTAAACTACTTTATCCATATGTACATTTGCACAAAGGGCTAGCTCACGTTGTGCGGACCTCCGGCTTTGATATGATAATTCTATAGTTTGGGACTGTTATAATGGAATTGTGACAGCAGTATCGAAGCTTGCTTTTTTGCTATCGATCTATATACTAGAATAAATTAGTTTTTTTTTGGAAATATAAATCAATATCGGAATTACATAAAAAGTATCCACAAACAAAAAAACAGAAATGAATAAGTACAAAAGGTAGCCAAGTGGGCGCGATCATTTTAATTGTCTCTAGACCGTTGAACGGTCTATGAATACCACAACTGTTTTTGTATAATAAACTAAATAGTTTAGGTATTTAGTGTTAGTGAACTTAGTAATTTTGTTAAGAAAAAAAGGCACATGCCCAAAAAAAAGAAAATCGTAATGACAAAATCAATATCGGAAAAGCAACTTAACGTTGAGTGTTTTTTTTTTTTTCGACTGGTGTATTATGGCTTAAAACTGCAGCCACCGGAAGATGGGCAGCAGCGTCCTTTTAGTACACGGTGGTACGAAAGTTCGGTGCGCGAGCCCGATTCGCACTTGGCCTGTTTATTAAATATTATTATGCTTATCATGCAATATTATATTTAAACTTAAAATATAAGTTTATATTTTAAGTTTTCATTAATTTTCTGTTTTTTTTTTAAGTTCATAATAATTAATTTGTTATTTTAGTCCTATGTTGATGTCGCCTCTTGGCCTCATCAATGGTCATACCTATGTACGATATGTTTCTAAAATACGTTATTAAATAAAGTCTGCATAAATACATTTATGTCGCAATAAACTTATTGATTAATGAGTATTGTCGAAATGAGATTTAAATGATAAGATACTGTTAAACTGTAAACGGTGCCGCATGTTTTGTTGGTATGTAAATTATTTTATAATACGGTTTCCATGTTAATAGGAGATCTCCTAGGTTTGGCTCGGATGAAATTAAAATGGACTCTTGTACCGCATTGTTATTTTACCATTTTGTACTTCTACTAATTTTATCATCTACATTATTAAAACGTTTCAATTTAGCAAGTGGTCAAGGTCTAAAAGACTGCTACTGGCAATAAAAATGCCTTCAAAATAAATCAAAGGTTTAGTCTGTAATAATTGGAGTAACTCCGTTTACGTGGTAATTATATCCTAATTATCATACAATAATAGTCCACTGCTGGACAATGTCCTCTCACAAGAAACGCCCGATATTCGGCTTGTCTCTTCCAGTCACAGCCAGCATTTTAACGTATATCGTCACTCCTGTTATACGTAGCCAATGTCAGAGGGGTTTGGGGGCCTACGGTCATTATCATCATCATCAGCCAGAAGACGTCCACTGCTGAACATAGGCCTCCCCCTTTAACCTCCACACTGAACCTCCTGCCTTTTGCATCCACTAGATACCAGTGACTCTCGCAATGTCGTCGGTCCATCTAGTAGGTAGGAACCTACCTACGCTGCGTCTTCCGGTTCGTGGTCTCTACTCAAGAACCTCTTCTTCTTCCCCATCTTTCTTTCCCATCGGTTATTGGTTCTTCGAGCGATGTGGCCTGCCCATTGCCACATCAACTTTTAACAAATTTTAACAGCTAAGCCGGTGACTAAGCCTGGTTCTTTAGCGAATATCCACGTTCCGGACTCTATCTTATATATGAAATGATGATGATGATGACGATGAACGTGATTCAGAGTTACGTAGTACAGTCGTAAAACATAATAATTTATGAAGTCCGCTTTAACAAAGACCTACTCAAAAACTTAACTATTTAACCCAAACCCGAAGTTTGAGTCGGTTCAAGCGATGTTATGCAAAACATTCCGTTTCGTCGTTTGCTGAAATTCACAGTTTCACTCCAACTCGAATGTAAGTTCAACATACTTGTCTGATAATGGCGCACGTTCGAAACGGGTGGAGCGGTTAGCGTGTAATAGAGCGTTTTATGTTTTCTTTCGACTACAATAAGGCGCTGCGCAAGCATAGACACTTTTGTGTCTTGTGTCGGATACACGCTACCAATGAATATTTGATTTCTAAATATCCATAATGAAATCAGCTACTCACTGCACAGACTTTGTGTCCAGTTGCTTCCACTTGATTCCGGCAACAAAATGTTTCTACGTTTGCGCAGCGCCTAAGAGTAGGTATCACAGTATCTTTTGCTAAATCTCCGCAAATAACAATTGTTAAGAGATGTCAATGATCCCCAAATTAAGCAAACCTTGTACTATGGCTGCCAGAGACTGATATACATACATATATATATATTTAATAACATACTTACACCCAGATATAGAATAAACACAAATGTTCATCACATTAATGTTTGCCCTAGGACACCTCCAAGCGTAGAAGGCAGGTTCACTATCAACTAGGTCACTGGGGCAATCAATTATTTTTGTTCATTCCGAAGTTGCCACTACCACTTAGATTGCTAATAAAAAAAAAAAAAGTCCCAAAAAAAATATTATATACTGTATTTTTATCTTTCTGATTTCACAAAATTTTTAATACCCGAAACTGCCTTCTTCTAGCTAGCATGTATCCTGACTTATGCTGGCGTCCGCTTTGTTGCTGTATTTTCTCCATTTTACTCGACCTCGATTGACTTGACTCCTTGAGGTGTCAAGTCATCAATCTGCTTTTGCGGATCACGAAGTCTTACCTGAAGGGACAATATGCTACAATGCACTTCTGTGTGACCCTATTTTAAAGAGCTCGGGATACTCACATTACCTGTCATTTTCATCTTACAGGTGGCAGTTTATGTGAAGAATAACCTGGACCTGTATAGCAAGCGTGGAGAGAATCACAGCCAACAAGCTGGTCGGTATCCCACGCTCCCTCACGAAATCAAGCAAACTGACCCACGTTATGGGCCCGGAGGTGTACAACATGTTGCCGGATACGATAACAACTGCTCCAAGTGTGAGCTGCTTTGAAAGCAGACTCAAGCGCTGGCTCATCCAGCAAACGTTCTATGACTTCAATGAGTTCAGAAGTGATGGCCAAATAAAATAAGTAAACATTTGTGAAATTAAAATAATAATAATTAATGATAACTGACAATTATTTGTTACATTTTTTTTTTGCTTCTTGTATTTAATTTTTTTTATACCATGTTCAATATATTATTAGTTGATTTGTAAATTTTAATTTAATAATAAATTACTTTGACTTTGAATTCTGCACGCTTACGTGCCCAATGTGCACCCTTATCCAAGAATAAGTGTTGAATATTTCATGAATTCTCCTTGCAATATTGTACGGAACCTTTTCAATTATTCCTAGCGATGGAAGTGCGAAGTCTTGTATGAAACTTTGTATTGTTAACTAATAAGCAGCAAAAAAATTCGTTTAAAACTATTGTTTTATTTTAGAATTTTCTTGGAAGTAACAAAGGAAACCCAAAAGGAAGAAACATATTACGGTGGTAGCTAGCCAGAGTAATGGTAAAGACCACCATAATGCCATGCTTCCTACAAAAATTACAATATTTGTAATGTTTAATGTTATCCTAATATGTCTAATTTCTCTTTGTAAGTCTTTTTAAGTTTGAAAACAAATATTGTTAATTAAGGAATTTATAATTTTTGGTTCAATAAATTTATTATTTATTTATTTTTATTTTATTTATTTTCCTCAATATCAAGCTCATTGTCGGGATTTGAACCCTCATTGCAGCATGGCATCCGAACGCTCTAACCACTGATCTACCGTCTCTTTTTTTGTAGTGGCAAAAAGCAGACGGGCTGTCTGATGGTAAGCAGTAATCGTCGTCTATGGATACTTGTAACACCAGAGGCGTCACAAATTGCTTTTAAGGCTACTAACTAGTTTTTTTTAATAAACCGGCCAAATGCCAGTCTGGATCTGGCCAAATGCCACTGAGGGTTCCGTATCACCACAAAACGTAATATTTATCAATTAAAAAATCGACTTCAAAATTAGTAAAATATGGAATATCGATTCGGTGAAGGAAATGATAAAGTCATCCAAGTAACCGAATTACCAGTTATTTATTACTTGTTAATTAACATAAATTTAACATCGACTTGCCCTCGGGCTTTTTTATATACTTTTTAGAGCTTGTACTAAAAGTATGCCAAGTTTGACGCTTGTTACGTACAAGCGTAATTACAATTTTTACATTAGACCTAATACAAAAATACGTTTGTTGTTTGGGGACCCCTTTAGTTTTTACCTCCTTACTTTACTATTATTTCTTAGTTAATTTGCACACACTACATATTCTGTGAAAATTTCAACTAGCTATCTGTCACGGTTCTGTAGATACTGCCACTAAAAGGTAGGACAGACAGCGTAGGCTTAGTAATAGGGTACGGAACCCGAAAAATCCCATATTGCTCCTAGGAAACACCGCGAAAGGTAGCTCATTCTACCCACTTGTTTGTCGATAAAGCATTATTTTTTAATCCACTCAATAGGTTTCAGTATAAAAGCAGCAATAAAGTTGGTGCCGAAAACAGGATAAATTGGTGCGGCAATAAGGGGCAGTAATACTCGCGAATCCTACGGGAATCAAGAAAAAACACATTCCAGATACAAATCACCTGCTCTTTGCTGGAGATACTAGGGATGCAACGGAGGCGTGTCGACAAATGTTGTATGTATATCAGTCTCTGGCAGCCATAATACAACCTTGCTTAGTTTGGGGTCAGATGACCGCATGTGCAAAAATTTGTGCCGAATATTTATTTATCATTAATCTCTTCATCAAAACTCATCGCCAGTACGCGGGCGACCGTCTCCAGTATCGCGCGTATTCCCTGATGAAGGGCTCTAATGGCTCCGAAACCGGTCGATCGCCTCAACACAAAACATAATCGTTAGTGTAACCGGTGTTATAATAATTTATTTATTGAATCAAAATTCGAAAAAACACCATTTTCCTTTTTATTTGTTGTAAAGGGTTGTTTTGTCACGCAGTGATTAAACCACTTCCCTAAAACATACACAAATATATACAAATAATACACTTAAATAGTTTTACGTTAGTCTTTGGCTTAATATGCCAGATTGAATGATGAATATGGTGAAATATAACAATACAAAAAACCCAGTAAAATAAAATTTATTAAATTGTTCTGTTTTCTTGGCCCTTTTGGAGATCGATGGGGGAGGCTTATGTCCAGCAGTAGACGCCCTATGGCTGAAATGATGATGATGATGATTTTCTACACTTTTCCAGAAACGTCTATCTGACTATCTGACTAACTATCTAAATAAAAATGCATGAATTTCACAAGACTTCATCCAAAAGTTTTTTTTCATTGCTTATCGTAATATTTTTGGCTATTACCTGATGGTAAGCGAAGGTGTGGCAAACACAAACGTTATCGCCTGCTGGTGCACAAAATTATTCAAATTGTGACTCCAATATTGACAGCAACTACTCAAAAACAACTATCCACCTAAATAACAATACGTTTAGATAATGTCGACTATAATAATACTTAATATTTATAATAACTTACCATTGGATTTTCAAGTAAATTTACGTTAATAAAAACAAATCAATATATCGATATAATTTTTTGGCGATAGTCGATAAAAATGTTACTTATCCCTAGCAGGTGTGCGAGCTGACGTCGCACGGATCTCCAAATTGCCGCCTATTTATTATCGCTAGTCATTCGGATCGTGTGTACTGTGCCTTATATTGTGCACGACGAGCTTTATATCGTGTGCCTGGAGCCTTATATTGTGTTCGCTGAGCTTTATTGTTCTACGCGGAATGCATACTGATGAAAAATTAAGTAGATACGATGCAATGCAAAATACACTTTATTGAAACCACAAAAAGATACAAAAAAGCACGTTAACAAAGACAACAGACGATCTTATCGCTAAAGGCGATCTCTTCCAGATATCTTCTCTGACAGACAGACCTTCAGATGAGTATCTATGTTTAGATTAATAGCATTGACAGCTGTGTATGTATATCACTGAGTATTAAAGAAACTTATCTTCATAATATCACTTAGCGGCTGAGCTAATTCTGATGAAATTTTACAAGGAAATTGTTTGCATCATGTACTATAATTACACCAAGTTTGACGCTTGTACGTATTACCGTTTTTACATTAGAGCTAATAAAAAATACATTTGTTGTATGGGCAATTCGTTCCCTTTCGTTTTTACTTTTGGACTTATGTATTATTTCTTAGTGAATCCGCCGTCACATTAAATATTCTGTGAAAATTACAACTTGCTATCTATTACGGTTTGAAAGATACTGCCGTTAATATGTAGGATGGACGGACGGATGGACAGACAAACAGACCAATTAATATAGGATTATAGTATAAAAACATTTGATTTGCATTTAAAAATTATTAATTTATCTTAAAATAAGAAAGAATTTTGCTTTTAATTGCGACTAACAGAAAGAGTTAATCTACTTTCGTAGGCTTAGTAATAGGGTCTCGTTTTTACCCTTTGGGTGCGGAACTCTAAAAAACAGAATTCACTCAATTTGATACAAATAAAAGCGGGTGTATATCATCGGTTAGCGAGAAGACACACGTGAATGAGGAATGACGGTGGGCTTTACAGCGTACGACACGATTTTCGTCACGACAAAATGTTAACCATGATTGTCGTATATCAATGGTTATTGGTTACAGGGGCTCGATTTTTAAGCCGTCGCTTTTTATTGACTATTTACAGAGAGCAAATTCGAATGATTCAAGCCATTGGTTGCGTAAACGAGATGATTAAAATTATAAAAAAAATCGACTTTTGTTTAGGATGTCGTTCGAAAGCGAAATTATGCGAAATGAAATTTCGCATAATATTTTCGTGTGAAATATCATTTATTTTAGTTAATTTTTATTTTATTCATTTAGTGAATTTTTATATTGTTTTATTATACATGAACTAACAACTGCTAATAACAAGATAAGTATACATAATGACTAGGAATCCTTTTTACTGTATAATGGATCTACATTTATTTAGTGTCAGTTGAAGTGCTACTAACCACTTGCTACCTACCTTAAGTTAGCTACTTACTTGCAACTTGTACTACGCATCGTCTGCAAGCGGCCCAAACGCGTAACCTGTCAGTAGGAAAAAGCTTTTTTCCTGATCATGGAAAAGGCACTAGACGAAAGAGTCGTGTCATGTAAGTCCGCAGACATTAGGGAGATTAAAATTGTTTTTCCTGCTGACAACACGCTGATGTGTTCTGTTTTGATAACAATATTGCTTTTCGGGTTGTTACGGGGACGTATTCAGGAAGGGTTGAGGTCTTTAAACTTTAATTACAAAGATAATCATCGAATTTTTCAACATAAAGTAATAAGTCGAACGGACTGTTTGTTTTTCTTTCCTCATTAATTTGCGTTACGTTAGTAATTTTTAACCTTTCGCGAATTAAACACATGTTTTAAATGTTTACCTTAATAAAATAATACGTGGTAAGTCTGTGTAATGATAAACATTAAAAAATTGCGTTACGTTTTAAATAGAATCTGTGAAAAATTAATAACTATAGTTATAGCTTCTCTAATCAGTATCGGCCTTCCATGTTCCCATTACTAGGATACAGGCGTTCTCTGAGAGGATGGGTCCTAATCCACCATGCTGGCCCAGTGCATGTTGGTGAATGTCATTATGATTTTTAGATTAATAAATATAAACTTGCGTAAAAGAAGCTCGTGATGGTACTATATATGGCAGGTACTTTTTAGGGTTCCGTTGCCAAAGGGTAAAAACGGGGCCCTATTACTAAGCCTACGATGTTTATCTCTCGGTCCTCTTTTTTTTCTGTCCGTCTGTCCGTTTGTCCGTCTGGCCGTCTGGCCGTCTGTCCGTCTGTCCGTCTGTCCGTCTGTCCGTCTGTCCGTCTGTCCGTCTGTCCGTCTGTCCGTCTGTCCGTCTGTCCGTCTGTCCGTCTGTCCGTCTGTCCGTCTGTCCGTCTGTCCGTCTGTCCGTCTGTCCGTCTGTCCGTCTGACCGTCTGTCCGTCTGTCCGTCTGTCCGTCTGTCCGTCTGTCCGTCTGTCCGTCTGTCCGTCTGTCCGTCTGTCCGTCTGTCCGTCTGTCCGTCTGTCCGTCTGTCCGTCTGTCCGTCTGTCCGTCTGTCCGTCTGTCCGTCTGTCCGTCTGTCCGTCTGTCCGTCTGTCCGTCTGTCCGTCTGTCCGTCTGTCCATCTGTCCGTCTGTCCGTCTGTCCGTCTGTCCGTCTGTCCGTCTGTTCTTCTGTCCTTCTGTTCGCATTTATTCACTATTAACGCCTTCCTCGCTTCGTTTGTAGGGTAAAAGAACATAGATATTATAACCACTTGATCGCGCATGGCATAATTACCTTTTGCACGAGTAAGCCACATCGGTTGCGGGGGGGGCTATCGAATGGCGGCTTGTGATTGGAGACTCAAAAGTCATCCATTCAATTTGCGCCAAGAACGGCCCGCTCGAAAAAGAGTATGGTGAAAATAATATTTTCTTCGTATTTTTTATTGTTATGTACCATTTTCATCACGCGGGGTGAAGGATAAGCAATCAAGTGGCCAAATCGTCATTGGTAAAAGATCACCGACATCCTTTGTGTTACAGTCTACTATATCTCTATTATTAGAAATTAATTATCTATGTGATCCCTTAATAAGGCCCTGAACACGTTCGCTTTTATCTTCCCCATAAATTAAGTACGACGTTGAATACATTGATGGGTAACGATTGAAAACAAAGAGATTTGACTGGTGAATTCTACTTTTATGTTCCAAGCTTACATCTTACCCAAACACGCTTAAGACGGTCCCGAGGGAAAACAATCATCATCATCATTATTTCAGCCGTAGGAATTCCACTGCTGGACATAGGCCTCCGCATCGATCTCCAAAAGAGCCGGTTGGAAGCGGCCTGCATCCAGCGTTTCCCTGCGGTAATTTTTAGGTCGTATGTCCATCTTGTTTGTCGACGTCCTACGCTGCGCTTACCAGTCCGTGGTCTCCATTCGAGAACCTTTCGACTCCATTGGTCATCGGTCCCATAATAAATAAAACAATCATCATCATCGTCATAACCAGCCTTTTAACAGTCCACTGTTGGACTTTTAGCCTACCCACGAAAGGGTGATTGGGCCATATCCACCACGCTGGCCCAGTGCGTGTTGGTGGATTCACATACGCCATTGTATTCCTTCGCCGTACGTATGCAGGTTTCCTCACGATGTTTTCCTTCACCGAAAAGCCAGTGGTATGAAAGTCCGTACATAAGCTCCAAAGAGCTCATTGGTTTGTAAAAATAAAACAATAGTCCGATGAAATAAGAATTGTTTTGTATGGACACTAATTCCTGTCGTTCAGTTTGGGAAAAGGGAGAGGCCTATGTTCGTCAGTGGACGACTCATGGCTGATGATGATAATGAGTACTGACTTGTACTTTGCCATTGGCTTCCTAATATTGGCTTTGAGACATTTCACTACAGTGTGTTCAAGTTAAGCGACGCGGATAATCTGATTGGGTGCTTATCCATGCGCAAAACATCACCATGTATCAACAGAGAGTACGTATAACCAAAGTAATACCTATACAGGGTTACGCAGAAAGAGTGTACTAAACCTAAAGAGATCTATAGTATAGTACCCATCATCATGAACAATTTTTACTGTGGGACCAACCCTGAAATCGCAAAAAAACAGCTGTTCAATACATTTTGTCGATTCCATGGAACAGCAGATTTTTTTTTCGTGATTTCAGAGTTGCTCCCATAGTAGAAATTGTTCATGATGATGGGTACTATAGATCTCTTTCGGCTTAGTACACACTTTCCGCGTAACCCAGTACAAGGATACACAGATCGATGCATCTGCAATGGTACTCAAGCGAGAGAACATAATATTGCATTCACCATATCGTTTCGACGTCAGTCTGTCAGTCTGTCTGCAGAGGTGCACCGTAGGGAGGCAGCTAGTACATAGCAAAATCTTGTAAGCAACTTAATTCTCAAGACAGACACTGACAGATGCACATACACAAAATGTTCGACGCCAAAATACTCTAAGAAAGAAAAAAACTTGTTGAAGCGAAGATAGAGGTGGCCGAATGGAGCCTAACAATTTCAACGAGTGGTAAAGTTTATTTAGGACCTCTAATTTTTTAAAGTCGGATAAAATTGTGTCATTCATCTCAGTTAGTGTTAAAAAAAATAAAAAATCCCTCACGAGAGAGCTTTCCAGCAATTAGTGGGGATTAAAAACCGGAAATACGCAATTAAGGGTGGGACGGAGAATGAATGTTGTCTCTGTCACTCTGTGCAGGTACTATTTTGTATTCTTTGCTAATCTTTGGTATCTAGTTGATTATTTACCTACTTATGGTGGTACGTTTCACCTAAGGCGGGAAATTCAAATTTTAAACAGTTTTTTTGTCCTTGTAGCTAGGCCGGGTAATTATTTTAAAATTACACAGTCTTTGCGCAAATCGTTGGTTGTCCTTTACATTATCATGTACAGCTATTTAACAGTAACGCAACATATCACTTACGTTTGTCAATAAACTGTTTGAAACAGCAAAAATTACTTTATGTACAAATGTAAGTAACAATGTGCATTATAGTTAAACAGCTTTATATGATTATGTAAAGAATAATAATCAATTTATGCAAACGTCATGATCGTTTACAATAATAACCCGGCCTAGCTACAAGGACGAGAAAACTGTTTGTAATTTGAATTTCCCGCCATAAGTGAAAAGCGTCTCATTTCAATAATCTTGATCACGACAGAATAGCACCCCAGATGTTGATTGCAATGTAGCTTTGTAAAGCAAATACAATATTAGATGCAACGCAAATTACATATTCTGTTGCTGTATTTCTAAAACTAATCATAACTTCCAGCGGGGAACTCGGGGTAAAGCGGGATTGGTGAGGAACGAGGCGAGAGAGAGTAGATGGATCTACTTGGACATAGACTATGCCTTTAAAGGTTTAAGTCATCGCGTAATTTGACCGCGCAGAACTTGAACAGTATACCTTTTAAGGGTTCCGTACCTCTAAAGGAAAAACGGTAAAAGTGTAATTGAAATTGTGATGACCAGATTTTGTTAAAATATAAGTGGCAGCTAAGTAGTTAAGTTTGCCCTTCAATGTTTCAACCTTTTTAGTCAACTAGTAGAAAGACAATTTCTATGAAGCTTAGATCAGTGCAATTCATTTATTTATCAAAATATAGGTACATTAGTGTACACTAATGAACGTTAAAATATACAATATTTATAATAAAAGTGTAAAAATTCAATTAGATTAAAATGTCAACAGTAATAAAAATAAAATAATAGGCACCTGCTACTTACATTTTAACAATAATTTACAAGTGCGTCCATAGAATTACATAACATATAATAACATAATTACAGTCCAAACACTTGCGCAAAGGGGCTTTGTCACAGATAATATCGTTAATTTTGTAATAAGCATTTTGTGTTAAATAATCTTTAACTATTTCCTTAAACGAAGAAAATAATAAACTATTCATGACAAAGGAGTTGCCAGTTTTGGCTAGTCTAATATTCGGTAGGCACCTAGCTCTGGCTAATCCATCTTCTAATTGACACTGTATAAATTATACCTTCCATAACACTTGAGGCAAATAATTCACTCAAAGGAAATAGTATTACGAGTAATAAACGAGTAATCCCCAATAAAAGAAAGTTCATACGAGAGAGAACCAATCAACAAGAATTAGGCGTGTGTAACGTGCTTAGCTTACTGAGTTAATGTTGTACAAACTTTGCCCAAAGATTAAGGAAAGGCAGAAACATACCTATACAGAATGATAGAGGAGTAAATCGTGTCTATGGAGGCCACAGAAAATAAAAATAAAAAATTTTCTGTGTAGGAGGCTCTTCTTTAAGCAATACATTAGTACATATGAAAACAACCACACAATTTGGAAACATTTCGTGTTTTAGGTTCCAAAATAGGCGACAGGTGCGGAAGAGTACTAATCACTGCTGTATTATTAGGTAACATTTAATTATACTACATAAAAACAATAAAACAAAGTCCAAATCAAGAGCAAGATTATTATAAAAATAAAAATAAAACATTTTAAAGATTTGTTGCATCTATTTATTCAATTAGCACGGTCAAAAGATCAATTACACTATTGTTAATGATAGACAATGATAATACATAATTATGGAATTTAAATACCTACCTGATTAACTAATTACATGTCCAAGAGTACTTACATTTATTTCAAAATATACAATAACAATACAATTGGCTATTATAATATGTCAAAATAAATTGTCGAAAATCAAAATAAAATGGCGTCATGCTATAATTAATAAAAACTCAAAATGTCAAAATCAATTATCACAATACATTGAATAGTCAGTAGAGATCAGTCAAATGTCAAAGCAAAATATCTTAAAACAAAAATATAAACAGGACCAATAACTATCATACCTAACAATAACCTAACCTACCCATTCACGCAATCCTCTCACAGATACAGTTATTTATGATTATTATCGGGATATTTACCATGGTAAGGTTGTGGAATTTTAAAGATTTTCTTATGTTTTCTTTTTTAATTTCCCACTTAGTCAATGATCTTCAAAATCAATGTAGAAAATATGCAGCTGAGATAGCTGAGGCAGGAAGCGATCTCATAGTTTTTCCCTCAACACCATGTTAACAGCAGCAAAGCGCTTAAAACTTAACCCAACATTTCCACATCTGTTCAAGCCTATCTCCATAAATCCACAACCACCATCCAAGCACAATTACAGATAAAATCCATTCATTTAGAGGTCCGAGTAATTTATTCAGTCATCGAAAGCCACGGAACCCTAGACGCGAATTTATGACCCCGCAGACGGAGTTAGCCGAGTTTACCCGAACGCAGCCGAACTTTAAATCAAGATAATATGTAATAACTCTTGTTGGAACATGGCCGATTTGAATATTTAGCCTGAAGGGCCTTTTAGGGGCAAATTTTGGTATTTAATGACCTCGGGAAAAAAACATGGTTTTATTTGCTTATTGTGTATATTTTTTATCCGAAGATACAAAGCGACAAGTTTTTTGATGTGCAACATCTATTGATGCTTTTTGCAGTAAAACCGACTCGTATGTTGTGACAGGCGTAACGTCATATGCATTCCTGATAAATAATGCTGTCATGTTTCACATCTGCCGGGCGTAGAGACGGCCAACTTCTTTTTCTTAAAAAATAATTAATAACTAAACAATATTTTTCGCAAACGGTATTTACACTTAAACAAAAATATTGTCTCCCAAAACTTATTTTTATTATTTCATCCCCACTTTACATGTAGTCACCTTGTAGAAAATGATAACGTCACCAATCCAGTGATCCACAACATTAAATTTTATCATAAGCGGTTGAGACTTGTGTACAAGTAAAATAAAAATAAACCAGCCAAGTGCGAGTCGGGCTCGCGCACTGAGGATTCCGTACCACCACAAAATTCAAAAACGAAATTACGGGACCCCCCTTTCATTTTGACTTTTTAATTATTTCTCAATTAATCCGCCGTAACTTTGCATACCTATTCTGTAATTCTAATTGCAGTGCAATTCTGCAAAATCTATTCTAACATTTCAACTGGCTCTCTATTACGGTTCGAAAGATACAGTCTTTTAAAGTTAGAACGGACAGACAGACAGACAGACAATGTAGGCTTATTGCATACAGGCATTATGAACCTTGATTGAACATATCAAAACGATCAACGCGTCGAACTCGGCATCACAGTTGCTAATTGATTTCGAATTGATTTTCGACTGACGTTTCGTTTATTTGGGTGCAACTGGCTACAACAAATTTCTTACAAAAATGCCTTGACAGCCGTTCTAATTTAAATCTACATTTCTGTAGTAACGCCCACAGAAAAGAAAAAATCTGTAACGCCTGAACGCTGAGGCGTTACGAGAACCGTCTCTCAACCGCAGCTGCCGGCTTGCAGTCAAAACGTATCGCTAAACGTTGCAGTGACCAGCTCAGTTCAAACTTCAAAACGGTCTCGGCTTTTAGAAAACGGTTTTAATCAGTATTACAGAGAGCAAATCTAATTTCGGATACGACGGGGCTCTGCAAAATGCGGTGTGCCGAGAAAACGGATTAGGGATGCGCGTTGCAGTTTTGCGTTAATCGATACGTTTTTCTCCATTTTTTTTCAATATTGTAAAAAGTTTTTCGTTACATGCTTATAACCCTCCATATTGCAAAATTGATAATAAATATCAAATAGCATCTAATTTGTACCAGAGGTTTCCGAAAAAAGTACCTAGTATGATTGAAAATTATTATCTATCTCTTCTCTACTACATAGTATAAATTAAAGTCGTTTTCCCCGTCTGTCTGTCTGTATGTCTGTATGGCCGTTAACTACTCCTAAACCACGCAACAGATTTTGATGCGGTTTTCACCATCAGTTAGATACATTTTCACGGAAGGTTTATATATATAACTAGTGACCCGCCACGGCTCCGCACGTAAATTACACCCGTGCGAAGTCGGGCGGGCGGGTCGCTAGTTGCTCATATAACGCAAAAAAAAACCTATTTTTGCATATTTTATTTAAGAAAGATAAAAATGCTAATTAACTCAATTTCCTTAATCATAGAGAGTTTCTACTATAAATTGAGATAACAATAAATAGGTAAACCTACATCCACATGTAATTCCATGTGTGTATCAACTTTTTTTATAAACTTGTCAACAAAATAGATAATAGGATAATATAAAAATGACAATAAAACGAATATCTAGGCTTTTACTAGGCGGCTTTCTAGCTTAAAGTCTCTTCTAGCTTAAGATCTCTTCCGGGCAACCGTGCACGGAAAGGAATTACAATAAGAAAAATAATGGCCTTAACTAAAATAATCCAAAAGTAACCTGTAATTCTAACCTGTGTACCTGTAAATAAAATGAATAAGATAAGGTTTAAAAATTAATATTATCGACATTTTATGATTTCATCTAGTTTAGCCCCTCTCTAGCAATGCAAAGACCTGCAACATCTCTGGGTCAGCGTGTCGTTTCGAAATGCGACTTTTAGTACTTGGCAATACTTGGCTGGCAGGCAGTGGAAGACACGACCTTATTGCAAGGTCATTAAGGCTAAATATTATAACGTGTTTTTATGAAACAAAGGCTTTTCGCCTAATTCGGGTTCCAATTTTTCTGTTTCAATTGTTTGCAAGAGAAAGACGAATATGCCAAACGGGTTTGCAAAGACAAAAAAAAAGAAAAGCTGAACGAATCTCGATGATGTTAATAGCTATGTATATAGCGATATGTAATTAAAACGAAGACATGAAAAAAGGACCTAATTACATAAAGACGAAGAATAAACCGGTCCAAGTGCGAGTCTGGCTCGTGCACTGAGGTTTCCGTACCACCACAAAATACAATAATAATCAATTCAAAAAACCGAATAAAACCTTGAAAATTATGTGTGTGTGTGTGTGCACGCGCGCGTGTGTATGTGTGTGTTACTATTAACATCCATGTTTCAATGACTTCTACCTTCAATTATTATACTTATATATTTGTACCAGAGATGAAAATACACGGAAAATACCAAACAACCGAAATTTTACAGGGAAAATGATGAACATTCTAATTCAAATGTGCGTCAGTGTGGTGGCTGTGGCAAGCCCCGTTTAGCACTCGCGTGCCATCTATATTGCGGTTGCGGCGTTTCACCACATCACTGTTATTTTGACAGCGCTGTTTTTTTTGGCATTATGGTTTAGCACGGTTCTGTTATTCAGACAATATTACTATTTAGTAGCATAAGATAAAATAGAGTACGCTAGGGTTCCGTAGCCAAATCGATATAACTGTGGTCACATTAATAGTATTGGTGAAAATTCGAATAAACGAAGCTCGGTGCACTTATACACTTTTTATACTTTAAAGTTGACATTTTTTTTTAAAATAAATATTATGCTTGTGCTTGACCGCCAACTCGGCGATGATGCAATCTACGGTGGAGCACGCTTGCCTAGAAGAAACCGATTCACTCGTGATTTGAAGACACACAGAGAAATCTATCTAAAACTGTAATTATACACAGTTTCATGCACTTATCTTAATATCTATTGATGTTAGAAGGAATTAGGATGGACAGACAGACCAACAGATCAAACTTATAATGGTTCCATACTGAGGAACCCTAAAAAATAAACTCAACAACATACCTAGTACTTCAAAAGGGTTACGCATATAGGTTGTACTATAGTTATTATGATGTTACACGTGGTTTCAATCGAGGTGATGGTTTTCAACTAGCCAGAGCGTGGAATCCAGTATTAGGTTGCTTTATAAATAAAATTCTGCGTTCAAAATGTGTTCAAAATACTAATTATAGACGCAGTGAGTGTGTTTTGTCGGAACTTAGGTTCGAGTTCGAGTTCCAGTGATAACCGCAGCAAAAGTCTAAGAAAGAGGGTAGATCGTTATGTCTGCACCTAACTTTGAACTGCTTAACCCGCATTATTCAATCTTCCGGTGAACATAGTGCTTGTAACTGCGCCGAAATATCGGGAGCTCATTCCACAACCTTACCACGGTAAATATCCTGTTAATAATCATAATACAACATCCGTAACAACAATGTAGTGAACAACCGTGATAAATTAAAACAGTATTTTAGACTGTACTGAGCTGAAAGGAGGTCACTTTTACTATAAGAGCAACCCTAAAATTGCGAAAACAAAACAAGTTCCATAGAAAACGATCATTGACACTCGACAAAATTTATGGAGCAGCCAGGGAACAGCTGATTTTTTCTTTGCTATTTCTAGGTTGGTCCCATAGTAAAAGTTGAAGTTGATTATGAATACAATACCTCCTTTCGACTTACTGCAGTCTATATGCCTAAACCTGTAAAATATAAAAAATACGTAATATTAATAATAATTTGTAATTTTCATTTCAACAAAAAATAATAAAGTCACCAATTCATCACCCAAAAAATTATCCGACCAACGTATAGGGGACGGATTAAGGATAATCCGAGCATTTGTAACTCCCACTTAATTCTATTGCGTGAAATATACATCAGGGTTGTAATCAAGGGATTGTGGTGAGAAATGATGATGAGTGAAGATGAATGTAGCAAATGTGAAACGACCGAGGATGATTTGAAAACTAAAGGAACAAGCTGATTATGACATGACATTGTGACAATCGATAGCATGTGCGCTTTACAGTCTGATGGGTCCTGGGTCGATCCTCGGCCCTGCACTAATCACTTATTTAGCACTTAAATAAATTATGTCCAGTTTTGATGCCATTGCTCAAAAACGGTGAAGGAAAACATCGTGAAGAAACCGGTATGTCCAAGAACCTCAATAGTTCAAAGATATATGAGATTCACCAACATGCACTGGGCCAGCATGGTGGATTATGGCCCATCTTCTAAGATAAGGCCAGTGTCCTAGCAGTGGGAACGATAGGCTGATACTGTCGAAATAGGGGTGATAAGAACAAAAAATATCAATTGCTCGAGAATCATCGGATGTCGGAAACCGTATTATGTGAGTCAAGTGGCGCTGGGCGGGCACGTGCCAAGAGTGACGGCAGGTGGAGTAGAGCCCTGACAGAGTGGTTACCAATAGCGGATAAGCGTTCCGTAGGCAGACAGCCATCCCGATGGGTCGATGGTATCAGACCCATCGCAGGTCATACGTGGATGAGATTAGCCCGAGACAGGTATCAATGGCGCAAAGGAGAGGAGGCTTATACCCAGCAGTGGGTTGATACAGGCTGACAATGATGATGATGATGCTCGAGAATCATCCTGGGGTTTCATTTAAAAACATTAATTTCAGAAGTATGCTAACGGAACTGATAAAGCGTAAAAAGGTCGCCAGAATTTGCGCGCGCCGCGCTCTTTCCCGCGTCAGGCGTCATTGAGATCGGACCAATATTCGTTTTTGTCGTTGCAGTCCCCCCGCGGGCCTCATGACTCTTGCGTGGCAAGGAACATCGTCACTCTAACTTGGCGGGGGCTGAGTGAGCGTTTTGTTGCCTACGCGACTCGGATAACAGGCCGTAAAGCACACAGCTTTTTTTGCTAACTATACTAGGGGTATGTTATTCTTTATGGTCAAGCATGGCGCTTACCATCAAAAAAGACCTGCTTGTCTCAACGACTTTTAATAAGAAAACATGTCGTATTTGGTCCATTTTCAAAGAGCATTCTATTTTCATTAATTAAAATTAAAACTAGAAAGATACCTATTTACTCCTTTAGTTACCAACCCTACCATCTCAGCTAGAGTTAGCAAAACAGGTACGCTCAAGCATTTTAGATCTTAGGTCTCAATTATGATGTTTGCGGACTTTCAAGTTCTAGACTACTAGAAGTTCAGGTTGCACTTACTACTCAAAAATGAAGTGACAGAAAAGCCAAACTTGTTGAAATCCTGAAATATACAAGTTCTTTTCACATAATTGTTTCTAGAAGAAACGAATATTGCAATTGAAAAATATTTTTTCAATAAAGCATAAATATTTTATATCGATAAAGTTTAGTACAAAACACAAGAAAAATAAATGTTGTTTGCATAAGAAAACTAATTAAACTTCTTAAAATCAATATCATAATAGGGAATATGCATGTGGTTTAAATATCGTTGAAACAATTTTTTTCCGAATCTTTATTGTTCTGACTTTATATTCTACAAAATATTTTTTTATTTAGTTGCATTATAATTGCTTAAAATATTAAATAAAAAGTGCAAAATATAAGAGGGAAATTCAAATTTGCGAAACGCTTCACCATTGGTCGAAACGAAACGTGACGTCAAAAGCCACAACATCTTCTTTATCGGCGTCGATATTCATACAATTTTAGTAGTGTTTGATAGAAAAATAGTTTTATGTTGAGTTTCTGTAATTGTTTTCCATTAGATAGTGTAATTTTAGCATTCTCGTGAAACTAGGAATCTTTAGGACGATGACTGAGACTGGTTTTGTCAAAGTAGGCACCGTAGAAGTCTCGCCTAGGGCGCTGGTAGTGCTAAAACCGGCACTGGTACAGAGTGCATAATATTAAATAGGAACAAAACACACTTCTGACTAAATCACACCATGCTATCAAAATATAACATATTTACATTAAAATGAATTACACAACAATGCAAACATGATGTTGGAGATATCTCTTCTCATAACCTTACACCATTGCTTACGTATTTTCGCATCTCTTGGAATGGGGAAAAAAACACTTATCGGGTGTATTTCTAGTAGTGTTTGTACACTTTGGCACAAGACAATACCAATAAAATTGTTTTTAGGGATCCGTACCTCAAAAGGAAAAAAACGGAACCCTTATAGGATCACTTCGTTGTCCGTCTGTCCGTCTGTCTGTCCGTCTGTCTGTCCGTCTGTGTGTCTGTCCGTCTGCCAAGACCCTTTTTCTCAAGAACGCGTAAAGGTATCAAGTTAAAATTTATACTAAATACTTGCGTCTACGGTTTCTTTCGGCTGTAAAAAAATTAAAGTTGTAAGTCAACGCAATCGAAAGATATGAACGTTTATTTCGCATATTTTGCGATTTTACAGGGGAATCAAAACCTATAGGGTACTTCCCGTTGACCTAGAATCATTAATTTTGGCAAGAGGCAAGATCTTACAGCACATATAAAGTAATAAATCTGAAAGTTGTTAATTTGAAGTTATATCCTAAAAATAATATTGGTTTAGAATTACAAACTTACATTTTGTAGTTGTTATGTATGGAAGAACCTTAATGTCAACTACAAAGTTAAGTTTGTCTTTCAATATTTCAACTTCAGTTAGTTTTTTTTTTGAACTCGTGCTCTCTAGACGTTTCCGTCCAACGGAACCCTCAGAGCACGAGTCCTAATCGTACTTTTCCGGTTTTTTTAGCTTCTTCCATGGTCTGAATATCTATAAAACTGAAAATCTGTGTGAAATAACTGTATTTTCTATAGTAAACAAACACAGAGCGTGGCTTATGACGTCATCCAAAGCCCGCGAAAAATTGCGGCGTTCACACAGCTCAAATTTATTCGACGTTTTTAATATTTTTTTAAAAAATAATTTGAGCATTTCCAACTGTAATTATATTTTTTACTATGATATAACGATGTTAACAGTTGATTAAAAATATAAAAAAAACACATGCATATTCCCTATTATAATATAGAAACTTACACAGAAATACTTTTCTCATAAATCTAAACTAATTTAATCAACCGCAGCCAGCAGGCATCGTTTGAGTTCAGTTTTTTTTTATGGTTGACATTTTCAGGTTGTCAAACATAAATAAAGTAAATTGTTTTTAAATTTTCTAATAATATTATTACAATATTACAAAATAAAATAGTTAACTTATTGAAAAATAAGGCAAAAACATTAATAAAAAGGATAATATTCTAGCAGCCCACAAGTTTTTAACCCCTGCACTGAACTAATAAGTCTGACACTGCAGCAAAACACCTTGACTTGCTTAATGAAAATCCAAAACTTAACACTAAGTTAAATGCGCCTTAACCCGGGGTAATTCGAATTCAAGTTAGAGTTAAGTTAGAGTTAAGTTTTGGATAGCGGCCCTTCATTAGGTAGAGTTTGGAGTAATTGGTTCTCACTATTTGTAAATGGAAACGACTGAAGTTAAGTTACGATGAGAGATGTTTAGAGATAATATATATGTACTGCCGAGCTGCGTGTGACCAGAAACTCTGATTATTTGCTAGGATATTATCCTATACAGAAATAGTTTTAGGATTCCGTACCCAAAGGGTAATAAAACCAGCCAAGTGCGAGTCGAGCTCGTACACTGAGGGTTCCGTACCACCACATAACTTGTTAGCTACTGAAGTACAAAAAATAGTGCAAAAAGACAACATCCCGTCAACACCCACCCACGTAAGCGTCATGTTTTTGCTCCACTAAATGCGATTACAATACAATATATTAAGCCATGGTTATCTCTAGTAACGAAATTGAATCAGAAATAAGGAGATCCGCAGACCAGCGAAAGTTACCGACATAGCCCACCGGATTATCAAGATGAAGTGGCAGTGGGCAGAGCACATATCACGCAGAACACCTTTCAACCCCATCGGGTTGAAAGGTTCTCAAATGGAGACCACAGACCGGTAAGCGCAGCGTGGGACGTCCACACACAAGATGGACAGACGACCTAAAAGAGACCGCAGGGAACCGCTGGATGCATGCCGCTTCCAACTGGCCCTTTTAGAGATCGATACAGGGAGGCCTTTGTCCAACAGGTGACGTCCTACGTTTGAAATTATGATGATGATGATCTGTAGTAACAAGTCTAGTCTAGGTTATTCATATCTTGTAAAACTTTAGTCTTTTTGTTTATTTTCTTTTATTTAATATTTTCAAAGACGTATCATTTTATTTCATATTATCTTTATTCAAGACCAACAGCACAAAAATATATACATTAGTCTTATTATTGAAACTGACGTGGTTTTCACACATCCACCGTCGTCGCCGTCTAATGCGGTTGAAACTATAGTCGGAGTAACCGGCTTAATCTTACGTGAGTAATTCCCGTGTAACATTAATACATTAGTCTTAATTAGTTATTTTAAAGTACAGCCATTAATAGGTCTATACTAGTGATAGTAACAATGTCGTGGAAAATCACTACTAAAAATCATATATTTCATTTGTTCCAACCTATGACGGGTAGAAAATCCTCCATTTGTACATGTCTACTTTATTTGTAAGTGTGCAATAAAGTATTAAATAAATAAACAAGCGTTGCTTGAAAGTGGGAAAACCTCGCCTTAAGCATATTAGACGAGGTATGTATAATAGGGTCACATACAATAGAGCCCTAAATTTTTATGTTTTACAATAAAAAGGTAAAAAGGAAATTAGAATGCATGAGTGGCTCGCCTGAGTATTTTGAAAATACAATAATAATGTACCTCCTAGAGTAGATAAAATTATAGGAAAAAAGCACAAACATTTATAAATGTCACAGGTTTACGATAAAATTTGGTTTTAAATCAAAAACCTAGGTTTTTTCATCAAGAGCCGAAAGAAGATAAAATTATTACTTAATGATGTGAAAAAGTCCAGTTCTTTAAATCAAAAACCTGAACTTGTTTAGGTAAAAAATAATTATGAGTATAATAAGATGATAAAGATGGCCTTTTTTAATCCTGCAATGACTTGGTATTGTTCTGATTAAGCAAAGACTTCCGATTATTATTTTAAATGATTTTTAACATTTTCTTGAGTTTTTTCATTTTCTAATTAGTGGAGAACCAATATTGATTAAATTAAGTGCTAAATGTATGTAAAATTATAACAAATAAACAATAATAAATATTTGGACATTTTTGCACACACGGTCATCTGACTCCAAACTAAGCAAAGCTTGTGATATGGCTGCCAGAGACTAATATGCATACATATTTTTTTTTAAATACATACTTATATAGGGTACGCTGCCAACTTTTAGAGGGCTTGAGCATGTGGATTGTCATTAGACCTTCAACGGTCTATGGGCAGTCTAACTGCATTTGTAGATTTAGCTTGTATTTTGTTTAGTTAATAAAGGCACTTATATATATATTAACACCCAGATATAGAACAAATATAAATGTTCATCACATAAATGTTTGTCCTAGGTGAGAATCGAATCCATGCCTCCAGGCGCAGAAGGCAGGTTCGCTACCAACTGGACCAACGGGACTATCATTTTTGTTTGTTTGTTTTCAAATATTTGTTTGTTGTCTCCAAATGTTTTATTTATTTAAAGGTCATTGATTTCATCATAAAACTAATCTTGTCTGGGTTTTGATCAAAAACCTGCGGCCTTATTATAGAAGTTTGATTGTGATCGAGATTACATGCCGTCCCATTCGCATCTATTTACTCGCACCACGTGTGTAAGTGAGATGACACGCGATCGCGATCACGATCCGAATCATCCATAATAAGGCATCTGGATTTACTCTGATTTTTTGTTAACATTAAGTATTTTTATGGAAGGAAATAGTAAAAGATAGGTTTAAAAAACCTTCTTTCGGTTTTTAATCAAAACCCTGATTTTATCATAAACCTGCAACATAAACAAAACTAGAATCATTACAAAAAACCTAGCGTAATCTTTAAAAAAAACAACCAACAATGTTTTACTCAAATCCACTTAAAACCTTTTTTAAAACCTCTTTCATTATTAACTGGCCGCAAAAACTGCGACACGATTCAAAGTACACTACAACTTTTCTAACTACTTAGAACTTTTTTCTTTGCAAAGCCTTCGCGAAGTTTTGCAAGTTGTATTTTGACAAAAGGTCGTGAAGGGCGTTAGCATACTGACGATTTGCGAATGTTTCTAGAGCGATTGTTTAATACACTTGTAGCGTTTGGTCTGAGCGTAGCGTTTCGTAGCAAATACGTAGCATATGAATAAAGTATGTTTAGCTTGTGAGCTGTACGCAGAATATGCAAAGTGTGTGCATAAATTTTGTGTAGCCCAATGAAGATTTTAAACAAATGAAGACAAGTGACGTTATGACATTAAAGCTCTATACATGATTCCGAAGCATGGTTCTTTCTATTATATAGTACTAGCTGTACCCCGCGGTTTCACCCACGTGGCGATGGTGATGATGATGAAAAATTACCTAGATATTATTATATAATACTAGTTGTACCCCGCGGTTTCACCCGCGTGGCGATGGTGATGATGATGAAAAATTACCTAGATATTGACATAGACATAGACATAATTTATTTGTGGCAAAACAATACAATAATTATAATGGTTAAAAAAATACTTTAAATTTAAACAAATCTTAACTAGAGCTTATTGAATATTGTGTTAATCCAGAACATAAGCTATCCCAATTCCAAATCCATTCAGCCGTTTCAGCGTGAAGGATTAACAAACATACACACACACCAGTATTACCAGACCGGCTTTGAGGGTAAGTCACTTGTCTTATTTTGTATGAAATTTTTAACGGTGTAGCCATTCTGCAACACAAACGCATAAAGTGTATAGGCGAATAAACCCGGCGGCCATCCCACTGAGAATCGTAACATAGTCAGTAGGACAAAGTAGAAAAAACAAAGTTTCTACCAGTTAAACGATATTGGCTGTATAAAATGCAACCAACATAAGCGGTGTCGTGACAAACTTGCAATTGAATACACAATCATACTCCATTCGCGTCGTCTGATCGCCTCGTAGCATGATCGCAAGCCACCAGTGTGATAACGTCAGATAGAATAAGTCCGTGAAAAAAGCCCAGGGAAAGCCGGGGTATAAACACAAGAGGTTAAGGTAAAGCCTGGCTCACCTATGAGTCTGTAATAACTTTAAGCCAGGTAAATCCTATAGTCTAGGTCGTATTCTGGAAGCTGGGTCGATTTATATTCGAAATCAAGTCGATTGTTTTGGTAGTGGTAGGACTCTTTTGCAGAGTCCGCCTGACCTTTTCCAAACAGTAGTATGCAAGCATTACTGGGTTTAATTACTGGATTTCAAACAGTTTTCTTGAACTTGTAGCTAGGCCGGGTAATTATTGTAAACGATCATGATGTTTGCTCAAATCGTTGGTTGTTCTTTACATTATCATGTACAGCTATTTATCAGTAACGCACCATATTCTGCGGCTTTGGGCCGGTTGGAAGCGGCCTGCATCCAGCGTTTCCATGCGGTCTCTTTTAGGTCGTCTGTCCATCTTGTGGGTGGACGTCCAAGTTTTAGAGCATTTAAATTTAATAATATTTTTCTATGTTTAGTATAATATTGTATATAGAAAATAAAATGCAGATATTTAAATTGGAAAATATGGTCAGGAATAGCATTTGTACGATTTCTATTCAGTTTCAATTTGAAAACGTTCCCAGAATAAGTTCTCCGTGGAACGAGGCGTGCATACAAACCGTAGTACAAGTTTAATATATGCACTTTGCGCCCCGACCTCGCTCGCTATACCTACATACATACATGTACTGTACATACAAATTTATGTATATTTATGCATGACTGCGGAAGTGCGAGTGCTGTTGCGTTTTTGAACGAATTTTTGATGGGAATTACAATTTTCGAAATGGTAGAGGGAAGTGGAATAGAAGTTTTATTTTGGAGCTCCGGAGCCTCGTTTGAGAGCCAATTTTCATTCGCTGTGGTATCGTTGACGCGCCAACGCACGTTAATTAGATTAGCAATGGTCAAACACCTAATTAGCCAAACAACCATAGAAATGTCTAACTTAAGAATGACTGATTCACTGAGAAAATTGGTTTCTTCTAGGCAAGCGTGGACCCGGGTATGTTCTAAAATTGCGACCAGAAGAACCGGAGGCTAGGAAGCAGCTTCCTGTTAGTACACGGTGAACGTACTACGATCCCCAAGCCACCTGCCAAGCGTGGGGATTATGGCAACAACCCTCTAAGAGGGAGGCGTTGTTCAGCAGTGGACATTTAATGGCTGATGATGTGTGATGTGAAGCGTGGTCCATCGTAGACCGCATCATTGCTTAACATCAGTTGAGGTGGTCAAACGCAAGCCTATACCTAAATATTAAAAAACTTATTGTTTGGTTTGGCCAACTCAAGATAAGATAGAGAGATGGTGGCCGATTAGTAGTATGTGCGCTTTACAATCAGACGGCACCCGGTTCGATTCTCGACCCTGCACCCATCACTTATTTAGTATTTAAATAAGTTATGTGCAGTTTTGATGCCATTGCTCAACGGTAAAGGAAAACATCGCGAGGAAATCGGTATGTCCAAGAACCTCAAAAGTTCAAAGACATGACATTCGCCAATGGGCCAGCATGGTGAATGAGGGTCCGTCCTCTCTCTCTCTCTCTCTCTGAGAGAGAGAGAGCACGTGTCCCCGGGTATGTCCTAAAACTGCGACCAGAACCGCCGGAGGATGGGCAGCAGCGTCCTATTAGTACACGGTGAAGGTACTGCGATCCCCAAGCCACCTGCTAAGCGTGGGGATAATGGCAACACCCCTCTCTAAGGAGGCATTTGTTCAGCAGTGGACGTTTACTGGCAGATGATGAAATCTAATACCAAATCAAGTCCAGTGGATGCAAAAGGCAGGCTGTCGTTCAGTGTGGAGGTTAAAGGGGGAGGCCTATGTTCAGCAGTGGACGTCTTCTGGCTGATGATGATGATGATGATGATGAATACCATTAAAACACATGTAAAGTTAATTTTAACGCAATTTTGTTCATATCAAAGAAATTAACCCGGTTCCGTGGTTTTACTACCGAACCGGCCGCCATCGCCAGAAATGCCATCCGCACATTATAGATGCGTGGAAGTCTCGCACTGTTCGATTTAATCGATTGCTTCTGCCACGTACATGTAAGTTGTAGAACGGCTTACCACCTTCGGTTTTTCCTCCGAAGTATAATTTAGACTGCTTCAAACGAAGGGTGAATCCTCAAAGGTATGCAACGCACTGACAATGCCCCAGGTATTGTAAGTGTCTATAGGCAGCGGTGACCACTTACCATCAGGTGGCCCGTAGCTTGTTTGCCACTTATTTCTATTTAAAAAAAAACGACGAAAGCTTCCTAGCCCAATTAATTAGTATTCCGTCCAAAGCTAACACACCCGCAGGAAAGTCGTCAAAAAAACAGCAAAACCTTTGACCTTTCCTGTAGACCCAGAACAAACACAGTACCGGTATGTACACAGGGCGACGCATGTTTCGTACATAAAATTGCATAAAAATACTCTGTGAAACCTCCACGAGAGATACTAACCAGTTTAGAGGGTATACGTGCTTATGCATAACAATATGGTACGGATCTAGATATACTGGATGTGACAGTTTAACGTTGTCTCTGTCTATCGCGCGGTAGGTCCGACAAGTCGGCTACTTGATGCTTCATACCTAAAGTGCGGAGTGCGCCGGACCTGCTCATGCCTCACAGACAAGAATTTTTTTTTTTGTTTAAATTAGAATTGGCAAGGCATTTTTGTAAGAAATTTGTTGTAGCCAGTTGCACCCATATAAATGAAGCGTCAGTCATTCGAAATCAGTTTGCAACTCTGATGCGGACAAAGAACTTTGAGACCTAACCCAAAAAGGTAAGGTCTAAGAGTCCAAGTTCTTTGGATGCGGAGTTCGACGCATTGATGTAAATAAGAATGTTCAATCAAGGCTCCGTCATAATGCCTGGCGACAGATTTTTTCTTCTCATTTCTATTTACTTCCCTTTTTTGTGTCATACCTACTACTTAGTAAGTACTTAAACATATTTAAGTGCAGTTTCGATACCATCGCTCAAAAACGATGAAGGAAACAATTGTTATGTCCAAAATACTATAAAACATGCACTGCCGCAGCTAGATGGATTAGATCCCATCTTCACTCTATCTCTCTCTCTCTCTCTCTGAAAGAAGGCCCGCGCCCCACAGTGGGAACATGATAGGCAGATTATTATTGATTGAAATTTAGTGACAAAACAATTTGTAATAGTAAGATTTCTGCTTACCATCAGGCGGACCGCAAGCTTGTTTGCCGTTCTTTTTATTGAAAAATTAAACTTCAAATTATCATATTTCGGTTTTTTCCTGCATAATTATGTGCTGTGAGACCTTGCTTCTTGCCAAAGTTATATGTCATTATTCTAGATCAACGGGGAGTACCATATAGGTGTTGATTAAGTCTTGACAGACAGACAGACGGTCAACGAAGTGATCTTTTAAGGGTTTTTTGTTTTCCCTATTGACGTACGGAACCCTAAAAAAGCTTATTTTGCTCCAAGCCACATCTAGCCCACTAATATCCTTGTTCACAGCTTCGTATAAACAATAATTTAAATATTATCTGTGTTTACACGTTTACTGGAAACGACACAAACCTGATGTTACGTAACTTGATCACTTCTGAATTTTATATTTTACTAGCTACTGTCCGCGGTTTTACTTGCCATTTTTCACCTGTTAGTCTAACAGGACAAGTTAAATAAAAGCTTATAAAAATACAGTCATATTGAGATTCTCCTTTTTGAAGCCAGCTAAGAATAATCATGTATTTTATGTAATCTGTCACCTAAAAGCACGTAGACTTTAAGTTAAGTGGAGTGGGTACATTTTGATGTGACCTAATAAATGTCAATGCAATACCCAGGTTGTGCTAAGAGCCGAGTACTTGGGTGTCCGCCAAACTGGTAATAGAGATCTATGCACGTCTATGCAGTGTTGCGGCCTAGGACATTTTAGAGGTGGCAAGACAGCGTGTTGTTTATCATCATCATGCATCATCATCATCATTTCAACCATAGGACGTCCACTGCTGGACATAGGCCTCCCCCATTGATCTCCAAAAGAGCCGGTTGGAAGCGGCCTGCATCCAGCGTTTCCCTGCGGTCTCTTTTAGACTTTATCATCTATCATCATCATCATATCATAATCTCTTTGCGGTCTCATCATCATAATTACCAGTCATTAAACGTCCACTGCTGAACAAAGACTTCACTGTTTTTTTTGGTAATTGTTTTCATGACCATGGATACAGATTCGTTTACTCAATATTAAACATGTTAGTAATTTTTAAAACTTTCGCAATTTGAACACATGTTTTAAATGTTTATCGGGACTTACCGCGTATTATTTAATTAAGGTAAAAATATGTACATTTCGCTCAACGTTTCGACCATGTTACAATGGCCGTGGTCACGAGCTGACTGAAAACTGCGGGTGAGTCCGGCGGAAGAGCGGGTGTTTTGTTCTCCTACCCTTACTTGATCTTGACAAATCGCAGGGTTGTCACTACGACACACAACACTGACTGTATCGGTAAAACGTGATAACGGTAAATAATACGTGATAAGTTCCGATAAACATTAAAAATATTAAACATGTTTACATAGTCTTATAACGTCAATCAAGTCATAGCCACAGTCCGAGTCAAGCAAAGTAAGTCACGATCTACCTTCTGAGCTTGGGGGCGTGGGTTCGATTCCCACCTAGGGCAAACTTTTATGTGATGAACATTTGTGTTTGTTCTATATCTGGGTGTTAATATCTAATTAGTGTGTTTTTAAAACCTATATAATGTAGGTATGTATATCAGTCTCTGGCAGCCATATCACAAGCTTTGCTTAGTTTGGGGTTAGATGACCGTGTGTGCAAAAATGTATAGTATATATGAGTAGATTGTCTCGGTATTGGTGGAATGTCTACAGCTACTAAAGCATGCAGCAAATACGTCGTAGTGGACAGTTGCCAACCTCGGAAACAATGGGCAGTCTCTTGATCGACTCCTAGCTCTATGAACTTTCATAACACCCCGTAAATAAGCACTTCTTATACGTTTATTCTAGCCTACTACTTTATTTTACTTTTGAGATTGCCTTTAATAGGGTTAGGTACATGGAACGATGGCTCTAAGCCAAAAAGAGTTATAAAAGAGATTAGAAGATAGATGAGGACATCTATCTTCTAATACAATTAATAAACCGGCCAAGTGCGCATCCGGCTCGCGCACTGAGGGTTCCGTACAATGATCTTATAATATGTAAGCTCATTGGTTCTGTACCACCACAAAATACAATAATTGTCAATATTAAAAAACCGACTTCAAATTAGTAAAATATGCCATTTTGTTCTGAGGTCGGTTCGAAAGATATTTATTTATTTATTTATTATTATTAATTAAAACGGTACAACACCAATAACATTAATTAATTAAAAGTTCAAAAACATTACAAATCAGAATAAAAGCCAAATATAATTAAATTATACAAACACAAACACAAACACATTACAATTAGTTGATATGGTCGTCCTAGTAACTAAATTACCAGTTATAACTTGGTAATGAACAGAAATTTGCACCGACTTGCACTTGGCCATTATTTATTATTTATTGTTTTTTTATTGTTATTTTAGTGTGTACTATAATCATGCCAAGTTTGATGCTTGTACGTATTACCGTTTTTACATTAGAGCAATTATAAAAACACTTAAAAAAGATACGTTTGTTTTATGGGGACACTTTCGTTTTTACGTTTTGAATTTCTTATTATGTGTTAGTTAATCCGCCGTAACATTACAAATATTGTACTGTGAAAATTTCAACTGGATATCTATAACGGTTCGAAAGATACAGTCGTTAGAAGGTAGGTTGCGGTATTGCATTCTGGCAACTTATAAAACAAAATAGCGTAACAAAGCTATCATCCTATGTGGAAATCTGTGGGATTTTCATAAGTAGTTATAAATTTTTTCTCATTGCTAAAATACAAACAAAGTAATAAATATCGCAAATACCAACCCTTTTCGGGCTAAAAATATCGAAACGCGTAATTTCCGCCGGCGCAGGAAGTCACGACGTAAAGGCCATTGGTCCCTTGTCGTGATTAAAGAACTCTTTGTGATCGCGAAGATTTTGTAATAAATTGATTTTAATCGATTTTACCTCGACTGAGAACGTCTGAAGGAGATACTTTAGCGTTTATTGATCTATGAAATATCATTATCAGCTTTATATCCTCTTTTGTCTAGCCAGAGCCGGGGGAAATTGTATTGATACAGGGTTACTGATAATCAGATAGCAGGTCGGCTTCAATACGTCGGCCGTCGGCCTGACGGTATGACACTTGTGCGAGGTTGCACATATTTTCCTGAGACACAAGGTAGGGCGGGTGCGGCTGCCAATTCGGCAGACAAGCGACGAAAATATGCTAACCTCGCGACAGTGGTTACATTTAAAGCGTTAGGGTCGAGACATTGGGCCCTTGGGGACCAAGAGCTCACCTCATTTTTAAAAATCTTTCTGTGCGCCTGGTTAATGCGACGCGTGACCAAAATGCCGGCTGTTTCTGACTCAGCGCATAAACATAAGCATTGCCATTCAGCGTGGTAATGCTGCCAACTGATAGATGCGTGGATTGTCTTTAAACCCTTCAATGGTCTATGGGCAGTCTAACTGTGTTTGTAGTGTTAGTATTAGATTGTATTTGGTTTAGTTTATACAGAACTCATCATCTAAACTAATAATAAAACCATATCATGAATCAATAACAACTGTTTACAATCAAGAAAATATCGTCAATAAAATCATCATCGCTTAACATCAGGCGAGTTAGAGGCCAAACGCAAGCAATTTAACAAAAAAAAAAACCATTAAATGTTCTTTTATTATAGATACTGACATGGTTAACGTGGTTTTCACACATATTGTTTATATAGCACGGTTTTTTTAAAATATAGTTTTACATGTAATAAACAAACAAGCAACGGGCCACCTGATGGTAAGTAGTCACCGTCGCCTATGGACACCTACAATACATACCCAGGGCATTACCAGGGCACTACTAAATACCCAGGGCATTGGCGAT
Organism: Agriopis marginaria; assembly: GCA_932305915.1. Classification (NCBI taxonomy): domain Eukaryota; kingdom Metazoa; phylum Arthropoda; class Insecta; order Lepidoptera; family Geometridae; genus Agriopis; species Agriopis marginaria. The sequence goes on along the minus strand of OW029914.1, from coordinate 23,629,984 downwards.
GCGTTGCCTACCTTTGATGACTCTATTCACTCTTCGCTTGAAGAAATTATGGTTATATTTTAGAGGAAAAACCGAAGGTGATAAGCCATTCCACAACTTACCGGTACGTTGCAGAAACAATCGATCAAATCGAACAGTGCGAGACTTCCACGCATATATAATAGTGGAGACCGGGTCAAAATCGTATTGCTAAGGGTTTAGGTCTGGTAAGACATTAATTACCTATGTGGATGGCTTTATAGGGGAATTACTCACGTATAATAAAACTAGCTGACCTGACAGACGTTGTCCTGTCTTAGAACTGTCAAACACGCAAAGTTAAAATTTTTACACCTTGGGTTACATTACATTACATTATTGGAGTTTTAGTAAGAATCCCTATATTTTTTTAAATTATAGTTATAGTCTATGTTACCCGGGGATAGTGTAGCTTCCCAACAGTGAAAGAATTTTTCAAATCGGTTCAGCAGAGATCATATAGGTTCTAGGTTTCGGAGCCTATTCAATTGCAAACAAACAATCAAATCTTTCCTCTTTATAATATTATATTATATATTTATAGTATAGATTAATCCGATTGCTCCGACTATAGTTTCAACCACACAACCACACATTCGGCGGTTTTTCCAAGAATCTCCTTCTTGAAGTCAGTTAAAATGAAAATCAAACACATAATTCCATCAAACAACCAAAATCCCCGATATTAGTCGTTGTCTCCTTGATGGCATGTCGGCTCAACAGCCGTGAAAGGTACAAGCGAAATAATTAAAGTCTTGATGCTTTTTAACTCAACCCCAAGTTGGGATCCCTCGCTAAGTCAAGTTATTTATCATTTAGGAATGTTTGAATTACGGAGTTTTAGGGTTTAGAAATTTCCCGTGTAGTTCTCAATAGCCGGTCTCTGTGGATTATATGAGATAAACTTAACAGATGTTCGTTTTATAAACAGTGTTACACGCTTAGATCAGAAAAAATGGGAGATGTGCCTTAGTACAATTATTTATCGAATCAGAAATGAGGAGATCCCTAGACGAAAGAAAGTCACCGACATAGCCCACCGGATTAGCAAGTTGAAGTGGAAGTGGGCAGGGCACATATCACGCAGAACATATGGCCGATGGGGCCGAAAGGTTCTCGTATGGAGACCTCCTACCGGTAAGCGCAGCGTAGGATGTCCACCCACGAGATGGACAGACGACCTAAAAGAGACCGCAGGGAAACGCTGGATGCAGGCCGCTTCCAACCGGCCCTTTTTGAGATCGATGGAGGAGGCCTATGTCCAGCAGTGGACGTCTTAGGGTGGAAATGATAATTATGATGAAGTCCCTAATGTCATAACAATTTACAGGCTCTATAAGTAATTAACCTATACGTTTACATTACAGCAATATAAACAATGGTAACTAAAATAAAATAAATACACAAAAAAATGGAAGTGTTATAACTACAGTTTCCCTTTTAGCACTTACACCCTATTATTTATTATTTCCAATCCCATTATCCTGTGCTAATTCTTATTTACTTGTTGTATATTGATTTTACTATTATTAATTTATTATGGTTTGTGTAATATTTAAATTTAAGCGTTGCTGTGAATTGACTTGTTAAGTGTAACGAATGTTATGAGTCCAATAAATGATTCTAATCTATTCTATTTACCCGCCTTGATCGTCCATTTGATGACATTTTACTATCTCGCTTGCAGTTGTGTGGCGCTCAATATTGAAGTGTGCGTTTGTAGTGTTGTAGTGTGTGCAATACGTGTTTACCTCGCCCCCTTCTGTTTTTGGCCGACTTTTTTTAGTACCTACTACAACCCTATATGATCTTAGTTACCATATCTCCCTTGATAGTCTGATCTGAGGTAACAAGAACAGTTGTCTAAGTCAAAAGGGACTGCTGAAATTGTACCTACACATCATAATGTAATTTTACTATGAGACTAACCCAGAAATCGCTACGAATGCGCCTTTCCGTAGTGAAAAGGTAAGAATCAAAAGGCAGAAAATAGTAGAATCCTGAACGTAGCGAGGGATTCAAAGTAAGTCACCCGAGCCAAAAAATAAATTTTGCGCCCGAGTGATACACTCTACTTTTCATCACCCACTATGAGAAAATAATAGGCGCCTCATATTTTATTGTAATATTATTATTTAAAAAAACATAGAGTAACAACTAAATTGAAAATTAAATAGTATCTAATAATAAAACAACTAAAAACTTATATTTACATTTTACATTTGAGACATTTTCGCAATTATGAAAACGTATTGTTACACAAAACCACGAATTTCTAACAATCCGTGAAAATTTAAGAAAACACGGGCTGTAGTTCGCGCGTTTTTAATTTGATTTCTATTTTTTTTTTTTTAGTTGGCAGTGCGACTTTGGGCGTCGTACCAGCCAGTAAACAATATTTGCGTTCGATTTCTTTGGCGCTGAACACTAAGATGTTCCAAATTCAAATAGTGCGCTAGGATTAAAAACTCATTACTGCCCGCTAAAAGTTTCTTATAGAAAACACTACCTTTGGGTGCACTTAAAAGCAAACCAAGTCATCCTTTTTTTAATAGATGGGATTATATAGTACATTACTTCACACGGGTGTTAAAGAACAGATTTCTAACGAGGGTGTTTATGTTAATCCATCTGAACTTGATATGTATAATTTTCCAGTAATGTATAGTGCCTAATACATATAATATAATTTTTCAGTAATGTATAATGCCCTACAACGATAGCATTTCATAAATTTAATATAATACTAGCAGCGCCCGCTGTTTTATCTGCATGGTTTACTCCATTCCTTATATTATCAGCTACCTGCCAGTTAAACTCCCGTTAAAATGGATCCAACCATTTTGGAGTACATAGGAAACATACATAATGCATACATACACACATTGCCTTTTATATATAAGAAGAAAAAGATTTATCATAATAAATTTAAACTATTATGTAAAAACATAAAAAGAATCTCCTTAAATGAATCTTCGAAAAAGATTAAGCGTAGCGATTCGATACTCTTTGGTTGATATAGCGTATTTAAACGCGCACTTTTCTATCAAATTTTCGGCTACGCACGGTTTGTACATTCGTCGCAACAAAAAATTATAATAATAATTGTTTCACGTAGCCGCGCGTGCTAAATTCAGATTTAAAGTAACTATTATACAACCAGAAAAGAAATAAAATTATTATGTCATCCGCTGTGTCCTTATTTCAGATATTTGTATTTTTTTTACCTTAAAAGATTCTCTTTCGTAACTTCGACCGTAATCTTTCATTTTGACATAAGTGCAAAGAAGTTGGACCCATGATACCTACTACCCTTTGCGTCGTCTTTTATGATACGTACTGTCCAAGAATGGAACTCCCTGCCGTCCTCCTTGTTTCCTGAGAACTACAATCTAGGCATCTTCAAGGCTAGAGTGAATAGATTTCTTCTAGATCAACGTGTTCCATCCTCGGTCACACCGTTGCTTACCATCAGGTGAGTTGGTGGCTATTCTGTATAAAAATATTTAAAAAAGTATGAAAGTAATGAGGAATTTGTGTCAGTGATTATGTCAGCACTAGAAAGGGACAAATGGCTAAATATGGTACCTCTCGCTCTGCTCGTTCGTAGGAAACAATAACTGAAGTTTCATGACTCAAATGCTGACCCATTTTTGAACAATCAAATGCAGCGAAAGCTTCATCGTTATATCAATCCGGAATCAATGCATCTGGACCAGACTGATCACGAATTTGTCAGTCACGACTGTAGACTGACTGTGGACTTTATCTAAGTAAGATACAGCTATGTTTAACACTGCTAGAAGCTGAGATTAGACAAATAAGAAAGATATGGCTTAGTACAAATATTATCGTTCGTGTTCAAATGACTCGATTTTAAGATTCCGTGCCCAAAGGGTGTAAACAGGACCCTATTGCTGAGCCTATGCTGTCTGTCTGTCCTACCTTCTTTTAACGTCTGTATCTTTCGAACCGTAATAGAAAGCCAGTTGAAATTTTCACAGAATATGTAATGTAAGAAATAATAATAAAGTCAAAAGTATAAAGCAAAGGGAGTCCCCATGCAACAAACGTTTTTAACGTAGTTTGTATTAGCTCTAATGTAAAAACGGTAATACGTACAAGCGTCAAACTTGACATGATTAAGGTGCCACTCTAAAGTAAAATAAGAAATAATGGCCAAGTGCGAGTCAGTGACAAATTTCTGTTCATTTGCGCGGTTGGTAACTTGGGTGGGTTTCCACCTAGGCGTGATATTGTCTTTCTGTACTACTTGTTGTATTTTGTGGTGATACGGAACCCTTTGTGTGCGAGCCCGTCTTGCACTTGGCCGGTTTTTATCTCACTATACCAATAAATCGCTTATAGCAAAAACTGTGAGTACAGCGTACTTCATAATTTTTACGCACACTAAAAACTTGTAGCGATATCAATGAAACTAATAGTCCACATGCAAAAAAGGGTGACAAGGTCGTCTACAGAGTGAGCTAGACTAAAGACTGATTTAGACTGGATACGTCTGCACCCGCCACGCCCGTCTACCATATCTCCCATGTTTGTCGAATCTTAGAACCATTGAAACTTCTTATTGTGAAAAGATTCTAACGTACTTTGATAGATTTTAGCGTACCGAAATGCATAGTGAATCTTTTGGAACCATGTCGCATTGTAATTTTTTTATTTGCTATTAATTTCGAAGGAAGTTTAAGGGCTTTTATTGAGATAAAGTTTTAAAGTGCTTTGTTTGTTGTTTGGATGTCGCCATATTATTGTTATATAATTAGTCTATTTGATAACAATTTGTCTATTTCCTTGACATTGCAAAATAATTTACGATTGATGGAAAATAAATTCAATGGGCTGTTTTGTTTTCTTGCATTTGTTTATGTTGAGATTAGTAAGAGTTTTCGGGTTTTGCCCTAAAGGGTTACGCATATAGACTGTACTAAGCTGAAAGGCGGTCATTGTACTCATCATCATGAACATTTTTTACTATGGGACTAACCCTGAAATCGCGATAGTCAAAGTTGTTCATAATGATGAGTACAATGACTTTCTTTTAGCTTAGTACAGTCTATATGCGTAACCCTGTATATTTAAATTATGGTTGTGGTTTTTTTCTTCAATTGAATTACAGGCTTGCTTTTGACCGCCAACTCGTCTGATGTTAAGCTATGATGCGGTCTACGTTGGAGCACGCTTGCTTAGAAGAAACCGATTCACTCGTGATTTGAAGACACCCAGATTGTAACTATCGGGGAACACCCGTTCAGGCACATTCCACAGACTAACAGTTCGCACAATAAAAGTGGAATCAAAGCGCTTCATACGGGTTTTCAGAATATCAACCATAAAGCGGGGTCGACTCTTCGTGCTGAATCTGAATTATCTGAATGTATTTTATTTTTTTCAAATAATAAAAAAATCTTTTTCATATCGGTTTTAATGTCAGAATTCTCAAGGAACAAACAAAAAAAGAATTTGGCACAGGGCTTCTTTTTTTTATACGGTTTAAAAGAAGGTTATCCCTTTCTTATGGCCGCCACAATGGAGCATCTTATAGAACTTAACGGACAGGTGAGGCGCTTACTATTCCACTACCAACATGCTCGCGAACTATTGGAACTAAAAAACTTTCCCATACATAAGAGATAAAAAAATCAACGCTATCTTAACATCTACTTCTCATAAAATTGTATTAGAACAAAAGCTTTTCCCACCAAAGGGCAGAAAACTTCTCATAATCTTGACAATTCTTAATTAATTTAATAAGCACTTTCTAATGGTCCCCTTGAAGTGAAATTAGTATTATTGACCGAGCGAAGCAAACGTCTCAGAGTGTACGGGAACCGATCAGCGCTTGTATGTATGTTACTGCGTTTGTACGTTTATATATTTGTTCGGCCATAAATTTAGTACCGTTAATCTGATGATTATGAAATTTTGCAGCCGAGAGCAATGGTGACTATAGCATTTGCGTCTTACGATCTGACTGTACTCGGTTCGATCCTCGGCCCTGCATTATTTAGTACTCCAATAAATTATGTGCAGTTTCGATGCCATCACCCAACAACGGTGAAGAAAACATCGTGAGGAAACAGGTATGTTCAAAAATCTCAAAAGTTCAAAGACATGACATTCATCATAATGCACTGGGCCAGCATGGTGGATTGGGGTCCGTCTTTTTTCCCTCTGAGAGAAAGCCTGTGTCCCAGCAGTGTGAACATGAAAGCTGATGATGATCATGATGAAATTAGATACCTATATTATTAACAAAGAGCTACAACAAGAATGCCAGAAATAGACAGCAGATGCAGAGAAGCTGGTTGCGTGAGGTTTTCATCATTTCAGCCATAGGACGTCCACAGCTGGACATAGACCTCCCCTATCGATCTCCAAAAGGGCCGTTTGGAAGCGGCCTGCATCTTTAAGGTCGCCTGTCCATCTTGTGGGTGGATCTTGCGTGAGGTTTTGCAGTAATTCAAAAGCACGCAGAAGACAAGTAGAAACACTGCACACTACCCCTTCCTCGTGGAAATTCAAAAGATTCGTACTCAACGATTAGGGTCGTCATAGAATGGAAATCCCTGCCATCCTCCTTGTTTCCTGAGAACTACAATCTAGGCATCTTCAATGCTGGAGTGAATAGATTTCTTCTAATCAACGTGTTCCATCCTCGGCCGCATCGTTGCTTACCATCAGGCGAGAAGGAGGTCAAACGTAGAACTATTGTATATTAAAAAAATATAAAAAAACATTTCGCGAAGTCGTAGGAAGTGATTAAATAATTATTAACAAAGCTTAAAAACTAAACCCCTAGGGCAAATAAACAAACAACAAGTGGGTACCTTGTCAAAGTTAACAAGTCGCGACCGCTGGGTGAAGTTGGAACAATGTCACGCCGTTGCAACGCGACACGGTTCTACAACTTATAATAAAACGCATACTCTCTGAAGGCTAGGAGCTAGGGTAAAACTCCGTTTAATGGATCAAGTATTGTAGTTAAACAATAAATAGTTTCCGGTTTAGATAATTTATATTAAATGCTGGGTACGCTGCCAACTGATAGTGGGCTTGAGCATTTGGATTGTCTTTAGACCTTCAACGATCTATGGACAGTCTAACTGTATTTGTAGTGTTAGTATTACCTTGTATTTTGTTTTGTTAATAAAGGTACTTTAAAAAAAAGAAACTTTAAAAATATTTACGTGGAAATAGGATCTAGACAATTTTTTTTAATTAATATTTTTATTTATTTATAAACTAACCTTTGTTATTGTAACTATGCGAACCTAAACGAAACATTATATAAACAAGTATAAATAAGCTCCCGACTAAAAAGCTGATAATCTTCAAAGGCTAAACATAGTCGAAGCAATTGCTAATTAGTAAAATATAGCATATCGATTCGGCGAAATGATATTATTCGGTGGTCGACGTTACAATAAAATCGTCTAAATACCAGTTATAACTTGGTAATGAACAGAAATTTGTCACCGACTCGCACTTGGTCATTTTACAGCCGTTAATAAGTAGGACAGACATCGTAGGCTTAGTAATAGGGTAACCCTGAAAAAACCCACGTAAATTAGTTAGCATATTTCAAATTAAACAGTAAAAATCAAAAAAATATATCAAAAAAAGTGTATACAGTTTATAATTGAGACCTCGGATTAAAAGGGCGAAAATCGAAAGCCGTAATTCCTTTACCGTAAGCTCCTCGCCTATCCAAGAAAAGAGAGCCATAGTAATAAATAACGTTGTAACTAGCTGGTTACTTCATTGCATTGTGCACAGTAGATACTAGCGCTGAGCTCCTAAAGTTCATACCTTTCTTTATTTCTACTTGAACATTGCTCTAAACTGAACTTCCCACAAAAAGTTATAGAAGCTAGAATAAATATTCAAAATATTCTGTCTAAATCCTCCTTTTACGTAGTTATTTTTATAATATTGAAATTATAAGTTTTTTTTAAACTTAACACATTTCTGCTTTTTTAAGTGTGTAAAAGTGACTGGGATGTTGTGATTTAGTAGTTGGATTTCTGTTTAAGTGAAAAGTTTGTGCTGGTTGGTAAGTTTCAAAATTTTAATGTAAGTAATTTTAACTTACTTCTAAGAACGGGTTTGTAAAACTCATGAAAATGTACCGTGATACTTTCTCTATCTATATATACATAAATTAATCCCTATTTACCTTGGTTACGCCATACCTTGGGGACGACTTTACCGAAATCATTCATCTTTTTTTAAAGTTTTGTAATACTATGTACTTACGGAAAGAAAAATTAAGAGTACCTATTGCGCAGAAAATTGGATTATTTACGAACATAAAAACTATTTTAACTTCGCGCGTTTGGCAGTTCTAAGACAGGATAACGTCTGTCGGGTCAGCTGGTAATAAAACATTTTTACGAATAAATAAAAACCAACTCTAAATAAACTCTAATGTATATATTTTTTTTTATATGCTTTTTGTATTCTTCTCAACAACCCTTTCATCTGATACCCATCATTTCATACCCATCATGTTTTGTCCGCACTCTTGGGGCGTCCGCCATGTTGAATTTATCATCTAGGACCAAAGTGCTTGGGAAAACAAACCCAACGAATCCAAACTTGACAGGGCTACGTCTTTTCGTTTAGGAGTTCCTATGGCCACCTTCTTTCTCCATCAGAACAGCTTGATGGTACAATAACATTGCATTGTCACCCAATTTACATAAGTATGCCACAGATTAATTGGTTGAGGATACCTGGTCTAAAATTCAGTTGCAAGATTTCTTTTACAAATACGAACAAATATACTAACAGGGCAAGTTAAATAAAAGCTTGCAAAAATGACGAAAACTAGTGCTTGCCAACCTGCCTCTTAAAGTCACACCGTGCCTACAACATAAAACCCGGACAAGCCAATGAAAAACATAGTGTGGTTATTAGGCCAAAGTCTTACCTTGAAATACACAGCTCTGGCCCTAATACAACGGCCGTTAAAGTATATAATAATAAATTGCCAAATGAATTATAAGATATCGGAAAAAAAGTAACTTTTATAAATAGCTTAAAAGGTATTATTATTGAAACTGACGTGGTTTTGACACATTTTATTTATGTTACACGGGAATTACTCACGTAAGATTAAGCCGGTTACTCCGACTATAGTTTCAACCGCATTAGACGGCCTTTTTCAAGGTGAATGCGCGCGCGCGGCTTCGTTTCTATAGTCGGAGTAACCGGCTTAATCTTACGTGAGTAATTCTCGTGTAACATAAATAAAAAGCTTAAAAGGTATTGCAGAATCCAAATGTTATTACAACTTAGCAGAATTTTTCAAAGATTATTTTATTTTGACGAAATATAGATAGATCGTTCCGTTCCGACAATTGCCATACCCAAATAGGGTCATAATGTATTACTTTATTTTAACATGTTAATTTTAAGAACTCTGCCTACATAATTATGTCTGCAATAAAATATTGAGTATTGAGTATAGGTCTATGAGTCAGAAAATTTTGGGGACCGGCTGGTGATCACGGCTTTAAAAGTGAATTACAGTAAAGTTGTAAACAGCAAAACCTTGCTGGCACGTGTTTGTCCGAAGCCAGGGCTGCGAATTAATCTTATTTAACCCAAATACCGCCATTTAATTGGGTTAATGAGATAGATGAATCTCACCTCGTCTTGATATTTGGAATTCTCGACGATTTCAAAACGATGGACTTTTCACTTTCAAGGCATTTTGGAGGAAAATCTTTCAACTTTACGCTTTATAATATCACTAATTGCGCTCTCTATTTCACTAAAGATATTAATTTAAGGTGCAACATAACATCAACATCATTGTCAGCCTGTATCAACCCACTGCTGGGTATAGGTCTCTTTTCTTTTGCGCCATTGATCCCTGTCTCTGGCCAATCTCATCCACGCATGTATGACCTGCGATGGGTCTGATGCCATAGACCCATCGGACTAGTTGTCTGCCTATGGAGCACTTATCCGCTATTGGTAACCACTATGTCAGGGCTCTACTCCACCTGCCGTCACCACGCATATGTAGGACGGACGGACAGACAGACATCGTAAGCTTAGTAATAGGGACCCGTTTTCACCCTTTGGGTAAGAACCCTAAAAAGTCGTCATTCAAAATTCAGTTAAAACACGTAGTTTGTTTGATTGTTTTGTGTGTCAAACAAATCGAATCGCATACTATTGTTTAACAAACATGTTTGAACGTTTACTGAATGCTTCAAAAGCAATGATAAATCCATTCCATGAATTTCGCAATTTAAATAATTTTAAAGTAAAAATACGCTGCGAAATTGTCGCCCGTGGAAACAATTCTAAATCTGCGTTCAAATTCTACGAAGGGATGTATTTCTCCAAATTATAAATTTTCTCGGAAATCTACGTTTTCAAAGTTTTAAGGCGTAGTATCTACGCAATCGTGTTTCGTCTTTATACTAATTAAACAGTTTATTTTCACCTGGTTTCTAGGATACGTCCTGACCTGACCTTTAGGGTTTAGGTATCATCTTCGGAGAAAAAATATAACTGCTAGAATTACAGCTAAATTCACGTTTTGTAATTCGTCTTGTTCGTAAACGGTAACATGGTAAGTATTTAGATTATCTATCTTAGATATCTAGTTAGATATTTATATAAAAATTAATCCCTATTTACCTTGGTCACGCCTTAACTTGAGAACGACTTTACCGATTTCATTTATCTTTTTTTAAGATAAGTTTTCTAATACTGTTGTATGTTCTAATAAGGTTTTGTTAAGGTTTCTGTGTATAACAAATATTTCACAAAAAAATACTCTGAGTATAAAAAAACTCAGTCACACAGCGAGCAATGGAGAGAGATATGCTGGAGTTTCTTTGAGCGATATAATCCGGAACGTGGATATCCACCAAAGAACCAGAGTCACCGACATAGCTATTTGAATTTGCAAGCTGAAATGGCAATGGGCAGGCCACATCGCTCGAAGAACCGATAATCGATGGGGAAGAAAGGTTCTGTAGTGGAGACCACTAACCGGAAGACGCAGCGTAGGTAGGTCTCCCACTAAATGGACCAACGACATCGTGAGAGTAGCGGGCATCCAGTGGATGCAGATGGTAGGCTGAAGTTCAGCAGTGGATGTCTTCTGGTTGATAATGATAATGAAGAGAAAAAAATTACAGCGACCCAGAAGATAGAAGTTTCTTTTGCATTTATAATATTGTTAAAAAACTGAGACAGGAATTAAATGAAAATAAAAGTAAGAAGTCAATAAAATTTAAGTACCTACTTTAAGTTAAAGCGTGACAAACTTATTATTTGTATACAATAGCTGACAATTATGATCACACTTAATTACAATTGCCTAAAAACTATTTTAATCAGGCAAGTAATTACCAAAACGCACGCGGCATAAATCGACGTCGTAAGAACAAAAGGCAGTAAATGCAAATACGCGAGTTTTCGCACGCGCTCTAAAACAATGCGTTGCCATGACGACGGCAATATGGCCTGAGAGGAATTTAGGGGTGGCTCGCTGTGGCATTTTAAAAAAGAAACCCAGGACGACATGACACGTCATGTTTTGATGTGAAACATCCTTTGGCGCATCTTGTCAACAAATCCGACTCATATGCCTTGACGGACGGACAGACCCTGTTTTTTTGGACCCTGCGAGTCACCCGTAATTTTCCAGTTTTTTTCTAGACTTTTAGAGACAAAAATTCAATCAAAGGTTTTTCAAAAATCATTTCTTACACCACAATTTCACTTTAAATATTGTTATCTAGAAGATCCAGAAGTTATTTGAAAAATATAATTTTTTTTCGAAGAGTTTGCTAAATGTGTTGCATTAATTTTAGGTTTTCATGTCCTATATAATTATAAATTTATTGTTTTTGTTTTGACTCTTTTTCGTAATAGCTGATCAAATTTGGATATAATATAATGGAATTCGATGTAAATATAAACTGGGTCAATACGTATGATATCGGTAAAACTGGAAAATCACGAGTGCATAATCAACAAAGTGAACATAGTAAATTTTGATATAATATTCTTCATCAGTGGTTGGTCGCGACATCCCTAGCACACCTATATCTGTGACAGCACGTTCACACGAGAACAATGACGCAATCACGATAATAAACAATGTGAACTGTACACGCATGTGTGTGCCTTGTATGCATGTGTGCTTTTTTATGCGCCGTTTGATTGGTGCAAAGTAATCAAGTTTGATGTATCTATTGAGTTAGATTTAAAAAAACGCAATTTTTTTTTTTCAAATTAATTTTTTGTGCCAATATAGACGTTATATTTGCAGTTATTATTTTCGACATGATTTTGTATTCGTATTCACATCTTTTTAATTTTATTTATGACTAGTGGCCTGCCCCGGCTTCGGACGGGTATAGATTATAGCCTATGTCACCCGAGGATAATGTAGCTTCCCAACAGTGAAAGATTTTTTCAAATCGGTTCAGTAGTGTCGGAGCCTATTCAATGCAATCAAACAAACAAACAAACAATCAATCAAATCTTTCCCCTTTATAATATTAGTATAGATTAGTATAGACTAGACGCGAATCTTAAATTATTCTGGGATAATAAGTATCCCAGAACAACTTTTCTTGTAAGACCAACCCTTTAATATCGAAAACAAAATGTGTGGTTTCATAGAAAAATTACATTTGCACTCAAAATTTTATAAAACTGTTTGTTTCCGCTATAATAGGGTTTCACAGGTAAAGTTGATCGTATTGATAAAATGTACGAGACGCTGATTTTTTGTCGCGTTCTCATGACCTCCTTTAGGCTTTGTACCGCCGTTTCGAGTAACCCCGTTTATTTTGTAAACATAGGTACATAGAAAAACTAAGTATGTTTACAATATGTTATCGTAAAAATGTTCTCACGGTATCTATTTCGGAACTAAGTAGGTATGCATTACCTAACAATACCTATTCTTCTTCGGACATTGACCCCACCATATTTTCCACCATTATGATATTTATGAGCTCTACTTTGACTCTAATTATCAATACCACGGAATAAGTAGTAAGTCTAAGTACTTAATAATGTACTCATGTCAAATTATTTCTTTTGTAACTTAAAAAACTGGTGCAACTGACTTTGGTCGACAATTTTCGAGGAGTCTTTTGTGGAGTTAAGTAAGTGCGGCATATCTTCAAAATTCTTTAACTATAGATATCTTCAAATGGAATCGTATTTCATCATCATCATCGGCACCAACAGCCAGATGTCCACTGCTGAACATAGGCCTCCCCCTTAGAACTCCACACTGAAAGACAGCCTGCCATCTGCATTCACTGGGTGCCCGCGATTCTTACGATGTCGTCAGTCCATCAAGTGGAAGGCCTACCTACGAATGTTATTAATAAGTATAAATTGATTTCTTTACCCCCGATAAAAGAGCTGATACTCTTGAAACAGCTGAACTGATTTTGAGTTAGTATTATTGTTTGAAAGGTGATTTGATCGAAAGTGTTCTTGTTATGATTCAAGAAAATCTTTTCAGCCGTTTGAAGATTATCAGATCGATCTTTAATTGAGGGGCTTTTAATATTTTCAATAACTGTTTGATCTGATGCCGGCTTCACGGTTTTACCATCATACTAGCCGCCACCGCCGGAAAGTTCATCCACACATAATAGATCAGTGGAAATCGCACACTGTGCGATTCACACGATTTTTCTTGTCTCACACCTGCAAAATGTGGAATGAGCAAGACCTAACGTGGTATTTCCGAGAAGCTACAACATGGGGTTCTTCAAAAGGCGAGTTAATAGAGTCCTTAAGGGCCGGCAATGTATTTGTAATGTCTCTGGTGTTACAAGTATACATAGGCGACGGTGACTGCTTACCATCAGGCAGCCCGACTGCTTGTTTGCAACATAGGGCATTAAAAAAATATACTATTATTGTGTTACTCCGATAAGGTAGCGGGCTGGCTCAAAAAGTTATCAAAAATCACACTATCATTTTATAGATCCTGACCTCTAATGAAATAGACTGAGAAGTATTCCACCTTATGGCGTCTAAGTCATGGCAATTGAATTATTTTCCCATATAATAATGTCAAGTTGCGTAATAGTTCATTCATTGAATGTGGAAAGATTAAATTCTTTGCCACGCAACCTGCACAATGTGCCAATGGGATTTACTCTGTGTGAATGATACAAAATTGTAGGTCGATGGTGTAAACTTTTAAAGTAACCTTCAGCGACTTTATCATAATTTTTTGCTAGCCTATGTTGTCCACTGCTAAGCAAAACCCTCGCCCATCTCTTTCTTTCTACCTTTCTTCTGCGCCATGTCTTTCTGTTACCATTCTTTGCAGAATATTGTTCACATCATCTCGCTATCGTTTTTGAGGTCTGCCTGGATGTCGCTTCCATCTTAAGCCACCCATGGATGGACTTTACAGTCCATATTTCTATACGGGTGTGGCGTAAAGAGTAGTCAACCCGTTACCTATGGTTGGGGATCATGACTAATAAGAAAATCAAAATTTATGTTTAGTTAATGTCTCATGGACTACCTTCTTAATATTTCTGATCTTCTGCTACTTTGTTGTAGAAATAGCAGTCACAAAATCCTATTATTTTAGATTTTTTTAAATTTCATAAGAAAATTATAGTTTTTCAAATAAAACAGTATAAAAGACTTTTGCACACGACTGTAATTACTGGTAGTTGGAGCACGAGGACGTGTAAGTACCCTGTGCCTCACCCAGGTGGAGAACTTAGGTGGAGCACGGGTCCGACCCCTGGTTTTCGAATATTTGGCCATTTTTAAATTTCATAATAATTATACTCATGGTCAGTCTTTTCGATGGCATGATCACAAATATTTTTTCTGATCAGTCATGATGCCCCCCCAGCCATAGGTAACGGGTTGACTACTCTTTACGCCACACCCTGTACATTTAATCTGCAAACATGTCCCGCCCGTTCTCATTTTAGGTTGGCACTCTTTTCACCTGTCAGCAATTTGACTCCTGGCCCGAAGCGTGGTATTCCGCGGACACGGTTAATCTTATAAGTTCTACGCTACGTTTTGTGGCTCATGGTTTACCTTGAGTTTGAACTTCTATATCTCTGACTTGACATGCTATAGTTATCACTGGAACTCGAACTCGGAGCTTCATCTTCAAACCTATCACCATAATATATAAAAGCGAAATTCATCTCATTCACTCATTCACTGACTCATCACGAAACCTCGAAAACTACTTGACCTACGAAGCTGAAATTCGGCAGGTAGATTATTTATGAGATGTAGAGGTCCGCTAAGAAAGGATTTTGCGAAAGGGATGAACCAAGGGGGGCAAAATATGAAGGTTGAAAGTTTGTTTGAAAGTACTCTGTTTTTTCTGTCAGGGAAATGAAATTTGGTATTCAGGTTAATGGTTTGAAATAAATACTGTATTATTTTTTCCCCAAAAAGGCGGATTAAGAAGGGGAAATGGGGGTTTTAATTTTTTGTTGACAGTTTTGTAATTACGTAGCTGTAATTTGCCAAGTTGATTACTTTCGGGGTGTAGAGGTCTGCTAAGAAAGGGTTTTGCGAAAGGGCTGAATAAAGAAGGGCAAATAGAGACTAAAAGTTTTTATGAAAGTCTACGCGTACAAACTCGCGGGCCACAGCTAGTATTTATGTAATTGTAAGAAAATACAAGCCCCGAAAATCTTATCCACAGCCTGTACAATGAAGCTCTACTTTATTCTGCTGCTGGTGTGCAGAGCGAACTCCCAGGAGGAGCCAACCCCCTCGAACGAGCTGAAGCCAAGGGACTTCAACCCTCACGGATACTTAGAAGGCCTGGACTCCGCTGAGCCTACCAAGTAAGTATCTGTATTTTCGAGACCTTGGACCCTTGGGGACCGGGAGCTACCTCATTTTTCAAAATCTTTGTCAGTTGTAATTTTTTACACCAAAAAAGCAAAAAAATAAGTACCTAAAGTATAAATTATTCTTATTCCAATAAATCTGAGCGCAAAAATGCTAGAAAAGCTCCCAAACGGAAGGAATTGCATCTTTCTTCTGTCCATAATGATAAATGTTGGCGAATTTCTGATATTAGTGAGAAATAACATTAAGCTTCACTGGTCCACCATTTCTCTTCTTTATTCCACAGTAAATAAATTCACAGAAGGTGAAATACTTAATTAGTTTGGTGTTAGCTGTGCTCACTATTGAATCCGCAATCCTACAGGAACCGTTTAGTTTTTCGAGATAGGTACAAGTATAAATTTATTTATTTTTAAATCCCCGATTATAGTAATTCTTATGATATTCAAACGGCTGAACATATTTTCTTGAATCATAGCTAAGAACACTTTCGACCAAGTTACTTTTAAAACAAGCTTTTAGGCGTTTGCTGATCATAGTGACCAAAGTGCTTGGTTTGTCAAATCCAAACACGACGGGGTTGCGTCGTTTCAATTATGAGTTCCTATGGCCACCTTTTTTCTCCATCATCAAACCATTTCTCAATCTCAATCCATCTGAGATGGTTTGAGGATGCAATGTAATGCAATGTTATGGTACTATTGTACCATAACATTGCATTGTCACCAAATTTACTTATTTAGGTCAAATTTCAGCGCAATCAGTTGAGGATAACGGGTCTAAAAATTCGGTTCAACATTTGTCCCACACTAAACGGCCAAGTTATATAAAAGCATGTAAAAACTAAATCAAAATCGTTTCAGCCGTTTTGGGGCTACGATGCCGCAGGCAGATACACAGATACACAAGTTAAGCTTGTCTTATAACACCTCTTTTTGCGTCGGGAATTAAAAACGTAGCTTAGTGTTAATCCAGAATATATGTGCTACACCCGCATATATTTTTTACAACGTACTACGCTTGTATTATATCACAATCTCACCTGATGGAAATCTATGATGTAGTCGAAGATGGAGCTTCCTTGCCCATAAAGTACCAATTCATCTTATCATGAAGTGGCCTAGGGGCCTCACAGCTAACTTGTTACGCGGTCTCAAAAGAACGTTAAAACAGCGCAGTGAAAATCACGCGAACTTGAACCTTAACGCGCCCAGATATGGTTTGCAGTCGCCCAACTTTTTTCATCGCCTAAACTGGATTGCTTAAAACAGCTAGTCGTAGGCCCCTGGTTGTAATTAATAAAAACGCTCACGTCATGCCAAGCCGCAGCGGGCCGAGTCGCATCGCAAAATTCTCTTTATACGACCCTATTATGATATGACCCTAACCCTACTTTTTCGTCTAAATGGATGCACCTATTTTAACTAAATTGAACAAGGACCTAATGTTGACGACGAACATCCTGACCCAGTTGATGACCTCATTAATCCAAAAAAGAGCGGAAAATTATTAAAAATCTGATAAAACCGCAGAGCGTATCTAGTGGGATGATGCGTCTATTCTGGTGTAATAACGGGAAAATTGGAAAAACAAATGTGCTGTGAACCTAATGAAATAAAAATACAGACAGCCCATCTGAAAGTAAGCAGTCACCCGGATTTAGGTTTCGTAATTTTTGTAACTATCCCTCCCACTAATTCTCAACTGTGTATACCTCCTGATAATTATAGTTTTGCTAATGCGAAATCAATAGCGGCCAGTCGCTCAGAGATCAATGGATACCGATAACCGGTGGCTTAACTTATGGTTCTCAAAGTAAGTCACTTTTGCCCTCCCTAGTTTGTTCACCAAAGACCAAAAATGCAGCCAAAAGGATGGCTTAAATATAACTCGTTGTGCTGCATTTTTTTATAAAATCGTTGAGAAGAAAGGAAATTATTTCTTCTTAGAAATACCACCGCACAATGACACGATGATATTCATTCACTGACGGTATTGTTCGGGACGAACAAACAAGTACATACAATTCAGATACAAGTACAATACAATTACAATATAATTATTTATTAATAACTTCATGGTTACAAGTCAAACTTCTCCAGAACACTATCTACAACGATGTATATTAACATTAAAATATATATTATAATAATATTATTATGTGTAAGTCAAATAAAATAATAAATTATTCAACTAAAAATATTATGTGCGAAAATGTATTACCTACAAAATAATTATTATGCCAGTAAAAGAAGGAAAGCCAGGAAAGATTCGCTTGTTTGTTTGATTGCATTGAATAGGCTTCGAAACAACTGAACCGATTTGAAAAATTCTTTCACTGTTGGGAAGCTACACTATCCCCAGGTAACATAGGCTATATCATATTTTTTTTAAATAGGGATCCTTACTAAAACTCCAATAATGTAACCCAAGGTGTAAAAAATAAGATTTACAATTTTAACTTTGCGTGTTTGACAGTTCTAAGACAGGACAACGTCTGTCAGGTCAGCTAGTTCATCAATAAATGTAATAATAACATGCAATGCAAGTAGGTATATGCAATTCAGCTCTCATTATTACATTTCATATTGCAACTAAAAAGTACTTTGCAGACATTAGGAATCAGAAAGCTAGAAACTTTTGTAACATAAACAAAATTCTACAAAGTAAAAACAAATAAAAATAAACTACTAAGAGAAGCAAACACAATAAACCGAGAAAACTGTTCAAAGTTTGAGAACCATTGGCCTTCCAACCGGTGCTGAAGAAACTAATAATTCAACTTTGAGTTGGAAGTCTGTTTTCTACTTATTTTCACAGGGAATGGTTATTTCCAGTGACGTACCAAAAACGTTTACAGAGCCAATGCTTCGCGCAATTTTTACTATTTAACCATCTTCAAAAAATGAGGAACATTATTAACATATCATGGTTGATATTCCGGAAACCCGTACGAAGCGCTTTGATTCCACATTTATTGTGCGAACTGCTAGTCTGTGGAATTCGCTGCTTGAATGGGTGTTCCCCGTCAGGTACAATCTGGATATCTTCAAGTCGAGAGTGAATCGGTTTCTTCTAGGCAAGCGTGCTCCATCGTAGACCGCATCATCGCTTAACATCAGGCGAGATGGCGGCCAAGCGCAAGCCTATTATTTAAAACAAAACATTCTCAATTCGATCCCTATTTTTTATAAATCAAATATGTTTGCTTAAGTAAGTTAGCCGTACAACTTACAGTTTTTACTGAAAGAAATTTGTGAATAAAAGCGGCTAAGTGCGAGTCTAGCTCGTGCACTGAGGGTTCCGTAGCGCCACATAAATTGTTAAATCATGCCCGAACTGTCCAGACCAGACCAGAACGGACCATTAGTGCTGCTGCAGCACTGCTGCGTGCTGCCGAGTTCGGAATCTCCATTTGGGTTTGCACCACCGTTCCGTGTAGCGCAGTATAACACAAATCAAAATCTTAATCTTTCAGGCAAGGTCCAGTCTTATTCCCCAACGACGCCCCACCACCCCGCAGACCTCCCCTCATCGTGACCTCCAGGCCTCTGATAGAGTCTATAGCGAGGAGCGAACTGGCTGACAACAACACCGTGACGTCACAAAACACTGTAACGTCACAAAATACTGTGACATCGCAGTCACGGGACAGAGTGTCTTTTGTACCATTCTTGGCGAGAGTGAAGGATTATAGGTACGTACTCGTCTCTTTTACCCAGGGTGGAAACTTTCTTCGAGCAAAATGAGCTTTATTTAGCAATATAGGCAGCTATTATACAGCGTTACGCATATACCCTGTACTAAGCTGAAAGGAGGTCATTGTACCCATCATTATGAACAACTTTTACTATGAGATTAAACCTAAAATCGCAAAAAAAAACAATATTTTTTCACCCTGAACCTAATATATACAAATACATAACATTATTTGTTCTATTGCCACTCTTAACATAAGGTCTGTCACTCCGAATCCAAAAACATTTTGGTTTCAGACCGTACATCCCTTCGCCAACCTTCGACTACCAAGCAGCACCAACCCGAATCCCGTACGCAGATCTTCTAAAGAAGGCCAGACTGGGCAGTCTACTTCAGGACAATAGATATAACGACTATGAGGTACACTTTTGTAAAGCTTTTAGCTGTATAATCACATTAGTCACTGCCACAATCAGAAACACGCCAGACAGAAGACCAAATAATCTGCACCAAATCAACATATTATATACGTTTGTAAATCTTTTAAGGAGGGGGAGCCCTATATTAAGCAGTGGACATCTTATGGCTGATGGTGATGATGATGAAAGCTTTTAGTTGTATAACGACACGGTACGGTACACTGCTACGGTAAATGCAAGCGAGAATGATGACCAGGTATCCTGACAAATCGTCAATTTCTTAGATAAATGTATTTTAAACTTATTTCTTTACACATACACTTTACTTATGGTATAATTAACCAACTAGGTAAGTTATTTAAGTTTGAAATTCAAAAAGCAGACGAGCCTGAGCTCTTATATAAACTATCATTAATTCTGTGGCGTTAGTAATCCGACATTCCAAACATTCACGCTACTGACCTTTCCTTATTCCCAAATTATCCCCAATTAATCATAACTCACTATATAACACAAGCTGTATAGACGTCGTATACAAGTTATAGACCAGTTTGGGTACACCTGTTAGTTGCCACGCGTACAATAGTCAACGATCAATCTTGGAGAAAATAATACACAACGTTTGGTGGAAAGTTGAGCCAGAGATTAGGCGAGTACCTAATAGGCTACAGGGGCCTTACCGCCATCGCCTTACGCGGTCTCAAACTAACGTTAATACCATACAGTTCGAAAAATCACGCGAATGTAAACCTTAATACGTCCAGATATGGTTTGCGGTAGCGCAACATTTTTTCATCGCCTACTTTAAACAGATAGCTAACGCGAGACCAAATTAACGTTAAAGCGCTAAAGGAAAATCACGCGAATACCTTAAGAGGCCTATTACAAAATGAACCGTTCAATTTTAAGTATTTGTATTTTCGGTAATAAAACGAATAAATAAAACCGTAATTTTCAAGATAAATATAAAATAACTAAACAACATAAAAATGTGTAACTTATGACAGTAATTAGACGAAATCCATTCTCAAACTTTCCCTCATAAAGTTTTACTAAAAACTACTTATGTAAATTGGAGGTAACAAGTGGATATGTTGAGTTTAACCAAAATCTGAAGTCGCTACATTCAATAAAAAATACAGATCTATTTAATACAGTAACTGAATTTTCTACAGATCTTATTAGTTGAAAGAAAAATTATACCAAAAATCCAGTTTTCGATGATTTTTTCGTCAAAAAATGTGATACGCGTCCAGATACGGTTTGCTTTTTCATCACCTAAACTGGATGGCTTTAAACAGCTAGCCGTAAGGCCCCAGGACTGATAATTTTTATAGTCTCTTAAAAACTGACCTTAGGTACAACCAATTGCCGAAAATAATATTAACAAGTGTTCAAAATTAAGAAAGATACAAGCATTTCAATGTTATGCTAGACAGAGGGCGCACTATACTTATGTATAACGTCACATGTAAGTACGCCATACAAACTCCATACTGACACTCATTTTGCATGAAACGAACAGAGCATCCCTTCCTAATCTGAACAAGAACAAACTTTAAACGCTTATAATTATCTCAAAACTTTGTTAGCCGATCTTCAGTAAGTGTATTAAAATTTAATTTAATGTTTCAATTAGCCTGTTATTTTTGACAAATTAAACACCAATTTGATAGCCTATTATTGTTAGTGAATAAATATTATTTAAGTTAGAATTTTGGACTGCTGTTTATAAAGAAAACGCTGTCTTACTAGCCCCGAGACAGTCCCCCATATTTTTATAAGCAATAAAGTTACCTCGAATCCTTACCTTGAGTGCTCACTTTGCTAAGGCTTACGCTGTGCTCCAAGCCTCCCACCATGTTTGGCATTGTTAGTCGTCTCACAAGGTTCCCTTGAACAGTCCACAAACGATGACTACGTCATAGATGACGTCATCGGATCTGTTAACCTCCGTTATTGAGGCAGCTTTTATACGGGAACCTTCTGATTACTAAAAATCATATCAACTAAAAACACCAAAAAACGCTATTTTTTTTCTTTTCACATTTTTGGACGAAAAAAGTGACGAAAATTGGATTTTTGGCGTTATGATTCTATCAAATAAAAATATACTTATATTGAAAATTCAATTTCCATGGTAAATATATCTGTTTATTATTGAAATTAATAGCTTAAAATTTTGAAAAAAACTTCACTTTATTACCTCTAATATACATAAGTAGTTTTTCGTAAAGCTCTCGAAGGGAAAGTTTGAGAGTGGGTTTCATTAAATTACTTACATAAAATAAACAATGTATTATGTAATTTATGGTTTACTTGTTTTATATTGTTCGCTGAATGTTTAAGCTACTTATTAGATACTACGTACTTATAATACTTATAGGGTATTTTTGATAAAAATGTAACTGAATGGTTTTGGTATATTTAAATTGTTTTTGGTTTTGTATTTTGGAATTACACCTACCCACCACGGGAAGAAGTCGGCTCCGGGAATCAGGTTTCCTTGTCCGGAGTACGACGCATTATAAAACTGTATCCACAAAATGTTTATCCTTTAAATCCAGATACCTCAAATTGTATCATGCATTTTATAATACGGGTCTATACTAAGGGAACCTTAAGGATGAGGATAGGGGGAGGTAACGTCTATAAATATGGGGAAAACCTCGATCGCAAGTCAGCGTATAAAAAGAACGGACACAAAGCGAGAGATGACCTAAATAAAGGCAGCTGTCATTGTTGTGGTACGGATACAACTAGTGCATCGTGGAAAGTAGTTACAACTGCTATATAACCTGTGCATTGTTAAAGCCTTGACTGCTTAAATTATGTTGCATTTTAAAAAGCTTTTATTCTACTATACTCGGTCAATTTTTAGAGTTCCGTACCCAATGGGTAAAAACGGGACCCTATTACTAAGCTTACGATGTCTGTCTGTCCGTCCGTCTGTCCGGCTGTCCGTCTGTCCGCCTGTCCATCTATCCTACCTATTAAAATGGGTGTATCTTTCGAATCTTAATAGAAAGCCAATTCAAATTTTCACATAATATGTAATGTTACGGTGGATTATATATTGTATACTAAGAAATAATACAAAAGTCTAAAAGTAAAAATGAAAAGAGGGTCCCCATACAACACGTATACTTAATGCATTTTTGTATTAGATCTAATGTAAAAACGGTAATACGTACAAGCGTCAAACTTGGCGTGATTATAGTACACACTCTAAAGTATAACAAAAAATTATAAATAATGGCCAAGTGCGAGTCGGTGTCAAATGTCTGTTCACCACCGGTTCTCGTACGATCACCGAAGTGAAGCAACGTCGGGTGCGATATTTGACATTATTCGTACGATTATTCGACGTGAATATTTTAATTATGGATTAATTTATATTTATTAACTGATGTAATTGGATTTTTGTCATAAAATGTAATTAGATAATTTTGTTGGTTATTATTTTTCATAAACTTGTAATATATTTGTCTCTTTAGTATAATTGATGTACAACAGTGTTAAATGAATACATAAAATAAATAAAATAAGATATATCATAATTGTAAACCTATGGTAAATTATCATCACTGGAAATAAAATTCGCATAGATTTGTTACTATTTCACGCAAGGTCAAAACTTGGATTTGAGCAGACGACGCAGTATCAAGTAATCAACTATACCAAATCACCAACGACAAAGAGCTCGTGGAAACGGCTACTTATCTAGTTATCCTTATTATTTCAGGAGCGCACGGTACTGCCGCCGATATACAAAGCTCTGTCCAACCACGCCCACCAAAAGGTCCTAAAAATACAAAAGCAGAAGCAACACCATTTTGAGGTAAAATAGAAAAAAAAATTACATTCAATTGTGATAACTGTGCCTGTACACTTTTACAGATTTGTGGCAAACGTTGAAGATACTTTATAAGAACGAGCTCTTAAGTAAGCCTACTACTGGAACAAACAGTTGCTAGACTTAGCTTAAACTTTAAGTCGAGAAATGTTATTACAAAGTTTGGCCCTGCACGAACTGACTTGGCTTATTTAGCACCTTAAATTAAGTTCAAGTTTTAGATGCCATCACTCAAAAACTGTGAAGAAAAACATCGTGAGGAAACCGCTACCTATGTCCAAGAACCTCAAAAGTTCAAAGACATGTGACATTCACCAAAACGCACTGGGCCAGCTTCGTGAGGGTTTAGGATTCAGGAGGTTCAGCATGAATTCTACATCGTCTTTGTCTGAATAAAGGCTTGTATCCCAGCAATGGGAACATGATAGGCTGAAAATAAATTAGGCCTTGATCAACATTACTGCAAAACAGATAAAATATTAATAAATATATCTTAGGTTTTCGCAATTATTAGAGATGGAAAGTAAAAAAAAAACATAATAAACAATCAAACAGTCTATCTTTAAAAATCACGGGCGGTACTTGTAAATATTTTCATAGCTTTTCTATAGTAGCCGTCATCTTAAGGTGGAACATTCAAAGGAAGGACATTTTATTTCTAAGGCGGGAAATTCAAATTTCTAACAGTTTTTTGTCTTTGTAGTTAGACTGGGTTTTTGAGAACGATCATGATGATTGCACAAATTGATTATTATTCTTTACAAAATCATGTTAAGCTATTTATCTCTAATGCACATTATTACTTACATTTGCCAATAAACAATTTTTTGCTGTTTCAAATGGTTTATTGGCAAATGTAAGTAATATGATGCGTTACTGATAAATAGTTGTAGATGATAATGTAAAGAATAACCAACGATTTGTGCAAATACTGTGTCATTTTACAATAATTACCCGGCCTAGCTACAACGACAAAAAAAACTGTTTGAATTTTGAAATTCCCGCCATAGGTGAAGCGTACCACCTTAACTACAGCATTTTTTTACTCTGACAGTGCAATAACATTGTTAAAAGTTAACAATAACAAGTAGCTACCTGTACACAGTACTGATACAACAGTACTTGACAGATTTACCGTTACTAAAAAAACATTATTGTTTCAGGCAAAACCTACTCCATATCCTCAGTATCAAAACAATGAGTTAAACGAAGAGGACAATTCTGATTATGATCAGGTCAGTTTTAAGGGCTACATCGGAACCTTTGGATGGTTTTAAAACCCTGCTTATTACTCAGTCTACCAGATTTCTTATACAAATTTTTCTCCGTCATTATTATGGATTAGGTGATCAGAGGAGCATTCCAAAACAACGCTGACAATGCCAATGACACTAATATCGCAAAAAATTACCAACACCGCACAAAGAACATTAACTCTTGCCACAAATAATTAATGTTCTTTGCTCTTCTGGTTTGATTCGGAATGTGCTTCAAGTCTAACGTATTTTATAGTCTGTGCAGAAAGAGAACCGTCGTAGAGTTGAGGTTGCGCATGTGCTAACTTCCTTTCTCAAAGGTGCTTCAAACTTACTGTTTTTAGTTTACCATTTTGCCACGATGATTCTCTTTTTGCACAGGCTCTATCTTATTATAATTATTATTATTTTTTACGTGATAACGTCTTATAAATCGACTAGCGGTCCGCCAATTAGAGTTTTAGTAAGGATCCCTAGTTTTTTTAAAAATATAATATAGCCTATGTCTCCCGGGGATAGTGTAGCTTCCCAACAGTGAATTTTTTTTTAAAATCGGTTCAGTAGTTTCGGAGTCTATACAATGCAAACAAACAAACAATCAAATCTTTCCTCTTTATAATATTATATTATTAGTATAGATAGTATAGATGAATGCCGGCTGCACGCACAAAAAATTGTCACGTTCCGCCTGAGCCGAGCGCGCAAGCGATAGTGCGGAACAAGCGATAGAGAGGCACGATCGGCTTAAGCGTTATCACGTAAAATTATAGTCCGTACACCGACTTTACAGACAACCCCTTTATTTCATGACTGAAGTCCAGATCTACTTTTGAATCACTACACAAACAAGTGCATACTCTTAATTTAAATATACCATTTTTTTTCGACAGAACCAAAACTACGCTTTCTCTTACGCAGTGAAGGATCACAAGACTGGAGATGACTTCTCCCACTCACAGCAAAGCAGTGGTTCGGCAACCAACGGGGAATACCGGGTTCGACTCCCGGATGGAAGAATGCAAATTGTCTCCTACACTGCTGATGAAAATGGATACAAAGCTGATGTCAGATATGATGACGAAAATGCTGGTAACACTGTTGATGATGGAAACAACCAACATAATGATTATGGTAACCAACAAAGACATTATGACAACCAGCAACATAATTATCACAACCAAAAGCATAATTATGATAACCAACATAACAATCATGAGAACCAACACAATAATTATGACAACCAACAAAATTATCAACCTCCCAAATACAATTATGTTACAGTGAGACCGCAAATTTACGTAACACCGAAATATTATTCTGCAACTCCTCAACATAAAAATTACGTTCAACAAACTGATTATTCAAGAAATATTGATTATACAGATAATAGCAACAAACATGATTATGGAGGTATAAGAGATAATAAAGAAAAACTAAATGATAAGGGAGAAAAAGATTATTATCAATATCCGGACGCACCCAAAGAGTATTATAATGATTATTCTTCAGAATATAACAATAATAATGAACCACACAGAAGTAAGTTCAATTTTGTTGATAACAAAAATGTAGAAATTTCCAACACAGCAACAGCTTCAACTGTTAAGCCATCTTATGAAGAATTAAAAGATTTGTTTGTCACAAAAAGTCTGTATAGCACGAAACAAAATTACGATGAAGATATAAACGTCCCTTCTTCGACACCTATAACGCTTAATGATGCTGCAGAACGCATAGTGAATATAGGTGGGAAAACTCCAAATCTATATACAAATATAAAGCATAGTTTACCTCTATATAACGTTACTCCAGTACCAGTGTATTCTAACCCTAAAGAATTTATAGCTTCTTCTCCAAAAAGCTATCTAGTGTCTACAATAGCAGGTTTGAAAAATCAAGTTAGTTTAGGTACTAAGCCAGTTTTGAGCGATAATTTTATTAGTAGGATTAACAAGTATATTAATTTTAATTAAGTTTTAGTCTGAGTAGCTGTAAATAATTTATTGTGATTAAAAGTTTTGTTGTAAAATTACGAATTGTTTCTTTGATAACTTAGTTCCAAGGGGTTGTTTCACATCATATCAGCAGCCATCAAAGGTTCACTGCCGGACAAAGGCCTCCCTCTTAAAGAGGGGTGTTGCCATAATTCCCACGCTTGGCAGGTAGCTTGGGGATTGCAGTACGTTCACCGTATACTAATAGGACGCTGCTGCTTATCCTCTCATTCTTAATCATCTAGTCTCATTATTTCCAACAAAAAAAAACGTATTTTTGCAAAAAAAAATGTATCAAAACTCTGTCTAAGCATTTATTTGCTCTGACAGCTGCAATAACATTGTAAAAGAAAACCTTATAAAAACTACGAATACTGATCACTTTCGCTAGGTTTTTTAAAGGTAAGACTGTAGCAGATACCCGATATACTTGAGAGTAATTTTTTTTTTTAAATCAGCTTTTTACGATATTATTGCGGCTGTCAAACAAATACATGCTTGGACCGAGTTTAGCTGCAAACTCAAAACTATGTCGTTTATCTGTAGCCAATTGCACACATTTTCTTTGTTATATTATGCCATATTGAGCTCATGATCTAACACAATCGACATAATTTCAATAATGTAAGAAATGCGTTCTCACAAGTTACTGACCTAGTTTTTGTGATCAATAATGATCAAACATAAATGCTATGCGATTCATTCTATGAGATTATTTAGATTTGTATATATAGGCCGGCTGCACGTGGAAACACATTTAGGAAACACAGTTAACAGATCAGAGATCGAATCAAAAATGAGGAGATCCGTAGACGAATGAAACTTACAGACATAGCCCACCGGATTAGCAAGTTGAAGTGGCAGTGGACAGGGCACATAACACGCAGAACAGTTGGGGTTGAATGGTTCTCGAATGGAGACTACGGACCGGTAAGCGCAGCGTAGGACGTCCACTCACAAGATGGACAGACGACCTAAAAGAGACCGCAAGGAAACGCTGGATGCAGGCCGCTTCCAACCGACCCTTTTGGAGATCAATGCAGGAGGTCTATGTCCAGCAGTGGACGTCCTATGGCTGAAATGATGATGATGATGGACAGATCAGAATGATTACAAACAGAATCAGAATCATTACGAACAAATAGTGTGGTTTTAGCGCCAACGCGGAAAAAAAATCGTCTCATTGTATAAACTTGTGTATTTTCAAGAGTTAATGCATAACAAAGGTGGATTATTATTAAGTGTTGGTAGACGTGTTCGAGTATGGGCAAATGATATAACGCGGTGAAACATTTGTATTTTCGTGTTGTTTCCAAAGCTCCATAGAAGCTTCTTGTAAAGTTCCACCACTTTACTAGAGCATGAGTTTGACTTGACCGTGCCGTGACCTTTGCTTGACTCTGACTGTGAGATTTGTTTGACTACATTATCATCAAACTTGTTTTTTTTTTACTTGGCACTGGCAAATGCACAAGAGTGCGACGCCAAAATCCTCACAGAGAAAAGAATTGAAAATAAACCGGCCAAATGCGAGTCAGGCTCGCACACTGAGGGTTCCATACCACCCACTCGCACTCGGTCATTTTTTTATTATTTTTAGGGTTCCGTACCTCAAAAGGAAAAAACGGAACCCTTATAGGATCACTTCGTTGTCCGTCTGTCCGTCTGTCTGTCCGTCTGTCCGTCTGTCCGTCTGTCTGTCCGTCTGTCAAGACCCTTTTTCTCAAGAACGCGTAAAGGTATCAAGTTGAAATTTATAATAAATACTTGGGTCTACGGTTTCTTTCGGCTGTAAAAAAATAAAAGTTGTAAGTTTACTCAATCAAAAGATATGGACGTTTATGTCGCATATTTTGCGATTTCACAGGGAAATCAAAACCTATAGGGTACTTTCCGTTGACCTAGAATCATGAAATTTTGCAAAAAGTAAGTTCACATAGCACATATATAGGAATAAATCCGAAAGTTACAAATTTGAAGTTATATCATTTAAAAATAATTATTTTACTATTACAAACTTACATGTTGTAGTTGGAATGTATCGAAGAGCCTAATTGTCAACTACAAAGTTAAGTTTGTCTTTTAATATTTCAACTTCAGTTCGTTTTTAGGGTTCCGTACCCCAAAAGGAAAAAACCAGAACCCTTATAAGATCACTTTGTTGTCGTTCTGTCTGTCTGTCTGTCCGTCTGTCAAGACCCTTTTTCTTGTATCTTCGATATACAATGCGGCACTATTCATTCCTTTTTCGTTCACCACCTACAGATTTGGTTAAAATTTAAAACATAAGCAATTTATCAAACAACATTTATATTTTAACTTAAGTAATACTGCTATAGAAACTAACCACAATAAAATTTCAGCTATACTATAATTATAATTATCAGCTACACTAGTGTAGCTGATAATTATAATTATTAAATCTTATCTACTAATATTATAAATGCGAAAGTTTGTGTGTAAGTGTGTATATTTGGCTGAAGTCACCGCCGAAAATACTGCTCCGATTTAGATGAAATTTGGTATGGAGGTAGCATATTCCCTGAATTAACAGATTTCGATGAAATTTGGTATGAAGGTACCATATTCTTTGGATTATCACATGAGTTATTTTTACCCCGAAAAAAAATTATGGTTCCTGTAGTATAACATCAATCACTCAACTCTGTGACTGTTTAACGGATTTCGATAAAATTTGGTATGGAGGTAGCATATTCCCTGGATTAAAACTAACGCCAACCAACCAACCAAACCAACCAACAAAATGTAAGTTCCTGTAGGATAATTTCAATCATTCAACTCCGTAACTGTTTAACAGATTTAGCAAGCCGCAAGCGGCCCGCGAGGGTTAGTCAAGCAAAAGTGACGTAAAAAAAGAAAAAAAACTTTCTGGGCTCTCGCGGGCCGAGAGCGAGTGTCAAGCACAAGTGACGTACAAAAAAGAAAAAAAAACTTTCCAGGTTGCTTGGTTCACTGGGCCGCAAGCGGCCCGCGAGGGCGAGTGTCAAGCACAAGTGACGTACAAAAAAGAAAAAAAAACTCTCTAGGTTGCGTGGTTCGCTGGGCCGCAAGCGGCCCGCGAGGGCGAGTGTCAAGCACAAGTGACTTACGAAAAAGAAAAAAAAGTTTTTGAGGTCGCGCGGTTCGCTGGGCCGCAAGCGGCCCGCGAGGGCGAGTGTCAAGCACAAGTGACATAAAAAAAAGAAAAAAAAAACTTTCTAGGTTGCGTGGTTCGCTGGGCCGCAAGCGGCCCGCGAGGGCGAGTGTCAAGCACAAGTGAAGTACAAAAAAGAAAAAAAAAACTTTCTAGGTTGCGTGGTTCGCTGGGCCGCAAGCGGCCCGCGAGGGCGAGTGTCAAGCACAAGTGACGTACAAAAAAGACAAAAAAAAAACTTTCTAGGTTGCGTGGTTCGCTGGGCCGCAAGCGGCCCGCGAGGGCGAGTGTCAAGCACAAGTGACGTAAAAAAAAGAAAAAAAAAACTTTCTAGGTTGCGTGGTTCGCTGGGCCGCAAGCGGCCCGCGAGGGCGAGTGTCAAGCACAAGTGACGTACAAAAAAGAAAAAAAAAACTTTCTAGGTTGCGTGGTTCGCTGGGCCGCAAGCGGCCCGCGAGGGCGAGTGTCAAGCACAAGTGACGTACAAAAAAGAAAAAAAAAACTCTTTAGGTTGCGTGGTTCGCTGGGCCGCAAGCGGCCCGCGAGGGCGAGTGTCAAGCACAAGTGACTTACGAAAAAGAAAAAAAAAAGTTTTTGAGGTCGCGCGGTTCGCTGGGCCGCAAGCGGCCCGCGAGGGCGAGTGTCAAGCACAAGTGAGGTAAAAAAAAGAAAAAAAAAACTTTCTAGGTTGCGTGGTTCGCTGGGCCGCAAGCGGCCCGCGAGGGCGAGTGTCAAGCACAAGTGAAGTACAAAAAAGAAAAAAAAAACTTTCTAGGTTGCGTGGTTCGCTGGGCCGCAAGCGGCCCGCGAGGGCGAGTGTCAAACACAAGTGACGTACAAAAAAGAAAAAAAAACTCTCTAGGTTGCGTGGTTCGCTGGGCCGCAAGCGGCCCGCGAGGGCGAGTGTCAAGCACAAGTGACGTACAAAAAAGAAAAAAAAACTTTCTAGGTTGCGTGGTTTGCTGGGCCGCAAGCGGCCCAGCCAGGCCAGGAATTTAATTTTAGATCTCCTGCTCATAAAGCACCGTGTACCTACCGACCATCAATATCCAGGATGAAATACATAAAACGTATTTAGTAGCATCCTAAAATAAAGCTTTTTGCTTAGTACTCCTTAGTTTTTCCCTTGAATAACGCGGGCGAAGCCGCAGGCGGAAGCTAGTTGTAATATATGTTTTTGGGATACTTAATCGGAAAAACGGAATTAGTCTTCGATGGGCGAACTATTGAACTTATAATACTTGGACAAGTTTGTACGGAACCCTCGGTGCGCGAGTCCATCTCGCACTTGGCCGGTTTTTTGTTATACTTTAGAGTGTGTACTATAATCATGTTAAGTTTGACGTTTGTAAGTATTACCGGTTTTACATTAGAACTAATAAAAAAATACTTTAAAAAAATACGTTTGTTGTATGGCCCTTTTGTTCTTACATTTTGACTTTATTATTATTTGTTAGTTAATTCGCCGTAACATTACATATTCTGTGAAAATTTCAACTGGCTATCTATTACGGTTCGAAAGATAAGCCGTTAATAGGTAGGACAGACAGACGGATAGATAGACAGACAGACATCGTAGAGGCTTAGAGTAATAGAATTTTTTACCCTTTGGATACGGAATCTTAAAAACTTCTTACAAATGCTGCTTCAAAAATATTTACAACCAGTTAAACAAAACTACATCCCATTCTTAAGCAGTGCTATGCTAAAGTTAAGCACTTGAGCAAGTTGTGCCTTGTCTTAGTACAATACGCCTAATAGGAGAACATGTTGGGTACGAGACTCACTAGCGGAAAGGATGAAGAGCAGAAAGCTCCCACCTGTTTACACAATATTAACCATCTCAATTTTATTAGTACCTCACTTATCTAAGAATTACGTTTTTAGTGAGCTTATTCATAAAGAATCAAGCACTAAAATAATTTAGGGCCCAAATATGTCCTAAGCCAGGTTCTGGTCCTCTGTGACCAGAACCATCAGAGGATGGGCAGTAAAACCCTCCTACAGCACGGTGGAACGCTCTGTAATCCCCAAGCCACCACGTTCCAGGGGATTATGGCATGATTATGATTATATTTTTGATTGTTTCATGTTTCGTTGTCACAAATAAACTTTGCTGCTTTTTTTCTATAAGTCTAAGGCAACAGCTTGCTGCCTATGCTAGCCACCACTTGCCACTAGCCTGTAATTAAAATAGGCTGACCAATTTATTTCACAAGTATAAATTGATTATTTTTTAAACTCCCGATAAAAGAGTTGATAATCTTCAAATGCCTGAACAAATTTTAAACACTCTATCAAGTCATCTTCCGAACAAAAAAAACTGAATCGAAATTGGTTTAGTTGATTAAATTGGGCGTTACTTTGAGAAAGTCCTTTTAAACCATTTTTCTGACGAACCTCTAGTGTTATTCCGCTTTTACGTCGCTTCAAGTACAATAAGGAATTTAGGATAAATTATTTAACTCATTATTTTGCTCAGCATTTTGGAAACCCGTGTGTCTCCATGGCAAAATTACCCGAACTCTACAGCCTCAACTTGGATAACTGGGTAACATCGTTACTCCAACTTGTTACGTACTCCTGTACTTGTTAGCTTTACGGACATTTTAAAATTACATCGCCTCACGGGTCGGATTCAGAGAGGTTATACGATGGAAGTACGGTTAGTCAGTTAATTTGGTGTTTTCGCCGGTTAAAATAGCCGCGGACGAATCGCCAAAAGAACTTTGCGTTTCTTATACATAGTGGGTTTTTTTAAGGCTTCCACGCTAAGTTCAAGCCAGAGTAAGCGATGAAACGCTTTTGTTGACGCTAAACATTTTAATATATCTCATGAGCGTGAGGAAACCGGTATGTCCTAGAACCTCAAAAGTTCAAAGACATTGAGATTGAACCACATGCACTGGGCCAGCATGGTAGATTAGAGCCCGTCTTCTCTCTCTGAGAAAAGGCCTGAATCCCAGTAGTGAGAACAAGATAGCTAAATGATGATATTTGAAATTCATATCGCTAATTTAAATATATTTATTAAGTTTCAAAATATAAGACATAAAAAAATTGTTCTGCAAGTTCATATGAAACTAATCCGTTGGCCCGAAAACTTTTATCCGCCATTTGTATTCGACATAAACATTCGTGTCCATTTCTCCCATCAAACTAAACCAAAGACTGTATAGGTATCTAAACAAATACCTGCCAATTACCTTTGGTCCGAGTTTAGTTAGTTTCTCGGCTCTTTTCAAAGGAATTTGGTAACTAAATAAGTAGGTTGCTTCTAGTTTCAGTATAAACGTTTCTGTAGTTTGTCTAACTATAACCAGTAAGAACCAGTTTGAGGTAGAAACAACTAGTCGGAGTGGCAACATAACCCGTTGAATGTAGATGCGGCCTTTGTATGAAGTTTCAATGCACTGCAAGTGGTCAACAAGCTCAACAACATCTCAATTTGTATAGCCCCAAGGGCTGTACCTACACACATTGAGATGTCTGCCTCCATTCAAACAAGCTAAGTGTTTAGGCTATTTTAACAAGTTAAACATTAACCACCTTACTTATAAACGTTACTTAGTTCAGCAATGCTTAAACTTGTCATATCTTTGTCATATACATAGCACGCAGAACAGATAGCCGATGGGGCTATCTGTTCAAATTTTCACAGAATATGATACAAACCGACATAGCCCACTGGATCAGCAAGTTGAAGTGGCAGTGGACAGGGCACATATCACGCAGAACAGATGGCCGATGGGACCGAAAGATCCATCCACCCACAAGATGGACAAACGACCTAAAAGAGACCGCAGGGAAATGCTGGATGCAGGCCACTTCCAACCGGCCCTTTTGGAGATCGATGGTAGGCCTATGTCACACAGTGGACGTCCTATGACTGAAATGATGATGATACAAACCGTAATTATCTGTTACGGTTCGAAAGATACAGCCGTTCATAGGAGGGAAAAACAGGCAGACAGCGTAGTTAATAATGATAGGGTCCCATTTGCACCCTTTAGGTACGAAACTCTAAAAATTAGAACGTCAAGACAGCGTGACAACGTAAATTATGTGTTTTTTTTTTTTTTAAAACCGACTTCAAGACTACATAGTTAAAACAGAGATTGAAAGTCCTCGTCAAAACTTTTGAACCGTAAACCAAAACGTCATGTGTATGTATTTTTGGTTTATGTTGAATTTTTCAAAAATCGCTAAATAAATTTTGATAAAAATTATGTGGGACCACCTCCAAGGTATCTCTAGTATAGTATATTTCTCAATGAAGGTATGATCTACCAAACAAAAAAGAATCATTAAAATCAATACATAATTAGCGGACTAATCGCGTAACAAACATACAAAAAACATACAGTCGAATTGAATACAGTTCCTTTCGTCGGTAAAAAAAACGAATTTATAACCTCCTCCTGAAGACGGTTAAAAATTAAAAAAAAATTGCACGTTGGATGGTCCTATGTGTGAGCATAGACAGCAGTAGTGTGTGAGTGAGATGTAATAATTAGCGGCGTCATAATTATAGATAAGTCTCTTTATTAAACCCGGTGATAGTAATTAGGTATAAAACTATATGTAGTCTAGTCTCTAGTCTTAACAGTGAACATCGATACAGCTGACTGGCTGAACTTTTCCATCGTCCATACAAACAGGCATGTATGTGTAGCGCATCTTTGGCATCCGGCCAGCAGACGACATGAGGTCTGCACTATTGGCGTAGTGATGTGCCGACGTATCGATACTGTCGAGTAGGCAGATGCATGATAAAATGAAGCGTGTAGTTCCAGTAGTGTTGGGTCGAAGCAGACGATGATTGCGTTTGAGATTCAGTATGGATCAAATATTTTATATCTCGTAATAGCCCCCGAGTGTCATAAGTATAACGTGTAGGTCTGTGTACCTGTGTCTAACTGTTTGTGGCATCCTAGCCCCCAAACGGCTGAATCTGTTTTGATTAAGTTTTTTTTTGTTTTGTTTGATAGGTGACTTGATCGAGAGTATTCTTAGTGTTAGTGTGTGTGTGTGTTGTGTGTGTGTTTAGTGTGTGTTGTGGGTGTATTTTGAGTGAGCCATAAATGTAATAATCTTACCCAGTTTCATAATTTATGTCAACCACAGGATATTAAAAAAACATTCCATAAACTATATAGTCATAGTTTTGTTTCTAATATGACATAATAACAACATTTTATCAACATAAACACCACGTCACGTCCCATCACTACAAGAATCGTTGGCAATAATCGCCGGCCCATGGACCGCAGAGTCTTATCTTCCACGTAGACCGGGAGCTTGTCACATAAAAAAAGTAAACGAAATTTTTGTAGACTGAGTGCAGACCTGTGGTCGAAGAATATATTTAATTTTTCTCTACGTAAAGTACGTATCGAATATCTTACAAATGTTGAATTTCGAATTTGAAATTTATATGGATTTCGATGTGTATTTTACGTATCGAATACTCATTCTTCACCCATTGATGTTAAAGTTTTTAATTTAAAAATTCATTTTCTATTGTCAAAGTAACAAAAAAAAAACTCTTTGCATGAATTTTTCAAACACCCGGCACTAACAATCATACTAATATTTTAATGAGAAAGTTTGTTGGATTATTGTTTGTTTCTCTTTCACGCAGCAACAGAGCGACGAATCAACGTAGTTTTTCTGGAAAGCAACATAATATTTAAACAGCTTAGTTTTTCGATACTAACTTAGATTAATTATGTGTATATATATGAAATAAATAAATTAAATAATAAATAATACTTTTTATCCCGGAAAATGGAATAAAAAAAGAGAAATTACCTCGCGGCTTAAACGGCGGAGTGCATAGCTAAACTCAATGTTCAATATGAAAAAAAAAATTACCGACAGGGGACTCCATGCAGATATTAAACATGATGGCATAGAGAGTGTTGTTTGCCGTCACGGCATACTAGTCGTTTTTACTGTCAAGGCGCGCCATTAGTTGTTTCACATTTTATTTTTTTATTTAACAATCACATCAAAAGTAGGTTAAAAAAGAAAAGTTTAAACATATCGCTAGCTCCTCGTCTACATATGAATAGACTTGCAGTTTTCTAGGGCTCCAGCGGAATGTAGCGCAGCCCTATCGGTGAACTGGGTTTCATTTATTTTTGATTCCAACTGAACTTTTATTGGGTACGAGAAAATAGGAAGAATCTGACGGTAGAATCTGAAGTATTTTTGTTGGAACGCTTATTACATAGTAGTGAAGTATACCTTACTTCTAGTTCGTTTGTTTCTTCCTCTTTCAAGCAGCAACAGAGCAAGGGTGAGATGCCATTTTTAACCCCCGACGCAAACAGAGAGTTGTTATAACTTTAACGTACTTCTTAACTATAAATTTGTTGGATTACATTAAACTTTTTTTCGTTTATTTTTTTATCCGACAAGTGTCTTTTCTAACTAAACAAAATACAAGTTATTACTAACACTAAAAATACAGTTAGACTGCCCATAGACCGTTGAAGTTCTAAAAACAATCCAAATGCTAAAGCTCACTATCAATTGGCAGTGCACTCAGCATGCTGGCGGAATTACCACGCTGAATGGCAATGCTTATGCGTTTAGCCAGAAACACGCCAGCATTTTGGTCACGCGTCGCATTAACCAGGCTTTACATTTAACTTTCTTGTTTCAGATTTATGATTTCGGTTTCATGGTTTAGGAGGAGTTAGCGGTTATGCAGACAGACAGACGAGGAAAATTACTTTAATTAATACTAGGTAGAGATGAAAACTGCATCAAAATCCGTTGCGTGGCTTAGGAGGAGGTAGCGGTTATATACAGACAGACACGCGGAAAGCGAATTCAATTTATACTATGTAGAGATAATATGACGCTCTCTTATGCCGACATTTCACATCTGCCGGGCGTCTTGGTCAACTTTTTTTTCATCGAGCAGCACTCTGCGGTTTCACCCACGTGGTCATTTCGTTTGTTATTTTTGTTTCAGGTTTGATTTTAGTATCATTAAAGAGTAAAATAAAAATTATTGAACCCAAATTCTTTATTTTACTTAATGCGACGTTAAAGCTGAAATACACTAGAGAGTTAGTGGATAGTCTTAGATCATTATATAGTATGGATATATCTTAAAATCGAGTTTGTACCGAAAAAGTGTGCCAAAAGCTGAATAGGCGAGGTAAACTAGTATTGCACACAATGACATATTCTTACTAGCTCTACAAACGAACACTTCAATATTGAGCGGCACACAACTGCAAACGTGATGATAAATTACGGCCGGAACTGAAAAACTTCCTCCTTTTATGAAGTCGATTAAAAATGACATCAAATTGATGACTCAAGGGGGTGTGTAAAAGGAAAACTGTAGGTACCTATATAATTATAACAGCTCCATTTATTTTTTCTGAGGTGATCTCTCGACCAAACAAAAATGAATGGATGGGCCCAGAAAAAACGCATTTTTGAAGATATCAATTTGTTGTAACAAATGTACTGTACAGTGCCAGGTTTAGCACTGCCAGCGCCCTGGGCGATAGGCCCTGCCCCCCCCCCCCTCAATCTGTCCATTCAAACCGAAAAAAGGCAAATAGATTTTTTTTTAATGCATGCGGCTATGGGCGCCCCATTATAGGCGCCTGCGACGCCCTTTTATATCTGGCGCCCTGGGCGGTCGCCCAACCAGATGCCTTATTATTGAAGCTTCGGATCGTGATCGCGATCGCGTGCCATCTCACTTGCGCACGTGGTGCGAGTAAATAGATGCGAACGGGACAGCATGCAATCTCGATCACGATCAAACTTCTATAATAAGGCTGCAGGCCCTACCCTAACGCCGGTACCGGTCTGTACACGGTTATAATTAGGTGTTGAAGTATATGTCCGACAGTTTTGACTCGTTTTTACTGAGCAAGTTCAATGGTTATGGCCTGACTATTCATTTTATTTTGTACGAAGGAGGTGATAGTAGATTCGCTAAGTATCTTGAAAGACAATCCTGAACGAATTCTCCTTAACGTGTCATCCTGAAACTTTTTCAATTTCCCCGGAGAAAATATACAAAGCTACAATACCCACTACAATTAATTCTACTAATGACTTCCGACGCTATGCGGACAAGAAGATATTGTTATTATGCCCGCCATCTTGGTCCGCCATTTTGAAAACGGCGTATTATGGCGGGAAGTTTACCCGGTTCGTTTTAACGGCACGTGCTTATTATAAAATTTCAAGATAATAACGTCTGTTGGAACGACATGCGCTACCTTACCTACTGTACGATGTACACTACTCTTATTCAGGATATTTTATTAGGGTTCCGTACCCAAAGTGTGTAAACGGGACCATATTACTAAACCTAAAAATTTCAACTGGTTATTTATTATGGTTGGAAATATCGTAATATTTCGGCTAATAATAAGGCAGGCTGTCGTTCAGTGTGGAGGTTAAAGGGGGTGGCCTATGTTCAGCAGTGGACGTCTTCTGGCTGATGATGATGATGACGACGGCTATTAGCACAAAAAAAGTGAAAAGGTAATAATACAACAAACGTTTAGCCCATACAACAAAAGTAATTTTTTTACGCATTTTTGTATTAGCTCTGATGAAAAAGCAGTAATGCTTAGAAGCGTCAAACTTAGCATAATAATAAGTACACACTATAAAGTATAACAACAAATAATAAATAATGGCCAAGTGAGAGTCGGTGAAAAATTAATGTTTACTACTGGTTCTCGTACGATCACCGAAGTGTAGCAACGTCGGGCGGTTGGAGGTTGGTTGGCGGGTCGGTACTTGGATGGGTAACCGCCTGGGCGTTGATGGGATTTTGTATTTCTGCACTACTTTTTTGTACTTTAGTAGTTAACAAGTTATGTGATGGTACGGAACCCTCTGAGCGCGAGCCCGACTCGCACTTGGTTGGTTTTATTTTTATTACGTATGAGCTCTCGAGGTGGTCCCATAAAAAACGAAGTTTTTTTTTTATATCGATATTCATCATCATCATCATAATCAGCCTTTTAACAGTCCACTGCCGGACTTTTAGCCTACCCCTGAAAGGGTGATTGGGCCATATCCACAATGCTGGCCCAGTTTCAGGTTAGTGCATTCATATACACCATTGAATTCCTTCTTCGTACGTATGCACGTTTTCTTACGATGTTTTCCTTCACCGAAAAGCCAGTGGTATAAAAATCCGTACATAAACTCCAAAGAGCTCATGAGGAAGAGCCCGGGGTTTGAACCAGCGACCTCATGCTTTCAAGTCTAACGGTCTTCCATATAGGCTAACACGGCTAGAAATCGATATTCCTACTGACCAGTTCTATAAGTATGACTCCAAGGGCAGCACTAGACATCTCGACTTCCACGACAATTATGCAAACTGCGCGCCCCGTCTGCCTCGCTTATTTGTTGAGTGTTTCTAAAGGATTAGGGAAGGGGCATGTCGATAAATGCGTTTTTAAATATTTATTTATTTATTTTTACCCAAAAGCCGTAACGGCCGTAACGTCTGTACAAGTTTGAAAAACATCGGGTATGGAGGTAGCTTTTGCCTTGAATTAACACAAATGCTACGAAAACATACCTACATGGTTCCAGTAGAATACCAAGTAAAACTGTAGAGCGGTCTAGTATTTTACGAGTGAACCCGCGGGGTGCTGTTAATTTGTCATATTTTTATGTCACAGAATCAAAGACAAAATGAATGGCGCTTGTGATTGGAGACTCAAAAGTCTTTTATACAATTTGCGACTAGGATTAGCCCGCTCGAAAAGGTTATGCTGAAAATTTAGATTCATTTCATCGCGGGGGGAAGGATCAAATGACTATCTGTCAAGTGGTTATATTGTCATTACACAGAACTCGGCAGATTTTAGTAAATAATTCGGTTTTACATAGGTTTACCTCAATTGCTTCAAGCGAAGAGTGAATAGAGTCCTCAAAGGTAGGCAACGCACTGCCAATGCCCCGGGTTTTGTAGGTGTCTATAGGCGACGGTGACTACTTACCATCAGGTGGCCCGTCGCTTGTTTGTCTACTATTATATAATAAAAAAAAGTAGTTATCGTTTACGCCGGACCCCATCCCTAGCAGTTCTCACATCGCACAGCGCATTCGAATGGTCTGCTTTGGCGGACGTCTTCATCTTACTCGTTATCTCCCTCGAATACAATCGAGTTGTTTTGTTCGGCTGCAATTAGGACTCGATTGAATCGATGCTGTCGAATCGATTATCGTTATTCGAATTGTTGCGTCAATTCGGTTGATGAGAAATGGATCGATATTTAAATCTGGCTGAGTGTTTCAATCTAATTTTGAAAATGACTGACGTAAAAGGACGGCGTAAGTGATCGTTGCAATATATTTTCCTGTAAGACCTTGTGGGTGAAAGAGGCGGTGGCAATAAATGAAACGAACGAGAAATTATAATTAAATTTATTCGAAAACTCACAAAGTTCGAAATAATTGCTGTAACAGAAAAAATATAAATAATGTATACTTACATTGCAAGTTTCGTAAATTTGAACATTTACTTGGGCATTCTAAGGCCCGGTGCGCACAGTTAATTTATGCCACAACTTTTGGCACGGTGACAAAAATCAACCGTGCGCGTTAGGCTTTTTAGTAAATTAAATGCAAGAATTAATGTTAGACAATACAAAGATCATAATAAAAACTCATAAAAATTAAA
The DNA here is from genome assembly GCA_932305915.1 of Agriopis marginaria. NCBI lineage: Eukaryota > Metazoa > Arthropoda > Insecta > Lepidoptera > Geometridae > Agriopis > Agriopis marginaria. Next base: position 23,589,016 of record OW029914.1, on the reverse strand, counting down.
CTTACATCTGTGTAAAAACGTACTCTCAATGATAATACTTATTAAGTGCTGTTTGCGTCAATATATAAGTAGTAACTTTTAGCTTTTTGCAATATTTATGGTATATTTTTAATGATAGATTATAATTATCTGAAATGTTACAACTGTTGGTGATTAGGGCATGGCACGAAAGTTGTTTATTTTGATTGCCTCATAAACGTATTCTAACCTAAAAACGGACGAGATATTAACCTAGGCCTATTCATATTGTAGAAAAAAGGCCTTCTTTGATGAATCAGTTGGCGATATCCTGATTTCATCATATTATTTGCAAGATTTTGATTATAAGCACCAAAATTTCCTACATTAAATTTTTGGCTTTTCGTATAAGGATTGCCTCTAAAATAACCTCGATGCTCTGCGTGGTTATATCCATTGTTTAATTTATATGTTTCAGATTGCACTGAATTCATACCCTGAGATTGGCCGGGATTATTAGCAGAACCATAATAGTAAGTGTACGAGTTGTCATAATTAGAAGTTTGAGAATCTTTTTCAGAGTCATATTTTGGAGATTTCACATTAATATCTTGAATTTTTTTAGTTAATTTCGTGTTTTTAGATTGACTGTTATAGTTATTAGCAATGTTCGGATTATAGTCAATAAAAGAAGGCGAATTTTCTACATTATATTTAACAGGGTCAATGTAAGATGTTTCAAATTGTTGTATTTCATTATCAGGCTTCTCGATTAGGTAAGACTTCGAATGTTCCACAGGAAAGCCGTTAATATACGTTTTGGAATGTTCTGCTAAGTAAGATTTAGCAGAATTTGGACTATCAATGACCTCACTCGTCCTTAGAGTCTGTTGAGGTGCTGATTCAATATAGTATTGTTGAGATGTATAGTCATCACGTTTAAAATTTGTATCAGCTTTCAAGGAAGCATCCAACAGCTTAGCTGCTGTAATCGGATGCAATTGTTGTTTTGGAGGTAGCCCAGAATCTATAACAGAAGAGTCATCAGCTAGAAAACGATAATTTTCACTAGATTTTAATCGCGTATAATCTGAATCTGAATCGACTGATTTGGAGTTATAACTCTTAACTTTTTCATCATATGCATTTATGGTTTCATCCGACCACTTGAGTTGATTCGGTAAATAAGGTTTTTTTTTATATTGCGTGGGATTTGAATATAGTTCATTCAAATCAATGCCAACGTCAGATTTCTTTTTAATGTTATAATTGATTGGCTCATATTCACCCAAAGGGATGCCATTATTGAATTGATTCAAGTCATAATATGAGTCTCTAGTTCCTCCTATTGAAGGTACGTCGTCATTTGTTTGGTCTGTATCGCTTTCTAAGGGTTGATTACTTCTCTCATCAATACGGTAAATGGTTCTGTTAGATCTTAAAAGATTAACTTTACTAAGAATATCTGCTAAAATATTTTTAGCTGCAAATTTGCTGGTTGTTATCTTAGTTAGTTTTTGTAATATCGGTTGTTTTTTCACTTTCATGGTTTGTATTTCATCAGGTTGTGAATTAATGTTCAAAGAAGGAATGTTACTATTTTCGAGAACTAAACCTTCTGAAGTATCTTTTAGCTGGGCATCTAAGTTTTTGATAAGCTCGTAAACATCATCGACTGTAAAATCGGAGTTAATGTTTTTTAATCTATCGAGCGTGTTATACATTTCTACGTCTGTTTCTTTCATTACTTTGGCTCCAACTAAAGTGCCCTTATTAAAAGTTAGTCTGAGTATATCTTCTTTACCATATTTTTGAAGGTCTGGGGAAGTTTCAGCAACTTTTGATATTGATATCAAAGCTTTGTATAACTTTGCAGGATTGTTTTTCAAGTATGGCTTTTCGGCTAATAATCTTTCTATTCGCTGCAAAAATGAAGCGTAAGGCAGTTGGTATTTGATATAATAATATGGTTGGTAAATCAAAGGCTTCGGACGTTTGACCAAATAAGTCAGCTCAATAAATTGTGATTTTCCAGTTGAAAAATTCAATTTATCCAGATTTGTCATACTCAAAAGCAACTCTTTTATTATCGTGTTACTAATGTTTAAGTGTTTTACGTTTTCAAACAATATTTGGTATTGATTTATTATGTTAACGTACTCTTCAACTGTAATCTGCTTCAGATCAAGTAAATCCTTAAGCTTTCTAATCATTTCACGTATTTCTTCATTCAAGTGTTCTTTGGGAATTTTCCGTTTCATCACGTCAATATTATCTTTGATAATTAGTAAAATTTTATTGTCCGGAACTAGGTTTGGCTGTGGTGAAATGTTACTGGGAATATTAATGGGATTCCATAATTCATTATTTTTAGAAATGTCAAAATCAGGAGAAAAATCTACGGAATCAGGTATTTCTTCAGATGGTAAACCAATTTCTGGAATTATGTACTGATTCTCGACATCAGGTCGTGATGGTCGCTTCGTAATAGGTTCTGTTATTATGATATTTTCTTTATTTGGTGTATATAAATCTATTTGATTGAGTATTTCAGGTTTCAGATTATCTAGATCTTCATGCCCGCTATCCTCTGGCCAATAATATTCCGGCAAGGTCTTAGGATTTTCTGTTTCGTGTGGATGATAATTGTCATAAGGATATTCAGGATTAATTTTCGGTTTCTTAGGAATGTAAAATTCCATATAATCTGGGATTGGTGATTTCGTTGGACCAAGCTCTATTTCACCTGATCCGTCACCAGTAATGTCAAACATCGTAAATGGTTTGGTAGATGGTTTATAGTCAGGGTATGTTGTATAAGGGTTATAGAAGCCAGGTTTATTTGGACCTTGATTTGACGAGTCATCAGATAAATATGAACTGAAAAGGGGTTCTGGACGGTCATTCGGCAAATCTAGTACACCTTTTTCTGTAGGCAAATTTTGAGGTGAATTATAGTATTTGTTAGGATTTTGCTTGGGATTTTGTTCAGGACGTGTGATATATAAGTCAGGATTATAAGGATTATTTAGTGAGATATATGAACTGTCTGGGGAACCATCAACATCAAACGGTAAAGACTTCGGTTTTTTAAACGGCTGATTTGGTCTGTATGGGCCTATTTGAATTTCAGCTGAATTATCATCCCCATAAATATCCAATGACGATGGAAGTCTATTTGGAGACAGAAAATCGTATTCATCAATGAAATCTGGTTTACGTGGTTCAATATTCTCTTGATTAGACGGCGAATCCAATTCGTAAAACGAATATGGTCTGATTTTATCGATTTTAATCTCGCCAGAACCTTCTCCAGTTACATCAAAAGGTATAGGGCTGGAACTTGGATAATCTAAATCAAAATTAAGATTTTTTTCTTTTGTTTTTTTTAACGGCAATTTGTGTAGGTTAATTTCGTATTTCGGAGGTTCATTATTTGGCTGGCTCAAATGTGTGAAGGATATATCTCCATCATTTGATATATAATCATAATCTAAATCATTTTTGTTAAGCTTGTTTGGCACATCACCACCAGTAACGTCAAATTGTGATAAAGGTGTCTTAACATTGATTTCTTGTTCAACAGTTGGTAATTCAACATCTAAAACCGATGGAGTAGAGCTGTAAAGTTGATCAACTTTATATGGGTATAAATTTGGTTGTTCTGGATCTATTGGAACATATTCAGGGTTATTTATACCTCCATTTATGATTGGCACCATATCTGGAGAAACATCATAATATGTATGAGGAGATTTAATAGGATGTTTATAATTTGGGTATTCTGGATAATTTTGATACGGTTCGTAACTGAACGGAAGTTGATTTTGTTGAGAAGGTGACTGGTCATAAGAATTAGGTATTTCTGAATTATTCGTATCTTCAGGGATATAAGAGTAAAATGGCTTCTTATCAAATACATTAACTTTGTCGAAGTCCAAAAAGTCATAATTTTGTTGCGGTGAATTTTTTTTTGCGTCATCTACAATGGTTTTCTTATTGTCATAAGAGTACAGCTTAGGATTTGCAAAATATTCTTTAACGTCTACCATTTCAGGCATTTCTGTTGGTATATGAGTTTTGCACAACGGGTTATTGACAAGATTCAAAATAGCTTGTTGAACTATTTTGACGATAGTAAGTAGTTCTGCCGTACAATCTGGATTCGATAGTTGAGGAACTTCATACTTAAAAACAATATTTGATTTGACATTTGAAATAGATGCTGATGTATCAAGTTGTCTAAGCGCATTATGACCGCCATATATATTTTTATTTCGATACTTTTCCAATGTCACGAGTAGGTCGTTAATTTTATACATAACTTCATGATCTTGAGCAGCTTCTGGACTGGATTTCAATAAGTTTTTTAGGACAAGAAGTATGTAGCTAGTTCTAGTACTGGCCGGTACTTCATCTCTAAGCAAAGGCAACATCACCGTTAGGATTTTGAGAAGAAATTGAGCGTTATCGCATGGTACTTCTGTTTCAAACCCAGTCAGTTCTTCTGGTGCCTGTATTAGAGTAAAAAATATTTAGAAAAGAATTGATTAAGCCAAAGTTTGTTTAGTAATTGGTGATTCAATACTTACTTGGTCGAAGTTCCTCGCTATCGAACTTTCAGTGTAGTGGTTCTCTTCATTTTCAAATCCTATTGTTCGTTGGGAGACAGTATTAAGATCCACCTGAAAATTTAAATTAACGATTCACAACCCTCGTACACCCAGGTGATCTCAGGAGGTGGCCGGTGGGTAAGAACTCTTTCCAAAGTGGTTATCAATTCGACTATATTTTTTCTATGTACGTTACGCGATATTTTCGTTGAATGTGAACCAATTTTAATGATATTTTTTTTTATTGAATATGTTATATTTTAAATAATTTCAAGATAATAATCTACTTAGTTTAGAAAATTTCGGAATAAATCTCGTTTGTTGAATTTCATCCATTTTTCGCTAAGATATTAATTGTTTTTGTAAAAATAATACAACACCTTTCTGTCTGCAACACCTTTTCACAAAAATATTGCTGGTCATTGTCATCCTCTGCTAGCTTGTGACGAACGATACTTAATCAGGTATGATATGGTGGTCTGGTACGGTATATTCAACCAACTTCAAAAAAAGAGGTCTCAGAGAGGAGGGGAGGTGAGGAGGAGGGGGGGAGAGGGGGGGGGATTCAAGTGTATGTTTTTTTTTCTTACCGAGTAGGGTCGAGGATCTTCTCGCCGTGTCTTATCATCATAACTTGCCTCCGACGCCATCGTAGACTCGACCGTACTGTTTCCATCGTCAACCTGGAGACAATTTACTTTACATAGAGAACAAGCTTTACATGTGTTAGCGACGCACGCATAATGTAATGTTATTTCTGTATTCCGATACGTGTAGTGCCATCTCTTTTAATACTTTTGTACCAAATATTGTGGGTACCCATATTAACGAATAAAATCAAGAATTAGAAGGTGTGCCTAACATTTTCTGTCAAACAAAGTAGTCTTTTGATTCACGAAGCCGTGTGAACTGGCGTAGCAATATCTCCTAGAACAAACCTGTGAAATTAATATATTTGTGCATTATCCTGATGGAAGTCACGCCGCTCCTCTTCTTCTGTGCAACGAAAACCAGGAATTCTATTTAATCCTCAACAACATGATAAACAAAATATTGAGAACTAACTTTACAGTATAATCAAAATATTGAAAATAAAATTGACATCATAAACAAAACATTGAGAACTAGTTTTCTATACTTACTAATATTATAAAGAGGAAAGATTTGATTGTTTGTTTATTTGTTTGCATTGAATAGGCTCCGAAACTACTGAACCGATTTCAAAAATTCTTTCACTTTTGGGAAACTACACTATCCCCGGGTGACATAAGCTATATTATATATTCTTTTTGAATAGGGATCCTTACTAAATCTCCAATAATACCCGCATAAAGCCGGGGCGGACCGCTAGTACATTAAAATCAAAATATTGAAAACAAGATTGATATCATAAACAAAATATTGAGAACAAGATAACAGTATTATTTAAGGCTTTTTTATGTTTGCTTCGTATATTATAAAATGAACAAGGTTGATTGAAAATTTTTGAGTACAAGTTTCGCATTATAATTTAAACATTGAGAACAAGCTTGAAATCATTTTTTTATTGAGAACAAGCTTTACATTTTAATCAAAATATTGAGAAAAAAATTGACATCAGAAACAAAATATTGAAAAAAATCTTTATATTTTAATCAAAATATTGAGAACAAGATTGACATCATAAACAAAACATTATATTTAAACTACTTTCTGAAGTTGAGGCTTCTCTTGAGCAGGACTGAGGTGAATTGAATCTGGTTCAACAAAGACAACAGAAGGAGTCGACATTTCTACGAATGTACAATTTCGCGGTCACGTTGCAAGTAAGGCGAAGCTCGCCTCAAAGAAACTTGGTGTGCTCAACAAGACGAAGCGGTACTTCACGTCCAGACAGAGACTTTTACTTTACAAAGCGCAAGTCCGTCCTCACATGCTCCCATCTTTGGAACGGAGCACCCAAATATCAGCTTGAACCACTTGATGCATTACAGCGTAGAGCTAACAGAATTGTCAACGATCCCAAGCTCACTGAACACCTAGAGTCGCTCAGCATGCGCAGAGACGTTGGGTCTCTTTGCGTCTTTTATCGCATTTGCAACAGGGAATGTTCTGAAGAACCGTTCGATTTGATACCAGCATTGCGGTTTTATCATCGCACCAGCTGCCACCACCTGAAAGTTCATCCACATATCATAGATCGGTGGAAATCGCACGGATTAGAAACGTAGAATCAAAACGTTCGGTACGTATCCAAGGAAAATCCACAATGTATGGATTTTCTACTTGTTTTGTAGTAGAAAAGGGATGGTAGGAGAAGGTAGGAGGTAGAAAAATTTACAGACTCCTTTACGGCGGTGTTCCAGACGGAAGATTCTTAGCCACTAAATTCTCATCGCCTATAAGTAGAGCAGCAACTAAATAGATAAGCTAGTGATGATAATTATGATGATAGAGAACATTTACCAGCCCATTTGTCTATCGGGTGATCAGGGCATGAAAATGCAACACTTTTTCATGATTGATATACTTACCAAAAACCCATACGTAGCGCTTTGATGATTCTACTTTTATTGTGCGAACTACTGGAATTTGATCTAGTTACAACTTACAATCGGTGTGTCTTCTAGTCCCGAATTCTAGTCGCGAATGAATCCATTGCTTTTAGAAGCAATGGATTAGGCAAGCGAGCTCCATCGTAGACCACATTATCGCCTAACATCAGGTCGTTTAACTAATCATTTAACTAATTTTGAATTCTGCTTTTTACATTCATAATTATTGCACCAAAAAATATATTAATAGAAACTTGTTTTGGACTGGTTTGCACAAAAAATTTATATCTAGATTTTATATTTTTTATGCCTAGGTGGCAAACAAGCAGACGGGCCACCTGATGGTAAGCAGTCACCGTCGCGTATGGATACTTGTAACACCAGAGGCATCACAAATACGTTGGCGACCTTTAAGGACATTATTAACTGGCCTTTTGAAGAACCCCATGTTGTAGCTTAATAATAGACAAAAATTCTTACCAACTCAGCAGAAATCCAAGGAATCACTATACATAAAACCAATAAACCTAACATAAGTTTCGTGCGAGGCATTTTGCCAGTACAATTGTACAGCACGACTGTGATCAAATACAAACTCAATTCAAACTAAGCTGTCGAATTAAAATCCATGAAATTATACATTGGCTAACTCAGGTTCACTGAGTATGGTAACGACTTTACCTACTTCAGCTTGAAAAAAATAAACGTTATTTAATTTCATCATTACATGCATCTATTATTGCTTAACGCATATGCTGGCCACGTTTTTCCATTAAAACGGCACGTTTTCGATGTATACTGGAAAATTTAATTTGTTTCCAAATTCGAGAGCATGCCCTCAATTTTTTGTGCATGAATTTGTGATATTTGTGTAGAGTTTCTTTATTAAATAATGTAGAGTTGTACATGTTTAACTCTTGTGGACCATGTAAAGGTTTTCGGGATAAAAATCATTCTTAACTCATACGATAAATAAATTACTTTCGAATATTTTTCGGAAACCCTTTTTCAAGAAGAACTTTGAAAAAGAAAAAAGAAACTTCTTCCCCATCGGTTATCGATATGTTCTGCCCATTGCTATTTCAACTTCCAAATTTTAATAGCTATGTTGGTGACTCTGGTTCTTCTTCATCATCATCATCATTTCAGTAGATTTTACTAGATCAACGTGTTCCTCGGCCGTAACGTCGCTTACCATCAGGAGAGTTGGTGACCAAACGTAGATTACAATTATTATTATTTTGCTCTATATAAAAAAGCCATAAAGTGATGGATGGTGGACATGCATCTATTATTGCTTAACGCATATGCTGGCCACGTTTTTCCATTAAAACGGCACGTTTTCGATGTATACTGGAAAATTTAATTTGTTTCCAAATTCGAGAGCATGCCCTCAATTTTTTGTGCATGAATTTGTGATATTTGTGTAGAGTTTCTTTATTAAATAATGTAGAGTTGTACATGTTTAACTCTTGTGGACCATGTAAAGGTTTTCGGGATAAAAATCATTCTTAACTCATACGATAAATAAATTACTTTCGAATATTTTTCGGAAACCCTTTTTCAAGAAGAACTTTGAAAAAGAAAAAAGAAACTTCTTCCCCATCGGTTATCGATATGTTCTGCCCATTGCTATTTCAACTTCCAAATTTTAATAGCTATGTTGGTGACTCTGGTTCTTCTTCATCATCATCATCATTTCAGTAGATTTTACTAGATCAACGTGTTCCTCGGCCGTAACGTCGCTTACCATCAGGAGAGTTGGTGACCAAACGTAGATTACAATTATTATTATTTTGCTCTATATAAAAAAGCCATAAAGTGATGGATGGTGGAACTCATCATTTCAGCCATAGGACGTCCACTGCTGGACATAGGCCTCCCCCATCGATCTCCAAAAGGGCCGGTTGGAAGCAGCCTGCATCCAGCGTTTTCATGCGGGCTCTTTTAGGTCGTCTGTCCATCTTGTAGGTGGACGTCCTACGCTGCGTTTACTGGTACGTGGTCTTCATTTGAGAACCTTTCGGCTCCATCGGCATCTGTTCTGCTTGCTATATGCCCTGCCTACTGCCACTTCAACTTGCTAATCCGGTGGTTCTTCGGTGAAACAAAAAACTTTTTTATTCTCTTTTCTGTGTTCGGTGAATATCAACGTTCTTATTCATTCCGCCTTTTTTCCATAATATAATATGCTAGCGACCCGCCCGCCCGGCTTCGCACGGGTGTAATTTACATGCGAAGCTGGGGCGGGTGCTAGTTATACATATAAACCATCCTCTTAAATCACTCTATCTATTAAAAAAAAGCTTCAAAATCCGTTGCGTAGTTAGGGACGGACAGACAGCGACAGCGACTTTGTTTTATACTATGTAGTGATTACACCTTATTTCGCTACAGACCACTTGGTGTTTTAAACAAAGAACTCTACTTGACCGAACACGAAAACAAAATTACGAGAGATGGGGCTAGCTTTAGCGTAGTAGCTTTATCTAGTCTGTGGACGCGAGTCTGGAAATGGGGAAATAGGGTAAAAGCGTAAATGATGAACTTGAAAGATTTATCAATTTAAAAAAAAAACGATTTCTAAATTAGTAAATACGCAATTTCTTTTACTTTAATGAAATATTTTTTTGTTATTTTGATTTAATTTAATGAAATTTCTATGAGACTAATATGGAAGTATTGTATATCACCACCCAGCAGCTGTATAAAATTTGTAGTCCTACTGCTCTACTGATATTATTTGGGACTCCTTGATGAGCTCTCCGTGATACTCTCCGTGATGGCGCTGGAGGCCACAGCAGCGTCACCGAACAACGTCTCCCTTCGAATATTTCCTTGTGCTCTCAAAATTTTAGTGACAACGTATCGTTTATGTAGAATAAGTGGCAAACAAGCGACGGACCAGCCGATGGTAAGTGGTCACTGCCGTCTATAGACATCTACAATACCTGGGGCATTGTCAGTGCGTTGCCTACCTATGACGAATCTATTCACTTTTCGTTTCAAGCAGTCCAAATTATACTTCAGAGGAAAAACCGAAGGTAAGCCATTCCACAACTTGCAGAAACAATCGATTAAATCGAACAATGCGTGACTTTCACGTATCTATGTGATGGATGGATGGTATTTCTGGGGATGGAATGGCGGCCGGTTTGCTGGTAAAACCAGGATGAAGAATAGGTTAGATTATCATTTATTGTGGCAAATGTATAGAGAAATAAGGTCAAAAAGTCGCGCATCGCATAGCCCGTTATTAAATTAAATTTATTCATTGAGATAAAAACGAATTGCAATACACAGTTACATTTATCTCACATATTAGGTATATTTAAATTAAACCCATATTATGTTCTTCTTATGTCATATAACCAAATTACAAGGAAAAAAGAATACCTATAAATGTCAAATAATTCATAGCTAAAATAAATGTCAATCAATTCATTTATATCAAGGACGTTATATATACCCTAAAGGGACCACTTTCATTCGAAATCAGTTAGCAACTGTGATGCGGTCAAAGAACTTTGAGACCTAACCCAAAAAGGTATGGTCCAAGTTCTTTGGATGCGGAGTTCAACGCGTTGACATAAATAAGAATGCTCAATTAAGATTCTGTCATAATGCCTGGCGACAGATTTTCCTTCTAATTTCCGTTTTATTTACTTCTCTTTTCTGTGGTTAGAAGCAAGGAGTGCGTTGAAGTGGCGGTGAGCTCGAATTAACGGTGACAGGTCGCGCTACAGTGCGACGCCTATCCACATGGAACAAATCTTGCAGACCACGCCTATTTGCTGGAACCTCGGGATAGTCTGACGTAACAAAACACTTAACAAATCGTGGAGATGTAGTGAATCGACTGATCCTCTAAACACTGCAGCAGATAGTCCTGCATCTTTATCACTTCTAGCAAGTTAAAGCCAAGCTGTCAGAGCAAAAATGTAGGCTTGTAGTAAGTACTACGGAAACCTAATTTAAAGTTAAAAATGTCTTGTAAGTCAACAGAGTTTTTTTTTTTAAATACTTTTTCACCATGGACAAAATCGTCCATGCCTTTGTTTGCTCATTATTACATTTATTTATTTTTGGTTAAATTTTTGACGTACAACGTATTACAAGACTTAAATTGAACTTAAATACTAATGAGTCCATTATTTTCCTCCTGTTTTTTTATTTTTATTATCTATGTATACCTAATTTTATTTTCTCTCTCTCTCTCTCTCTCTCTCCCTTTCTCCTCTTCTTCTTCTCCTTCTTTTTCTCTCCCTTTTATGACATACTAATTTTATGTTGACATATTGGGGCAACTGGGGGCTGGAGAGTAGATGCTGGATTTTCTCCTCAGAGGCATCAAAATGGCACTGTGCCAAGCTAGTAAAGCAAGTAGGTGGACTGAATATTAAAACTCAAAAATGTATAAGAAGTACAAACAAATAAAACTTTATTAAACACAATCGCATATAATACAGATAACAGATGGGGAAGAAAGGTTCTTGAGTGGAGACCACGTACCGAAAGACGCATCGTAGGTAGGCCTCCCACTAGATGGACCGACGACACCGTGAGAGTCACGGACATCCAGTGGATGCTAATGGCAGGCTGTTGTTCAGTTTGGAGGTTAAAGGGGAAGGCCTATGTTCAGCAGTGGACGTCTGTCTGATGATGATGATACATATATATATATACATGATACACAAAGTTTTAGTAAGCATAACATCGTTTTTAGTAGTAATAATATTATTACTCAAACTCATAAAGAGTTAACTCGTAACTTGATTATAACATTAGTTTAAAGTCTCGTGTGTTTGATTTGAGCTATAGGTACTAAAACTTTGGATTTTGGCTGTACAAATAATTATAATACATATATTATATTATTAATATGATTCGCACACTTAATTAATAATAGGTATAGGATAAATATAAACTGACGACATTGACAAAATCAATTATCTGAAATTAGTTAGATGATTTTTATTTATTTTAAAACTTAACGAGCTTGCTGATGTCGCATTGGCCGTTTTCCACTACGCGGCAACGGCAATGGCGAAAACACGGCGACGGCTAATTGGTCGGTACTGACTCAAACTCACGCACATTACTACGGTAAACATTACGCAGCACATGTGCAATTTACCGTTTTTTTGATAGAATAGGCCACCAACTCGTCTGATGGTATGCGACGGTGTAGCAGGGTATGAAACACGTTGCTCTAATCGTTGAGTAGGTACAAATGCCGAGAACGGGAAGCTGGCGCTTGCTCTATGATGGTATGGCCAACAGCAGGGTTATTGCCGTGCCGTTGCTGTGCCGTCGTCACCCAGTCAAAAACGGACAATAGTTTTTCATACGTTTGCGTCTCAGGCTGCTGTGCCGTTGCCATGTAGTCTAGTGACTAGACTACATGGCAACGGCACAGCAGCCAAAGCGGTTTACCCACTAGAGCCTCTAGTGGGTAAACAAACGGCCAAGGTGACGTTCATGGTATACTCCGCCAGGTATAATACTCCCGTCCCGCAATGATGTCATGATGTCAATTTACATCAGGTTCGAGAGAGATGACGATACCACGTAACAGCTGATTGGATAAAGTGGCAAGTGGACATTGACGTAATCAGGGACAACTGCCAGAGTAGAAGACCTTGTTTTCTTTGATCATGGTGACGTTTAAAAGCGATAATGTCACGATGCGATGACCCACTGGTATGAGAGTCTCGTCGCACAAAGGTAATACAAGATAAAGTGCAACTATGGTCTAGCTAGTATTAAGACATTGTCGCATTGTCGCATCGCGTCGTGTAGATGCTTTTGTTCTTATATACAAGGTTACGCATATAGCCTGTATTAAGCCGAAAGGAGGTCATTGTACTCATCATTATGAACAACTTTTAGAATGGATCCAACCCGGAAATCGTGAAAAAAACAGCTGTTCCATAGAAAATGGTCATTGACATTGGATAAAATGTATGGAACAACAAATATATTTTTTTCGCGATTTCAATGCGATTAGCCCTGAAATCGCGAAAAAATTAGTAAAAGTTATAAATAATAACATTTACCTCATTTCGGTTTAGTAATGTGTAATATGTGTAATCTTTTAGAACAACAAAAATCCTTTTATATGTTCTGTCGTTGCTGACAAATCATACATAGGTTGGGACGATTGATATTTTTATATTTTTTATAGCGGTTTTGTCTGTTTTGTTTATATATAATTTTAACACTTTTTAGCACTTGCTGATGTATATTACGGATCAACTTTGCGATTATCTTTTCAGAGATACCACGACTATCCAAAAGTACAATATAGTTTAATGCATTGTTATATAATAAATTCATATTCTCGATGGTGTCAACTTTGGTTTGTACAACAATTTTTTGAAGAAATTCTTTTAGTTTAGCTAAGTTGTATTTTCGCTCGATTGTAGTTTTGCGTTCCATGTCTACATTAAAATCGTAATTGCTGTCAGATTCTATTATAATTTTATTGAAATTATTCACATGTGCATTATTGGATTCGTTATTATCAAAATGTATAATGTTAGTGCCAAAATTTATGTCTTTATTTAAATTAACATGCACAAGTTTTTCATTCGAATTGTCGTATTTCACTCTATTGTGACGGTTTTCAATTATGTACTGTTCTGCCTGATTGTTAGTTTCGGGTGTGCTATAAATATTTATTAGCCGTGCACGCCAAGACTTTCCTGGAGTCTTATTTAAAGTGTATTTCGAAACTTGTAATTTTTTGTCAATTTCTTGTTCATAATTATTAACAGATTCATCGTTCATATATTCATTTTGTATGATGTACTCTTGTTTTGTTTTACCTATATCGGACTCTTTAAACTCTTTAATATATTTTTTATTCAAAGCATTTGAATGTTTAAGTGAAAGAATATATTTTAGAACATTGTCGTCAATTGCATATTTTTGACCATTGATTATAACAAAACTATTGACATACTGTTCATTCAAAGTATTTGATCCTTTATGCGAAAGAACATATTTTAAAACAATATTATCAATAACATGTTTTTCACCATTGATTATAGCATACTGTTCATTCACGGTATTTGATTGTTTACGAGAAAGAATGTATGTTAAAATATCATCATTAATGGCATGTTTTTGACCATTGATTATAGCAAAACTGTTGACATACTGTTCATTCAAAGCATTTGATTGTTTATGTGAAAGAATATATTGTAACATTTCGCTATCAATGTCATGTTTTTTGCCGTTGATTATAACAATATTATTAGTATACTGTTCATTCACTGCTCTTGATTTTTTACGAGAAAGAATGTATTTTAAAATATCATCATTAATGGGATGTTTTTGACCATTGATTATAGCAAAACTATTGACATACTGCTTATTAAACGTATTTGATTGTTTATGAGAAAGAATATATTTTAACATTTCACTATCAACGTCATGTCTTTTGCCGTTGATTATAACAACATTATTGGTATATTTTTTATTCACAGTATTTGATTGTTTATAATGAGAAAGAATGAATGTTAAAATATCACTATCAATGGCATGTTTTTCACCATTGATTATAGCATAACTATTAGCAAATTGCTCATTCAAAGTATTTGATTGTTTATGCGAAAGAATATAATTTAGAATATCACTATCCATGGCATGTCTTTCCCCATTGATTATAACAAAACTATTAGCATACTGTTCATTTAAGGCATTAGATTGTTCTTGCGAAAGATTATACTTTAAAACATTACTATCAGTGGCATATTTGTTACTATTTGTAGCTAAATCATCTATATAATTGATAGTATTAGCTTGAGATGCCTGAGATGATATGTGTTTTGAACTAATGTAATTCTCTGACTTAACGTTATTTTTGGTGGCATCAAATGCATCTTTCTCGTAAGTATCAAATCCTGAATTAATTGAGTTAATAGTGTTGGATCCCGTATCAATAGTATTAGGTCCTGCTGCTGCATTTATAGTATTAGATCCTGTACTTATTGTTTGTCCAGATTTACTGACTTGTAATTCAACTGGAGTTCTAAAATTTCTCTCATCATTTCTCTCATTTGAGCTACGTTGGTGATGGGCACCATCCAGTTCATCTATATAGAAATAGTCATAACTTGTCCTCATAAGATCTCCATAATCGCCTGTATTTCCTGTTTCCGTTTTCACTGCAGTAGTATCCGGCTCCCATGTATAATCCAAGCCATTATACCTCAAATCTTTTTGATCAGTTCTCACAAATGGAAGGTTTGTACCATATTGCGGATAGCGCTCATTATTTGCATTAGCATTTTCAGCGTCTGACACGAATTCAGGATAAGATGTATCAAAGTCAGTATTCATCAAATTGTTGTAATATTTACGAGTCGCTGAATCTCTATCGATCCCTGGATTCACTCCAATTTTTTTTTCAGAAATTGATTGAGAATCAAAAGTTTTTGAGCTACGACCATATAAAGGCAGTTCTGGAACAACCTCTCCTGAAGCTATATCCTGGAATTAATAAAAAAATACTAAATAATATTTATCAAAATATTTGCCCGAACTGCCTGATGATTAACATCAAGTCTGACTATTAGAACTGTAGTGCGTTTGGTAGCAAAATTTGGACATCGCAAAATTAATTTTCACTTTATTATTTTGCCTATTCATTCTGATATTTCTATTTTTACCATTGATAACCAATCTTACTATTCAATAAAAGTAAAGTAAACATTTATTTCTGATACGGTTTTACATTATCATATCTGCGTAGTTATCAATTCTAAATATCTAGTATCTAAAATAGATTATATTGTAATTGACATAACAGTGGGCCCCAAACTCGGCTAGCCCGGTCTCTTGGTGACCCGTGAAATAGATTTGCTTTTATCTGGTTTAACGCACGTGCTTAGGAGTTTTAATTAGAACAGGGTTAAATTAAAATAAAAAATTGGTGAGATAAGTAAATACTATACCTGTTCCGTTCCTCGCTTTGCTAATTATCTGTTTTAATTAATGTTGTAGGGATTGAATCTGCTTCAAGCTATTCAGACAAGTTAACGAGCCAAACTCAAATAATAAATTTAAATACTTACCATTTTCCCGTTGGTAACTAAATTTTTCTCGTTGTGGGTATCATCATCTTGTTCCATAATTTGTTTGTTTGCTTTAAATTTGTCAATAATAGATCCTTTCTCAACTATTAAACCATTAGATTGTTCTGTTCTGTCACCACTATTACCAAATAAATCATTATCATTCATTTTCCCATCAGTCGTTTCAACATCTGCTAAATTTGAATCATAGGATAAAATATCAAATTCATTTTTATTTATAGTTTCAATGCTTGTATCTAGTTTTGTTTGGTAAGGCTGGTATGCTAAAGTTTCTTTAGGAACTGTGATATTTGAATTGTCTACATCAATTTCTGTAGCTTTTCGTCCAACAACTTGTGCTTGACTATCATCATTTGCATATACAATATTGGGATTATCAGGCATTATGATGTATTTCGAGACCTCATGAGTGACCCCATCTTTATGAGTAGTCTTGCTGCCATTTGGAATAACTTTTACTTTAGTAGCATCCTGAAAAAACCATAAATATTCAGTATTATCATAAATTAATTTAGAAATGAAAGGATAGTAAAATATGCCGTAAAATTTCTAATCACACTAATATTATAAATGCGAAAGTTGTGTGTGTGTGTGTGTTTGTATGTTTGTTACTCTTTCACGCTGAAATTGCTGGTCGAATTTGGATGAAATTTAGAATATAGATAGCTTATGTCCTGAATACATAACATAAGCTACTTTTCATCATCATCATCACAATTTTTCATCACCACGCGGGTGAAACCGCGAGGCACAGCTAGTAAAATAAAATTAATTAAAATATATATATATAATTATATATTTCCAATTGTTTAATTGAGTTTTAATACTTTTGTGTACTAGCACCATGACATGTGTTGCTATAAGTGATAACCTATGTTGGCCTACGTGTTTTTATTATTTCTATATTTTTGTGTAAGAAGGCTGTTGGCTATCTAAATATAAATAAAATAAAATAAAAATTACTTCATATTTTCAGATTGATCCCACAGAAATTTCATCAAAATCGGTTTAGTAGTTTGGCTTTTAAATCAAAATAGGTAACCGGAAAATAATGTTACTTGCATGACAATGCATTCTCATGCAAATAAACAAAATTGTGTATTTTACCAATTTTGAGAAGTCGGTACTTATTTACATTGATATTGATAATTATTAAAAAAAAACTGGTGGAATATTTTAAGTTCAGTACAAATATACATAAAACTTTTTTTTGAGAGACCATAATTAATTCACTGGTCTCTAACCCATATGCAAGCTCAAAGTCGCACAACGAGCTATAGAGAGAGCTATGCTCCGGGTTTCTCTACGAGATCGAATCAGAAATGAGGAGATCCGTAGACGAACGAAGGTTGCCGACTTAGGCCACCGGATTATCAAGTTGAAGTGGCAGTGGGCAGGGTACAAAATCACGCAGACCAGATGGCCGGTGGGACCGAAAGGTTCTCGGTTGGAGACCACGGGCCGGTAAGCGCAGCATAGGATGTCCACAAGATGGACAGACAACCTAAAAGAGACCGCAGGGAAACGCTGCAGGCCGCTTCCAACCGGCCCTTTTGGAGGTCGATGGGGAAGGCCTATGTCCAGCAGTGGAGGTCCTATGGCTGATATGGTGATGGTGATTTTTTTAAAGTATTATTTAGGAAAACTGCCTACTAGAGATTGTTCTCTTATTATCAAAAACTCTTTGAAGGCAACGCACCGCCTATGCCCCGGGTATTGTAGGTGTCCATAGGCGACGGTGACTACTTACCATCAGGTGGCCCACTATTTAACATTTTAAAAAAACCTACAAATTATGTCATATTTATAATCATTGAATTAAATTAAATATTAATAAATCTGAATCAAAGCAAATACTTACAGTAAAATATATAAAAACTAATAAAATAGCACTGAAATGCAG
This sequence comes from Agriopis marginaria, assembly GCA_932305915.1. Taxonomy (NCBI): domain Eukaryota; kingdom Metazoa; phylum Arthropoda; class Insecta; order Lepidoptera; family Geometridae; genus Agriopis; species Agriopis marginaria. The sequence continues at coordinate 23,570,904 of OW029914.1, read as the reverse complement.
TCTCGTAGTCAACATTTTACTGAAAATATTCGAATTACATTTTATTCATATAACATGCCCAATTTATTTATTTTAAACACCGTATAATACGCGTGACAATATAATAATGCCATTTTTAGATTAAAATGTTGTAATGAAATGGAATTGTGAATAAACATGTATTTATAATATTAATATGGAACAAAATGGTGTTAGCTTTTAATGATAGCCTTTTCTGCAATGTTTTGTGCAGTGACCTTGTCGTAAAATTCCTCTTAATAAAATAAATGCGAATGTTTTTGTATGTATAACCAGGTCTGGCCTAGGTACTCCGCAGGTATGACGTTACAAGTAACCGACTTGTCGGACCTGCCGCGCGATACACAGAGAAAACTCGACCAGAACTACGCGATACACAGAGAGGCAACTTCTAGGTTATGAGGTGGATTAGCTCATATGATTAAAACACGAGAAACTCTCAGGGAAACAAAGTTTAATATGTTCACCAAAGACACACAAAATAGTGAAAAAAGTTCGTGGTTACGTGAACAGCGCGCGCGCGTACAACCATGTCGGTTCATAGAATGAGAGACGACGACTGTCATGCGCGGTGGAGAACGCGCTGCCGGCAACGGCGCACGGTAAAAGAGACACCTAGCGTGAAAGCGCGTAGGTGCGAGCGAGAGGGTTGTATGCGCTACTCGCGGAAACGCGCAGGAATACGGCCGCGCGAGGCACGGTGTGGCAACATCTCTAAATGGTTTACTATATGCTCCCCCTCTAGTCCAGGGGAACGTCCTCGTTGCTGGACTAGGACTTTAGCATCTGTAGCTGGGCGTCCTCGCTTCCTTTTTGGGATAATAGGGTTAGGCAATGAGGTGTCTTTACCTTTGTATGATGCCAGGTCCTGAATATGGTATTTTCCAAGAATTTCATTTGGACTGTTTACATTTGACAAAATATAAGTTGTTGGACTGACCTTGTCTGAGATTTGGTAGGGCCCGTCACGCTTTGGCGCAAACTTCGCAGTCAGATTCTTCCGGGCGCTGCTAAGCACGTGGGACTTAAGTAGTACCAAATCCCCTACCTGAAAGGTTACTGCGGGACGACGAGATTGGTCGGCATATTCTTTAGTTTTGTCTTGTTCAATTTCAACACGTTCGCGAATCGCAGAAAGTGAATTAAGAAACTTCCTTAGGTAAGGAGTTATTTGTGGTTCGAAATTATCTTTGCTCAAAATAGCACGAATGTCATGTGTAACTTCGGTAGGAGACCTCATTTCCCGGGCAAAGGTCAAATAGGCTGGTGACATACCTGTTGTTCGACACCTAGAACCGTTGAGGGCAAAGCGAACAAGCGGCAACTTCTTTGGCCAAGATGTGTGGTCTTCTTCTACCAGATGTGCTAGCATCGCCTTCAGGTCCCGATTCTTTCGTTCTGCAGGGTTTGCCTGTGGGTGGTAAAGAGGCACGAAATTCTGCTTTACATCCAAGACAGACATGCACTGGCGCATGACTGCAGAAACGAATTGGACCCCGTTATCGGATATTATACGGCGAGGCAAGCCAAATCGCAAGAAATATTCTTCAATAAGGACACGGGCGCAGGCTTCTGCCGTAGCGTCTTGGAGGGCAAATAGTTCAACCCACCTGGTTGCTGTGTCCTCGATAAGAAAAACCCAACGCTCCCCCTGGTCTCCTTCTGGAAGAGGGCCGAATAGGTCTATTGCAAGCACTTCGTTCCGTTGACTCATCACCGGAGTTTGTAGAAGGCCAGTAGGTTTGGCGTTGGATGCTTTGTATCTTTGGCAGTGAATGCAGGCTCCAACATAATTATTTATTACTCTCCGCATTCCTGTAAAGTAAAATTGTTGCGCTACCTTTTGGTATGTGCGGTCGATTCCTGGATGGCCTGCTAAAGGAGAGTCATGCAGTTCTTTAAGAATATGCACCACTTGGTCAGCAGGAATAACAAGTTGAGGAGACTCGCTCTCTGAATCCGGGTTGTACCTATACAAAACACCCTGGTTCATGAGATATCCTCGGTCATACCATCGCTGGGAAGCGACCTCATCAGTACCTTCGAGATCTTTGATGATTTTTGTGAGCTCGGGATCGGACAGCTGCTCCTGTCGTAACTGGTTAGGAGACTTCGTAGGAAGATCACAGACTATAGAGCAAATACCGCAATCGTTGACAGTTTCGCTTGAACAGATTGGTCTGCTGAGTGTGTCTGCTACGACGTTTGCTTTTCCCGGGGTATACTCGAACTTGATGTCTTCATGAAGTAATTTATTTATTTCCTGCTTCATCAGCTCCTTTTTGGCTGGATTGAGACGATACGGAGGCACGGCTATCGGTGGGTGATTACCTGTCTCGATGCAGTGCTCAGCAAATGGAGTTGGACCTCCCCCTGCTTCAAAAATATTCTCGTGTCTGACGAGGACTTCAGCGAGAGCATTACGCTCTGCTGGATTGAGATGAGCACCTTCATCATCGCGTAGAACATTTGCAGAGGAGCAGCTTATTTGCCGTGAGGTGGGCTCGAATAGCAGTTTATGTTTAATGGTGTTATTTTTGCTGAAATACCAGATTTCCCTATGAAAATCTATGATGACTCCTGCAGCAGTGATGAAATCGATGCCCAGAAGCGTTTCGTTGTTGTCGGAATCCGGAAAAATCAGAAAAGGGATCGTAATGACTTTATGGTCTAAACTTACCGCCAATGTAGCCGTAAGTACATCCATGTTCCGTACATGACCGTCAGCAAGCTTGATTTGACGTGTCGAGGAAACAAGGGGTTGACCCTTTCGTAGAAGGAGAGCATACAGTGTATGGCCAGCAATACAATGCTTTGCGCCGGTATCTACTAAAGCTGTACCACTAACACCCAAAATTTCGATTTTGAAAATTGGACGAATTTCGCGGCACGTAAGGGGCCTCTCACGACTGTTCCCGGACGTTGAAAACTCTCCGCTACATATACAGTCATCAGAAATACCACTCATAGCTAAATTATTTACATCATTTTTTCCCGTAAACAAATTCCGAGATTTTTGAATTTCACAGTTACATTCGTTTTTTGTGACGTCCCCATGACAAGAAATGGTTTCACATGAACACATACTATGGGGTAATTTTTCCATGCAGTTAGCTCTCGAACTATCTACACAAACAGGTAATTTTCCTGCGCAGTTATCTCCCGAACTATTTACGCAAACAGGTAATCTTCCTGTGCAGTTAGCTCCCGAACTATTTACACAGACAGGTAATTTTTCTGAACAGTTGGCTCTCGCACTATAACGCGACACGTCTTCGATTTTGTGGCAACACAAATGTTTTGGTTCGGCAACACACACAAAATCAGAGTCCGTGTTTTTCTCGGAGCGAGTACATGCACATGCGTTATTATGCGGGACCCAATTTCGATAACAAACATTAATATTGCTTTGAATGTTGCAAGCATTGACCGACGGATACTTCGTCGTTTGTGATTTTTGTTCTAACGCACTCGCACTTCTGCGCGGGAGGCAAAGGTCGGAACTACGGGGGTCTGAACTATTTTGCAAATAGTTACTTGCATCATTCGCAACAGACAAACATGAACACAAATGATGGTTAACATTATTAGCAGTAATTTTAGAATTATTACTAGAATTTACTACGTTCAAATTATTATTTGACAGATCACCACGGATAGAACATACGCACTTGTCACTCGAATTTACGCACTCATTTTTATTACGCGAACTTGGAAGTTCGATACTATAAAAGCTCTCTTTACCCTTATCACCACTATCACAAACATCCGCGGAAAAGTTATTTTGGCTGGACTCACCTCGACTCGCCAACTTACGGCACTGGTCCCGCGTGTGATTGAAACGCTTGCAGTATGAACATTGCGGGCGATGCTTTTTGGCGCCAGTGGAGTCGGTATTCGCAGCCGGCGATGTAGCGACGGGTGTCGATGTAGCAGTGAAGGCGCGTTGCAGCTCGGGCGCGGCGCGGGGCGGGAGCGGTGCGGATGGCAACATGCGATTTCGCGCGGCCTGCGCCGCCTGCGCGACCGATGTACTCGATGACTTGGAAGCGGGCGGGGGGGCGCGCGTCGCGTGATCGTTTCGCGCGGATTTTCGCTCTTCTTCACAGGAATCTTCTATGTCCCTGGCTAAATGTAACAGCTGACTAAATGACGAGAACTCTTCCCTTCGGAGCTTCACTTTAATTCTCGTGTGTAGAAGGCCATATGTTATGTCTAATTTGGCATTTTCCGATATATCGTGTTTTGGAAGTTTTGCAAACAACGATCGAATTTTGGACACGAATAAATCGGTATTCTCGGTATGTTGTGGGTTGTTAAAAATATCGAGGTAGATCTTGTGGGGCGGTCGGCGGTCTCCAAAAGCACTAATTAAGTTTTTCTTCGCCTCGGCCCAGTCAGTAATTTGTTCTCTCAGGCCCTGCCACCAAATTGCAGCTTCACCTTGCAACAGCATAGAGAGACCTTTTAGGACATTCGCGTCTGATACTTTACAACAGTCGATATAGCTGTCGACACTGTCAATAAAAGCAGTCACGGACTCTGATGTAGAACCGCTGAAGTTGGCTCGGCAGCGAGCTAAGGTTTGAGAGTCACTGACAACAGGAGGTGTTCTCATTACTGATTCTATGATATCCCGGAAGGCTTCAGTTTGCGATCTTTGTAATGCAGTTATAAGAGCTGACACACTGGCCTGCGAAAACGTCGCCTCGGAGGTCATCGGAGTCGACGTTACTGGTGCGCTGTCGTCCGGCACGCGGCGATGATGGTGCTGCGGTGTCGGCTCGTCGTTGCGACCGGGTGTGGCGGGTGTGTTGTCTTCTAGGGTCGCGGGCGGAGACGTCGGGGTAGCCGGTCTGGAAGTGTCCGTACCGTTGGCGCCGGCGGCGTCATTCGCGTTCCGCTGACTCCTTGTTTGCATTGTAGAATTTGTAGATCACAAAAGACTTCACTTTTTTAAAATACACGGTTTGTAGGTATACTAACACGACCGCGGCGCGGGCGCTATTTTTATAGTTGGGCGCCACATATGAGGTGGATTAGCTCATATGATTAAAACACGAGAAACTCTCAGGGAAACAAAGTTTAATATGTTCACCAAAGACACACAAAATAGTGAAAAAAGTTCGTGGTTACGTGAACAGCGCGCGCGCGTACAACCATGTCGGTTCATAGAATGAGAGACGACGACTGTCATGCGCGGTGGAGAACGCGCTGCCGGCAACGGCGCACGGTAAAAGAGACACCTAGCGTGAAAGCGCGTAGGTGCGAGCGAGATGGTTGTATGCGCTACTCGCGGAAACGCGCAGGAATACGGCCGCGCGAGGCACGGTGTGGCAACATCTCTAAATGGTTTACTATAAGGTTAATATAGCTGTAGGTAGTTAGCGCTCGCACGTCCTGGATTGCACTTTATAGTGTAGCAGCAAGAGTCGCTACTTATTAAATGATTTTGCGGAGTGAATCTTCTGTAGGTTCTTGTACTCATAATAATTACGTGTCTTTGTTTCCACTTAAGGCCCTCTTTTCCCACTTTTAGAAATTTTGGTCATTCTAGCTTTAGTTTGTCTACTTCAATGGTTATCTTTAATTTATAAAAATGGTCATAATATCAAAATTGAATGTTTTATTTAAAACCCGTAAAGTCTGAACACGATTAAGAACATTCGCTCGATAGAAGAAAAAAATTATAGTAGCACAGATTTGAACTCCGTTTTTTTGGATTCAATCAAATACCTATTCACTAAATTATGTCTACGGTATCTCAATATATTTCACAGAATATTAACAGATTTCATAATTATGGATGGTACATTTTAAGTTTAACAGGTACTACCTATACTTTTCTAATAATATGAGGAAAACCTCAAAAATAGAAGTAGCCAATCGCACGACAGTGTGTAAGCGCCATAGTTTTGCTCCACTAAATGCGACTTTAATACAATACCTATTATGTAATGGTCATCTGCAGTAACAAGCGTTGCAAAGTGGGAAAACCTCGCCTTAAAAAAAGGCCTTTCGAAAGCCTTTCGCTGGATGGATTTAAATTAAATTTGATATAAAAGAAGCTAATACCCTGAATTAACACATACCTATGCTACTTTTTATCCCAAAAATATACGGGTCCTGTAGGATACCAGGTGAAATCGCAGTAAATATATAGTTATAGCATATAATAAGTTGTTACGTAACTAGGTAGTTGTATATTTTTGATAAGCCATGAATCGTATAAATCAATTATCCCTATTTGTACAGTAGTCACGATTTTCAACGTTTGGCACATACCTACCTATATTGTCTGCCTGCTTGACTGCTTCATGTTTCTGTATTATTTAATTATTGTTAATTAATTATTGTTCATGTTGAAATATATCCGTGTTACATCTTTTTTTACTATACCACCCATCATAGATCAGTGGAAATCTTCCACTGTGCGATTCTTACGATCTTCCTTGGCTCATACCTGCAAAATGTGGAATGAGCTACCTTCCACGGCGTAAACCACCTTTAAAATCACTGAGTTTAGGTAATTTCGACAATAACAGTACGTTCTACCCATCAGGACTCATCATCATCATCATCAGCAAGAAGACGTCCACTGCTGAACATAGGCCTCCCCCTTTAACCTCCACACTGAACGACAGCCTGCCTTTTGCATCCACTGGATGCCAGCGACTCTCACTATGTCGTCGGTCCATCTAGCAGGAGGCCTACCTACGCTGCGTCTTCCGGTTCGTGGTCTCCACTCAAGAACCTTTCTTCCCCATCGGTTATCGGTTCTTCGAGCGATGTGGCCTGCCCATTGCCACATCAACTTGCAAATTTTAACAGCTATGTCGGTGACTCTGGTCCTTTGGCGAATATCCACGTTTCGGATTTTATCGCGCAAAGAAACTCCGAGCATTGCTCTCTCCATTGCCCGCTGAGTGACTCTGAGTTTTTCCAAAAGGCCAACAGTTAAGGACCACGTCTCAGTACCATATGTCATCACTGGCAACACACACTGGTCAAAAACCCTCGTCTTGAGGCACTGTGGTATCTTGGACGAGAAGATGTCACGCAATTTCCCGAACGCTGCCCATCCGAGTTGGATTCTTCGGGCGACCTCTTTGCTTAAGTTGGACTTACCTAACTGAACAATCTGTCCAAGATAGGTGTAATGGTCAACAACTTCTAGAGTATCGTTCCCAACGACTATCGGCACGGGTTCAACATGGACATTCGACATGATTTTTGTCTTGTCCATGTTCATTTTAAGACCCACCTGTTGGGAAAGGCTACTGAGGTCGCTGAGCATGGTATTTAAGTCCTCCAGCGACTCTGCCATGATGACTATATCATCGGCAAAACGAAGGTGAGTGATGTATTCGCCGTTGATGTTGATGCCTAATCCGTTCCAGTCCAAGAGCTTGAAAACGTCCTCCAATGCGTTTGTGAACAGTTTCGGAGAGATAACATCTCCCTGTCTCACGCCTTTCTGCAATTGGATTGGTTCCGTGCTCTCGTCCTGCAATCGGATCGACATGGTGGCGTTTCTATACAAACACTTCAACACTTCGATATACCTATAGTCGATATGACAACGCTGGAGGGACTGCAATACTGCCCAGGTCTCGATTGAATCAAAGGCTTTCTCATAGTCCACAAACGCTAGGCATAATGGCCGATTATACTCCTCAGTCTTCTGTATAATCTGGCGGAGCGTGTGTATGTGGTCTATGGTGCTCCAGCCTTTACGGAAACCGGCTTGTTCGGGAGGCTGAAAGTCATCAAACCTGTTTTCGAGACGGTTCGTAATGACTCTGGAGAACAACTTGTACACATGGCTCAGGAGTGAGATGGGTCTATAATTCTTCAATAAGGTGTTATCACCTTTTTTGAAGAAGAGCACCACCACACTCCTGTGCCATGCTTCAGGCGTTGTACCATCGAGTATGACGGAATTAAATAACTTCTGGAGGACTAAAAGTACCGGTTTTCCACCCGCTCGCAGTAGTTCTGTCGTGATTCCGTCATCACCCGGTGCCTTGTTGTTCTTAAGCTGTTTCAGAGCCATACTAATCTCGTACAGGCTGATGTCTGGGATGTCCTCAGTGTAGTGTCGGGTCAGTTTAGCTCTCTTGTCCTGAGCTGTACTGACAATAGGCTGTCGTGTCGAGGTGTACAACTGTCCATAAAACCTCTCGAGCTCTCTCAGAATCTCCGACTTTGCCGAAATGATACTGCCATCCTCGATCTTCAGCTTTGTCATTTGGCTTTTCCCAATAGACGAATTCTTCGCGAACACTTTCGAGCCCTGGTTCCGCTCAATTGCCTCCCTAATACATCTTTTATTGTAGGAGCGCAGATCGTGTCGCACCGATTTCGAGATTCGTCTATTAAGTTGGCCATATTCCGACATATCAGCTGAAGATTGCAGTCTCATCTCGGTCCGGTCTTTCATTAGTTTGATGGTTTCGTCTGAGAGCTTCTGAGGTTTTTTTCGGGGTGGGGTCTTAAAGAACTTGGACCCCACTGCTTGGACAGTTTCCACCAGCCCATTGTTTAGTTCGTCCACAGTTCCGCTTTCGGCTAGGCCCTGGAAGCGATTATGCAGTTCAAGTTGGAAGTCATTTGGGTTTTGGATTTGGGCATGACCAGGACGGAGCGTGGACTTCACCAGACGTGACCTCTCTAGCTTAATGTTGATATTCAATGTGCCTCTGACAATACGGTGATCGCTACCGGTTTTCACCTTACTGATCACAGAGACATCATTGAATATTCGCTTCTTGGTCGTCATGATGAAGTCGATCTCATTTTTGGTCGAACCATCGGGGCTCATCCACGTCCACTTCCTGGATGGTCGCTTCTGAAAGAAGGAGTTCATCAAATAGAGTTCCTCCTTCTCCATGAAGTCGACCAGTCGTTGGCCTCTCGGATTCCGCCGTCCATACCCATATGACCCCACTCTTAACTCATCGACATTCCGTGTGCCAACCTTTGCGTTAAAGTCACCCATAACAACGGTGAAGTATGCTTCGGAGGTATGTATGGCCTCGGATATCTCCTCATACAACGCCTCTACTTCATCATCAGGGTATGTCGAGGTCGGCGCATATACCTGTATGACCTTCAGCGAATAACGATCAGTTATTCTGAGTATAAGGTATGCTACCCTGCTCGACACACTATCGACTTTGATCACGTTGTTGATGAGTGACCTGCGGACGAGAAAACCTACACCACCCTGGGACTTTCTTTCTCCTTCCCGGAAGAAGAGCATGTTCCCGGAATCCAGAACTATCGTATCCTGTCCCTCTCGTCGGATTTCCGATAGTCCTATGATGTCCCATCGTATTTTGCTCAATTCTTCCTCCAGCTCGACAATCTTCTCGTCGGTCCGCAGTGTGCGAACATTGTGCGTTACCAGGGCCAAATTATGTTGGGGGTGGTAGCGGGGCAACTGCCGGAGATTCTTAGCACCCCTTGCTCCTCCGTTACCTGGCCCGCTACCTTGGCCAGGGATAGAGGAGCTGCCGGGGACTGGGGGCCGTGATATTATTTTGTCTGTCATGGGGGGGAGGGGGGTTGCCATAATCCCCACGCTTGGCAGGCGGCTTGGGGATAGCAGAAGGTTCACCATTAAATTAGGAGGATGCTGCTGCCCATCCTCTGGTGATTCTGGTCGCGGTTTTAGGACATACCCGGGTCCATAGTCCATGTCAATAGTATCAATATGAAATGTTTGATCTACGACTTACCAAGACCCTGCGTAACTATCGATGTTACATAGATAACAATGGGTTGAACAGATCGCTATGAGTAACTACCCATCAGGACTGCGGTGCTGAAACGTGGACGGATACAGTTGGGAGCGGTCCACAAGTTCAAGGTCGCTCAGTGGGCTATGGAGTGATGCTCGGCGTTTCTCAGAGAGATCATGATATAATATATCCGGAACGGCACGAACCCACCGACATACATGCCGCCGTTCATCGAATTAGCAAGATGAAGTGGCAGTGGGCCGGTCATATCTGGCGTAAAACCAATAACCCTTGGGGTAAGACGTGTTCGAGAGTGGAGACCACGAATCGGCAAACGTAGTTTAGGACACCCTGAGACTCACTGGCTGTGTAGAGAAAAGCCGAGGATCGAGCTGAGTGGCGTATCTTGGGAGAGGCATATGTTTAGTAGTGGACTAGTATAGGCTGATTATGATGATGTAATTTCAATGTAGCGCGGAATATTCTGTAATGTTCCTGCTTACCATAAACAAGGGCGGATCCAGATTAATTTAAAAAAATTACCATAACTTCTTGTGACTTGACTCCCCCCCCCCCCGCACCCGGCACTAAAGTTGGATCCGCCCTTGACCACAAGGCGGCCAGTCTGCTTGTTTGCCACCTATAGTATGAAAAAGCGACGGTAGATTTGCATTCAATAACAATTTATGTGTACAAGTTGTTCTCCAGGGTCATTACGAACAGTCTCGAAAACAGGTTTGATGACTTTAAGCCTCCCGAACAAGCCGGTTTCCGTAAAGGCTGGAGCACCATAGACCACATACACACGCTCCGCCAGATTATACAGAAGACTGAAGAGTATAATCGGCCATTATGCCTAGCGTTTGTGTATTATGAGAAAGCCTTTGATTCAATCGAGACCTGGGCAGTATTGCAGTCCCTCCAGCGATGTCATATCGACTATGGGTATATCGAAGTGTTGAAGTGTTTGTATAGAAACGCCACCATGTCGATCCGCTCACCTTCGTTTTGCCGATGATATAGTCATCATGGCAGAGTCGCTGGAGGACCTAAATGCGATGCTCAGCGACCTCAATAACCTTTCCCAACAGGTGGGTCTTAAAATGAACATGGACAAGACAAAAAATCATGTCGAATGTCCATGTTGAACCCGTGCCGATAGTCGTTGGGAACGATACTCTAGAAGTTGTTGACCATTACACCTATCTTAGACAGATTATTCAGTTAGGTAAGTCCAACTTAAGCAAAGAGGTCGCCCGAAGAATCCAACTCGGATGGGCAGCGTTCGGGAAATTGCGTGACATCTTCTCGTCCAAGATACCACAGTGCCTTAAGACGAGGGTCTTTGACCAGTGTGTGTTGCCAGTGATGACATATGGTACTTAGACGTGGTCCTTAACTGTTGGCCTTTTGGAAAAACTCAGTCACTCAGCGGGCAATGGAGCGAGCTATGCTCGGAGTTTCTTTGCGCGATAAAATCCGAAACGTGGATATTCGCCAAAGAACCAGAGTCACCGACATAGCTGTTAAAATTTGCAAGTTGAAGTGGCAATGGGCAGGCCACATCGCTCGAAGAACCGATAACCGATGGGGAAGAAAGGTTCTTGAGTGAATACCACGAACTGGAAGACGCAGCGTAGGTAGACCTTCCCACTAGATGGACCGACGACATAGTGAGAGTCGCTGGCATCCAGTGGATGCAAAAGGCAGGCTGTCGTTCGGTGTGGAGGTTAAAAGGGGGAGCCTATGTTCAGCAGTGGACGTCTTCTGGCTCATGATGATACCTGGCGGAGTATATTATTATACCATGGATAAGAAAAATACCATAAAAGTACTATAAACATTTATTATGGCTCGTTATTTACAGGTAGGTACACTAGGTACTAAGTACGTACTAATTACGTTTAAATGCACATTTTGTAAAGAAATTATGAATAAGTTACGTTTCGGTTGGAAACTTAGAGAAACAAGGGAGATATGGTAAGGCGGCGAGTGCGAACGCATCAGGCCTAAATCAGGCTGGATGCAGTTTCTGCTATTAGTCAAACTCACCCTGCAGACGGATTCGCCACCCTTTTTGCATGTAGACTATTGGTTAGTTTATTGGTGTCGCTGCAAGTTTCTTAGTGTGAAAAAAAAATGAAAGTAGTAGTGTTTTTTTAGTGCCATAGGTGGCAAACAAGCAGGCGGGCCGCCTGATGGTAAGCAGTCACCGTCGACTATGGATACTTGTAACATATATAACAACATAAGTGTTGTGTTGTGCACCAGAGGCATCACAAATACGTTGCCGACCGTTAAGGACTTTATTAACTCGCCTTTAGAAGAACCCCATGTTGTAGCTTCTTGGAAACACCACGTTAGGTAGCTCACGCCACATTTTGCAGATGTGAGGCAAGAAAGATCGTGTGAATGGCACAGTGTGCGATTTCCACTTATCTATGTGTGGATCAACTTTCAGTGTCATGGTAAATACGCGACGCCGGCATCAGATCAAACAGTTCTTCAGAACACTCCCCGTTGTAAATGCGATAATAGATACAGAGACCCAAGCTCTCTGCGCATGTTGAAGAATGCCGTAACCACGTAGTTATTTCGGTTGGTATAGTGAAATAAGTAAGTGAAACACGGTGACATTTGAACACTAAAAATAATTATTGTACTAAGGCATAATCTCCCTTGTTTGTCTGATGTTGGAAACGTAATAATGGTAGGTTTTCCAAAGGCAATTTACAAAAAAGTTCATAAAACTGCGATAGATGGTGTTGCCGAGACATAGATCTGAAGATTTTGCAAAACCATAGACGAAGAAAGGTCAATAACCACTTGATCGCGCATGTAGTAAAAAAAATCCAACTCTAGACTCGCGACTACAATAGGCCCGCTCGAAAAAGATATACGCTGAAATTTTTTAATCTAGCTTACGGCGAGCTAAAGGATGAGCAATCAAGTGGATAAAAAAGTTGCTTTTTCTCATAGACAGACAATGGCGTCGTTTCTGTCATAAACTAAACCAATCTGACAGGACTAAAATTATCTGCCTCTCTTTTCGTTTTAATATGTGAGAGAAGGATGGCAACAATTTTAGAGCTGTCATTAGTTTAGTTTAGAGAACACCGTCACGCTTGTTTTTGTGTTATTTTATTTCGTAGTATAGTATTTTGTGGTTATTGTTTGCTAATTATTAATTGGATGTATGGGGTCCGATTATTTTGCTTTTTCATTGAACAAATGCGAAATAATTAATCATGTATCGTCAGCGCAATCTATCGGTAGGTGCAGAGCTATGTTCCTAGAGCTGTCAGAAAACCTCTTATTCGCATCGCTCGCATAGTTTTCTTTAAGGTGGCACGTTTCACCTATGGCGGGAAATTCAAATTTCAAACAGTTTTCTCATCCTTGTAGCTACGTCGAGTAATTATTGTGAACGATCATGATGTTTGCGCAAATTTATTATTTTTCGTTGTAAAATCATGTAAAGGTATTTATCTCACAATAATGCAAATTTTTACTTACATTTGTCAATAAACAATTTTTTGCTGTGTCAACCGGTTTATTGTCAAATGTAAGTAATATGGTGCGTTACTGATAAATAGCTGGACAAGATAATGTAAAGAACAACCAACGATTTGTGCAAACACTGTGTCCTTTCACAATAATTACCCAGTCTAGCTATAAAGACAAAAAACTCTTTGAAATTTGAATTTCCTGTCATAGGTGAAACGTACCACCTTAAAGTGTCCTAATTGACGTTCACGCGAACACTTCACAAGATGTTTGAAAATCGCCTCTTTTGTCCGTACGAGCGACCGGTCAATTGACGCCCGCCATTTTAGGCAGAAATAAATATAATTTATATCACAATTTAGCTTCCGTCATAAATAATATCTGCTAAAACTACTACAATAAATATTTAACAAAATTAAAACTGTGCCAAAAATTACGTAGATTTTGATGGTGACATAACAATAAATTAAAAAAATCGCGGCCGTTTTCATTAGTCAGTTAAAACGGAACCGCAAAACATTTAGCTATTGGCATGATAGGTAGGAAGAGTTTGGAGCAGCTGTTTTAATTTAATTTGTATGGATTTGACTTCTTTTAAGTCGCAACTATTTTGGAGGTTGGAAAGGTACGCGAAGAAAATTATTAAGATTGCACTGAATGGCAAGATTTAACAAAAACATTTTACACCGATTATTTAAATCATGTGGGCGTGGAGACCACATTTAGGCAAACGTAGTGGTATGACACCCTGTGGCCAGGTGGAGTGACAACCTGCGTAATACGGCGGGTAAAAACTGGATGCAAAAAACTGCTGACCAAGCTCAGTAACGTGCATTAGGAGGGGCCTATGTCCAGCAGTTGACTATTAAAAGACTGATTATGCTATTATTTAGATACAGCCGCTCCACAGAATTCCTACCTGCAATGATTATCGGAGTCGTATTTTTTTTTCAAAACGGATTTTGACATCTTTAGCCATTAAAATTATTAAAACGTTACAAAATTGTGAATAATAACTTCCAGTAATTCTGTTATTAACATTGCTAAAGTGGTAATTTTACAATGGTTTTAAGGACTATATATATTTTTTTTACTTATTCTAACACCGTTATATATATACAGAGTGTTTGGTTAGACGACGTACATATTCAAGAATATCTTTGCGTTATAAGAATTTTTACTGAGACCAACCCTGATTTAAAGAAATAAAGCTGCCAAGTGCAATTCAGACTCGCGCACTGAGGGTTCCGTACCACCACAAAATTCAATAACAAAATTATCAGTTATAATATCGTAATGAACTTGTCACCGACTCGTACTTGGCCATTATTTATTATTATACTTTAGAATGTGTACTATAATCATGCCAAGTTTGACGTTTGTACGTATTACCGTTTTTACATTAACTTGGCATAATTGTAGTACACACTTAAATTATAAATAATGGCCAAGTGCGAGCCGGTGACAAATTTCTGTTCATTCCAAGTTATTATACTTGAACAAACTGCGTAGCAAATTACTCCGACAATTTTTAAAGGTGTTATAATAACTGGTAATTTGGTTACTTGGACAACCTTACTGTATTTTGTGGTGGTACAGTGCGCGAGCCCGACTCGCACTTGGCCGATTTATTTGTTATTAAAAAAGGTAGAATATCTCGCCTTCCTCTGTTTTGAAGCCGTCATTGCTTGCAGTCATTTTATGGTGATAGTTATACAATGCCGCTGGTGAAGATTTCGATCCAGTAGCCGTCAGGGTCTTGGATGAAAGCTAAGCCCTTCATTTTTCCGTCGTTGGGTTTCTTGATGAACTTCACACCTTGTGCCTCGAACCTGGGAACGATAATTTACAAATGCAAATACAAAATATTTATTTCTCATAGCACCGGCAACACTGGTGAAACAGGTGACACTGGTGACGCCGGCAACACTGGTGACACCGGTGACGCCAGTGACGCCGGCAATACTGGTGACACGTGTCACCGGCAGCACTGGTGAAAAAGGTGACACTGATGGCACCGGCAACACTGGTGACAATGATGACACCGGCAACACTGGTGACACTGATGACACCGGCAACACCGGTGACACTAGTGACGCCGGCAACACTGGTGACACCGGTGACGGCGGCAATACAGGTGACACGTGTCACCGGCAGCACTGGTGAAACAGGTGACACAGGTGACACCGGCAACACTGGTGACACGTGTCACATGCAGCACTGGTGACACTGGTGACACTGGCAACACTGGTGACACCGGGAACACTGGTGACATTGTCACCGGCAGCACTGGTGACACTGATGACACCGGCAACACTGGTGAAACAGGTGACACTGATGACACCGGCAACACCGGTGACACTGGTGACGCAGGCAACACTGGTGGTTATTGATTTGAAATTATTTTATGGTGAAATTAATTGATTTGATTTTCTCATCTCAACCAAATGTGTTTAAACTCGTCTCAAACCATATTTCATCACTCCCTAAAGGATCATGACTACGCTACGTTTTTGAGAACATAATGATGTATGTACCTATTGCAGGCCTCCTCAACATTGGGCACCCAAATACCGATGTGTCCAAAGCCCCTTGGATCAGAGTTGCCGTTGTGGTAGCTTGAATCATCACTCTCGGTTCCCCAGTTGCTGGAATCAATATAAATATTTATATTAGTATACTGGGTTTTTACCAGTGTTGGGAATGGGGCGGGATATGCATGCTGAATGGATAACGATAGATGAAGTCCAAAAAAATAGAATGGGTGCCAAGAGGTGAATAAACCGGACAAGTGCGAGTCGGGCTCGCGAATTGAGGGTTCCGTACCACTAAAAAAAACAATAATTATCAACTTAAAAACGATCTTCGAAATTAGAAAAATATGGCATTTCGATTTGGTGAAATGAAATGATACAGTGATTAGGTCGTCCAAGTAACGAAATTACCAGTTATAACTTAGTAATGAACTGTAATGCCCATTCAAGGTATGTATTTCATAAATAAATAAAAAATTAAGAAAAAATGTCACCGACTCGTCCTTGGCCATTATTTATTATTTGTTGTAATACTTTAGAGTGTGTACTATCATTATGCCAAGTTTGACTCTTGTACGTATTATCGTTTTTACATTAGAGCTAATACAAAAATACGTTTGTTGTATGGGGACCTCCCTTTTGTTTTAACTTTTTGACTCTTTTATTATTTCTTAGTTAATCCGCCATAACATTTACATATTCTGTAAAAATTTCCACTGGCTATCCATTAAGGTTCGAACATATTGTGAATTATGTAGGTCCAAAATCAACATGTTTAAATCTAAGTATATTATATCTAAGTCAATATAAGTAATCCTTTTTTACAGCGGTGTAAGTTTTATTTTAAACTAGCTTCCGCCCGCGGCTTTGCCCGCGTTGTTCTAGGGAAAAATTATGAAGTACTAAGCAAAAAGCTTTATTTTAGGACGCGACTAAATACGTTTTATGTATTTCATCCTGGATATTGATGGTCAGTAGGTACACGGTGCTTTATGAGCAGGAGATTCCTGGCCTGGCTGGGCCGTTTGTGGCCCAGCGAACCACGCGACCTAGAAAGTTTTTTTTTTCTTTTTTGTACGTCACTTGTGCTTGACACTCGCCCTCGAGGCCGCTTGCGGCTCAGCGAACCACGCAACCTAGAAAGTTTTTTTTTTTCTTTTTTGTACGTCACTTGTGCTTGACACTCGCCCTCGCGGGCCGCTTGCGGCCCAGCGATCCACGCAACCTAAAAAGTTTTTCTTTTTTCTTTTTTGTACGTCACTTGTGCTTGACACTCGCCCTCGCGGGCCGCTTGCGGTCCAGCGAACCACGCGACCTAGAAAGTTTTTTTTTCTTTTTGGTAAGTCACTTGTGCTTGACACTTACACTTGCGGGCCGCTTGCAGCCTAGCGAACTGAGCAACCTAGAATTTTTTTCTCTCTTTTTTTACGTCACTTGAGCTTGACACTCGCCCTCGCGGGCCGCTTGCGGCCCAGCGAACCGCGCAACCTAGAAAGTTTTTTTTTTCTATTTGGTAAGTCACTTGTGCTTGATACTCGCCCTCGCGGGCCGCTTGCGCAACCTAGAAAGTTTTTTTTTTCTTTTTTGTACGTCACTTGTGCTTGACACTCACCCTCGCGGGCCGCTTGCGGCCCAGCGAACCACGCAACCTAGAAAGTATTTTTTTTCTTTTTTGTACGTCACTTGGGCTTGACATTCGCCCTCGCGGGCCGCCTGCGGCCCAGCGAACCGCGCGACCTAGAAAGTTTTTTTTTTCTATTTGGTAAGTCACTTGTGCTTGACACTCGCCCTTGCGGGCCGCTTGTGGCCTAGCGAACTGAGAAACCTAAAATGTTTTTTTTTTTTTTTGTACGTCACTTGTGCTTGACACTCGCCCTCGCGAGCCGCTTGCGGTCCAGCGAACCACGCAACCTAGAAAGTTTTTTTTATCTTTTTTGTACGTCGCTTGTGCTTGACACTCGCCCTCGCGGCCGCTTGCGGCCCAGCGAACCACGCAACCTAGAAAGATTTTTTTTTCTTTTTTGCACGTCACTTGTGCTTGACACTCACCCTCGCGGGCCGCTTGCGGCCCAGCGAACTACGCAATCTAAAAAGTTTTTTTTTTCTTTTTTGTACGTCACTTGTGCTTGACACTTACCCTTGCGGTCTGCTTGCGGCTTAGCGAACTGAGCAACCTAGAATTTTTTATCTCTCTTTTTTGTACGTCACTTGGGCTTGACATTCGCCCTCGCGGGCCACTTGCGGCCCAGCGAACCGCGCGACCTAGAAAGTTTTTTTTTTCTATTTGGTAAGTCACTTGTGCTTGACACTCGCCCTTGCGGGCCGCTTGTGGCCTAGCGAACTGAGCAACCTAGAATTTTTTTTCTCTCTTTTTTTACGTCACTTGAGCTTGACACTCGCCCTCGCGGGCCGCTTGCGGCCCAGCGAACCGCGTGACCTAGAAAGTTTTTTTTTTCTATTTGGTAAGTCACTTGTGCTTGACACTCGCCCTCGCGGGCCGCTTGCGGCCCAGCGAACCATGCAACCTAGAATGTTTTTTTTTCTTTTTTGTACGTCACTTGTGCTTGACACTCGCCCTCGCGGGCCGCTTGCGGCCCAGCGAACCACGCAACCCGGAAAGTTTTTTTTTCTTTTTTTGTACGTCACTTGTGCTTGACACTCGCCCTCGCGGGCCGCTTGCGGCCCAGCGAACCACGCAACCTAGAAAGTTTTTTTTTCTTTTTTGTACGTCACTTGTGCTTAACACTCGCTCTCGCGGGCCGCTTGCGGCCCATCGAACCACGCAACCTAGATAGTTTTTTTTTTCTTTTTTGTACGTCACTTGTGCTTGACACTCGCCCTCGCGGGCCGCTTGCGGCCCAGCGAACCACGCAACCTAGAAAGTTTTTCTTTTTCTTTTTTGTACGTCACTTGTGTTTGACACTCGCCCACGCGGGCCGCTTGCGGCCCAGCGAACCGCGCGATTTCAAAAAGTTTTTTTTTTCTTATTGTTAAGTCACTTGTGCTTGACACTCGCCCTCGCGGGCCGCTTACGGCCCAGCGAACCGCGCGACCTAGAAAGTTTGTTTTTTCTATTTGGTAAGTCACTTGTGCTTGACACTCGCCCTCGCGGGCCGCTTGCGGCTCAGCGAACCGCGCGACCTAAAAAAGTTTTTTTTTTCTATTTGGTAAGTCACTTGTGCCTGACACTCGCCCTCGCGGGCCGCTTGCGGCCCAGCGAACCACGCAACCTATAAATATTTATTTTTCTTATTTGTACGTCACTTATGCTTGACATTCGCCCTCGCGGCCGCTTGCGGCCCAGCGAACCACGCAACCTAGAAAGTTTTTTTTTTCTTTTTTGTACGTCACATGTGCTTAACTAACACTCTCGGGCCGCTTACGGCTTGCTAAATCTGTTAAACAGTCGTAGAGTTGAGTGATTGAAATTATGCTACAGGAACTTACATATTGTCGGTATAAAATAGCCTTAGTTTTAATCCAGGGAATATGCTACCTCCATACCAAATTTCATCGAAATCCGTTAAACAGCCACAGAGTTGAGTGATTGATGTTATACTACAGGAACCATAGATTTTTTCCGGGTTAAAAGTAACTCATGTGATAGTCCAAGGAATATTGTACCTTCATACCAAATTTCATCGAAATCCGGAGTTAAGTGATCAAAGTTATCCTACAGGAACCACTCATTTTCCCAGGATCAGAATTAGGTTATGTTATAATATTATTCAGTGTATAATCTACCTCCATACCAATTTCATCAAAATTTGTTTAACAGTTACATAGTTGTGTGATTGAAGTTATCCTATAGGAACTCTAAAAGTTTCCGGGATAAAAAGTATTGTGTGTTTTAATTAGGCTCCTTGTCTGTTTCTTTACCAAATTTCATATTTATTCGTTGAGCCGTTGTGAAAAAGAATGATTATACCATCCCACGGGAACTGTCAAATTTTCCGGGATAAAAAGTGACTTGTGTTGCAATGTGGCTGCTTGCCTGTTTTTGTACCAAATTTCATACTTATTTGTTGAGCCGTTGTGGAGATTTGTGTAATTGAAATTATCCTACAGGAACCGTGCATTTTTTCGGGATAAAAAGTAGCCTATGTGTTAATCCAGGGTATAAGCTATATACATTCTAAATTTCATCCAAATCGGACCAGTAGTTTCGGCGGTGACTTCAGCCAAACATACACACTTACACACTTACCCACTTACACACTTACACACAAACTTTCGCATTTATAATATTAGTAAGATGCCATAGGTGGCAAACAAGCAAATGGGCTGCCTGATGGTAACCCACCAGCACCTATGGACACTTATAACACCAGAGGCGTCACAACTACGTTGTTGACCTTACAGAATCTATTAACTCTCCTTTTGAAGAACCCCATGTTGTAGCTTCTCGGAGACACCACGGAAGGTTATGAAGGGACGGAAGGTTACGAAGGGTTAGTTCATTCCACATTTTGCAAATCTGAATACTTCATCATCATCATCAGCCAGAAGACGTCCACTGCAGAACATAGGCCTCCCCCTTTAACCTCCACACTGAACGACATCCTGCCTTTTGCATTCACTGGATGCCGGCGACTCACAATGTCGTCGGTCCATCTACTGGGAGGCCTACCTACTCTGCGTCTTCCGAATCGTGGTCTCCACTCAACAACCTTTCCTCCCCATTGGTTATCGGTGAATATGTGTACTTACTAAGTCAGTTCTAAAGTAGCCTTCCTTGTAAGAGCCCAGTTTTTCCTTGCAGCGAGGTCGGTAGGAGCTTTAGTCGTGTCTTCGTACCCCATGAAAAACAATGAGAACTTCATCTCAGGGAAGTGAAGCTGCTGCAGAAGACTCATGCCCAGCACTCCTGTGTAGAACGGGATGGATTTGCGAGGATCTTTGATGCGGTACATGGTTTGTTGGAAGAAGAAATCCTGGAAATGTACAGGTGGGTTATTCCAGGATGTGCTATGTTGGTTTTAAATAATTTTGAAGTGAAAACTTTAGGCATATTAGGCTTTTTGGGATGGGGAATAAGCCCTAAACTCGCGTGACCGTCACGCTCACACCATCGTCCTGGAAAAGTCAGCTCGAGTCGACTAGAGCGCGAGAGATATAGTCAACCTTGATGAAGTTTTCACTTCTATCGTGTGGTCTTAAGTCTTGTTGCTTAAGCAAACACTTATTTTTCTCTTAAGTTGCGCAAAATATAAGAAAACAGCCTGGAAAAATTAAAAGATGCGCCTTATAATCTAATCACAATCTAGCCTAATATGTAATTTAAGTTTAACTTAAATTTCTACTCAAGTTATTTTAAAAACTAAAAATGTGTTCAATAAGTTTTCTTTCAGCTCCAAGTAACCTTTATGGAAGTTAGTCTGGGTGTCTTCAAGTCACGAGTAAACCAAGTTCTTTAAGGCAAGCTTGCTCTTTGTAGACCACATCATCGCTTAACATCAGGCAAGTTGGCGGTCAAACAAGTGTTGAATCCTTTTTTTTAAGCTCCAGGGCTCATTTAGTAAGTAATATTATGTACCACTATTATCTTAATTTGCCTTGTCACGCCACGACTTCTTATCGTTTTATCAGGTAGGTGCTTATCGATAAGTTTCCTGCTACTTATGGGTTTATTTTGTTAAGATTGACGTTGATAAAATACAATGCTTTATTTTATCGCTGCTTGATAATAAATTGCTACATCATTGTGCATTATTTTTATCGTTTCAAACTATCACGGTTGATCACCACAGTTATATGACTTCACGATTATTATTTTAGGTTATTTATCACGGTAAATACCTGTTAATAATCATAAAACTGTATATTATTTTTTTCTGGCTACAATCATTAGTTCCAAGCAGCGTTCTAAGGAGCGGACTATGGAACATAGAAGATAAGCTAAGAAAGTCTTTTTTCTTATGCGATTTTTGTCTCAAACAATTGTAATTTGTACAGGCCCCCGATTCTACTAAAGAAATTGTTTTTAAATTGTAATTGTTTCAATTTTATTTAATAATTGCCTCAAAACTGAGGTTTTAATTGAAAAAATTACTGTCAATTTTGAGGCAATTATTTAAAAAATTAAATTGAATCAATTACAATATAAAAACAATTTCTTTAGTAGAATCGGGGCCCTGAACAGCGTCTAGCGGTCAGTCCAGCTAGTTTATGTAGATAAAAAATTAAATGCTATTCATTGATAAGCGCATTACTTGAGAACGGCTGGACCAATTATGATATTATGAAAATATTAGTACAAAAAAACTAAATATTATTTAATATTTAGGGTCTAGCCCGGTCTTTTATGGCATTGGTGGGGCTAAAGCCAACACCAAGGAGCCCCATTGAATATAAAACACAATTATGGAATGTGTATAAAATTGTATATGAAACTATTGTACAGTATAGGATTAAAAAATGGTCTATTGAGGTGAACAACATGTGGATGGTACTATAGGATGAGAAACAGCACCCTGCCTTATCCTGTCCCATCTCAAAATATATTTAGGCAGTTGATGACTTGCCACCCACTACATGGGCCCCCCATAAAGGCTGCCGCATATTTGCACCGGAGGGGCAACATTGGCATGGGTGGCTTAGGGTGTCGAGAGGTGTGCTGCATTTTCACTAAGAGCTACTCGCGGTGTTATACCCACCCTTTAACACTTCCACCCTGGAGCTTAGGTTCTTAGCGGTTTCCACCCCCAGATGGCCAGTTTAGGCAAGCCAGTCAGGGGTCTCGTTTCGCCCAATGGAATCGGGGTATGTGGTGTAATTTTTTATTTTTTTTATGGTTACTAAGAAAAGATAAATTGGAAAGTTTCCAAGGGGTCATTCCAAAGTGACGGGTGGGACATTGTAACTCCTTTTTTCTGAAACTTTGAGTAATTTCTCCCCTTTGATTATATATAGAACGGATATGTCATACCTAAAATTTCCCCTCAGCCGAGGTACATGCGTTGGCTCCGCCAACGTATGTCAAACGAGCACACCGTTTTATAAAAACTGTTTCAACGTCGTTCATCCGCCATTTGTCTTCTTACTATGTTACGAAACGGAGCTCCTTAAAAATGATCATATGTGCAGTAATCCTTTGTAAATCTCGATCACATACTACGAACTTCACTACGCACGGAGTCTCTTATCACAGGTAACTATTTTATTAAACAAATAACGTGCTAATTTCACCACAAAACGAGTTTAGGTAAGCTTAATTGAACAGAAGAAAATATTAATCGAAAACCAGGGTTGCCAACTCGATATCACAGATACTCGCTAAATGACATCTCAAATAGCGCTAGATTAATATAAATTTACAAAATATATAGCAAATTTGTTTGGACATGGAATAAAATTATAAAGTTTCATTATGGAACGTATTGCCTCACCCGAGAAAAACGGTTTAAGTTTTTATATAGGTTTCTTTAATTCCGAATGCTGATAAACTTCAAATATTCTCGCGTTAAATTTATTTTTGCCAAATACACACATTGTTTTCAAGCTATTTCCAAGCACAATTCTAGTTCTACTAGAACTACTCAATCAACATACTAAGCTATATAATTATAATGCTACTCTAAAACACTACGGTCAAATAGACATTCTCTTCCCCCCGCAAGCGAACGCGGGGGAGTCATCCGATCCAGTAGGATGACACAATAGCATGTCACGCCTCCATTTTATCAGAAAAACGTTTTAGGGCCAAATTCTATGAATAATAAGGTTGCTACAAAGAAAGGATTATCATATTAAAATTAGACAGACAAACATATCAGTGTAGGACGTAGGTACATCGTCATCTTAATAGTTCGGGAAAATCCCCCAAGATAGTATAGCAAAGCAACGAATAAAACTAAAGCGTTTTGTTACTTCTCGCGTGGCTGCGTTTTGTTCTACGGTGACCAGCAAAAAAAAAACAGCGTGATTGCTGGTTAGTGTTAGTCTAGCTCTGAAATCTAACATAAAACATGTTAGATTTCAGAGCTAGACTAGACATACGAAAATGCCAAATCTAGCACAAATAGTTACTACGTTGGCAACCTTGTCGAAAAAATGAACTAGTGATGTGCTAATTTATTACTCGTAGTCTCGTACTCGTTACTTATATAGTTACTCGTACGACGTAATCCAAGTTTGAATGAAGTATTTTTTTTGTGTTTTTCGCCCATTTCGGAGCATGCTAAAGCCATACGGCCTCGTCTACTGTATTTACTTTACTGTCATAAATAAGTAAATCTCCAGTACAGTAGGTACTTTATTGGTATCGTGCGTGTGTTATTGGTATATGGCCTTTGATATTATATAGTTGGGATCGGCCTTTAAACTCAAGCTAGTACCGAAGAAAGTTTGTCAAATACTGAAGGAGGCGAGGTAAACAACTACTGCAGACATTGACATAATTATTCTTACTAGTTCTACAAACGCACACTTCAATAATGAACGCATACAACTGCAAACGCTGTGCTCAAAATGTATACAAATGGACGACCGAGGGGAGGGGGAGGTAAGTGCTAAAGGGGAAACTGTAGGGGTAGGTTTAACGCTTCCATTTATTTATTTTTTCTGAGGTTATGGTGTCAGAATAATAAATGTGGGTTGAAAATGGATACAAAGTATATCATACTAATATTATAAATGCGAAAGTGTGCTTTTTTGTTCCTCTTTTACGCTGCAACGGCACAACGTATCGTCGACCTGATTTTTTGCATGGGTATACTTCAACAAAACAAACTTCTCCAGTACACTCTTCGGTATCCGATATCGGTATGGTAACTATTGGTGAAAGCACAATATTTAGTTGGTATTTTTATCACTTCACTAGCTTTGTATAATGTGTGCGAAGTAAACACAGCGATGCGACCAATGAGCGGTGCGCATTTTGTATTTGTGTTCTGTTTTGTCAATGAGTGCAGGTTATATTGAAGTGTGCACTTGTAGAGATGTATTCGATTACTTGAATGGGCGGGCTTTAGAAAACAAGTGTGTGCTATGCGTGTTTACTTCGTCTCCCGCAAAAAGTGCCAGACTTTTTTCCATAGCAGCTCGGGCTAATACCACATCCGTTCTATATATAATCAAAGTTTCTCCCTAACCATTAATGTAAACAGGTTTAAAATGATAACATAACTAAGCCAGATAATGCTTTTAAACGAAACGAATTACATAAAAAATATAAATTGCATTAGACACCCGATAGTTGTAGTTTTTTAACTGTGACGGGTGGGACACTCATGACACCCACCTATCTGAGTTGATTGCTTCGCTTTCTAAATCAAGACAAAGTATATATATTTTGTTCAGCAGTTTTTTGATATGTTATTACTGGAATATGTAAGTTCCATTTTATTATTATAATACCATTATTTAACTTAGCAAATTTTAAAGAAAATGAGCTTCTTAGCTTGTGACGGGTGGGACAGCATTTTGTGACGGGTGGGACGAGTCACAACTGAGGAGTTATAGTTATGCATAAAATGCATTTTATTTGTTTCACATGCCGATTTACTGAATTTTTAACTTAAGTATCTTACTAAAATAAGTAAAAAATTATCAGAACAGCCTAAAAAACGTGATGAACAATTGAAATAACCAATTTATCTTCTTCACATCAATAGGATTCAGGAATTCGTAAAACAATCTGTTCATGCGCGTTTTCATGATAGGTTCTGACAATATATTTAAAATTTAAGATATTTTGATGTAGGACGTATCATTTTCTTCAATATGGAAATATTTTTTACATTTGTAGACACCTATATTGTTACTAACAGTTCGCACAATAAAAGTGGGATCAAAGCGCTTCGTACGAGTTTTCGGGATATTAACCATAAAGCGGTGTTGAATTTTATTTGTACATTTTATAGTTTTTTTTCATCCAATGTATTTTATATGCTCTTTTTTATTAAAGACTTCAATTTATCACCATTTTCTTTAATTTTCGATTGATTTTCTATTTCTTTCGGCTGTATTCATTTCTTTAAAAAGTAAATAACAAAAAAATAAGCCTAATAACCAGAAAAAGTAAGTATAACACTGTTAAACTTTAATTCACTGAAGTTTAATTTTGTTCTTCGCGTTTTTGTGACGGGTGGGACACACTTTCAAACACAAATATTTCTATGCATATTCACTTGAGCAATACCCTACCACGACAAAACAATTTCCCTTAGCATAATTGTTACTTTTACTAAGCCAAAAAACAATAAGTTACATTTCTTTCCAAGTTAGAATACAAAAATCATATTTTGCAGTGACGGGTGGGACATAAGATTAGCGATTCATTGAATGTCTACAACTTCTCACCATAAATGTTTCTTTGAAATCGTTTACCACTGTTTTAAGCTCCGTGAATTGTATTTTCTTCTGGGATAGTTAGTTTTTTAAAATTACATATAAAAGACAGAGAAAAGAGTTGCCAATTTGAAGAAAAAAATATCATATCACATATAACCCTACTATAGCTACATTCATGAACAGAAAAATAAGGCAAAAATAGTATTTATTTTAAATAAGCTGTTGATTTCCGTTAAATTAGTTTATTGTCTGTATTCTATTCACTGATTCAAATATAAATTACATAATTTGTTTTTTTTACCCATGGTGTCACTTTCGCTGGAATGACCCCAAGACAATTATCGAACTTGGGAAAAACTGAACGTCCTTTTATGTATGGGATTTTGAAAGTTTGATGGGTACAAACTAGATGAATTAATATAAAAATAAACAATTATTCAGGACATTTTTGCACATACGGTCATCTGACTTTTTTCTTTCATCTGGTTTTTTTCAAACAAAACTTTCATACCATTCTCCCTCTAAAAACCTTATTATATTCACTGAAAACTGTGAATAAAAAGCAATGCAAATAAATCTTAATGCTATACAACCTCTTAGCGCAAAAAATACTCGATACAAACTCCTTAAATCTTTCTTTTCCTCGTAGTCATGGTATAAAGTATAGTATGCAAATCTTAAATAAAATAAATATATATCAAGGGCCATGAATTACTCGCGTCGCTTAGGATTCTAACACTTGAATCATGACAGTCGTTAGAATCCTTTCCTTGCTCGTGATTCATCTATGGCCCTCGCTTTAAATCCGTCCATTATTCACTAATTGCATAATATACTATTATCTTAATTTATAACTGTTGTTAAGCGGCAGTTACATCATAATCAATCTTTAAGGTCTCTTATCGAAAGATTGTATAATCGAAGGGCCAAGAAGGTTATCAACTGAAGATAGAACCTTCATACTCTAAACCGTAAAATTTGGCTATTTTTTTTTTGTTTGTTATTGATACGAGTCTTTATTACAATGATAATGAAGCCAGTTTTTCTATTGATAAGATAACGACCAAAATCACAGTAGAAATTCCATAAAATACACTAAGTATTGTTGTCACACAAAACAACGACTTAACAATTAATATTCTTCAAAAGAAACATACCTTAGTTGCACCAGTAGGTGTCTGGCACAAAGCCTCCACTTCCTGGGGAGAAATTCCTTCGCTGGCCATCGTTCTAAAAAAGAATAAACAGAAAAAAATTGTATAAACTTCAGCACCACTTAGGACATAACCTAAAATCTTTGTAATTATCTATTGAGCTGGAACATCGCAATATCAATTAATGAGTATATTGAATTAACAGTGTATGTAATTAAAAAGTCACTTATAAGTAAATGAGGCGATTTTACAATCACTTGGTCGAAAATTAATGAATGAAATTAAATACTAACAGATAGATACACAACCAATCGCGGATCGCGAATGACAATATTGACAATGATCTGAATAAATCTGACAATTGATAAAATATACAAAGAGAAAAGTCAGTGACTGATCTGACACTGACAATAAAATATACTGCGGTTACATTTTATTGTTTTTTTTTATAGCGATAACGATGTGATAGTCACAGAATATTAGAGAGTACAGGGTAAATGGTATCAATAATCAGAAAAAATAAATTATCAAAGATAACATTGTAATTAATCACTTACATGAATGACTTAACGATGAATGAGATTACATTTTCCAGCGTAGATTATGATTTTTCACAAAGTTTTTCATATTTATTATTTATGCATGTTACGTATAATCATAGATAAATGGTATAATCAAGGACATCTAAATCAATGGTCTAAATAAACCAAGGACGTTTAGATCTGTGAGGACGTTATAATATATACCCTAAAGGGACCTTCCTTGAAATAAACACAGATCCTTGCTAGATTAGAAGTTTATTAAATTATTTTCTCTGTGACGATTTTGGCATTGCACTTCTTGTGCATTTGCCAGTGTCATTAGGAGATGGAACACAGTATACACAATAGTACGCCCACTCCCAGATTTGAATTGTTCCATACATTTTAGTAGAGCGCCTCTATCGGAAGTGGAGGAACTAAACTCGGTAGTAAGCGGCGGTATAGATTGCTTCACTCTAATACGAAAAAAGTTTTCGAATACCTTTTAGCCCAGCAATGTATGGAACAATACGAAAACGAAAAATGAGTCGAATATTATCAAAACTTGTACTAAGGGTACAGATGGAAGGATATTCCGAAAATTACTTGCACAAATTATTTAATAGTATGTCTAAAGTCTTGGTAATAAAACAAATAAATATGTGGTATTTGGGTATTTGTACTTGACATCTATACTAATATTATAAAGAGGAAAGATTTGATTGTTTGTTTGTATTGAATAGGCTCCGAAACTACTGAACCGATTTGAAAAATTCTTTCACTGATGGGAAGCTACACTATCCCCGGGTGACATAGGCTATAATCTATACCCGTGCGAAGCTGGGGCGGACCGCTAGTATTACATAAATTTGCAATGTCTTAAGTTGAAGTTTAAATAGAGGAATCTCGCAACATGTTTACCTACCTACCTAGTTTTAATTTTCATGAATCCATATTTTGTTCCAATCTGGTGGTTGACTGGTAGAAAATGTTTAGCATTAAGTCCTCCATTGGTACATTTCTACATTATTTGTAAAGTATTGAATAAATAAATAAAAATTGCTTACATTCCAAATAATTACTTATCTACTTATAATATTGTTATTATACTTTTTATTAATAACTAGTAGTCCGCCCCTGCTTCGCACGGGTATAGATTATAGCCTATGTCACCCGGGGATAGTGTAGCATCCCGTCAGTGAAAGAATTTTTTAAATCAGTTCAGTAGTTTCGGAGCCCATTCAATGCAAACAAACAATCAAATCTTTCCTCTTTATAATATTAGTATAGATACCATATATACACACATGATAAATTGCAGCAGTGTGGTACCTATGGAATGTAAAAAATACTTATCAAAGTAACGTAGTTGTGATGCCTCTGGTCTTGTGCCTCTAGCTTTACAACTGTTACAAGTCATCATCATCGTCATCATTTCAGCCATAGGACGTCCACTGGCCTCCCCCATCGATCTCCAAAATGGCCGGTTGGAAGCAGCCTGCATCCAGCGTTTCCCTGCGGTTGCTTTTAGGTCATCTGTCCATCTTGTAGGTGGACGTCCTACGCTGCGCTTACCGGTCCATGGCTTCCATTATCCAGAACCTTTCGGACCCATCGGCCTTCTGTTCTGTGTGATATGTGCCCTGCCCACTGCCACTTCAACTTGCTAATCCCGTTACTATTACAAGTATCCATAGGCAATGTGACAACCGTACTTGGATGGGTGACCGCCTGGGCGTTGATGAGATGTTGTCTTTTTGTATTACTTTTTTTTACTAGAATAGCTAACAAGTCATAATAATGTGGAGGTACGGAACCCTCAGTGCGCGAGCCTTACTCGCACTTGGCCGGTTTTTTTTTCTTGTCCTGTGTCAGGAATACTCCAACACACGGAGCTTACCGTGTTGCCACCAGTCACACGGTCACTCCCACAAACTCCATGAAGACACGGGCATGGCAAACTATAGTCAGAGTAACCGGTTTAATCATAATATGTGAGTCAATCCCGTGTCATATAAATAAAAGGTAAAAAAAAATATATAAAAAAGTATTTTAAAATGTTTTATTTACCTAATAATCGCAAAAACTCTGAAATCATTTCGACCTACAAAGGTCTTGGCATGGGACCTATGTCCCATCCCAAGATCTTTGTTCTTTGTTGTTTGTTCTTTGAAGGTCTTTGTATCTATGTAGGGCTCCCTCTAGTTGGACCGACGTCATTGTAAGAGTCACAGGCATCCAGTTGATGCAGATGGCTGTCGTTAAGTGTGGAATATGGGGGAGGCCTATGTTTTGCAGTGGATGTCTTCTGGCTGATGATGAATCCATCTCATCATTTTTCCCCAACTTCAAGGGCACAGCTGTAACCAATGCTACTTCTTATTAAGATGCCTTCTGCCAAAGGTCAGCTACCATGAGGGCTATTCAAAATTTGGACAGCGCAGTGCGGAAAAAGAATCTTGGCGCAACATCCACAACAGTCAACAGCTTGACTCACCATCATCTATATTTCCATCAATGGCATTGGAGCATATGTGCCAGTGCCCCAAATCCTTGCTCCGATATTTCAAGATGGGTTGGCTCAGGTAGTAGTTGCCCTCTGGAAATAATATCTCTCTGGCATATAATACACTCCCGAGTGGAATGCCAGTGCAGAGCTCATCACCCCAATCTCGAGTAAGAATGAGTGATCTTGGCTCAGGTTTTATTTAATAATTGGCTTGCGTTTGGCCACCAATTCGTCTGATGTTAAGCGATGATACGGTCTACGGTGGAGCACGCTTGCCTAGAAGAAACCAATTCACTCTTGATTTGAAGACACCCAGATTGTAACTATCAGGGAACACCCATTGACGTTGATCTACGTCCAGATATTTTTGAATACATGGTACATCTTCTAGGTGGACTTTTGGATGTTCCCTTGATCAGTAAACAGTGGGCGATTCATCCAACTTGAATAGTAATATAGTTTTCTTAGTTTCTAACAACAAATTCCTTCCTATTTGATATAATACTTTTCATACAAATATCTCAGCTCTTCTAACCACAATAAATCCCTCTCTATCGAAGTTACAGTACAGTCATAAGCTGAAATCATTCTCACATTTTTATCGTCTACAAAAATATCTCCGACAATGTTCAGAAAATCACCTTCAGAAAAATCTAACTTCTTTTTCTTAATTCTATCCATCAAAGTGGCCATTATTCCTATATTTACATCGCCGAATTTCGATGCTGTTGTGAAGTGGTGATTTAGGTTATTTACCATGTCATCTTTAATTGAAGAATTACTTTTGGTGGCATCATAGTAGACTTGAATGGTGCCAGTTGGATCGCTGATTTCTAAGTTCGTCGCTTTCTGTGTAGTGTTGTAAATGGCTGTAATAACGCCGTGAATCATAACGTTTTTGAATTTGAGCCCGAATAGTTCGTAAATGTACTTGTTTTCGGTGGTTTGAGTGGCACGAAATAGGTCTTGTATGTAAATCTTTAGTGGCTGAGTCTGGTAGTTATTCATTGCTTGTCACATCACTGTGTACGTTCGCTGATGCTGAATATATTGGCCTCTATTGTCTGTAGGTAATGTAAGGATAAGCCGCAGCAGAACAGGAACAACTTGAAATAATTACGCGTTTTCAAATTCGATTCAAACCAAAATGACCAAAATCAAAACGATATTAGGTGGTTTGGTTTTGTTACTTTTGTTTATGTTTATTTTTTGACACGTGGTACTGGTACGTCCATGTTTTGACATTGACAAGATGATCTTGTCACACAGTATTTTTTCGCTTGGGCATGCTTTAGCATGCTATATATTGGGCATGCTAAAGCAGGCCCAATATATAGCTTTAGCTACTATTAATCTTTGATTATATATAGAAATCAAAGCTATTAATACTCAGTCAGTGATAGTTTTGGCGCCATTTGGCGCCAACGTTAAATAATTTATGTCACCTCATGTTTTAAATATGTGAATTAAATAAAAAATATTATTACGTACTTAAAATTGCTACACATACGCACTTACACACGCATTAAACTTGCTTAGGCATGTCACGTTTTGCAAAAAAAAGTCTACGTTGTGACATTGACAACATTACATTTATGACTTATTATTTATTTTGTAGAAGTTAAGTGCTGCTGTCTTCAAATCGAACCACGATTATCAAAATAATCGATTACATTATATTTTATAATAATATTATCGTACGATATTTTATTTTTATTCGAAATTATTACAGAACTTATTTAAGAACAAGATGTATGTACAGAAAAAAACAACAACACATGTATAAAATCCTAAATAATAAAATAATCTATTAAACTGCTACCAGTGGCAATATTTTTTCCCCAAAATGTTAATCGAACTAAGATCGAACTTGATCAAGTCAAATTAAAAATAAAAAATAAAATTTATTATCGTTATCAAATGAAAATCGATTGTATTATTAAATAATAATCGTTTAAACGATTGTTTATAATCGTTCTGGCACATCATTTCATCAAAACAAAAACATGTTATTGCTTTGCTTTTCAGTAATTTCAGTTTAATTTAATCAACTATCAGTGAATGTAGAAATGATTTGTTACGATTGTATTGAATAAACACTGGATATTGTTATCAGAAATGCAAAGGCCGAAGTTTATAAAGCCGGGTAAGAAATGTTCCAGACTCCAGTAGTATTTTTTTAGGTTATAGTCTTGTTTACAAAATTTATTGTAACAAACCTTTCCTTTCAATACCTTTCTTATTCTTAGATATTCAACATAAATGTGCTAATAAACGCCCAAGAAATACTTACATCGTTAAATTTTTTGGAATTATCTAGATTTTCGGGCCAAAAATCGGATATCTTGAGAAAAACTTCCTCAGTCATATTTTGAAGACTGGCGACTTTATATAGTTCATTATAAGTGAAGCTAATATAAGTGTATTAAAAAATAATCTTATCACTTACAGGAGATGAATCTCTGTACCCCTCAAGAAACAAAGACGGACAAATTGAAACCTTAATAAATCCTAATGCAGACTCAGCATTGGCAGTAGACAGTGATTCCAGAAGTAGCTTCACGTATAACCGGTACCACCATCTGCCATTGGAGACACAGCGTCAGAGGTATTTTATTATATTACCCACAGGCTACACCACTTCATGGTTGATATTCCGAAAACCCATACGAAGAGATTTGATTCCAAATTTTAATTTTTTTTTTGTATGTCAAAGGTGGCAAACTAGTAGACGGGCTGCCTGATGGTAAGTAGTCATCGTCGCCTATGGATGCTTGTAACACCAGAGGCATCACAAATACATTGCCTTGCTTTTGAAAAACCCCATGTTGTAGCTTCTTGGAAACACCGTGGAAGGTAGCTCTTTCCACATTTATTGTGCGAACTGCTGGTCTGTAGAATGAACTGCCTGAATGGGTGTTCCCTGGTCTTCAAATCACGAGTGAATCAGTTTTTCTTCTAGGCAAGCGTTTTCCACCGTAGACAGCATCATCGCTTAATATCAGTTGGTGAGTTGGCGGTCAAATGCATGCCTAATTATTGAATGTTTATTTTTTATCCTAGAGTCGCTCAACATGCGCAGAGAAATTGGGTCTCTGTATATTTTATCGCATTTACAACGGGGAGTGTTCTGAAGAACTGGTTGATCTGATGCCAGCATTGCGGTTTTATCATGAATAAATCTTATGATAAAAGGCGATGTTATGTTTGTATTTAGGTAGGTATGTATGTATGTATATTCCCGATAGACTCCTAAACGGCTGGACCGATTTTGACGAGGCTTTCACTGGCAGATAGCTGATGTTATAAGGTGGAACTTAGGGTACTTTTCATCATCATAACCATGCAAAGGAAAGCGCGGGCTTATAGATCATAATCTGCCTTTTAATAGTTCCCTGTTCCCTGCTTTGTTTTCCCTTAGCTTAGACCTACCTGCGAAAGGGCGATTGGGCCATATCCACCACGCTGGCCCAGTTTTGGGTTGGTGGTTCACATACACCATTGAATTTCTTTTCTGTATGTATGCAGATTTCCTCACAATGTTTTTCTTCACTGAAAAGCTAGTGGTATTAAAATCCGTGCATAAACTAAAGAACTCATTGGTACGAGCCCAGGATTTGAACCCGTAACCTCACGCTACCAAGTCCAGCGTTCTTCCAAATAGGCTACCACGAGCGCAGCTTGTCTATACTAATATTATAAAGAGGAAAGATTTAATTGTTTGTTTTATTTTATTTGTTAGTTTGCATTGAATTGGCTCCGAAACTACTGAACCTATTTGAAAAATTATTTCACTGTTGAGAAGCTACACTATCCCCGGGTGACATAGGCTATATATCTATACCCGTGCAAAGCCGGGGAGGGCCGCTAGTATAATATAAAAATGATGCAATATTTGTAGGTTGCCAGTGTACCAATACCGCAGCCACATACTTTACCTGCTGGAGCGACATCAGACTCTAGTGCTGCTCGGTGAGACAGGATGCGGGAAGTCTACACAAGTGCCTCAGGTAAGGACTAATATTATGTAGAATTTATTTAACCCCTTGAATGCGAGCGCAGGGGTTTTTTTATGGCTAAAATGGAGAACTTCACCTGCATCTCTACATAGTATAAATTGAAGTCGCTTTCCGCGTCTGTCTGTATGGCCGCTAACTCCTCCTAAACCACGCAACGGATTTTGATGCGGTTTTCACCATCAGTTTGGTACATTTTCACGGAAAGTTTATATATATACCTAGCTACCCGCCCCGGCTTCGCACGTAAATTACACCCCGTACGAAGCCGGGCGGGCGGGTCGCTACTTGTGTATAAATCTTTTTAACACACAATACGCGCGTCGAGCATTTTCGCTTACGCTGACATGCGGTGCGTTACGCATTTGGGGGGTTAAACCATGTATTCATTGAGCAACAATGTTTCGGATACACAGTTTCTGAAACATCACATAGTTTACCAGGAACAATGTTTCAGAAATTGTGCCGTCCACATCTTCAGTTGTTTACAATATGTCGCCTGAAGAGGTAAATAATCTCCATGTTTATATTAACACAAGTGAAACATGCGTCCACACTTGTACAGTATCTGTTTTGGCGAAACTGTAGTGCAAGTACCGTTCTTTATCGATCATCAAATTTGGCATTTGAGGTCGTCAAATTCGATAAAATGCCATTTGATCAGTACTTGCTATGATCGATTCTGTGGCATTTTATCGAATTTGACGTTCGATAGAGAACGGTACTTGCACTGCTGATTTGTTTGTGTTCCCCATCGCGAGTGTGGAACATAAAAACATGCCGATAAACACATATTGTTTACCGAAACAAATAATTGTGTTTCTGAAACTTTTTTTTTAATTCATAGATTATGTTTCTGAAACAGTATTATTTATAAACATTTGTTACTCACTGAATACGTAGAATGAATGACAATGAATGCGTAACTAGTAGTTCTCTCCGAGCTGTGACCTCCGGGTTTTTAAATCCTCGGATTCCCTGGATCGATTTTGCCTATATTCGAACTTGAAAGTTGTATTGAAATGAACTACTTGCCTACAAAGTTTCATGAAGATCGGATCAACGATACGCAAGTTATCGTCGAACAAACCATGCGTACCGAAATGTCGCCTTGTCACATTAGCCTTTAGAATCTGAGACCTCAAAAAACATCTCGGCACAGAAGACATAATAAATAGCTCTCGGTCATAAATCGCATTAATTTCTACGCCTTAAAAAATTTAAGTCCTTGTTTTATTATGTTGATACGTTGACTGCGCTATATACAAATATAAACCCAAAAATTTGCCGAAAATATTAATCAAACCTGCTGTCATAAAGTTATAAAAACATTAATCTAATTGTATACCAACACGCCCACATGGTCGTTAGTTAATTGTGTTTAAACATGCGTTGTTAGCTTTATGCTAAAGACATGCACCGCCACGTGGTTTTACCCGGTGTCTTACAGAAATCATGAATTTATTTAGGGAAAAAAGGACGACAAATGTCGTCTTGCAAACAGTGGTGGAATAAAGCCAAAATTTTATTTCCCTAACATCAAAACACAAACACAAACAAAAAAAAAACTACATTTTATTTATATTACACGGGAATTACTCAGCGTCTCGCTTGGCCAAGCGAGACGCAGCCGCGCGCGTGCACCTTGAAAAAGACTGCCTAATGCGGTTGAAACTATAGTCGGAGTGACCAGCTTAATCTTACGTGAGTAATTCCCGTGTAATATAAATAAAATGTGTGAAAACCACGTCAGTTTCTTCTATGCAAGCGTGCTTCAACGTAGACCGCATCATCGCTTAACATCAGGCGTGATGGTGGTTAAACGCAAGTCTATTATTTATAAAAAAAAAAAACTACATTCATACAAACTTTCAACCTTCATTTGCCCCCTTTAATTCAGCCCTTTCGAAAAGTCCTTTCTTAGCGGACCTATACACCCTATAAGGAATCTACCTGGCAAATTTCAGCTTCGCATGTAAAGTAGTTTTCGAGATTTCGTGATGAGTGAGTGAGGGAGTGAGTAGATGAATGTCGCTTTTATACATAGATAACTCTTTATTGTTCACACCAGAAACTACATACATAGGACGTAAATAAACCGGCCAAATGCGAGTCGGGCTCGCGCACTGAGAGTTCCGTACCACCACAAAATTCAATAACGAAATTACCAGTATAACTTGGTAATGAACAGAAACTTGTCACCGACTCGCACTTGTAATTTTTTTAATTATTTATTGTTTTACTTTAGAGTGTGTACTATAATCATGTTAAGTTTGACGCTTGTACGTATTACCATTTTTACATTAGAGCTAATACAAAAATACGTAAAAGAATACGTTTGTATGGGGGCACCTTTTTATTTTAATTATTTGACGATTTTATTATTTATTAATTAATCAGCCATAACATGACATATTCTGTAAAAATTTCAACTGGCTTTCTATTACGGTTCGAAAGATACAGCTGTTAATAGGTAGGACTGACAGACAGACGGACGGACAGACAGACATCGTAGGTTTAGCAATAGGGTCCCGTTTTTACCCTCTGGGTACGAAACTCTAAAAACAACTTAATACTAGTGAAACAATTGGCGGCCTTATTGCTATAAGCGATCTTTTCCAGGCAACCTTAGTATGGAGAGGATGTACAGAAGAGCTAAAGGATGGGTTGTGCGGTAATAATGAAATACGTTGTATAAATAATAAATATTCGGGACATTTTTGCACACACGGTCATCTGACCCCAAACTAAGCAAAGCTTGTGATATGGCTGCCAGAGACTGATATACATACATATATAGTTTTAAATACATACTTAAATAGATATTAACACCCCGATATAGAACAGACACAAATGTTCATCACATAAATGTTTGTCCTAGGTGGAAACCGAACCCACGCCCCCAAGCTCAGAAAGTAGGTTCACTAACAACTGGACCAACGGGTTTTATATATATATATATATCGTATATAAGGCATAGACATACATAACAATAATACACGAATATTAGTGTGATGGAGCAGGCTTTAAAAACTAGGCTAGTACGTAGAAATAGAATCATAATCGTTTTAGTCTTTATCGACCTACTGCTAGATATAAAGGGCTAGTGGTAATCGGTTAACATCCTCTTAAGGGCAGCATTTGTACCTACATCATAACAAACGAATTTTGTTCTACGACTTCGAAATTCACGAACAACAAAACCGGCCAAGTGCGAGTCGGACTCGCGCACTGGGGGTTCCGTATCACCACATAACACAATAATTATCCATTTAAAAACAGACTTTAAACTTAGTAAAATATGGAATTTCGATTCGGTGAAAGAAATTATAAGGTCATCCAAGTAACCGCATTACCAGTTATAACTTGGTAATTAACAGAAATTTGTCACCGAATCGCACTTGGCCATTATTTATTTTTTGTGTTGTACTTTAGTGTGTACTATATAATCATGTCAAGTTTGACGTTTGTACGTATTACCGTTTTTACATAAGAGCTAATACAAAAATACGTTAAAAATACGTTTGTTGCATGGGGATCCCTTCTCTATCTCTTCTCTTCTCTACATAGTATAAATTGAAGTCGCTTTCCGCGTCTGTCTGTCTGTCTGTATGTCTGTATGGCTGCTAACTCCTCCTAAACCACGCAACGGATTTTGATGCGGTTTTCACCATCAGTTAGATACATTTTCAAAGAAGGTTTATATATATGTATAACTAGCGACCCGCCCCGGCTTCGCACTTAAATTGCACCCGTGCGAAGCCGGGCGGGCGGGTCGCTAGTATAGTATATTTTTTTTATTATTTGTTAGTTAATCCGCCGTAGCTTTCGATATTCTATTAAAATTTCATCTGGCTATCTATTACAGTTCGAAAGATACAGCTGTTTAAAGGTAGAACGGACAGACAGACAGACAAACAGACGGACAGACAGATAGTGTCGGCTTAGAAATATGGTCCCGTTTTTACCTGGTAAACCTGGTTACCTGGTTACGGAACCCTAAAACAACCTAAATGAGAAACCCGGCCGACGATCGAACCGGGTGCCGTCAGATTGTAAAGCGCACATGTCACCGGTCGGCCACCGCTGTTATTACTATGGATAAAAAGTGTGTAGTGAATAGGTATATAGGTATTGGTAGAGTAAGTAAATTAACTTAGCTTTAAATATCGTGCCGCTGGCATGACGCTGCTAACAGTGGGGAAAAAAATAAGGAAAAAAAAATACACAAACGTGAGATATTTTCATGGTTTTTATACATTATTACAACAAATATTTTACTAGTTTGGGTACGGAATCCTAAGAACGAGCTATTACTAATTTACTATACTATTTAAGAACACCACCGTCCATCTCTTCTCTATCTCTTCTCTACATAGTATAAATTGAAGTCGCTTTCCGCGTCTGTCTGTCTGTCTGTATGTCTGTATGGCCGCTAACTTCTCCTAAAACACGCAACGGATTTTGATGCGGTTTTCACCATCAGTTAGATACATTTGCAAGGAAGGTTTTTATATATAACTAGCGACCCGCCCCGACTTCGTACGTAAATTTTACCCGTGCGAAGCCGGGCGGGCGCGTCGCTAGTACTCTATAAATACAATCTTCATTGTCCCATGCAAAGGTTGTCTGAAAGAAATCGCTTTTAACAGTATACCGCCTTTTGTACCTATTTGTAACTTATTCTTCTTGTAATTATTGTAATGGCGTAATTATAGTTATTGTATTGTATAAGTGCAGGCCGCTTCCAACCGGCTCTTTTGGAGATTG
This sequence comes from Agriopis marginaria, assembly GCA_932305915.1. NCBI lineage: Eukaryota > Metazoa > Arthropoda > Insecta > Lepidoptera > Geometridae > Agriopis > Agriopis marginaria. Next base: position 23,531,836 of record OW029914.1, on the reverse strand, counting down.
ATGGGGAGGCCTATGTCCAGCAGTGGACTTCCTACGACTGAAATGATGATGATGATTGTATGAGTAGTTTTATTTATTTATTTAGTAATAGGCTTGCGTTTGACCGCCAACTCGCCTGATGTTAAGCGATGATGTGGTCTACGTTGGAGCACGCTTGCCTGGAAAAAACCGATTCATTCTTGATTTGAAGACACCCAGATTGTAACTATCGGGGAACACCCATTCAGGCAGCGCATTCCACAGACTAGCCGTTCGCACAATAAAAGTGGAATCTAATCTGACCCGTACGGGTTTCCGGAATATCAATCATTAAGCGGTGTTAAAAGCGGAAGAGGTTATCAATTCGACTGTATGTATTTTTATTTATTTATTATCTAGACAAGTTGACCCGCCAAACGTGATGCACAAATTTCATAGAAAATAAACACTTTATATATATATATATATGTATATGTATATATATATATATATATATATATATATTATAAATAATAATATATTTACTACCAAAAAATATTTGTACATGTACAGATTAACAGTGATCCCCAAACTAGACGAGGAAGCCTGTGTTTTGGGGTTCTGAATAATAGTATAGAACCGTAGCATATGTGTAGCAGTATCAGGCATATTATCTACATTAGGTAAAGTATATCTATTCTTATGTATTTGTACATATTTTATGTTTATGTCGGTGTTGTTTTGTTGTTTAGGCGGGAACGCATTCGTGGATTGGTATGTCTGAACCTGAATAGCTGCCTTTAGGCGCCCTTCAATTCTACGAAATTGGGGATGTGTTGACTATATACAAGAAATTATCGATATCGATATGCGCTGCTACACCTGATTAGTTTCGGAAATAACAAACTTTTCAACCGACTTCAAAAAAAGATGTTCGCAGTTTGATTGTATTTTTGTTGTGTGTATGTTACGTGGCATCCGATTCTGAACGGATTTAATTTTTTATTTTTATATCAAGGGTGGTTCCATTAAAATATGTTTTTATTGGAACCTTTTTATTTAATTAATATTAAGAGATCGATCACGTTTATTGAACCATTTCAAGTAAAACATTTTTTCTAAAATTAATTATTATTTGTGGATCGGTTTTTGGTATCATTTATAATATGGAACTGCTGCGCTAGGTTTGGTTGACCTGATAAATTGATCAAATTCTAGATGCAATTATCGTATAGGTTCTTTTTAATAATTTTCTTTAATTTTATTAATAAACTGAAGTAAGTCATAATTATATAATAATTATGTTTTAATATTTATTAAAAAGCATGCGCAATCATACAACGGTCCAAGTTTATTTTCTAGGTAAGATTACATTATTTACAATACTAAATAGACAATAGGCATATTTTTATTTATGGACTAGCAGTCCGCCCCAGCTTCGCACGGGTATAGATTATAGCCTATGTCACCCGGGGATAGTGTAGCTTCCAAACAGTGAAAGAATTTTTCAAATCGGTTTAGTAGTTTCGGAGCCTATTCAATGCAAACAAACAAACAATCAAATCTTTCCTCTTTATAATATTAGTATAGACAAAAACACATATTTTGAAAATTATACACATACATACATACATTAAAGCAGGCTGTCGTTCAGTGTGGAGGTTAAAGGGGGATGCCTATGGCTGTGGACGTCTTCTGGCTGATGATGATGTTACATTATATTATTATTATATTAACAGATATATTAAGTGTATTTCTTTTAGAATAATAAAAATCTAAATGAAGTTGGTGGCGACGTAGTGAAGTACCAAAAAAGCTGGCTACTGTGCCGTCTTGAATAGCTAAATAAATTCTCTACGCGACGAATGAGCCATTTCTTTTACGAGTATCATCAGCGGTGTTGACTCAGACTCAGTGTGAGGAATATAATTGTGTTAAAAAATTGGCTCATGGCGTTTAAATATTTATTTTCTCGTTATATCTTGCTGCGCCCCGTAGTTAAACATCTCTCATCTCTATCTCTTCTCTATCTTCTCTATCTCTTCTCTATCTCTACATAGTATAAATTGAAGTCGCATTCCGCGTCTGTCTGTATGTCTGTATGGCCGCTAACTCCTCCTAAACCACGCAACGGATTTTGATGCGGTTTTCACCATCAGTTAGATACATTTTCAAGGAAGGTTTATATATATAACTAGCGACCCGCCCGGCTTCGCACGTAATTTACACCCGTGCGAAGCCGGGCGGGCGGGTCGCTAGTATATATAATATAAAAAGTATATCTCTATGCAAAAAATCACATCGACCCGTTGCTCTGTTCCTGCGTGAAACAAAAACAATCAAACATACTTTTGCATTTATAATATTAGTATGATGAGAAAAGAAAACACAAACATACCCGATTTTAACGATGCATTAATGATTTGATAACGTTCGTACTTCTTAATCTCTACATAGTATAAATTGAAGTCGCTTTCCGCGTCTGTCTGTCTGTCTGTATGGCCGCTAACTCCTCCTAAACCAAGCAACGGATTTTGATGCGGTTTTCACCATCAGTTAGTTACATTTTCAAGGAAGGTTTATGTATATAACTAGCGACCCGCCCCGGCTTCGCACGTAATTTACACCCTTGCGAAGCCGGGCGGGCGGGTTGCTAGTATATCTATACTAATATTATAAAGAGGAAAGGTTTGATTGTTTGTTTGTTTGCATTGAATAGGCTCCGAAACTACTGAACCGATTTGAAAAATTCTTTCACTGTTGGGATGCTGCACTATCCCCGGTTGACATAGGCTATATATCCCGGCTTCGCCCGTGCGAAGCAGGGGCGGCCTACTAGTATAATATAAAAAGTATATCTCTATGCATAAAATCACATCAACCCGTTGCTCTGTTCCTGCGTGAAACAAAAACAATCAAACACACTTTCACATTTATAATATTAGTATGATGAGAAAAGAAAACACAAACATACCCGATTTTAACGATGCATTAATGATTTGATAACGTTCGTACTTCTTAATAATCTATAAATTTTTTACTTAACATCGAGTTGTCTTTCAGTGTTATAGACTACATATTTTATTGAAAACTTTAGTATTATAAAATAAAATTACTTGTTAACACTGACTGATTTTCTTAGTCATTGTTTCGATCAAAAGCTCTAAAACTATCGACAACTCCACGGCCCAACGCTTCGCTTCATTCGCCTTGTCCGCGGCGTCCGCCACACCGCGCCGCGCTTCCGACGAATGCGCACGCATCTGCAAAACCGACACGATTTTACGCACCAACAAAGCACTGCATCGATAATGTTTACTTAAAAACAGTGATCAGTTAAAAAGTGCAGAGTCGCCTGTGACGACCAATCGACCGAGTGTCCAGTGTTCAGTGATCACATTACAAGTGTTTGTGATAACATCCGCTCACAGAGCATCGATTTTGCAAACAAACTGTTACTGGGAATTAAAACAGCGATGTTTTCGAAGCATTTATAAACGGACGAGCTATGTGGACGTGCTCTAAATTTACGAAGAACAAGCACCTGAAGTGAAGAGAGATCGTAAGCTGACAAAGATGCTGCACAAAACCATGCCTTATATATTTTATAAGTGTTATTCTTGAGTCTGTAAACATCTATTTACAGAATCCATGTTTCGTATTTATAGAGCATGTGGGCTGTCACAACAGACTGTTCTATATAAAAAAGTACCGTATGTTGTAACTGTAATTCAATTTACATAATCCAGACTCGAGTTTGTTAGTGTTGGAGCTATTTTCAAAATGATGTGGCCTTCATCACAAGCCAGTAAAATACTAACACTGTTGTTACTAGTCATTGTTTTATTCTGCATTTGTATGGATACGTTTCTATTTTTAAGGATACAAGTGTATAAGATTGATATATTCGACGTTGTCGATGCAAATGTTAACGAAACTTCTACGCGTACATCGAAAACTGAACCGAATTACGAAGATGTTACGTGGACACCGTGCAGTATAAACCCATTATGCCATCCCACAGTCAAAGCTTTAATGGTGGACCACGTGAACCATTATATATACGGCCCGTTATGTTCTATTGTAGATATAGGATTGGGGATCTCTGAGAAATGGCTGGTGATATCGCCGAATATGATTTCCTTTTTTCACGTTATCGTTGCTTTCGTCGGTGCTAAGCTTTTGACTTGCTCGAGTCTGGCTGCCAGGCGGTTCGGCATCGTGTTGTTCCAAGTCAGAATGTTTCTAGACGACCTTGATGGGCACGTCGCGAGAGAAAGAAAGCACATTAAAGGCGAGAGGTCCGAGGTCGGGACCCTTGGTTACTGGGTTGACGGCATATGTGACTTAATAGGCGTAATCGCTATGGTCATCGGCATTTTTCTTTATCTTAAAAATAACCCGCCGCGTCGTGGCTACAAAGGCACTCCAGTTAGCACTCTACCTTATCATCAATTGAAGGAAATCAACTCGAGCGAAGATATAGAAAAGGAACACACGACTGAAATAGGCATCTCTTACAAAACTAAAGTCACATTCCAAAGAATGGTCCAAGTTATTGGACTGTTTTCTGGGCAAATGGTCCTATCTTCTTTGTCTTGGAACAGATACATTGACATTTACCAGGAATTATTGGAGAACTGTACAGAATACGACGTTTTTAGACGAAAAGCTATGTTCAAATCGGGAACGTTTTTCTTCGCCACCGGTCTTTGGAGAATTCTGAATCCTCATAGCTATTTACACCTGTTATCTTTGGCAGTCTTCTGTGATAAAACCTGGCCTTTTCTGAAAGCTGTGTATTATACCGGCTATATATTTTTAGTTATCGTCGTAGGTACTTCGGAATATTTGGTAGATTATACTAGGAGTTTCGTTATGAACGGGGTAGACGGTCGATGATTGCGGTTCTTCCATACTTGGGTTGTCGCTGTGATTTTTTGTAAAGGTTTCTATATGTTTATATAGTTGTAACGCTTGCTGTTGAAACTAGTCTGGCGTTCTCTTTCCAAGAAGGCATTTCGCTAAGCTAGTTTCTATCAGGTTCTTTTGCCGGGAGAGGCATTTCAATCCATAAACATAGTTGTAATATAATTGCAACATTGAGGTAAAAAAACATCGAACTTTCTTCACAATCAACTAAAAGTTCCAGTAATTTCCTCACATTGTTATTCAATTATTTTATTTCAGAGCTCTCACAAAACTTATTTCCAAACTCACAAAATGCCATTAAAAATAAGATAAATGCCATCAAATTACCTAATAGTAAAAGGCACAATATGCAATTTAATAGATGAAGTAGATGGTTATGTATATTTTCTCGTGTTTCCAAATGAAGTCAAGCCCTATTTGGCAAAATTCCACATCTGTACCAAAGTGGGTCTGGTAAATGTCGCTCCAGCTAACAAGTCGGAAGCACTTAACCCGGTTAACCTGATATACCAAATTGAGTTACATCGATGACCAATTTGGATATATTATTTTGCCATTGAAAAAAATACTGTTACCCATCATAACAAGGAACAAAATCAAAAAAAATATACGTAAAATTTTGGTTCGGTTCAAATTTAAAATGAAAACCTGTACAAATTTCGAATGCAACAAACAAAACTCATGATACTTAAGTCCTTGAAAACGTCTGATTGAATTTTGAAGGCTTAATGTTGCGTTGTTTGCACTTTGAAGAAACAATAAGCGTTTTGTTTATAGTCAAATCCGTAGCGAATTTTCTATAGGCTTCCTTTCTATTATCAACGGATTGTTAAACATGTCGGGATGAATCCTAATGTACATTACCATTTATACTTCATGAATAATATTCATACAAGCTAGACTGTTTGTGATGAAAAAAATCTTAATGAGTCAGTAATTTCAGTGCCTTCATCCAGAAGACTTAATCTTCTGGATGAATCTTTTGATGTGAAACACCTATTGGCGCGCCTAGACAGTAAAACTGACTTGTATGCCGTGACGAACGTGATGTCATATGACCATTATGCTCTCTTGTGCTGTCATGTTTCCAGTTTCACAGCTGCTGGGCGTCCCGTGACGGGAAACTTTTGTTAATAACGATTCGTGTAAAATCAGGAGCATCACACACATACATCATCAGCCATTAAATGTCCACTGCTGAACAAGGCCTCCCTCTTAGGGAGGGGTGTTGCATTCAGGAGCATGTCTCGAGGATAATAATAATTTTGATGTGGTAAAAATAATTTCAGTAGCTAAAATACGAATATTTACGCGTGTAAATACATATCGAATTCCATCATCATTATATACAGCCTTCTTTATCCCACTGCTGGGTATAAGCCTCTCTCTTGATATGCCATCTACCTCGGCCCTGTGCTAATCTGGTCCACCCGCAATAGTGATAATATCGTCGACCCATCTTGCAGCTGGACGACCAATGCTCCGCTTACCTTGCCTCGGCCACCACTCTGTTAAGACCTTACTCCACCTGTCATCACTGCGCCTAGCAACGTGTCCTGCCCAGCTCCACTTTAATTTCACTACCGCGATTCCGACGTTTCGAACCTTTGTTCTTCGTCGGATTTTAGTATAATTCGAATTATTTATATGTTGGATTCCATACAAATTTAATTTCGAAATTCAAAATGTGTTTGTTTATTATATTTCGCTGAGTTCGATATATATTTTCACACGTGTATATTTATGCGTACTTCGCACACTGTTTTGAAAATTACGATGAAAAAATATTATAGCCAGTTGGAAGATAGATGATTTATTTGTTTGTGCGAGTAAGCCATTCTTCACTAAAGTTATATGATTATTAACGGAATATTTATCGTGGTTAGGTTGTGGAATGAGCTCCCGATATTTTGGCGCAGTTGTGCACCGTGTTCGTGGAAAGAAACTCTCCCCGTTCGTCTTTCCGTGAACATGGTGCATGTAACTGCGCCAAAATATCGTAAATAATAGTATAAAAAGATTGTTTTAAATATGAGTGAAGGAGTCAGGAAATACTAATATTACGATTAATACTCGTATAAAGAATTGGAACAATAAATGACTTCATCGAAACGATGCGTAGGTAGGTTAGAGACGGAGAGCTAGAATTGTTCCGTTGATTGATATTATTTGTTTGGTTGTATTCAAATAAAAAATATTTATTGAGAATAAAACGGATAATTTCATTAACATTTATCTCACAAACCTTAAAACTAATATAGATTTCCTACTAAAAATAGGAATAAAAAAAATACAACAAATTGCTGTAAAAATATGTTAACATAAAATTTTAATGTCAAAAAATTATCATCATAGTCATCGGCTTTTTTTGCCCCTGTCCAGTTTTCACAAGAAATCAAATAATATAAAAATCATTTATTGTGTATGTATTTGATACTAAATAATACTAAAACTAAGTAAACTCGTTTTGGCCAAGTGGCTAGCCCTGGTGTCAGAGTTAAATATAACTACATTTATATTTAGGTTAATGTCTGTGGCCTTTAAAGCAAACTCATAAAAGTAGAATGTTCTCAATTCGACTGTTTTTGGTTCTGCTACATATTTTTCAATAATATTGGAAAATAGCATACCAATATATATTTTTAAATAGTTTTCTTGAAATAACGACAGCATACCTCAAAGGTGATCTCATATATCCAAAAAATTTAATGACGGACAATAAAGGTACGTCGTAAATTGAAAACAAATACTTGGAAATTTAAACTTTCGCCATTTGAACAAATATTTATAAATTTTATATCTGACAGCCTTCGCTTTTGGCTTTACACTTGCAGCCACTGCCAGCTGCATTACGTATATCATCACTCCATCTAGTCCCAGGGCGTCCTACGCTACGTTTGCCGATTAGTTGTCTCCACTGTATAACATGTCTACTCCAACAAAACGACTGTACCTCTCGGTAATTTGTACTTTTAGTTGGACAGTAATGAAATGAATCACCGCAGTAACATTTTACCACATCATCTTCAACAATCCGACAATCTCAGCTTCGTCTTCGCAAATAGTAGTCTCAACTCGTCCGTGACTCGGGACCTTAATCTAAATTATAAGTAGGTATAGCTCGAGACAAACTTTACGGCAAGTCTGTGGTCACAAACGCGAACGTTCAATGCTTACTGAGGCGGTGCGATGACCCCAAAACTTTAATCTTATAGTTTGGATTTGCCTTAAACTCAAGTTAGTATCTACTGAAATAAGTCTGCCAAAAACGGAAGGGGCGAGGTAAACACGTATTGCAGACACTGATATATTCTTACTAGTTCTAGAAACGCACACTTCAATATTGAGCGGCACACAACAGCAAACGAGATGATCAAAATGTCATCTTTTGAACGAACCTTGGGGTTAAAGTGCTAAAAGGGAACACTGTAGGTATAACGCTGCCATTTATTATTATTTTTATTTTAGTATATCATACGTTTAAAATCTAAGATATTTTTTTCAAAGTTGCAGTCAAAGGAGTGCAGTTGAGCGATTATAAAGTTTGGCAAACTTTATCAAGAATATACCTATGGAATACTAAAACCTACACACGTGTTGGCACTGAACTCTGGCTAAGTTGAGTCATTTATATATCTACGTAACTTACTTACATCGTCATGTTCATTGAGAAAACACAAACGTTTCTGTCGACCGTTTCGAAATCTTCACTGGAGTCGATAAAAACTATTTAATAAATACTTTCTCATTTGCAGAAATATTTTTAATATCTCTATTTTTATATTTTTCTAAAATCCTTTTTAAAGCAATCTCTCCTTTGAAGACAATAAACTTTATTTTGAACTGTTGTCTTAAGTGACGTGTTTTGTGTGGAATGCGCCCATTGACTCATAATTTTTCTTATTTTGTTAAGTCTTGGGGTATCTTCCTTTTAAGCCTCCTTGGAAGCCTTCTTGACGTCAACATTTTTGCTAATTCATTTGGATGATTTTGCAGTAGTGTTTGATAAGTTAGGGCTTTATTTCTTATTTCTTCTTCCACTGTGAATCCCAGAAATGCGGAAAACTGGAACATCGTGGTAACACCGCGAGATTCAGCTGGTACTTAATACATATTCCAATTAAGTCCACTTTTTGTGAATATGATTGGTACCTACTTAAATTCAATTCCAAATAAAGAATAAGAATTAAAAGTAAATATTTGAACATGTGTGGATAACGACGTAATTATAAGAGTCATAATGTAAGAATAGTGTCAAAACATCTGGCGACAAATGAAAAATTATTATTAAAGTCATTATCAGCTATATCTACAATATCTACATCCTTGACAAATCACTTAAATTATACGGGATTCGCGATTTCAGGGTTGGTCACATAGTAAAAGTTGTTCATAATAATGAGTACAATTACCTTCTTTTGGCTTCGAGAGTGTTACCCTTACATCCCGTATAATTTAAATGATTTGTCTAGGATGTAGATATAGCTGATAATGACTTTAATAATATTTTTTAGACGTTACCACAAAAAAACAACTATTTCGGTCTGTCCCCGTGCTATGTCCCCTCAAAAAGCAAACAGGAATGCGGTAGGATACCCATACTCCCCGTTTTTTAATTATACATTTGACCATCAAATCTCCTTTTTAACAGATTAAAAAAAAAAAAGCCTCAGGACTCCGTTATTTATAAACCGGTTTAAAAAATAAATTTCATATCAAAAAATCATCAAGTCATTAGGTGAGGCTTACTTAATTTCATTACTCAATTGCATAACTAAAATTACTTAAATTATACCCGAAATTGGTTTATATTAGACACAAAATTTATCAATACGAAAAACCGACTTAAAAATTAGTAAGCGCTCCAACAAAATTATTACTATCGCGAAAGTATAAACATTATTAATATTCCCAAATATGGCCAAATCAACAGACGGCTTATAAAATTATGCGTGTTATTGGAGCTGTTTTTTTAATGCCATTGGTGGCAAACAAGCAGACAGGCCGCCTGATGGTACGCAGTCACTGTCGGCTATGGATACGTGAAATACCAGAGGCATCACAAATACGTTGCCGACCCTTAAGGTCTCTATTAACTCGCCTTTTGAAGAACCCCATGTTGTTGCTTCTCAGAAACACCACGTTAGGTAGCTTATTCCACATTTTGCAGGTGTGAGGCAAGAAAGATCGTGTGAATCGCACAGTGTGTGATTTCCACTGATCTTCTATGTTTTATAACTATTGAGCCAAGCAAGGCTAATGAAACTTTTGTGGGACCACTCGAGAGTTCCCAGCTTCTTAATAAATCTGGTAGGAATTGATTTTTTTCTAACCTCCGACAAAAGATCTGTTTGTCTTCAAACGGCTGGACAAACTTTCTTGAATCATAGGCTCATAGCTAAGAACACTCGATGAAGTCCATCTTTTCCAATTTTTTACTACCACATCAACAATGTTTCATTGAACTTTTCTTCAAATTGGTTGTAAAATCGTGATAATGTTTTTATCGTCTCGAAGTAATAATATATGACATCCTTTTGATATTTATCACATCCATTTATTACCTCCATATTATTTGACATTACGTAAATTTTGACGTAACCGCTCATATGACAAGTCACATGAGCAATTACGTTAAAAATGTGACTATACAGTCAAAAAATTTGGGGACTGACTGGAATTTTCATTCCTGTTTGGGGACAGTAACAACTCAAAATATAAAAGGTAATATAATTTACATAATATAATTTAATATGATGCTTTAGCTTTCATTAAAGGAGCCACTATAGTACTTTCAAACAAACGTTGATACCTGCAATAGAAAAACTGCTGTTGGGTGAATAGAGTCCTCAAAAGTAAGCAACGTACTGACAATGCCCCGGGTATTGGTGTCTATAGGCAGCGGTGACCACTTACCTTCAGGTTGGCCGTAGCTTGTTTGCCACTTATTTTATAAAAGTACCTAAAGTTATATAACCCGTAAATAATCACAAATAAATATCATATTTCGAGTGTTTTTTTTTTTAAATAAACTAGACTTGCCTATGCAAAAAATTAATCCCCATTTGGCCACCTCCTTATAGAAGTTGTCTGTATTGCCCGGCGTTTGCACCTACAGTGTTTTTCGACAGATCTCACACGTTTGACAGATTAAATTTTCACCTTTGTTCTTCGACCAAAATAAAATAAATGGACGGGCCATAACTTGCTCAGTAAAAACAAGTCAAAACCGTCCGACATAATATACTTCAACACGTAATATAACCAAGTACAATTATTGTTACAAAAATTTATAGCGTTTTTTTGTTGTAGTATTATTGCTATTCGGGAAAGCACACGAAGGCATAATTTTGTCAGATGTTTCGTCATGTAACAATAGTCTTGTGTTGCACTTCCTACGGCTAGAGATAGACTGACACGAAGTGACCGCCGGCGCTCATAATGTAATCTTCAAAACTGCGCTTCTTCTGGGCCCGTCCATTAATTTTATTTTGGTCGAAGCCTTTGTTTAGCTTCAATTAGACTGCACTTACTGTTGTTTGCATTGGATTGTTTTGTAAACGAGACAAACGGGTTTTTTTGTTGTCATGCAACACGGCGCCACCAAGGCTTCACTCATGAAGGTCACTGAGTTTCATTCAACTTTAGGTAGGTTGTTTAGGATTCGTTTTAACCTAATTTTTTTACTGACTTAAAAAGGGGGTTCTCGTTTTTTTATTTTATTATTTTAAATGTTTGTTACCTCATATCTCCGTCACATAAGAACCGATTTAGAAAATAATAATAAATAAAGGATAATATATACTTTCATATTGGTCCCATAGAAATTAATCTAAATCGGTTTAGTAGTTTGGCTCTTAAATAAAAAATACTGGAAAAATAACAATTATTTTATTAATTTTGTGAGGTCGGGTTTTTAAATTGATAATTATATATTTCATAAGTGGGAAGCAAGCTAACGGGCCGTCTGATGGTAAGCGATCACCGTCGCCTATGGATACATGTAACACCAGGGTTATCACATATGTATACGTGGACGATTTTTTTAAAGTAACAATTTAACTGGGCAAGCGTGCTCCATCTTTGACCGCATTATCGCTTTCCATCATGCAAGATAGCGGTAAACGGTAGACAAGTCCGATGTAAAAAAGATTTGTGGTACTGAAGTGCAAATCGATTCAAACTTCTAATAAATTGCTCTTGTGTGGCATAGGTACGTGGAACCTACGTAAATCCGCCGAGTAACAGGTTTTCAGAATAAAGGTATGATTCCGAATTCGGCAGCACGCAGCAGTGCTGCCGCAACAGTGCTGCTGGAGCACTAATGGTCCCCATACATTCTCTACAGGTTATATGGGTGTCTACAAGTCGAGAGTGAATCGGTTTGTTCTAGGCAGGTGTGCTCCATCGTTGACCGCATCGTCGCTTAACATCAGGCGAGATGGCGGCCAAGCGCAAGCCTATCTACTATTAAAAATAAACATACCGAGCTTCGCAGCAATGCAGCCGCACCCTCGGAATGTAATCTATACTAATATTATAAAGAGGAAAGATTTGATTGTTTGTTTGTTTGCATTGAATAGGCTCCGAAACTACTGAACAGATTTGATTTTTTTTTTACTGTTTGGAAGCTACACTATTTCCGAATAACATGGGCTATATTATATTTAAAAAAAAAATGGGATCCTTACTAAAATTCCAATAATGTAACCCAAGGTGTAAAAAAATTATATTTACAATTTTAACTTTGCGTGTTTGACAGTTCTAAGACAGGACAAGACGTTGTCATATAAACCTATATAGCTAGTCTCATATAAACCTATAGAGTGCTGCGTAGCTTGGAATGTATATAAACCTATAGATAATGTATGGGGACCAGTAGTGCTGCGGCAGCATTGTTGCGGCAGCACTGCTGCGTGCTGCTGAGTTCGGAATCATACCTTTATCTTATTTACCTTTCAAATGCATTGTATTCTCCTTTTCTTATTCACTTGACAAACAAACGTAGGTAAGTTACTCATGCATTGACATTCTCAGAACGCTTGCGATAGAGACCATTAATTGTGCGACGGAATTTTACCAGGAGGACTTTACCAATATTATGACTAAAATGTTTCATACGAATCTCTAGTGTATTTCCAAATTATTTATTGAGGATAATAACGGACAAAATCCAGTAATATTTATCACACAAACTGTTAAAATAAAATAGATTTCCTAGTAAAAGTAGGAATATAATTATAAAACTAATATATTATAATAAATACAAAAAATTGTTGTAAAAATATGTCAACATAAAATTGTAGGTATGCCATGAAATGTATCAGATACAATAAAGAATTAGGAATCAATTATTTATGTTACACTTTAAAGAGCTTCGTTAATTATGCAAATTAAACCTGACCTGAGACCTACATTAATAAAATCTGGAAAAAAAAAACTGAAACTAATTTGTAATGTTAATTACGTATTATGAAATTTATTTAGGTATATCTGTAACATACAATTAGTTAAAACTGTAATATACAGAACTGTGTCAATAATGCTAATTTAACATAAATGGAATAAATCTGGAAACATTTGTAATTAATCTGTAATGTTAATGATGTATTATGAAATTTATTTAGTTATATCTTAAACATAGAATTAGTTAAACCTGTAATTTACAGTACTGTGTCAATGATGCTAATTTAACCTAACCTGTATCTGGTACAAGCTGAAACTAATTTGTAATAATTAATCTGTAAAGTAAATTATTATGAAATTTACTAATTATATCTGAAACATAAAATTTGTTATACCTGTAATTTACAAAACTTTGCCAATGATGCTAATTTAACCTAAACTGAAACAAAAAATTATTAAATCTGTAGAGTAAAACATATAATAATCAATCCATGATTCATTATTGTACTTAGTATGTTGACAACTGACATTGAAACGAAAATACACTATTGATTCGTCAACGAAACAGTTTTGAACATGAACTTCCGCAAAGTAACGCCTGATTTTTAACAAATCATTTATTTGTTAGAACATAGTAGGTGCCACAGAAAAGAGAAGTAAATATAACGGAAATGAGAACGAAAATATGTTACCAGGCAAGGTTCACTACCTTGATTGAACATTCTTATTTAGATCAACGCGTCGAACTCCGCATTACAGTTGCTAACTGATTAATGACTGACGTTTCGTTTACATGGCTGCAACTGGCTACAACAAATTTCTTTAACAAAAATGCCTTTACACCCGTTCTAATAAAAATAAAAATAAAACTTTTCTTTGGTCACACACATATACAAATTAGCATACAGGGTCGCACAAAGGCGTTGGGTTAAGGGGCGTTGTGTTGAAATGTGTTAGGTATCGTAATCGAAACGTTAAAATAAAATAGGTCATGTTGTCTGTTCCAAGCCATAAAATACCTATAATATTTTTTTCATTTTGAAGTGTTGTTCCACATACTACTATACTACGGTTTACTATTTAAAGGTTAAAGACAAATTTAAAATTTGTACATATAACAACCGTGTTAGTAAAAAGCACCATCTCAGTCAGCTTTGGGACCTGAAAAGGATCTTGTTGAGTAAACTCGGTCCAAGTATTTATTTGCTTTGACAGCTGCGATTACACAAGCTGTAAAAAAATTGAATGAATACTGATAATTTTCGCTAGGTTTGAGAACGTAAGACTGTAGCAGGTACCCAAAAGCTGAATTAAAAGCACGAATTCCGATCGTTTCCGCTAGGTTTTTGAACGTAAGACTGTAGCAGGTATCCAAAAGCTGAACGAAAACCATGAATTCCGCTCGTTTCCGCTAGGTTTTTGAACGTAAGACTGCAGCAGGTACCCAAAAGCTGAATGAAAACCACGAATTCCGATGGTTTCCGCTAGGTTTTTGAACGTAAGACTGTTGCAGGTACCCAAAAGCTGAATGAAAACCACTAATTCTGATCAATTTTGCTAGGTTTTTGTATAACATTAAAATAATACCTATAGTGTTACGTTAAAGCTGTATTATTAATGTGATCTCGAGGTAAGCATTTAAGTAACCCCAAAAAAATTACATAGATTTTCAACGAATCAACTGTAAACTTTAAAGTTAAATCCAGTAAAAAATTTGTCCAAAAATGTTATGAAATGTTAAGAAGTAAGCATAAAGTTGGCTCAAGCTAGATTTGAAAGGTTTAGTTAGTATAAGTATCAGACCAGACAAACAAAGAAGACATGGTGAGGTGGCGTGGCGGGTGCGAAAGCATCAGGCCATTGTAGGCATATATTTATTGTTTGTTTGATCTGAAGTGTAAGGTCTAAAAATTAATGACTTCTAAAAAGTATAATATTATTGCTTTTCATGACATGATGTAGAGAAAAAGTCCTATTAAATGGTGATTAGAAAAAAATGTGATATTTGCAGTCGTTGTGCCAATATTATGGCAATGTTGAGATACTGGGTTCTAATATATTATTTAATTGAATAACTAATGCTTTCTACACACTATATTTTTTTCTGAACGTGAAGCTAAAACTGCGACACATGCTTGACGTCTATCAGTTGTCACCCGTCAATTGCGTTTGTCAAGCATTAAGTTCACGCTTATCAACTAGAACTATGTCTTTCGCGCATTTCCAACATTTAAAAGAATCGCTAATTAGTAATAAAAGAAAAAAAACTATTAGGCATTCTTTTTAGAATAACATTGCAATCGTTTTAAAGTAATTTTAATGTTGATACGTTTTATTTTGGCGGAAGAGATACTAAAAAGGTTTTTAGCCAATAAAAAATACATGAAAATTATTCTTCATCATTGAATTGTTCATTCAGCTTTTTACAATGTTATTGAAACTGTCGTCAGAGCTAACCGAAAACTTTGATCGACTTATCGTTGTGTTACTTATTTTGTTTCTTCGTTGTGTTATTTTGTTTTTTCGTTGTTTATCTGCGTTAACTTCACAAGACGTACAGCAAGACTGATGGTGTGTAGAACCTTTATATTATTATTCATATATTGACGACTTCTTTTTTTAAGATAGCCGATATTTATGACCTAGTATAAAGTTACTTTGCGAGAATGTTGCTAGGTTTTCGACTGATTTTCTGTAGAAAAACAGAGATTAGTTACTTTGAAACTTTTTGTAGGCTACTTATATCTAGTTGTACGAATTGCTATGTTAGTTAGCTTATGCCCGTTTTCACTAACCACGAATAAGGCGACGCCTAACTAACGAACTCGTCTATGTAAGCAGAGACTTAAGCGTAATCTCCTATTTCACCAATCCATTTTTAATAGCTGGCTCCTAAGGTAAAAGTTGTTTAAATTTTTGACAGTTATCTATGGTTTTGATGTGAGGGAGAGAGCGCGATGCGGGCTGTCAGTTTAAGAGTTGCCATCATTAGGCATCCCCGAATCGTGTCGTAACTTTAGGTGACGCCTAACGTCACTAGTTATCTCCTAAAGTTTGGTAAAACCACGGTATAATAATATACTTCGCCAGGTATAGCGCTCCGAGACAAAATGCCACGTGGGTGAACCGCAATGACGTCATCAATGTCATGGATACACGTACACGTGCATAAGCAAGAGTAGAATAAGTAATTTACAACAAGTTTGAGAGAGATGACGATACACGAAACAATGGCGGATTCACTAATAGACAGTTGATTTTCTGTGTTACCAGTAGCGTGAAATGATAACTCCCCAATCTCCGTATATTTCCTGTGGGAATCCAATAAATCAATATGGTTTTGATGTAAATAATGTGTTTATTATATTAAATTCGTGCCTAACTTGAATTGTTTTGCTTAAACGTACATACCAAATGACAATTGAAATGCTTCTTGTATTTAATTTAATAATTTGTTTGCCAATATCTGTGTTTGTTGCAATAAAGTGGCAACTTGACAATGACGTAATTGGGTGTCAACTCCCGGAGCGCAAGACCTTGTTTTCTTGGATCATAGGTGAAACGTTTTTTGTCCTAGGCAACTGCTAAATATTTAGGCATCTGATTTAAGCGACTTAGGGTTAGTGAAAACGGGCATTACGGCGTTTAGGACGGCTGGCGTTAGGCCATGTTTAGGCGGAGGCTTAGTTATGGCTAGGGCTGGCTAAAATATCCCCGGGCGGCTCGCTACTTTCTCACTCATATAATCGTGCCTTTCTCAGATATTCCTATAAGAGGCTAACGGACAGGTGTTTCATTTGCAAAAATAACAGGCTAAATTAAATGTTACAATTTTTCACTGCTGTTTTTATAATTTATTTATAAACATAAACACTTAAAATATGAGTTCAAATCGCGAAAATTAAAAAAAAATACTATTGATAATCACGTTGTGTCACGTGTCACGTCAAGTGAAACGTATAGTACATAGTACATGATAGTACGTACTCAGTATATAGTACGTACTTACTAGTATACTGTTTTTTTTTATCGGCTGATAAAGTTTGAAATAATAAAGTTTAACCTTTTTGCTCGGAAAGAAGGCATGCTCTGTCCCTTTCCGGCAAAGTGAGCGTCATTGCAGTGAAAAATATAAATGAACGTAGTAACGGTTGATAATATTTTTCATTGAAGCTGTTTTTATAATTCAGTATACCTACTCTTATTTTTTTTTTTTTTTATTAAATCTGCTAATTAAGTTTTGAGATATAAGCGTTTACAGTTTTTGGTTAGAGTAGGAAGGGATGCTCTGTCCCTTTCCCGCAAAGTGAGTGTCAGTATAAAGTTTGTGTGGTGACTTACAAGTCATCTGTAAGTATAGTGCGCTCTCTGTCTAGCAAGACATTAAATGCATAATATATCTTCGTTAAATTTGAACACATTATAATGTTATCGGAGATCGGCACTATTTGAGGTCAGTTTTTTATAAGATAATAATAAAAAACAGTCCGACAGTCCGTTGAATTATTTTCGGATTATTGAATTATATATTAATTTGTAAAATGTTAAAACTTTGATATCTAAGATGTGGTTTGTTAAAAACCTTTTTTTTAAACTAATATACTCGTTGTTTTTTAAAGTTGACCGATATTTTCTATTTGATGCAAAAGGCCCATTTTTACAAAAACTTAACAAGTCGATTAATTACCTAATTTAAACATCGTTTACGATAATTCTCTTAAATTCAAGCGTCAAAACGCAGGTAAAATAAATAAATTCTATTTACGAATTATAGTCAAATTTGAATATGACAAATCCTGTCAACTTGACAAATTTGAAATTGACTTAGTCCTGTCAACTTGTTTAATTTAAAATTAATGGGTTTTTGAAATTAACAAACATATTTTCCACAGTCTACTTTAGATTGTTAATCTTTGCCTTGTATTATCGCCTTCTGCTAGAGGGTTTGTTGTATTTACGGTCAAAATGTACCTAATAAAGATGTATTCTATTAAAATAGTTTAATATCTGTGATTAAATGTATTTAATTAATATAACGGTGTACGTTACAAAAAACTTAATTCGTAATTAATTTGTAATGCAGAAAATGTGTTTTTGTGATTGAATTTATTTGTGAAAATGATTTAATAACCTCAGTTTAAATTTAAATGAATGAAGAGTTTTAACTACAGATAATTATTGCCAATTTATTTTATATTAAGGTATTCACCAAAATTTAACAAGATGATTATTTATCCGACATTTAACTAGTGGGACAGTTGTCAAAAACAGTCGGTTAAACATTTTAATCGCCTAGTTAAGTTTCGGTGAACTTTGTCCTAAGATCAAAGTAAACCTACTTTGTTAGTAAAGTAATCCAATTTTATAAACTGTCACGTGGACCTGTCAAACCTCACCCCGTGACGCCTCCACGGTGATCTCAGCGGTAAGGTGAAAGTTGACATTAACAGTGGTCATAAGTAACGGGTTACAACTTTGTTAGGAGGCGTTGTCCTGTGATCGGCCAATCTACAAAATATGTATTACATTGAAACAAGACATTGGCAAAATTGCGGCAACACAGCACACAAGCCATGAACAAAAATTGAAGTTGAGGCATCTGAATCGTTATATATCTCATATCTCTATAATCATGAAATACAAACATGACATGTTAATTTTTGGATTTTATTTTTAACCGCCTGGTTAGACTAACTTCCTTGTTCAAATGTTCGGTAAGCTTATCCATGCTATATAGTGGCATCGATTCTGATGTTCTCTAAACTAACCTAAACCGAAATTAAAAGAGAGGCAGATAACTTTAGTCCTGTCAGATTGGTTTACTTTAGTGGTAGTGGTATGACTGAATCGACGCCATTAAGTGCTTTGTTAACTCGCTAACGAGAAAAAGCATACCTAATGATCTTAGTATTATAAATGCAAAAGTGTGAGGTTCTTGGAGACCACGAACCGGAAGACGCAGTGTAGGTAGGCCTCCCACTAGATAGACCGACGATATTGTGAAAGTCGCTGGCATCCAGTGGATCCAAAAGGCAGGCTGTCGTTCAGTGTGGTGGTTAAAGGGGGAAGCCTATGTTCAGTAGTGGACGTCTTCTGGCTGATGATGGTAAGTCGTAGAACAAAAGTTGTTACAAATGTTGTTTTATTGTTTCATAAGTTGTTAGTTTTGATTTACTGAGGCCGCCCTTTTAAGGCTGTTAACTGATTACCAGTAGCCTTGTACATACAGACAGAAAAAGTTAAATAAAAAACCTGTAAAAAGCCAACTTTGTTTGTGATGTGTAGCTTACTACCAGTACCACATATCATCAAGTTGGTAATCCTTTTCATCTCGGTAGCTAATGAAGCCACGTGAATCCAACCTAATACCTAAAGCGCAAGATACTGTTAGGAGATGTGACGCGGACGCGGCGCGGTAGCTCTCCTTCATTTTGATTTGTTTTATTTAGGGGGAAAAGATCGAAAAATATTTATTTTATCTCCTCCGCCACCTCATGAAAACAACAAACAACATGGCATTAAAACATTCGCAATGTTTTCGCTTAAAAACCTCATTAATAAATTTTCTTAACCTAAAAAAAGCGATACAAGCGATAAGGGTGTTTGGAGGTTATAATAAGCAGTGGTGGATTTACCAGCAGGCTGAGTAGCCGGGAGCCTAGGGCGGGAGATGTTAGAGAGCTTAATCTCTTACAGAAATAAAAAGATTTACATAGGTACCTAAATCTACACAAACAATTCAACATGTTTTATTATAGTCTTCGACTAAAATAAAATGAATGGACGGGCCCAGAAGAAGCGCATTTTTGAAGATTACAAAATGAGCACCGGCGCTCACTTCGTTTCAGTCGGTATCTAGCCGTAGTAAGTGCAACACGCGACTTTTGTTACATGATAACCAAACATCTGACAAAATTATGCCTTCGTGTGCTTTCCAGAAGTGTAAGTACACAACAAAAAACCGCTATCTATTTTATGTACTGTACATGGTTATAATTAGGTGTTGAAGTATATGTCCGACGGTTTTGACTCGTTTTTACTGAGCAATCTCAATGGTTATGGCCCGTCCATTCATTTAATTTTGGTCGAAGAATATAGTTACTATTTTTTTTTATAATTTGCGAAGTCGCGTTACTTTTCGGCACGGGAATGTTCGCTAATTAAGTGTGTCGACCGAATTGACTGCACGAATAATCTTAGAACTGACACACATCAGTCCCGGTTCACAATCATACAAATTACAGGAAAAAAAAACGGATAAGTACGAGTAAGACTCGTGCTCTTCATACCTTTTGATTGCGTTGACTTACAACTTTTATTCTTATACAGCCGAAAGAAACCGTAGACCCAAAAGTATTTAGTATAAATTTCAACTTGATACCTTTACGCGTTCTTGAGAAAAAGGGTCATGACAGACGAACAGACAGACGGACAGACGTACAACGAAGTGATTCTATAAGGGTTCCGTTTTTTCCTTTTTAGTTACGGAACCCTAAAAAGTGGTGTAATTAGGACGATAGCGCACAAATTATATAGATACAATTTATTTGACAAAAAATTTAAATTAATATGGTTGTGAACTAGGGTATCGAATTGTAGAGGTCGGTAGGGACAGCAAAATTTGAATAGCCTACTGGCGGCAAAAGTGTAAATCCGCCACTGATAATAAGCACCGATTATCTTTGCCATTGTTGGCGCAGCAAAGCAATATTTTCGGTTTCTAGATCAGGTGGCCGTGAACTTCAAGTGGCGCGGATCCAGCTCGGAATAGTAAAGTCGCAACTAGCGATTGTTTGGCTTCTATGCTGGCACCATTACGTTTTATTGCTCGATACGCTAGAGCTGTACTACCTTCATAAACCTTCCTCCGGCACCTCCTTCAACACCCCGTCGAATCCAATGGTTCCTTCAGTTATATGATTATTAACGACATGTTTATAAATCTACCCTCACTAAACGCAGATTTAATAGTTTTAATTAGTTTTTTTTTTAAAATAAATAATAGGATTGCGTTTGACCACTATCTCACTGTCAGTGGACCCGGGAATGTCCTAAAACTACGACCAGAATCACCGTAGGATGGGCAGCAGCATCTTATTAGTACACGGTGAACGTACTGCGATCCCCAAGCCGCCTGCCAAGCGTGAGGGTTATGGCAACACCCCTCTTTACGTGGGAGGCCTTTGTTCAGCAGTAGACGTTTACAGGCTGATGATGTGATACCAGTGCAGAAGCCTTTGAAAATTGTAAATAAGTGAAAAAATAATAGTAAGATGAAACCCATTGGAAAAGGAAGAGAGCATAACAAAAAACCGGCCAAGTGCGAGATGGACTCGCGCACCGAGGGTTCCGTACAAACTTGTCCAAGTATTATAAGTTCAATAGTTCGCCCATCGAAGACTAATTCCGTTTTTCCGATTAAGTATCCCAAAAACATATATTACAACTAGCTTCCGCCTGCGGCTTCGCCCGCGTTATTCAAGGGAAAAACTAAGGAGTACTAAGCAAAAAGCTTTATTTTAGGATGCTACTAAATACGTTTTATGTATTTCATCCTGGATATTGATGGTCGGTAGGTACACGGTGCTTTATGAGCAGGAGATCTAAAATTAAATTCCTGGCCTGGCTGGGCCGCTTGCGGCCCAGCAAACCACGCAACCTAGAAAGTTTTTTTTTCTTTTTTGTACGTCACTTGTGCTTGACACTCGCCCTCGCGGGCCGCTTGCGGCCCAGCGAACCACGCAACCTAGAGAGTTTTTTTTTCTTTTTTGTACGTCACTTGTGTTTGACACTCGCCCTCGCGGGCCGCTTGCGGCCCAGCGAACCACGCAACCTAGAAAGTTTTTTTTTTCTTTTTTGTACTTCACTTGTGCTTGACACTCGCCCTCGCGGGCCGCTTGCGGCCCAGCGAACCACGCAACCTAGAAAGTTTTTTTTTTCTTTTTTTTACCTCACTTGTGCTTGACACTCGCCCTCGCGGGCCGCTTGCGGCCCAGCGAACCGCGCGACCTCAAAAACTTTTTTTTTTCTTTTTCGTAAGTCACTTGTGCTTGACACTCGCCCTCGCGGGCCGCTTGCGGCCCAGCGAACCACGCAACCTAAAGAGTTTTTTTTTTCTTTTTTGTACGTCACTTGTGCTTGACACTCGCCCTCGCGGGCCGCTTGCGGCCCAGCGAACCACGCAACCTAGAAAGTTTTTTTTTTCTTTTTTGTACGTCACTTGTGCTTGACACTCGCCCTCGCGGGCCGCTTGCGGCCCAGCGAACCACGCAACCTAGAAAGTTTTTTTTTTCTTTTTTTTACGTCACTTGTGCTTGACACTCGCCCTCGCGGGCCGCTTGCGGCCCAGCGAACCACGCAACCTAGAAAGTTTTTTTTTTGTCTTTTTTGTACGTCACTTGTGCTTGACACTCGCCCTCGCGGGCCGCTTGCGGCCCAGCGAACCACGCAACCTAGAAAGTTTTTTTTTTCTTTTTTGTACTTCACTTGTGCTTGACACTCGCCCTCGCGGGCCGCTTGCGGCCCAGCGAACCACGCAACCTAGAAAGTTTTTTTTTTCTTTTTTTTATGTCACTTGTGCTTGACACTCGCCCTCGCGGGCCGCTTGCGGCCCAGCGAACCGCGCGACCTCAAAAACTTTTTTTTTCTTTTTCGTAAGTCACTTGTGCTTGACACTCGCCCTCGCGGGCCGCTTGCGGCCCAGCGAACCACGCAACCTAGAGAGTTTTTTTTTCTTTTTTGTACGTCACTTGTGCTTGACACTCGCCCTCGCGGGCCGCTTGCGGCCCAGTGAACCAAGCAACCTGGAAAGTTTTTTTTTCTTTTTTGTACGTCACTTGTGCTTGACACTCGCTCTCGGCCCGCGAGAGCCCAGAAAGTTTTTTTTCTTTTTTTACGTCACTTTTGCTTGACTAACCCTCGCGGGCCGCTTGCGGCTTGCTAAATCTGTTAAACAGTTACGGAGTTGAATGATTGAAATTATCCTACAGGAACTTACATTTTGTTGGTTGGTTTGGTTGGTTGGTTGGCGTTAGTTTTAATCCAGGGAATATGCTACCTCCATACCAAATTTTATCGAAATCCGTTAAACAGTCACAGAGTTGAGTGATTGATGTTATACTACAGGAACCATAATTTTTTTTCGGGGTAAAAATAACTCATGTGATAATCCAAAGAATATGGTACCTTCATACCAAATTTCATCGAAATCTGTTAATTCAGGGAATATGCTACCTCCATACCAAATTTCATCTAAATCGGAGCAGTATTTTCGGCGGTGACTTCAGCCAAATATACACACTTACACACAAACTTTCGCATTTATAATATTAGTAGATAAGATTTAATAATTATAATTATCAGCTACACTAGTGTAGCTGATAATTATAATTATAGTATAGCTGAAATTTTATTGTGGTTAGTTTCTATAGCAGTATTACTTAAGTTAAAATATAAATGTTGTTTGATAAATTGCTTATGTTTTAAATTTTAACCAAATCTGTAGGTGGTGAACGAAAAAGGAATGAATAGTGCCGCATTGTATATCGAAGATACAAGAAAAAGGGTCTTGACAGACGGACAGACAGACAGACAGAACGACAACAAAGTGATCTTATAAGGGTTCTGGTTTTTTCCTTTTGGGGTACGGAACCCTAAAAACGAACTGAAGTTGAAATATTAAAAGACAAACTTAACTTTGTAGTTGACAATTAGGCTCTTCGATACATTCCAACTACAACATGTAAGTTTGTAATAGTAAAATAATTATTTTTAAATGATATAACTTCAAATTTGTAACTTTCGGATTTATTCCTATATATGTGCTATGTGAACTTACTTTTTGCAAAATTTCATGATTCTAGGTCAACGGAAAGTACCCTATAGGTTTTGATTTCCCTGTGAAATCGCAAAATATGCGACATAAACGTCCATATCTTTTGATTGAGTAAACTTACAACTTTTATTTTTTTACAGCCGAAAGAAACCGTAGACCCAAGTATTTATTATAAATTTCAACTTGATACCTTTACGCGTTCTTGAGAAAAAGGGTCTTGACAGACGGACAGACAGACGGACAGACGGACAGACGGACAGACAGACGGACAGACGGACAACGAAGTGATCCTATAAGGGTTCCGTTTTTTCCTTTTGAGGTACGGAACCCTAAAAATGAATGGAAAAATAATTTACGGGCGATCTGAGGTCGGGAAGTGGAAGTGGTAATAAGGGTAACAAACCGTTTATTTAGATTTCCGGCAAAACTACAAGTCCTATGGAAAAAAGTTAAATGGCAAAGTTGTAGGTAATAAAAAGATCTACATCTTACGTATGCAGACAAATTCTGAATAACATTATATTCACACATACACTCGTTCACTCTTTCATACAAACACAAACACACACTCAAACTCGCCCTCACACTCACACACGCCCTCTTTCACACTCACTCTCACACCCTCACAAAAAAGGCTAGCAATGAAATTCCATACAACTTTGCTGGCGCCTTTTACAGTAGCGCGACTTTGCTCCAAGAAGGTTGTCAAAATAACGACCGCATTACAAGCATTTTTGAGTAAATTTCTTTTGGATTACAAATCAAGCCCATGTTTGTTCTATTTTAGTCTCAAGATTTATTTACCCAATTTGTTTACATACAAGTAAACTGCCCGTAACGGCCCCTACTCACGCTATACCTATTACCTACGTGTACGCAATATCACGAGTTTTGAGTTTACTTTACAATCACGATTTTATAGTGCTAACAGACGTGCGGATTTGGTTGAAGGACCGCCGTCTGACCAATGGGAGTGAAAGAAAAAAAAATATCTTTCTCTCCCGTCTCAAGTCCGTCTCGTCTGTTAGCGAGAGACGGCCTTCGACCTGGACGGAACCCTCAGAGTGCGAATCCAAAAAAAAAAACTAACAAGTTGAAATATTGAAAGACTAACTTAACTTTGTAGTTGACAATAAGGTTCTTCCATACATAACAACTACAAAATGTAAGTTTGTAATTGTAAAACAATATATTTTATATGATACTAGTAGGCCGCCCCTGCTTCGCAGGGGCGAAGCCGGGATATATAGCCTATGTCAACCGGGTATAGTGCAGCATCCCAACAGTGAAAGAATTTTTCAAATCGGTTCAGTAGTTTCGGAGCCTATTCAATGCAAACAAACAAACAAACACACAAACAATCAAATCTTTCCTCTTTATAATATTAGTATAGATAATATATGATATAACTTCAAAGTAACAACTTTCAGATTTATTCCTTTATGTGTGCTGTAAGACACACATAAAAGAATTTGAGGTACGTAACCCTAAAAAGTGGCAAAAGTAGGTTTGTGTACTGTACACAAACCTACTTTTGCCAAACGACAGCCTGCCTTTTGCATCCACTGGATGCCAGCGACTCTCACTATGTCACTATGTATTGTATTTAGTGGTGGTACGGAACCCTCAGAGCACGAGTCCTACTCGTACTTAGTATTAGCGGGACCCTATTTGTACTAAAATCTCAGCACCAAACTACATAAACAGAGTTATCATACAATCTCTCGCCTGGAAGTGACTCACATACAATCCAACACTCTACTCATATACTTACCTATAATATGCTCCAGTTGTAGTGACTGTTATGTTAATCTGTGTCTCAATATTTTAGCGATAGATTGGAAAATAAACAGAATAACGCAGTTGGCTAATAACAAGGTAGGCGGGTGGTCTGGGTGTCATCAAATCACGAGTGAATCGGTTTCTTCTAGGCAAGCGTGCTCCATCGTATACCGCAATATCACTTAATATCAGACGAGTTGGCGGCAAAAAGCAAGGCAATTCCTAAATAAGTTAAAAAAAATAATAACAAATCGGTATCATGTTAGATGCAGATATGCATACTAATAATATTATAATCATCTCTACATAGTATAAATTGAAGTCCCTTTCCGCGTCTGTCTGTCTGTCTGTATGGCCGCTAACTCCTCCTAAACCACGCAACGGATTTTGTTGCGGTTTTCACCATCAGTTAGATACATTTTCAAGGAAGGTTTATACATATAACTAGCGACCCGCCCCGGCTTCGCACGTAAATTACACCCGTGCGAAGCCGGGCAGGCGGGTAGCTAGTAATATTATAAACGCGAAAGTGTGTTTGTTTGTTTGTTTCTCTTTCACGCTGCAACGGAACAACGGATCGACCTGATTTTTTGCATGGGTATAGTTCAAGAGCCAGTGAGTGACATAGGCTACTTTTCATCATCATCATCACCATTACCATTTTTCATCACTACGTGGGTGAAATCACGGGGCGCAGCTAGTAATAGTATATTATGCAATTAGTGAATAATGGACGGATTTAAAGCGAGGGCCATAAATAAATCACAAGCAAGGTGAATGATTCTAACGTCTGAATCAGTAGGGAGTGCTTCATGATGATTGAATCATGTCATGAGCGTAGCGAGTGATTCAAGTTTTAGAATCCTAAGTGATGCGAGTGATTCATGGCCCTCGATATAAATCCGCTTTTTTCAAGAGTTGCATACTATATTTTATACCATGACTACGAGAAAAATAAAGATTTAAGGAGTTTGTATTGAGTATCTATTTTTTGCGCAAGGAAGTTGTATAGCATTGAGATGGAGATCGAATATAATTGGTGTATTCTAAATTCAAACACCAAAATAGTGATTAAAAGTTAAAAAAGTGCTTTTTAGTCAATGTTTTCAGTAAAGGGTTCAGTAAGTTTCCCCTCTAAAAAACTTATTTTATCTCCCGATATGTATCTTTATCTAGTCTCGTATGTGATATGAGAACTGCGTGCACGTATTGAAGTACCTGCAGTTTAGTGTTCGGAGCTATTTCTCTGTAGGTTTCTTTCTCCAGCGCTCCTCTAATTATAGGCAGCCCGATCATAACACCCACTCGTTCCCGGCTGACCGAGCAATTGACTGATCGGCAATTATGGCGACAAATTACTGACTACGCCAATTACGCTGCAGATTTATTGGGTTGTAGAATTTGTAGCGATAGTAGCTCAAGTGTGGTCTTAATAATATCCTATAGATCAGTGGTTCCCAATTAGTGGTACGCGTACCCCCAGGGGTACGCTAAAAAATGTGACCGCTAGTGGCATTAACACAGCTCTACCGTGTTCACCGCACGTTCAACTGTAGGTCGCAGCTGTTTATCTGGATAATAAAAAACTTCACTAAATAGCAGTAATGACCTCGCATCTGGCACTCAAGGTGTAGGTACAATAGAATGCAGTTTTTATTTGACGCTCTGTCGATCTGGGTCAGAATACAATTATCGTGACAAATATCATCATAATCAGCCAGAAGACGTCCACTGCTGAACTTAGGCCTCCCCCTTTAACCACCACACTGAACGACAGCCTGCCTTTTGCATCCATTGGATGCCCGCGACTCTCACAATGTCGTCGGTCCGTCTAGTGGGAGGCCTCCTTACGCTGCGTCTTCCGGTCCGTGGTCTCCACTAAAGAACCTTTCTTCCCCATCGGTTATCGGTTCTTCGAGCGATGTGGCCTGCCCATTGCCACTTCAACTTGCAAATTTTAACAGCTATGTCAGTGACTCTGGTTCTTTGGCGAATATCCACGTTTCGGATTCCATCGCGCAAAGAAACTCCGAGCATAGCTCTCTCCATTGCCCGCTGTGTGACTCTGAGTTTTTCCAAAAGGCCAACAGTTAAGGACCACGTCTCAGTACCATATGTCATCACTGGCAACACACACTGGTCAAAGACCCTCGTCTTGAGGCACTGTGGTATCTTGGACGAGAAGATGTCACGCAATTTCCCGAACGCTGCCCATCCGAGTTGGATTCTTCGGGCGACCTCTTTGCCTAAGTTGGACTTACCTAACTGAACAATCTGTCCAATATAGGTGTAATGGTCCACAACTTCGAGAGTATCGTTCCCAACGACTACCGGCACGGGTTCAACATGGACATCCATGTTGCCATGGCCAGTATTTATTATTTGTGTATTACTTTAGAATGTGTACTATAATCATGCTAAGTTTGACGCTTGTACGTATTACATTTGAGCTAATATAATAAACCGGCCAAGTGCGAGTCGGGCTCGCGCACTGAGGTTTCCGTACCACCACAAAATTTAATAACGAAATTACCAGTTATACCTTGGTAATGAACAGAAACTTGTCACAGACTCGCAATTGGGCATTTTTTATTATTTGTTGCTATACTTTAGTTAGAGTATGTACTATAATCATGATAAGTTTGACGCTTGTAAGTATTACCGTTTTTACATTAGAGCTAATACAAAAATACATTAAAAAATACGTTTGTTGTATGGGGTTTTAAGGCCTTTCGATATAACTTTTTTATTATTTGTTAGTCAATCCGCCGTAACATTACATATGGTGTGAAAATTTTAACTGGCTATCTAATATAAATATATAGCCGTTAAAAACACAGGAGACAAAAGATAGGACAGACGGACAGACAGACAGAAGTTATATGTGTGTATCTTTACACCTTCATACTCGATTACATTGTTCCTTCGCATTGACTTATAGGTGTTACTCACTCGATAATACCACTTGAATACGGTAATTACCATTGTCGAACGGTTACTTACCGACAAAATAAGTAGGTACCTAATATTTATTTTATTATCTGTAGGTAGGTTAGGTACGGCAAACCAGGATTTACCTAACTCGTGAAGTATTTTTTTTACAAAGGAGGAAAAAGTCTGTTTTTACTGAAAATAGCCGTATTTTAATTATAAACGCGAAATCAGAAAACTGACTACAAAATTAGTAAAATATTCAATTTAATTGAATCAATTCTATTTGAATTTTGTAATTAATTTCTTGTAAGAAAAAAAAAACATCGACCAAAATAAAATGAAATTTGGTCGAAGATCCGAGTAAAACTGAATATATATCAACTTATTCCGATTTACAAAAATAGTTTTTCATAAAACTCCCGGAGGGAAAGTTTGAGATTAGATTTCGTTAAATTACAGACTTAAAAAAAATGAATTTTTATATTTTTTAAGGCTGTTGGTCTTCCTTTGATATAAATAAATAAATAAATCAGTCGTTTTATATTCGTCTTTATTTTTTCGTTTTATGCCCGAATATCTAGATACCTAATATCTTGTCATACGGTTCTAAAGCAACTAACAAAGAATACCTACTTAATTAGAACGTTACAGATAATTATGACATTATGATTATGATAAGATGGACAGACGACCTAAAATAGACCGCAGGGAAACGCTGGATGCAGGCCGTTTCCAACCGGCCCTTTTGGAGATCGATGGGTGAGGCCTATTTCCAGCAGTGGACGTCCTACAGCTGAAATGATGATGATGATGAGATAATTATGATAACATTTGCTAGCCATCATCAACATATGTTATGAGCTGATGACTCACTGACAAAAGTATTTTATAAATAAAATAGCTAAGTGATAAAACAATACCTGAGTTATATGTAGGTACCTATGTAACGTTATACATGTACAGCCCTCTCCATAGAGAGGGCTATGCTCGGGGTTTCTCTACGAGATCGAATCAGAAATGAGGAGATCCGTAGACGAACAAGTCACCGACATAGCCCACCGGATTAGCAAGTTGAAGTGGCAGTGGGCAGGCACATAGCACGCAGAACAGATGGCCGATGGGGCTGAATGGTTCTCGAATGGAGACCACTGACTGGTAAGCGCAGCTTAGGAAATCCACCCACAAGATGGACAAACAATAATATCGTCTGTCCATCTACTTATCGATGTTTCGATTCGCGAAATTAATTTACATTTTATGACAAGATTGAATGATAAATGAATGATTAATGTACTCACGAGTGAAAAGTGATACCTGAATTTTTACTTTGGTTTTTGTTGTTTTTACACTTCAGGAAAGCACACGAAGTCATAACTTTGGTCAGATGTTTCGTTATCATGTAACGATAATATAACACTTTCATAGTTCTTTTCTGAGGTTCCGAATGAACAGTTTCAGCATGTCCTCGCGAGTAAAACAGCGTGGCGCAGCTAGTTAGACAATAAAATCATAACCGTGAAGTCTCGAAGGCCGAATCTCTGAGGCGAGCTTTTTATCGTTTCTTTGAAACCTACTTC
Organism: Agriopis marginaria; assembly: GCA_932305915.1. Taxonomy (NCBI): domain Eukaryota; kingdom Metazoa; phylum Arthropoda; class Insecta; order Lepidoptera; family Geometridae; genus Agriopis; species Agriopis marginaria. The sequence goes on along the minus strand of OW029914.1, from coordinate 23,501,413 downwards.
GAGTGTTGGCGTGAATCCAACTATTGTAGTGCCTATCTGTTGGCGACGTTATATCCGCGGGTTTTTAGCGTTTCTGCAATTTTCCGAGATGAAAGGAAAGTGGTCTATCTAGCAAAATCAACGGGCGTAGTACGAATATTCTATACGTAAAATACGTCTAGAAAATTCATGCTTCGCTCACTGATCTTACCTGCCTAGAAAGCCTAGGAAATTTCTAGTCATTTCCCTGACAAATCAGGCATATTAACGTACTCCTTTCAGCTTAGTACGCTCTTTTCACGTGAACTTGTATAGAATTGGCCAACGATTGGCCTCCATCTCGCCTGATGGAAAACGATGTTGTGGCCGTAGATGCAGTACGTAGACCGTCCTAGACGCGAAAAAGTACGTAGAAGGTACTTTTCACTCTAGCCTTGAAAATACCAACGTTTTATTTTTCGCGAAAAACAAAAATGGTGGCAAGACATTCTAGTCCCAGTTGGTTCCTTTCCTGATATCTTAGGTATTTCTAGTAAAATTTGGCTTGAAAATTGTGTCAATGGCGGTACGGTTTAAAAAAGTAGAATTGAAACGTTTGGTACCTACGTATCCAAGGAAAATCCACAATGTATGGGTGGTAGTGGGCCGATTTCCTACTTGTCCTGTAGTAGATAGAGGAAGGTAGGATAAAGTCATGTAGCTCCGATGCACATTCTCCGAAACGAATACTTTAGAAAATGTACAGATTCGCTACTTTACGCCGGTGTTCTAGACTGAGACGTTTCTTAGCCACTAGCTTCTCATCGCCTATACGTTGAGCAATACGTTGGTCTACTGATTCAAGAGATTTGAGCTGGTATTTGGCCGAACCGTCCCAAAGATGACAGCAGTATTCCAAACACGATCGGACTTGAGCTTGATATAGAGTAAGCAACTGCCCGGTGTGAACAACTGCCTAACAAAACAATTTAATAAACAAACAAATTAAATTATGTTTCGAACAAACAACATTAAATGGTGTTATGAAATAACTAATGACCCACCCGCCCGGCTTCGCACGGGTGTAATTTACGTGCGAAGCCGGCGCGGGTCACTAGCTATGTATAAACCTTCCGTGAAAATTTATCTATCTGATGGAAAACCGCATCAAAATCCGTTGCGTGATTTAGGAGGAGATAGAGGCCATACGGACAGACAGACATACGCGGAAAGCGACTTTAATTTATATTATATAAAAAATAAAAGAGAGATAGAGAAGAGATATTAGTCCTAACCTATATAAGAATAACACTGTACGTTTTCCGAATAAAATTAAATAAACCTTACTCAGGACGCCCAGCTTAATTTAATTTAGCCTTTGACTGTAAGTACTTTGACGGTAGGTGCCGTAGTTCAGATAAAAAAATATATTTAATTTGTATATGACGAATTTATAGTGTGATTCCGCTTCTACGTCGTTGCGAGTACAATATGGAAAAAAAAAACATATTTATAGGGTATAGAAATTCGTCATATACAAATTAAAAATGGACTTCCGCAAAGTAACGCCTGATTCAATTAACTAAAACATATATTTGTCCATGGTATAATAATATACTCCGCCAGGTATAGCGCTCCGAGAATATTTTTGATATTTTTGAATGAGCGTCCCGCAACTACGTCATCAATGTCATGGATACACGTTCACGTGCATAAGCAAGAGCAGAATAAGTAATTTACTACAAGTTCGAGCGAGATCGACGATACACCACGTAACTGCTGATTTTCTGTGTTAACAGTAGCGTGAAATTATAATTCCCAATATTCTTATATTACCTGTGGGAATCCAATAAATCAATGTGGTTTTGATAAATATTGTGTTTAATATATTCAATTATTTGTTTGAGCGGACAAACCAAATGACAATTGAAATGCTTTTTGTATTTTATTTAATAGATTATTAACAAATTTGTTTCCCAATATCTGTGTTTGTTACAATAAAATGGCAACTGGACAGTGACTTCATTGCGGTACAACTCCCAGAGCGCTAGACCTTGTTTCCTTGGATCATGTATTTGTCTATCAGAAATATACTAATCTCACTCTATTTGTTCATAATTTCCAGTACCTATTGGAGATAGGTCACCGGGTATGCGTGACCCAGCCCCGAGTGGCGGCGGCCGTGACCCTGGCCAGCCGCGTGGCGGCCGAGCGCGGGACTCTCCTCGGGGACCGAGTCGGGTACGCAGCTGGCATGACGGCGGAGAGGTCGCTCGACACTGGGATCGTGGTAAGTGACACAAGGATACAATAGCTCTGCACCAGGGGCTATAGCCATTGGAGCAAACAAGTGACCTGCGGCCGGTCGCGTAGCAAAGGTCCGCATGCGGCAAGCGGCCGGGCGCAGGTCGAACGGTCGTCTGTTTTTTTCATTCTGCCACGCGCGGCCAAATTCGCAAAATTGCGCTTGCCGCCTGAGCGCTTAAGCGATTCAGTTTAGGTGATTTTGAAAAGTTGCGCGACCGCAAACCGTATCCCGGCGCGTTAACGTTCTCGTTCCCGCGATCTTTTGCACTGCGCTGTTTCAAGCCCACGTTAAGGGCCCACGGGGGTTAGACAAGACCCATTTTATGTTAGCGTTAACGCCTGCAAAAAGATCAAATTGTATGAAAATTACATTGTCATTGTCAATTTCATTTTCATACTATTTCATACAATTATTGAAGATATGAAATAACAATCAATCAATCAATCTATCAATCAATCAATCAATCAATCAATCACAGAGTATGAATTTGCAAAAAGTGACAAATCCTGACCTTTTGTTGACTTGGCATGATTAAAGTACACACTCTAAAGTATAATAATAAATAAAAAATAATGGCAAATTGTGAGTCGGCGACAAATTTTTGTTAATTATAATCAACGTAACCAGCGCGCATAGATGGGCGCCTGGGCGTGATGTTGCTTTATGCACTACTTTTTGTTTTTGTGGTGGTCTATTTCTAATTCAAAGGGGGTGTGGCCCGCTTGTGTTGGTACGGACTCGCACTTGGCCGGTTTATTTGTGAATCGTTTGTTCCAGTTTATGACTGAAGGAGTGTTGCTGAGAGAAATGTTCGCGTCTCCTCTGCTGATGCAGTATTCCTGTATTGTACTGGACGAGGTAAGAAATTATATGTATTTCTGCCGGTGTTAGCAAACCAAGTCCTTAACTGTTGGTGAAAAACTCAGAGTCACACAGCGGGCAATGGAGAGAGCTGTGCTTGGAGTTTCCTTGCGCGATAGAATCTGGAACATAGATATTTGCCAAAGAACTAGAGTCACCGACATAGCTGTAAAAATTTGCAAGTTGAAGTGGCAATGCGTAGGCCACATCGCTCGAAGAACCGATAACCGATGGGGAAGAAAGGTTCTGGAGTGGAGACCACGAACCGGAAGATGCAGCGTAGGTAGGCCTCCCACTAGATGGACCGACGACATTGTGAGAGTCGCGGGCATCCAGTGGATGCAAAAGGCAGGCTGTCGTTCAGTGTAGAGGTTAAAAGGGGAGACCTATGTTCAGCAGTGGATGTCTTCTGGCTGATGATGATGAGCACACCAAGAGAGAAAACCATACTTTTTAGGGTTCCCGTACCCAAAGGGTAAAAACGGGACCCTATTACTAAGCCTACGATGTCCACACGGTCCAAAAAAGTTGCTAAAAACATCACGCGATTAATGGACGACCCCCAAGCGACGAGCGATGGTAAGTAGTGACCATCGCCGATGGACAGCTACAATATCCGGGGCATTGGCGGTGCGTTGCCTACCTTGAGGACTCTTCGTTTGAAGTAATTGAGGTCATATTTCGGAGGAAAAGCCGACTCCACAACTTACAGGTGCGTGGCAGAAACAATCGATCAAATCGAATGGTGCGAGACTTCCACGCGTCTATAATGTGTGGGTGGCATATGGCATTACAGGCGATGGCGGCTGGTTCGGTGGTAAAACCGGGATGGAGGGATAAGGTCAAAAAAGTACATCAGAGCATTCCACGTTATAATACCTGTCAAATGCTTGTCAATGTGTTTAAATGCTTGTCGTCGAGTTAATCTTTATATTTTGGTTTCAGGTACACGAAAGAACGCAAATGACTGACGTTTTAATGGGACTGCTGAAAAAAATTGCCAAAGTAAGGGAATTTATAAATTTTCTGACAAAAAAAAGTGCGAAGTAGACTTCATTATTTTATAATCAATCCGCGACGCTTTCTTTTTCTGATGCCTCTTCGCTACTGCTGGCCGTCAGTCCTGCGAACTGCTCTATTGTGTGCGAGCGGAATAGCTGGATATGCCAGTTAATACCTGCATGTTGCGTAACCACTTCTTTTTAAGGATACGTACCCAGAAGGTAAAAACGTGACCCTATTACTGAGCCTATGATGTCTGTCTGTCTGTCTGTCCGTCCGTCCGTCCGTCCGTCCGTCCGTCCGTCCTACATTTTAACGTCTGTATCATTCTAACCGTAATAGATAAAAGTTTGAAATGTTGCCAGAATATGTTATGTTACGGCGGATTAATTAAGGAATAAGAATAAAGTAAAAAAGATTACAATAACCATACAACAAACTAATTTCTTAACGTATTTGTATTAGCTCTAATGTTAAGATGGTAATACGTACAAGCGTCAAACTTGGCATGATTATAGTACACACTCTAAAGTAGGCGCTAGGTGCCCCCCCCCCGCGTGACCGACGTCTCTACAAAAGAGAAAATAAATAGTAAAATGGTAGAATTTTGACTACGTATGCGCGACCAACTGGTTATATTATCTTTGTGTACATCATTTATGCAAGGATATAGGGTACTTTACCTCCCAAAAAATGCGGAAAAACGGGTAACACCGCGGGATTCGGCAAGTGTAGTCAGCAATAAATTATTGAGTATTGACACCATAGAAAAGACATCAAGAAAAAATAAAAAGCTGACAACCACACTCTCACACACTCGCTCACATAAAAACATTCGCATTTGTAATATTAGTGCGGTTTGTTTCAGAAACGAAAAAACCTGAAGATAGTTGTTTCCTCAGCGACCATGGATGCGGATTTTCTCAAACACTTCTTCAATTTAACTGACAAGAAGGAAAAAAGCAAACGAAGCACTTCTGTCATAATGTCCATACAAGGCAGGACGCATCCTATTGACGTGTTTTATTCTGAAGGTAAGCGCAGCGTAGAATACCCACGAGATGGACAGACACCCTAATAGAGACCGCAGGGAAACGCTGGATGCAGGCCGCTTCCAATCGGCCCTTTTGGAGATCGATGGAAGAGGCATATGTCCAGCAGTAAACGTCCTACAGCTGAAATGATGATGATGACGATACTGAAGTTATATTTGCTGTTCATAATTGGTATAAAAAGTGACGGCCTCGTCGGTTTTTTAGGGTTCCGTACCCAAAGGGTAAAAACGGGACCCTTTTACTAAGCCTACGCTGTCTGTCTGTCTTGTCTGTCTGTCCGTCCGTTCTACCTTTAAAAGGCTGTAGCTTTCGAACCATAATAGATAGCCAGTTGAAATTTTAACTAAGAAATAATAAAAAAGTCAAAAATTTAAAACGAAAGGGGACCCCATACAACAAACGTAAACGTTTTTTAAATTGATAATTATTGTATTTTGTGGTGGTACGGGACCGTCAGTGCGCGAGCCTGACTCGCACTTGGCCGGTTTTATCTGGATTGTTATGTTTTCAGAGCCAGTACCCGATTATGTGAAGGCGATAGTGGAGACAGTCATCAAAATACACGAAAACGAACCTTTCGGAGACATACTAGCGTTCCTCACTTCACAGGTAAGAATTACACCCAGGATTCGGATTAAGAAGATCAAGTCACATTTCAACCAAAAAAGCGACCAAGTGCGAGTAGGACTTGCATCCTCAGGGTTCCGTACAAACTTAATAAATATGTATGTAGATAGTTCATCCATCCCGCGTAGCGAGTCTCGACGAAAAAAGGTTCAAAAAATTGAAGAACTTTGTAGTTGGAAAACATGTGGTCCCATATATATTACATACCAACTACCAACTACAAAATGTTAGTTTATTAATCGCAGAACATTTTATTTAAACGATAACTTCAAATTAACGACTTAATTTTTTTTTCCTTTATATGTGCTGTGATACCTTGCCAAATTTCATGATTCTAGATCAACGGAAAGTACCCTATAGGTTTTGATTCCCTTGTGAAATCGCAAAATAGATACAATCAAAAATACTTGTTGGTTTCAGGAAGAAATTTACCAAGCACTGGAAACACTTCAAGAGTATGCGACAAATAATAACGAACAGAATAAACACAGAAGGCACTTCCCAAGCGGCATACAGTGCGCTGATCTGACAGTACTGCCCATGTTTGGAAGCTTACCGCCTTATGCACAAATCAAGTAAGTATGTACGCCTATGTCCTAGAGGCCACAAGTCGACCTACAAGCCTCAATTGGCTGCTAAAAAGCTAGGTATTCTATCAAAGATGTGACCAAAGATATTAATCGTCATTGGGTGTTACGGTACTTGTTTGGGACCAATGATATGTTCAATGGTATGTTCGATAGCCCGTTGGTCCATTTGGTAGTGAACCTACCTTCTGAGCTTGGGGACGTGGGTTCGATTCCCACCTAGGACAAACATTTATGTGATGAACATTTGTGTTTCTTCTATATCTGGTTGTTTTATATCTAATATCTATTTAAGTATGTATTTAAAAATATACATGTAGATGTAGATGTCAAATGCTCAAGTCGGCGCACGCTGCGCTGAGTTTTTTTTTGGCACGATTGTGATTCTATGTTATGTTTTTAATTTTATTTTTTATTTAAGGATAGGCTTGCGTTTGTCCTCCAACTTGCCTGATTTTATATCATGCAACGATGGCGGTCTACGATGGAGCACGCTTGCCTAGAAGAAACCGATTCACTCGCGACTTGAAGACACTCAGATTGTAACTACCGGGGAACACCCATTCAGTCAGAGCATTCCACAGACTAGCAGTACGCATAATAAAAGTAGCAAAGCGCTTCGTACGGGTTTTTGGAATATCAACCATAAAGCGGTTCCGATTTTTTGTGTCCGCTTGGCATTCCGATAGAAAAATGGGCAAGAGAGAATTAGATCATGCAGATCCGATGCACACTCTCCGAAATGTATTCGATAAAAACCGATAGACTAGCAACTTTACGCCGATGCTCAAGACTAAGGAGCTTAGTCTGAACCAGGAACCTATGTATCTCGATGTCTGTATAAGGACTTCACGTTGGAACAGTTGCTTTCACTGTACCGAGCAAAAGTTCGGTCGTGCATGGAGTACTTCTCTCACCTTTGGGATTAAGCAGCCAAGTGCCAGGTCTCTCAGCTCTCATCATCATCAGCCAGAAGACGTCCACTGCTAAACATAGGCCTCCCCCTTTAACCTCCACACTGAACGACAGCCTGCACTGAAAGACTTTTGCATCCACTGGATGCCAGCGACTCTCACTATGTCGTCGGTCCATCCAGTGCGAGGCCTACCTACGCTGCGTCTTCCGGTTTGTGGTCTCCACTCAAGAACCTTTCTTCCCCATCGGTTATCGGTTCTTCGAGCGATGTGGCCTGCCCATTGCCACTTCAACTTGCAAATTTTAAATCAGCTCTCAGTGGGCTCGAATCTCGGCTGGACAGTTGATATCTGCTCTGGGTTCCCTCGGATTTGACCACAGCTCACTGTATAATTATTATGGTGTTACAATTCCAGGGTGTTCCAGACGGCCGATAAGAATGTGAGGAAAGTAGTCCTGGCAACAAACATAGCTGAAACTAGTATCACGATACCGGGAGTCGTTTATGGTATGTAATCACCAGGGAATGGAACCTAATGGCAAAAAATTTGAACTGTAATCATCATCATCATTTCTGCCATTGGATGTCCACTGCTGGACAGGTTTCCCCCATCAATCTCCAAAAGGGCCTGTTGGAAGCGGCCTGCATCTAGCGTTTCCCTGCGGTTTCTTTTAGATCGTCCATCCATCTTGTCGTCTTGACGTCCTACGCTGCGCTTACCTGTCCGTGGTCTCCATTCCAGAACCTTTCGGCCCCATCGGCCACCTGTTCTGCGTGCTATGTGCCCTGTCCACTGCCACTTCAACTTACTAATCCGGTGGGCTATGTCGGTGACTTTCGTTCGTTTACGGATCTCTTTATTTCTGATTCGATCACGTAGAGAAACCCCGAGCTTAGCCCTCTCCATAGCTCGTTGTGCGCCTTTGAGCTTGTTTATGAGGCCCATAGTAGAGACCACGTTTCACTGCCTTAACTGTAATAGGATATAGGAATCAAAAAAAGGGTAAAAATAGTATAAGGTAAATAGTAGTAGTATAGGGTTAAAATTTTCAGCAGTGGACATCTGGCCGATGATGATGATGATGATTCTTTTAATCGTTATTTTCCAGTGGTGGACAGCGGTTTCCACAAGCTGCCGTACTTCGAGCCGGCGGTCGGTGTAGAGAGCATCACGGTCACTCCTATATCTAAGGCGAATGCGGCGCAACGGGCGGGGCGCGCGGGGAGGACCGCACGGGGGAAATGTTACAGGTTAGTAACATAGTGGTCGAATAAAATGCATTTATAAAAAAAAGCATGTTGCATTTATGAACCCGTTCTGACAAACCTACGGTTTCTGATAAGCTGATCAACACAAAAATTAACTAGCATGTTGTTAAATTCACAGATTATTGTTTTTTTTGTTTAAATTAGAACGGCTGTTAAGGCATTTTTATAAGAAACTAGCGACCCGCCCGCCTAGCTTCGCACGGGTGTAATTTACGTGCGAAGCCGGGGCGGGTTATATATATATAAACCTTCCGTGAAAAAGTATCAAACTGATGGTGACAACCGCATCAAAATTTAATAGATATTTTTATTTTTAATAGATAGAGTGATTCAAGAGGAAGGTTTATATGTATAATACATGCATAATATAGTAGAGAAACACTGATAATTTTAGAGGTTTCTAATGTGATAATAAATAAACACTTTTTTTGCGCTTACATTGCAAACGCTGGCTGAACCCTACGAGATAGATCAAAATAATGTACTACAGTATTGTATACCTTAAAAAGGTCTACAAAAAAGTCCCCGATGGTTTGTATTTATCTCTTAGGGATAACCCACAATAACCATGGTTTATCCTTTACTTTTTACGAGAAATAATGGTTTATATACGAAGCGATTTCACTTACAGCATAAAAATGACTTTCATTTCAGGTTATACACAGAAGCGGAGTACGAAAAGCTACCAGCGAGCGTCCCGCCAGAAATGTGCAGAAGCGACCTATCTTCTATGCTGCTGCAGTTGAAGGCACTGGGCATACATAATGTACTTAGGTGAGTTTAGAGACGGTGGCCGAACGGTGGCATGTGCGCTTTACAAACTGACGGCACCCAGTTCGATCCTCGGCCCTGCACCAATTACTTATTTAGTAATTAAATAAATTATGTGAAGTTTCGATAACATTGCTTGTTGGGGACTTACGGGAGATGGATGATGGTGATCGCGAACTTGGCGTGTGCACCAACCGGTTGGTAATCGCGGCAGCCGTTGAAGCGCTAGGCTGAGGACGCGCGAGCTATCCAGGCGACGATTGACAGCGGAATGAGTTGACAAAATGGCGGGGAAAAGGAAGGAAGCGAGGAAGTGTGTGTGTGTGTGTGTGTGTGCGTGTGAGTCTATGAGTTTCTTTTTTCTATTACAGATTATAAATGAGCCATATTTATAATCTGTAATAGAAAAAAGTACCCGGGACCCGGGTATGTCCTAAAACTACGACCAGAACCACCAGAGGATGGGCAGCAGCATCCTCCTACTTGAATGGTGGATCCTCCTGCGATCCCCAAGTCGCCTGCCAAGCGTGGGGATTATTGGCAACCCCCCCCCCCCCCATAAGGGGAGGCCTATGTTCAGCAGTGGACGTCTTCTGGCTGATGATGATGATGATGATGAATAGAAAAAAGAAACTCATTGCTTAAAAACGGCAAAGGAAAACATCGTGAGGAAACTGGTTCTAGAATCTCAATGGTTCAAAGATATATAATATTCATCAACATGCACTGGGCCAGCATGGTGGATTAGGGCTCATCATCTCTGAGAGGCCTGTATTCCATCACTGGGAACACGATATGCTGATAATAATGGAGCACACTGTGCGATTTCCACTAATCTTTCTCGCCTCACACCTGAAAAATGTGGAATGAGCTACCTTCCGCGGTGTTTCCGAGAAGCTACAACATGGGGTTCTTCAAAAGGCGACTTAATATAGTAAAGTGTCGGCAACGTATTTGTAATGCCTCTGGTGTTCAGTATCCATAGGAGACGGTGACTGCTTACTATCAGGCGGCACGTCTGCTTGTTTGCCACCTCTGACATAAAAACACTGCTACCTGGAATGCGCTGCCTGAATGGGTGTTCCCCGATGGTTACAATCTGGGTGTCTTCAAATCACGAGTGAATCGGCTTCTTCTAGGCAAGCGTGCTCCATCGCAACATTGTTGCGAGTTGACGGCCAAGCACAAGCCTATGAAATAATAATAAGAAAAAAATATTAAGACTCCCATCATAAGCCTAGAATAAACAGGGACATTCACTAAACAACAGTATGCTTAGTCCCAGATTTGATGGTTTTCGAAAACTTTTTTCGTTTAGTACGTATTGTTCCATACATTTTAGTAAAGCGCCTCTCAGAAACGTGGAGGAACTAAAATCGGTGTTAATCGGCGGTATAGATTGCTTCACTCTAAAACGAAAAAAGTTTTTGAATACCTTTTAGCCCAGCAATGTATGGAACAATACGAAAACGAAAAATATATATAGTTTTCGAATACTATCAAAACTTGTACTAAGGGTACAGATGTGATGAGGTTTAGAAATAATTACCTTGTTCTCTTACAAATACAAAATACAAATTATTTATTTCGCATAAACGTAACGGTACAAAGAAACAATTGCCTGAGGGCCTCAAACTAGGTTAAGCCTGTATCTTGAGGTCCAAACAGGATATAGTTAAAGAAATGTCGCGCGCGCTTACACCTTAAAGAAGTAAAAATAAACACAAAATACAGAGAAAGAAAAAAAAATAAAAACAGTTAAACAATGCAAAGAATAATAAATAACCTAAAGCAAATAGATATCTCTATCTCTACATAGTATAAATTATAGTCGCTTCCCGCGTCTGTCTGTCTGTATGTCTGTATGGCCGCTAACTCCTCCTAAACCACGCAACGGATTTTGATGCGGCTTTCACCATCAGTTAGATACATTTTCACTGAAGGTTTATATATATAACCCTTCAGCGACCCGCCCCGGCTTCGCACGTAAATTACACCCGTGCGAAGCCGGGCGGGCGGGTCGCTAGTAGATTTATAAGAAACCTGCCTCCTAATAATACCTACTCTTATAGTAATCTGTGTCTGAGTCCAGTGGAAGTGTGACATAATGGCGTTTAGCAAATGGGAGGTTTTAAATGGTGATGTGTGTGTTGTGTATGTGAAGAGTGTGGGTTTGTGAGTGAGAGTGTGATGTGAATGTGTGGGTATCTCTGCGAACCGGCAGGATTCGTCGCACGGAGATTTCTCTCTTAAGTAGAAAGAAAGAAATAAAATAAATTTTATTCGACACCTTTACAAAAACTTATATCTAAAGGATACAATCAGTGTCAAATGGGTCCGAAAGAAGAAGAAGGGAAGGTGGGTGGAAGTAAGTGGAGGGCATAAAACTCTCAATCAGCCTTCAAGTCTTCTTATATTTCAGGTTCACATTCCCGACCCCGCCGCCCGCCAAGTCTCTCCTGGCGGGCGTGGAGACTCTGTACGCGTTGAAAGCTATCGACAGAGCTGGCTCGCTGACTGCGCCGCTTGGGGAACACATGGCCGAGCTGCCACTGAGGCCTGGAGCTGCCAACATGCTGTGCACTAGCGGTAACATGCTACTTTGTCGTGCTTAAACGATCATCATCATCAGCCAGAAGACGTCTACTGCTGAACATAGGCCTCCCCTTTAACGTCCACTCTGATTGATTGATTGATTAACTCTTTATTGTTCACACCATTAAATTCTCTGAACGACAGCCTGCCATCTGCATCCACTTGATGCCAGCGACTCTTTCCGCGTCTGTCTGTCTGTATGTCTGTATGGCCGCTAACCCCTCCTAACCACGCAACGGATTTTGATGCGGTTTTCACTACCAGTTAGATACCAAAGGTAAATGATTATTTACGGGATATTTACCGTGGTAACTTTAGTGAATAACCGTGATAGTTTAAAACAGTGTTTCAGGTACAGTACCCGGCATTAAGTAATGCACATTGTGCTAAAGAGGGAGATAATCGACTAGTGTCGCAGCGTCGGTAGTTCGTAGAGCGTCGTCTCTGTCGCACGATCTAAAACGTCACATAACGTACGGAGTGACAGAGACGACGCTCTACGAACTACCGACGCTGCGACACTAGTCGATTATCTCCCTCTTTAGCACAATGTGCATTCCTTAATACCGGGTACTGTAGATACATTTTCACGGAAGGTTTATGTACATAATTATAACCTACCTAGTTAGTGTTGCAACGGGGCATTTACACTATTTCTAGTTTGTATTAGTGAAAACATGTTTTTGACTTTTGTGTAACTGTTTATCTCATAAATCTACTGTATTAATTAGCAGCTGTATGTTTTCCTTGTAAAATAAATTAATATAACTAGCGACCCGCCCCGGCTTCGCACATAAATTACACCCGTGTGAAGCCGGGCGGGCGGGTCGCTAGTATTGCATAAAATGTATTATTTCAGATGAGTTCGGTTGTATAGAAGAAGCTCTATCGATATGCGCCATGTTGCAAGTAGATAGTATATTCCTGAAGTCGGCCAGCGGGAAGGACAACGTCGCAGCTAAAATGTCTAGAAGGAATAATTTTGAGGTAAGCAATATATTTTTAAGATACCACAGTGCCGAAAGAAAGGTACTGAAACGTGGTCTTAACTGTTGGCGTTTTGGAAAAACTCAGAGACACACAGCGGGCAATGGAGAGAGCTATGCTTGGAGTTTCTTTGCGCGATAGAATCCGGAACGTGGATATTCGCCAAAAAACAAGAGTCACCGACATAGCTGTTAAAATTTGCAAGTTGAAGTGGCAATGGGCAGGCCACATCGCTCGGAGAACCGATAGCCAATAGTGGGAAAAGGTTCTTGAGTGGAGACCACGAACTGGAAGACGCAGGGTAGGAAGGCCTCCCACTGATGGACCGACGACATCGTGGGAGTTGCGGGCATCCAGTGGATGCAAAAGGCAGGCTGTCGTTCAGTGTGGAGGTTAAAGGGGGAGGCCTATATTCAGCAGTGGAAGTCTTCTGGCTGATGATGATGATGAATATAATTTTATTAAAAGCCCTCTCGGGGGATTGATTTTGGCCGAGCGGTGGCATGTGCGCTTTACAATCTGACGGCACCCGGTTCGATCCTCGACCCTGCACCAAACACTTATGTGCAATCATTTTGTAAATTTGTGCAGTTACACACTTATGTGCAGTTTCGATGCCATCGCTCGAAATCGGTGAAGGAAAAACATCGTGAGGAAACTATGTCCAAGAACCTCAAAAGTTTAAAGACATGACATTCACCAACATGCACTGGGCCAGCATGGTGGATTAGGGCCCATCCTCTCTCTCTGAGAGAAGGCCTGTGTCCCAGCAGTGGGAACAGCTGAAATGAATGAATGAACTGAAGGAATTCTTCAAAACCTTTAAATAAACCCCTTGAGTTACAAGTCACATAAGCATAGCCTAAGTCTGCGCTCTTCATCTTCGACCACATCGTCGCTTACCAACAGGCGAGCTGGTGGTCAAACGCGGACTTATACGCGATAAAAAAGCATATTTTTTTTGTTATTATTCTTTCATGTAATTTTATTTATTTCAGGTAGCCGAAGGCGATATTATAATGTACTTAAACGTACTAGATTCGTATCTAAAAGTAAAATCATCGATGAGCGACGAGAAAAAAGCGAGAAAAGCGGCCAAAGAATGGTGCCAGAAGATGTATTTGAACTATAAGGTTATGGAAAAGGTGAGAAAAAATATATAATTAAACACCGGGGCAACTCCGGGACGTAAACCCAAGACGCAGATTCGAATCCCACCTGTCATATTTTTTTTTATTGTCTATAATATTCAAATAGTAAATCCATAGTATAATAATATGCTCGGCCAGGTATAGCGCTCCAAAAAAAAAATTGTCACGTGGGTGTCCCGCAACTACGTCATCAATGTCATGGAAACACGTACACTACGTGCATAAACAAGAGCAGAATGTGTAATTTACAGCAAGTTCGAGAGAGATGACGATACTCAAAACAATGGCGGAATCTCTATGAGACAGCTGATTTTCTGTGTTACCAGTACCGTAAAATTATAACTCCCCAATCCAAAGTGGTTTTGAAATTGTGTTTAATATATTAAATTCGTACTTTACTTACTTTACTTGACTCTGACTGTGACTATGCGACTATGTTTTTATGTTTATGTTATGTTTTTCTTTCCCAGGCATGTGAAATAAGAAACAGTCTAGAAAAACTAGTCAAAGGAAAGTTTGGCCTTGAAAATAAAAGTTATGAAGGACCGGATTTAGGCACAGGTAAAGTTTTGCCAGATGGCGGTCGAGCGGCAGCATGTGCGTTTTACAATCTGACGGCACCCGGTTCGATCCTCAGCCCTATCACTTATTTAGTTGCATACATTTTGTGCAGTTTAGATGCCATCGCTCAACAACGGCGAAGGAAAACATCGTGAGGAAAACGGTATGTCCAAGAACCTCAAAAGTTCAAAGACATATGATATTCACCAACATGGTGACCACTAGATTACGGCCCACCCTCTCTCTGACAATGGTGACAGTAGGTTGTTTCGCCTATGCCATGTAGTTCTCACAAAGGCATTTTAATATTCGGCAACTTAATCTGTGATGCCTATGGTGTTGCAGATATCCATAGGCGATGGTGATCGCTTACCACTACAACTCCATTGCAAAGAAGCGCGTATTATTAAATAAACTTATTCATATATATTAATCTTTGCCTTGACCATCGGCGCAAGGTTGCTAGTCGATCGGTTTTTTATCAGATACATTTCGGAGAGTGTGCTTCAGATCTGCATGATTTGATTCCCTCCTGCCCATTTTTCTATCCAACTGCCAGAGTAGGCACGAAGAATCGACACCACTTTATGGTTCATATTCCGAGAACCCATATGAATCTCTTTGATTCGACATTTATTGTGCGAACTGCTAGTCTGTGGAATTCGCTGCCTGAGTGGGTGTTCCCCGATAGTTACAATATGGGTGTCTTGAAGTCGAGAGTGAATAGGTTTCTTCTAGGCAAGCGTGCTCCATCGCAGAACGCATCATCGCTTTACATCAGGCGAGCTGGAGGCCAAGCGCAAGCCTATTTATAATAAAAAAATAAACAAAAAAAATTGCAGGCAAATGCCAGCGCGTGATGAAGTGCGTACTGTCGGGGCTGTTCCCGCAGGCGGCCTACCTGCACGTGGACGGCAGCTACCGTGGGATCCGCGGCGCTCTGCTGCACATCAGCCCCGACAGCTGCCTGTATCGAGTGCAGCAACCTAAATGGTAACCACCACTTCCCTACCGCCACCTACCTACCTGCACGTAGACTGCAGCTACCGCTGGATCCGCGGCGCTCTGCTGCATATCAGCCCCGACAGCTGCCTGTTTCAAGTGCAGCAACCTAAATCTTAACCACCACCTACCTACCGCCACCTACGTACCTGCACGTGGATGGCAGCTACCGCGGCATCCGCGGCGCTCTGCTGCACATCAGCCCCGACAGCTGCCTGTATCGAGTGCAGCAACCTAAATGGTAACCACCACTTCCCTACCGCCACCTACCTACCTGCACGTAGACTGCAGCTACCGCGGGATCCGCGGCGCTCTGCTGCATATCAGCCCCGACAGCTGCCTGTTTCGAGTGCAGCAACCTAAATGGTAACCACCACCTCCCTACCGCCACCTACCTACCGCCACCTACCTACCTGCACGTGGATGGCAGCTACCGCGGCATCCGCGGCGCTCTGCTGCACATCAGCCCCGACAGCTGCCTGTATCGAGTGCAGCAACCTAAATGGTAACCACCACTTCCCTACCGCCACCTACCTACCTGCACGTAGACTGTAGCTACCGCGGGATCCGCGGCGCTCTGCTGCATATCAGCCCCGACAGCTGCCTGTTTCGAGTGCAGCAACCTAAATGGTAACCACCACCTACCTACCGCCACCTACATACTGCCACCTACCAGCAGTTTTATTTTATTATTGACATTCATAGCTATAACAGGGCAACGTCTGTCGTGTCAGCTTGTAGGTCGTAAAACACTTCTTTATCACCTTCCCGAGTGACCATGGGAGTGGAAGCCTCATTTAGCCATGTTACACTATACCTGTGATGCCTTTCCCCAGTGAGGGCGCCACTCCTGCGCACCTTTCACCTTAATGCTAATGTGCGATAACTGCAATGCGTATTTACAAACTGTTACATTGTAATTCAATATACGCTGTAAATTCACTATCTCGGTTACTATTTTGACCTTTATCCCCTTTACAATAAGATAGGCGAAAGTTGGTTTGAACCGCTTTGTTGCAGTTAACTGTTAAAGTTTTAAATTCTGATTGGCTGTCGTGGGCAAGCGAGACTCTTACCATTAAGTGAGCGACTTCCTCGTCTTGTAAAAAATATCAATGTATATATTATCTAAGATTAACTATTAAAATCAAAAATTAAATAATAAAAGATCTCCCTCATACAACAAACGTATTGTAACCTATTTTTGTATTAGCTCTAATGTAAAAACGGTAATACGTACAAGCGTCAAACTTGGCACGATTATAGTACACACTCTAAAGTATAAGAACAAATAATAAATAATGGCCAATTGCGAGTCGGACGCGAGATATGGATCCCGAACTGAATTAAAACACATTTTTTGGGTGCGGAACCTTCGGTGAGCGATTCTGATTTGCACTTGACCGGAGTTTTTGTGTCGATATCGGCCTGGCCTCTCGCTCTTAACGAACTACCGTTACGTAGCTTGCATCATCTCCAATTAAACATCTGCCACTAATTAGAACAAAAGAACTTGAACTGATTCAAACGAAGGGTGAATAGTCCTCAAAGGTAGGCAACACACTGACAATGCCCCGGGCATTGTAGGTGTCTATAGGCGGCGGTGACCACTTACCATCAGGTGGCCCGTAGCTTGCTTGCCACTTATTCTATAAAAAGTATTTTTTTTTATATGGCGCAACGGAATAACGGCAGCGTTATCTGTAACGCATGTATCGAACGGGTGTCGTTATCCGGTACGGTAAAGATAACGGCCGTTAATCAGTCGTTACCGTTACTTTGTAACCTTGAAAATATTTTGTGTTTTTCCAAGAAATGATTTCGCGATAAATTCATCACATTCTTTGTTTTTTGTTTAAAATTAAACAAAAGCATTGGATGATACTATTACGTCATAACCTTAGGTCCGGTTCAGCCTTTGGATGGGTGGCTGACTAGTGATACCTACCGTGTAGATACAATACAATACAATATTTCTTTATTACACACCGAAAATACAAATGCAACTTAAACTAACATATAAAACAAATATACGGCAGTATAATGGGTGGCCTTATCGCCTAAAGCGATTTCTTCCAGGACACCTTTGGACACATAGCCATAATAAATAGACCCGTAGCTTGTTTGCCACTTCTTCTCTATCACTTCTCTACATAGTATAAATTGAAGTCGCTTTCCGCGTCTGTATGTCTGTATGGCCGCTAACTCCTCCTAAACCACGCAACGGATTTTGATTCGGTTTTCACCATCAGCTAGATACATTTTCAAGGAAGGTTTATATATATAACTAGCGACCCGCCCCGGCTTCGCACGTAAATTACACCCGTGCGAAGCCGGGCGGGCGGGTCGCTAGTATTATAGAAATAAAACCGCTACCGTAATACTTACAAGCGTCAAACTTGGCATGATTATAGTACACACTATAATTGTTGCACTTCACATCGCGTATGTTTGCTGAATAAAAAGAGACGCAACTATGCAGCCTGCATATTCGCGTCCCTTTTTATTCAGCAAACATACGCGATGTGAAGTGCAACCAGAAAGTATAACAACAAATAATAAATAATGGCCAAGTGCGAGTCGGTGACAAATTTCTGTTCATTACCTAGTTATAACTGGTAATTGGGTTAATTAGATGACCTCATTTTCTTTGACCGAATCGTAATGCCATATTTTACTAATTTTGAAGTCGCTTTTTTTTTTTTTTTTTTTTAATCTAATAATGGGCTTGCGTTTGACCCCCTCGCCTGATGTGAAGCGATGATGCGGTCTACGATGGAGCACGCTTGCCTAGATGAAATCGATTCACTCGTAATTTGAAGACACCCAGATTGTAACCTACAGTGCACGAACCCAACTTGCACTTCATCATCATCATCAGCCAGAAGACATCCACTGCTGAACATAGGCCTCCCCTTTAACCTCCACACCAACTTTTGCATCCACTGGATGCCCGCGACTCTTACAATGTCGTCGGTCCATCCAGTGGGAGGCCTCCCCACGCCGCGTCTTCCGGTTCATGGTCTCCACTCCAGAACCTTTCTTCCCCATCAGTTATCGGTTATTCGAACGATGTGGCCTGCCCATTGCCACTTCAACTTGCAAATTTTAACTTGCAACTTGCACTTGGCAGTTTTTAATGCTTTATTATTACTTGCTTGTTCCAGGGTGGTGTTTGGCAGTGTTCAAGCCACGGGAGACAAGACGTTCATGCGAGATCTGATGACGATCAACAAGGAGTGGCTCATAGAAATAGCGCCGCATTACTATAAGGAAACTTAGAAATAAACTTTGTAAGTTAATGTTGGTCTTTCTGTTCAACACTGAGAGAAACCGATTTACTTTAAGCATGTCAGATGGTGGAACGGTGTCTGTGCCCTTAGTCCCAGATTTGATAGTTTACGAAAACTTTTTTCGTTTTCGTCTTGTTCCATACATTGCTGGGCTGAAATGGCCAAAACTAGGCAAGCGTGCTCCAACGTAGACCGCATCATCGCTCAATATCAGGCGTGATGGTGGTCAAACGCAAGCCTATTATTTATAAAAAAAAATAAAAAAAAATAGTATTAGAGTGAAGCAATCTATACCGCCGATAACTGCCAAATTTAGTTCCTCCACGTTTCCTATAGAGGTGCTTTACTAAAATGTATGGAACAATACGTAAACGAAAAAAGTTTTCGTAAACTATCAACTCTGGGACTAAGCGTACTAAAACTAATTGTGCAAAGTTTCATCCAATTACCAATAATATCTATAGAAATTTGAAGGTTCTAAAGAATAAGACGGATGGATAGACGGACGGACAGAACAAATTTAAAAGGTTTTCTTGAAATACTATGGAACCCTCAGAGAAAAAAAAATTAAGTACACCCACAGATTTCTCTTTAGCACTTATGCCCTGGTCACCCATATTATGATGATATTTTGGTCATCACGTTTGCAGTTGTGTGCCGCTCAATATTGAAGTGTTGGTTTGTAGAACTAGTAAGAATATGTCAGTGTGGAATACGTGTTTAGAGTCGTCAAATCATTTATTGCACATGATGGTAAATATGTGAAACTTATGTAAACATTATGACCCAATTAGGGTATGGCAATTATGTATATGTATTGCTGTCGTTTCAGTGTGGAGGTTAAAGGGCCTATGGGTTGCCTATGTTCAGCAGTGGACGTCTTCTGGCTGATGATGATGAATTATGTATATGTAGCCAGAATATGGAGCGGTCCGATCTGTTTTATAATGTTTTATCATTCAGAAAATTATCTACTGAATAATAGCAATTTTCAATTAATAAGATTTACAGTTTTTTTTTTTTGTTTTCGTCACTTTAAATCGTCAGGTAATTTATTAAATAGTTTTATAGCCATTGCATGAAGGCACTACAACACTACTATGCGATTACCTCGCCCCCTCCAGTTTTTGGCAGACATTTTCGGTACTATTTCGAGTTTAAGGCAACTTTAACAAAAACGAATAAAAATAAATATAAATAAACTAATATTAAGGTTTTTATTATCTCAAAACATAATAATAATAACATATGCATAACTAGTATCTAATAAAAAAAACTAATATTTAAATAAATATAAATAAATATTTCGGGACATTTTTGCACACACGGTAATCTGACTCCAAACTAAGCAAAGCTTGTGATATGGCTGCCAGAGACTGTTTTTTTTTTTTTTTTTTTTATTTATTTAAAACACATTGTACGTTACATTTCGAGTTAGTAAGTTGTCTTAAAACCTATGTTAGATTTATCCAGACAACTGGTTCTCGGTATAGTATATATATATTTTTTTTTTATCTAATTAAATCTAATATACATACATATATAGGTTTAAATACATACTTAAATAGATATTAACACCCAGATATAGAACAAACAAAATGTTCATCACATAAATGTTTGTCCTAGGTGGGAATCGAACCCACGCCCCCAAGCGCAGAAGGTTCACTACCAACTGGACCAACGGTCTATAATTTGTACGCTGTAACAGGTAAGGACATGAGATACGTCTCCATTCTTACGACCATGTATGCTACTTTATATGTATGTGTACCTAGTTACCTACCATGTTCTGACAAATAAATAATTTGACTATACAGGGTTATAAGGAAAGAGTATACTAAGCCGAAAGCGTTATACTCATCATTATGAAAAACTTTTACTATGGGACCAAACCTGACATGATCAAACATGGAACCCTAAAAAACCGTAATATTTTCCTTGTATTTTCGAAGCCATGGCACTCAGCTAGCCCATGATCAATTGATCACATGACGAGTAACGGATAACTACACATCTAGTAAAAATATTGCGAAATAAGATAACTCCGTGACATTATTATCTGAACGTCAACACTACATAAATATGTAATTTCATTAATTAAACCCTCATTAAAATTCCTTACCTTGTAGTTAATTAATTAATTGAAGCGCAAATCCGTGACATCCGATTTATAGTCTAAAGATCGTTTTGTGTCAAGAGATACATAAATTACTGCTCTGAAAAATTACTCAAAATTCAGATAATTATAATGCAGCACTACAACAACAATGTTGAAATTACAGAAACCCCTTTATAAGAAGAAAACATTAATAATTACCAATTTTAAAAAAACGAGCAAATTTTTTAATTATACTTTATTAATTTAAAAACTCAAGCTTTTTCATTTTCTTCTCAGCAAACCCTTTCATTTGATGCCCATATCATGATGTGAACATTTTGTCCGTCATCTTGGGTCCGCCATATTGAATTTATTATCTAGGACCAAAGTGCTTGGAAAGACAAATCCAATGAACTCAAACACGACGGGGTTACGTCGTTACGTTTAGGAGTTCCTATGGCCACCTTCTGTCTCCATCATCAGACCAGCTCGATGGTACATTGTATTGTCACCGAACTTACTGCCAAATTTCAGCTCAATCGATTGCAGATATATGCTTCAAAATTGAGTTTTGATTTGATACCACCCAAATAAACATAGTTACGTACATTGCAAGTTAACGGCCTCTTATACCAAATTTGACGGTTTAAAATCAATTTTATTCAGTTAAATTACAATATTTGAGCTGGAAAAAATACATGTCACAGATACATCTGTGTTTGAGTTTATGATTTGGTTCAAAACACGATAGAATAAACATTCCTCGATCAAAAAAAAAAAAACTGAAACAAAGTCGATTTAGTTTATTTTTTTCGTTTTATGCTCTAATGAAATCTCGTAATAACTTGGAAATTGCATGTACTGAAAGGCAATTTTATTTATAAAAAAATTATTTGGATAGATTTTTGATAGTGAATTAAAAATGTACATAGTAGTTTTATCGATAAGTTGTATAAATAAAATTGTGTTAGTACAAACAAAACTTAAAACTATTGTTAACAATAAAAATAGTGAATAGTTTCGTTTTTTAGTGAAATTAAAAGCGTAAAAAGGTCGCGAGAATTTGCGCGCGCCGCGTTCAGTACCGCGCCAGGCGTCATCGAGGTCGGACCTAAATGTTCGTTTTTGTCGTTGCACTCCCCCCGCGGGCGTCCTGACTCTTACGTGGAAAAATACATCGTCGCTATAACTTGGCGGGGGCTGAGGGAGCGTTTTGTTGCCTACGCGACTCGAATAATAGGCCGTTAAATAAAAGCTTGTAAAATAACATCAAATGTGAGAGTGAAGTTTGGTAGCGGCGTGCATATTCTGAGCCTTATGACATCCGCGGTGTCTATCGTGGTAATGGTCGGTGCCTAAACTAATTATTACTGTTATGAGATAAAAATTGGCACGTCTTATAGACATGACTGGACTCCCCGGAGTCATATACCTATTAGTTATCAGTCACTGGCTCTTTGACTTCCTTAAAGTTCGGTGAAAACATGTCATTATGTCCGCATTGATGTAGGTATCGCCCTATATTCCCTATAATAGATAGCCTGTTAGTCCAGTTGTGAACCTGCCTTCTGCGCTTGGGAGTGGGGGTTCGATTCCCACCTAGGACAAACATTTTTGTGATGAACATTTGTGTTTGTTTTATATCTGGGTGTTAATATCTATTTAAATAATATGATTGTATTTAAAAATATAATTATGTATGTATATCAGTCTCTGGCAGCCATACACAAGCTTTGCTTAGTTTAGGGTCAGATGACCGTGTGTGCAAAAAGGTCCCGAACATTTTTATTTTATAAGTTAATCAGCAAATCAGCTACGTTCACGTGACAAGCAAGTAATCATTTGTTTAGGAAGTTGAACTGAGGTCATATAAACTATAACTTTAGCCTAATCATGCCTTATCTACCAGTATAACCTGACCATGATGACACCTGACACCAATCTGTCGTTATAATACGAGATGAAACTTTGTCTGTTGTATACATTGATAATTACAAATAATATACAGTAAAGTCTTACTAATCCGGCACTTTTAAATATTAAGAGGTGCCGGATTATTGGAATATTCGGATTACTGGATCATATAGGGAAATTCAAGGTAATCCCGTGACGCGACAACGTAAAGATGCATTCAGTCTCTGGCTATTGAAGCTAGCTACAGACTAGTGAATACATTTTATTGTCGATGGACTGATCAACCGCGTGGCAAAAAAATTATGAATGGAAGCCATTTGCTTACGCACCCCTTTACTGCTTATGGCGCGTCGGTCCTGTTTTGCTTACGCAGACATGCACTGCTTAAGGCACTTCGGTGGTTAAAATAAAACATTACATAATTATATTGGTAACATGTATTCATTACACATATGTTACATGTATGTATTCCGTGGTAGCCTGTTTGGGATACCACTATACTTGAAAACGTGAGGTCGCGGCTTCAAACCCCGGGCCCGTACCGATGAGCTCTTTGAACTTAATGTACAGATTTTCATACTACTGGCTTTTCGGTGAAGGAAAACATCGTGAGGAAACCTGCATACGTACGCAAAAGAAATTCAATGGCGTATGTTATTCCACTAAACCGGGGTAAGCGTGGTGTATATGGTCTAATCGTCCATTCGGAGGTAGGCGTCCAGCAGTGGACTATTAAAAGGGTGATTAGGCTATGTGTTTTATATATTACTAATTTCTTGATCGTCAGGAAAACATCGTGAGGAAACCTGCATACGTACGGAGAAGGAATTCAATGGCGTATGTGAATCCACCAATCCACACTGGGCCAGCGTGGTGGATATGGCCCAATCACCCTTTCGGGGTAGGCCAAAAGTCCAGCAGTGGACTGTTAGAAGGCTGACTATGATGAATTTCTTGATGACACCTATTTTAGTAATCTGGGCGTAGGTAGCGGCTGAGGAAAGGGGTAGCGGGCGGAGAACGCGGCTGTATGCGTATAGTGCCGGACTACTGGACGTGCTGATGTTCCGAAGTGACGGATTAGTGAGACTACTGTACTACGTATTATGTTTATATCTTCGACTTTGATCTTTACAACTTGGTTGTAGAGGATAATGTAGACTAAGCTCTTGCACACGTCGCGGAATGAACTTAGTGAGTTCTGCCGTTTTACGTAC
Organism: Agriopis marginaria; assembly: GCA_932305915.1. Taxonomy (NCBI): domain Eukaryota; kingdom Metazoa; phylum Arthropoda; class Insecta; order Lepidoptera; family Geometridae; genus Agriopis; species Agriopis marginaria. Next base: position 23,477,241 of record OW029914.1, on the reverse strand, counting down.
CAGGTAGCAAGGATGCGCCCCTTGCCAAAATTTGCAAGTTGAAGTGGCAATGGGCAGGCCACATCTCTCGAAGAACGGATACCTAACCGATGTGGAAGAAAGGTTCTTGAGTGGAGACCGCGAACCGGAAGACGCAGCGTAGGTATAGGCCTCCCACTAGATGGACCCACGAAATTGTGAGAGTCGCTGGCATCCAGTGGATGCAGATGGCAGGTTGTCGTTCAGTGTGGAGGTTAAAGGTGAGGCCTATGTTCAGCAGTGGCCGTCTTTTGGCTGATGATGATTATTTCTTAGTTAATCCGCCGTAACATTACATATTCTGTGAAAAATTCAACTGGCTATCTATTACGGTTCGAAAGATACCGTTCCGTGTCGAAGACGGACAGACAGATAGCGTAAGCTTAGCGGCTTTGTAATATGGTTCCGTTTACACTCTTTGTGTACAGAACCCTAAAAGTCATTGCTGTAAAATTTTACAGCTGTAGCGTTACCAAGACAGCCGCTATAAAACGTATGTTTTAATATTGCTGCTTCAAACCAGACTAAGGGGCAAGGGTCTTAAGAATAATCTAATGTCACTCAGGGAGGGTGTTGTACGACACATACTCTACAGACTGTGTTGTACAACACGAGTAACAAGCTTATTGAGGACGATGATCTTTGTAGCCAGGGTTGCCACCTTTTTGGAAAAAAAAGTCGGGACAGTCGGACAGTAATCGTTTACGGGACAAAATGACCAAAATCGTCCTTACGTAAGAAATGTATGGCCGCGTTTTTTGCGACTCGTCATTCTGCTTTGTGCCTAAGCGATTGTCGCATGTAAAAAAATCGGGACAAAATTATAGGTTATCGGGACCTGGGACAATATCATCAAAATCGGGACTATCCAGCCAGAATCGGGACAGGTGGCAACCCTGTTTGTAGCTAAACGAATTATCGCAAGTCTCGACCTACATAAGTACCTGCCTTAATAAACAAAACATATTTGTGACCAATATAAGAGAAAAACATTCTCCGAAATACTTATAAGGACATTACTCTTAGCTTTGATGACAAAACGCCTGTTTGTTTATATCACAAAAGCTACAATGTTTTGGCACACAGCTAAATATAATGAAGGTACAGTATAATTAGTTAAAAATATTTAAAATATGTGACAACAAATGAGTCTATGTACTTTATGGATACTGGTAGCTATTGAGAGTAATTTTTAAACTTTCAATATTTTAAATATTTATCGCGCATATTAAATATTTATATTTATTTACGTAAATATAATAATCTTAATAAAATAATGCGCGATAAGTCCCGATAAATATTTAAAAGAGCTATTGAAGAGATCCGCTATCCACTCTCTGAATTCATGAATATAATGTCATATAATTTTTTCATCGGAAGCTCAAAGTTATTGTTAGTTGGTCGCCTATTTTTACTATACCGCTAATAGCAATAATTCGTAAGTACCTACTGCACACCTATAATTTTTTCACACACACTAAGAAACTGACACTAAGTAAGTCGAAAGTTTTCGACCAGTGTGTGTTGCCAGTGATTACATACGGCACTGAAACGTGGTCTCTCACTGTGGCCTCATAAACAAGCTCAGTCTCACAACACCTACGGAGAGGGCTATGCTCAGGGTTTCATTACGAGATCGAATCAGAAATGAGATCCGTAGACGAACGAAAGTTACCGACTTCGCTCACCTGATTAGCAAGTTTAAGTGGCAGTGGGCAGGGCACATAGCACGCAGAACGATGGCCGTTGAGGCCGAAAGGAATGGAGACCACGGACCGGTAAACGCAGCGTAGGACGTCCACCCACAAGATGGACAGACGACCTAAAAGAGACCGCAAGGAAACACTGGATGCAGGCCGCTTCCAACCAGCCCTTTTGGATATCGATGGTGGAGGCCTACGTCCAGCAGTGTACGTCCTATGGCTGAAATGATGATGACTTAGCAACTTGCAGCGCCATCAATGAAAGAACTAATTAGTCCACATGCAAAAACATAGGGCGGCAAGGTCACATGCAGAATGAGTTCGACTGAAGGATTCAAGTCTGGTTTTAGCCTGATTGCACTCGCTACGTTAACCTTACTAAATCTCCCTCTGAGGGTTGAACCCGCACCTGCACATGGAACCCGTACGTGCCAATCACTGACCTGTTGCGTTGATGCAGGTTGTTTACATTTTTATGTCGAGAAAAACTTTCCAAGTCCCCCAGGTAATGCGATACGCAAATAGACATGCATGACCTAAGGATAATAATGTCTGACATTGTTTACTTGATATTGCAATAATAAGCTGTTAATTATACTCGCTCAATTAATAATGTATTAATAACTGATAGCTTGAAAGGTGAAAACTTGAGTCATTATTTATTTGGTCTGTTCACTTTAATGTGCATTCCGACCAAAGAAATTTAACTTAGTACATATAGGTCAATGATTCCAACGAACATAATGTAGGAAAGGTTACGTGGGTTTCCCGGAAAAGATTGGCCAATATTTGAATTAACGGCCTGTTATCCGAGTCGCGTAGGCAACAAAACGCTCCCTCAGCCCCCGCCAAGTTATAGCGACGATGTATTTTGCCACGCAAGAGTCAGGAGGCCCGCGGGGAGAGTGCAACGACCAAAACGAACATAGGTTCGACCTCGATGACGCCTGGCGCGGTACTGAGCGCGGCGCGTTACAAAACCTTTTTTTTAAACATGCTTTTACAAGATAATATTGTTAATAATACGTATACAACATTTCGTGTCTGTGCTGCTAACTATTAAGGAGTTCCCTAGTCAGGACCTAACCCTAGCACTAGTGACTTAGCAACAGAGGGTAGCAACAGTGTCATGGTAAAGCTTAAAACCGGCTATCATAATAAAATGCGTACATACAATTTCGTGTCATTGCTGTTGACCGTTGGAGAGTTCCTTTATCTGGAGCTAATCCTGGATGTTTATATGCTCATGCTTCAGTCATGCTTACTAGCTTAGCATTGTCGTCGGAACTGAACCAACATGTAAAAATTCAACTCCGTAGGATAAGAGGAAGTGGTTCTATTTCAATTTGCAAGATGGGACCCAAACAAAAAAACTAATATAAAAACTGCAATTTAAATAAAAGCTTGTAATGCAAGTCATCGTCCTCATCATCATTTCAGCCATAGGACGTCCACTGCTGGACATACGCCCATCGATCTCCAAAAGGGTCGGTTGAAAGCCTGCTTCCAACGTATCCCTGCGGTCTCTTTTAGGTAGTCTGTCCATCTTGTGGGTGGACGTCCTACGCTGCGCATACCGGTCCGTGGCGTCTATTCGCGAACCTTTCAGTCCCATCGGCCATCTGGTTTGCGTAATTAAAGTAATATGTAAATATGGATGTCTCTAATGTATCCTAATTAAAATTCAGTTTAGAATATTTTACTAAATTAGAAGTGCACGGAACTGTGGTACTGATCCGAAAGGAGGTCAATATCATTGTGAACTTTATCATGGGACCAACTCTGAAATATTGACGACCAGTTTGGCTCAGTGTAAAAGATCAGCTGTTCCATTGAAAAATGACATTCATAGTCTACAAAATGTATGGAACAGCTAATATTTTGGTCGCGATTTCAGGTATATACTTTGATCTTCAAGGATTGAAAGTTTACTGGTAAAACTAGCTCACATTGATAGATAAATATCTGAAAGCAACAAATGTCGCGAGATTGTAGCTATCAGTTTATCAACAAGTTCAAAGGTATTTCTCTGATATCCAGAGCACGTGGGCAAATTGTGTTGCCAGTAAGGACGGACACGTATTTTAGAGTCTGTTGTATGCTGACTCTGAATTTTTTACCTGTCCAAATACTTTATCGTCATCAGCAGCCAAAAGAAGTCCACTGCTAAACATAGACCTCCCCCTTATTAAGCCTCCCCTCCACACTGAACGACAGCCAGCCGTCTGCATCCACTAGATGCCCGCGACTCACGGTGTCGTCGATCCATCTAGTGGACGGCCTACGCTGCATCTTCCGATTCGTGGTTTCCACTCAAGAACCTTTCCAAACTTTTTATAGAATGTAATGCGCTGAGAAGAGGCAGTGGCCAAGGTACATCAGTACGCAGAACAGATGGCCGATGAGGCTGAAAGGTTCTCGAATGGAGACCACGGACCGGTAAGCGCAGCGTAGGATGTCCACCAACAAGATGGACAGATGACCTAAAAAGACCGCAGGGAAACGCTGGATGCAGGCCGCTTCCAACCGGCCCTTTTGGAGATTGATGGAGGAGGCCTATGACCAGCTGTGGACGTCCAAGGCTGAAAATAAGAATACGCTGAGGGTTTTTCCTTTTGCAATGCTATATAGCATGAAGCGACCTAATGTGCGCACACCCTAAACCAATTGCTCTTACTGATTATACGATATTACGTAGTGGCTAGAGATAAACTGATATTGTCGCAGAATAATAGATTACTGTACCTAATTGAATATCTTGGTTGCGCACTTACTGTACACTAGCTGTGCCTTGCGGTGTCACGCGATTCTTTAGGTAACCCCAGTTTCAAATTTAGCCATGATTATCGCATTGTAGGGAAAAGGCCTTTCTCCCCATTTCTAATTTTCGAAGTCTAGAGCTTTTGTGGTCCAGACGCTTCAGGATTAAAACCCTCCAAAATTGCCACAGTCTATAAATCCATACAGTCTATTTATTTAGTTTATTGGCACAAAAAACAAAATAAAGCTATTGTAGTCTATACAATTTTGAACTAAACCATATTCCTAAATATGTATACACAACATATTTTAATGCAGTACCTACTTGGTTGCGCGAGCGAAGCGAGCGCGAATTTTTTTTACCAATCTTATAGAATTATTTTTCCGGGATGTAGAGAGGTATCATAAAAAGTAGCCGTTGTGCATATCTTATCCATAAGTATCTAATAATCTATTAAAGTGAAAGTATAGAGACTGAAAAAGCGCGGCAAATTTAAAAATATCAGCATTGAAACCCCAAACATTAGTATGAAATGCCTGGAATAATCGCACTTGATACTTGTAAGTTATTAATTTTTATTGTAACACAGTCAGAACACAGTAATGTTTGCATTTCATATTAATTTTGGGGTTGCAATACGGATTTTTTTAAATTTGGCGGGCTTTTCAGTCTCTACTTTCACTAGCCAGACTAAACAATTATGGAGCCAAGTGATTATAAAACAACAAAAATCTGCGAGCGGAGCGATGGTGACAATTTGTCGATGTTTGTATTTTTATTTTGTATTTATTTATGCAATTAGTACGGCCTACGCCAATTACACCAATGTGAAAATGTTACATAATATGCATTAGATTAAACTCAATGTCATCAAATAAGAAATTTTAATAATATGTCAATAACAAGTCCGTCAATATGAAACGTAGATAATTATAATTACTGAATGTTGATTTGTTTTAATGTAAATTATCTACAATTACATGATGGGTTATGAAAAAACCGGTAGGTAGCAGGAACAAAGAATACGGCGCGAACGAAGCGAGCGCGTTTTTTTTTTACCTATCTTACAAGAATTCCTGAATGAAAAGTGCTTAAGAGCTTTTAAGCTTATTAAATAAACTTTAACACAAAAGCAATATCATAAAATCATCATTATCAATAACAAAAACACTTGATCAAATCCATGGACATTCTGTTTCGATCATTATAGCCCATAGATTATTCAATAGGCTGAATTTTCTCTCGTCTAAGAACCCTCTTAGGTGAGAGAATATTCAACACCAGCACTCTGCTGGTTAGAATATAATAGAGAGCATATCCCATGTCTAGGGACAAAAAATTTTGAATTCAAAAAATTCCATCAGGGCTTAAATCATACCTGTCTGCAAAGAAATTAATGCCTGTCTTCCAAATAGTTGATTGATCTTTCCAGTAAAATGTGTGCCTGTGATGTGAATTTATTTTTATGGCCTTCTGTGAGGTTCGGCAGCGCGTGCGTAGTTTAGTGTCCGAAAGTTAGTGAAAAACCCTAGTATTTGCGAATTCCGGGACAGTAAAGTGGAATTACTGGACACGGGACATGACACCTTATTCCGGGACAATCCCGGATTTCCCGGGAGTCTGGCAACCTTATATATATAATAGGCGTCCAACGAGGCTTTGTTGCAAGACTATACTGACACCCCGCACGTTTGTTTTCTAGAGTCTAGCTGTCTAGACTCAGTGGACGTCCTATGGCTGAAATGATGATGATGATATCACTTCCTCACCGCACCTCTGACCGCATGTCATGCTCGGACATAGTCCTCCCCCATCGAACTCCAAAAGAGCCGGTTGGAAGTGGTCTGCATCCAGCGTTTCCCTGCGGTCTCTTTTAGATCGTCTGTCCATCTTGTGGGTGGTCGTGCTACGCTGCGCTTACAAGTCCGTGGCCTCTAATCGAGAAACTTTCGGCCCCATCGGCCTTCTGTTCTGCGTGATATGTACCCTGCCCACTGCCACTTCAACTTGGTAATCTGGTGGGCTATGTCGGTGACTTTCGTTGGTCTTCGGATCTCCTCATTTCTGATTTGATCTCGTAGAGAAACCCCGATCATAGCCCTCTCCATAGCTCGTTGTGCGACTTTGATCTTATTTATGAGGTCCATAGTGAGAGACCAGGACCAGGAAGTGATATAACGTAGTGAAACATTTATTTTGGTGTTATACCCAAAGCTCCGCAGTAGCCTCTTGTAAAGTCTCCACCACTTTACTTGGGCATGACTTTGACTTGACCATGACTTACTTGGCTTTACTCTGACTATTACTAACTTGTTTGATTACGTTTCATCAAACATTTTAATAATAATACTTGACACTGGCAAATTCACAAAACACTACAAAATGACGCCAAAATAATCACAGAAAAAAGAAAAAAAAAGTAACAAACAGACAGTAAGACAGAGTTATACTTTTGCATGTATTATAATTTATAGTTATGAATCAAATAATGTAATAGATATAATTGCAGATATTGTATTTATTTATGAAGTGATGTGAATTATTCTCAAAAGATAATGGTAATTTCATTTTAGAAAATGTATTGATTTATGAGAAATTTAGAATAATCTACAGGAACAAGAGGATTACCAAAATTAATTATGAAAAGCCTATTTATGTACTACCTTATCTGTATTAAGCTTTTCTTTAGATACGGTAATTTTAAAAGTCATTACCAAATTATCAAATTTAAATTGAATCTTAAGTGTAAACCATTGAGTATAATATTGCAAAACATAAATAATAATAATCGTTTTTTTTTCGCGATTGTTTAGGACTACAGAAAGTATCAGTCCCGACTTCTTGCCATTGTTAGATTATCTCTAAAATATACAACGTAGACCGCATCATCGCCGCGTTGGTGGACAAACGCAAGCCTATTATTTATATTAAAAAAAAAAAAAACATTTTTGTAATATCCATGAAAATGTTTCCAAACAAAATTAAGAATTATGTGCTTATAATTTTATTGTGCAATTTAAATTATAAAAAGAAAGCTGGCTCATTCCTCGCGCAGAGAATTTCTTTGGCAATTTAACGCGGGAATGCACCAGTGTTCTTGGTACTTTACCAAACAGACAACTTTGATTTTTGATTTTTAGTATAAGTGTATTAATTAAGACTGTTTTGCTTCGTTTAATATGCATTTGTACTAAAATCCTTTAAACCAATGTACTTTAATACAGGTACTTACTTATTTTTGGTTCTTATGTGTGGTGTGAACAATAAAGAGTTTATCTATCTATCTATTTTTGTAAAGGTTGAAGTATAATTTGTGATTTTGATTTTTTAAAGTTTGTCCTGTTGCTTTAATTAATGTATGTCAATGCGAGTAGTGAAGCTAAGTATCGATACAAGTATCCTATTTTATTTTTCGATAATTATTAACCGAATTATTTTATGAAGATATTATCTCTTCTCTACATAGTATAAATTAAAGTCATTTTTCGCGTCTGTCTGTCTGTCTGTCTGTATGTCTGTATGGCCGCTAACTCCTCCTAAACCACGCAACGGATTTTGGTGCGGTTTTCAATATCAGTTAGATACATTTTCACGGAAGGTTTATATATATAACTAGCGACCCGCCCCGGCTTCGCACGTAAATTACACCCGTGCGAAGCCGGGCGGGCGGGTCGCTAGTTTTATATAAATTGTTGGTAAATCAGATTTTTATTAGAATCGCAACTTTGCTCGTATTTTTAAATAATCTTGTTAAATACATGTGATTAGTAGATAAAGATTAGAATTAATTGTACCACGTGACGCGTGCACTGATGGCATTGGAAGCATGATTTGCCATGCCAACCAATCAAGCGGATAATATTATAATATTTTACCTACTTTGCGTTTGTCTGTTACAATTTTCCGCCAAACGGAAATTGTTTTTTAATTATTTCCCCAAATTATTTATATTGACTACATAATGCACTACCAAAATTTAAACAATTATATGAATTTTTAACAAAATGCACTAACATACACTTCATACCCTGTTTATAGGGTGTTGCAAACAGTAAAACTTTTACAACACTTACAACAAGAATTGAATTTAAAAATATTCAAGAGTTCTTTTTCGATTTTTCTTCTAATAACTTATCTATTATAATACTTAACAAAAAAAAAACTGTTTATATTGGAACTTTCCGTCATTTATCTCGTTTCTTATTTCTTGCGGCAGATGGTTGAATATTTTGTACATCATGTACTCAGGAGCTTTTCTTAATATTTCATTAAATATAATGTTAGAGTATATTACCATTATTAGGGTGCCGTACCTTAAAAGGAAAAAAAGAACCCGTATAGGATCACTTCGTTGTCCATCTGTCTGACTGTCAAGACTCAAGGGAATCAAAACCTAAAGTATTATTCTTGTTGACCTAATAATAATACAATTATGCAAGAAGCAAGGTCTCGCAGCACTAATAAAGAAAAAAAGTCCGAAATTTGTTAATTTGAAATTACATACAAAAAAAAGAAAATGCTATTACAAACTTACATTTTGTATTTGGTATGTATCAGAGCAACTATTTGCCAACTACAAAGTTATTTTTGTCAATCAATATTTCAACCTTTTTAACCTTTTTTCGTCGAGCCTTGATTTCCGGGATGGATGAACTTAATACACATTTAAAAAAAGTTTGTATGGAACCCTCGGGGTGCGAGTTTCACTTTTCCGGTTTTAGACACTGATTCTCATCACAAGCAGTTACATTACTAACAATGTTTGAGCTAAACTTGTTTGTCTTGATTAAGTAAACTTCCGTTATAAATAGGTACAATGTTTTGTCTATTAAATCAATAATTAATTACCACGTGCTGAAAACAGGGCTTTATTGTTTGATGGTCGGTCATTTTGCTCTTCAATATCTCGAAAGAAGCTGAAATATGGCAGGTAAATAAAGAAAAGATTTTGCGTAAAGACTTAATACAGCCCTCTCGCAAAATATTCAAAACTTTTTGTTTAACCCACTTAATAAAGCGGATCAAAAAAGAAAAGAAAAAATGTTATAATGAAAGTTTATAACTATAAAAGTCTACGTGTATGTATTTGAAGTTGCGGGCGACTGCTAGTATAATTATATAAGTAGTCAGGAGTTAAAACTGTGATATCTATAACAAGTATTAATTGATTTTTAAACCCCCCGATAAAAGAGCTGAAATCTTCAAACTGCTGAATAGATTTTCTTGGATATATCAAAGAACACTCTCGATCAAGTCACTTTCCAAACCATAGAAAAGAAAAATTTGATTTGAAAATTGAAAAGTTGTTAAGGAATTTTAGTAAGAAAATTGTTGTAGCCAGTTGCACCCATACAAGCGAAACGTCAGTCATTCGAAATCAGTTAGCAATTACTCTGATGCGGCCAAAGAACTTTGAGACCTTACCCAAAAAGGTAAGGTCCATGTTCTTTGAATGCGGAGTTCGACGCGTTGACATAAATAAGAATTTTCAATCAAGGTTCTGTCATAGTGCCTGGCGACAGGTTTTCCTTCTCGTTTCCGTTCTATTTACTTCTCTTTTTTGTGTTTCAAAGAAACAAAAATACTAGTGTATCAAAATCGGTTTTACCGTTTGGGAGCTACGATGCCACAGACAGACACACAGATTCACACGTTAAACGTATAACAACCCTCTGTTTGACTTAGGGTTAAAAAACTAACGTAGAGTTATAATTTTTTTCTTGTACATTTTTGCACTATTATTATCATACATTTATTTTCTTTCTTAAATTTAAGTTTTTTTTACAATATATATACAAAAACAAAATATTATAAAAAAAACCTAAACCTAGAGTGCCGCCGGCAGCGGGGCAGGGCCCAAGCTACCGGTGGTTAGGGCTGCAGAATGAGGAACCTCCTGACAATACGTGCCGTGTCAAGGATTACCGCCTTCTGCATCTGACCCTTGACCCAACCATCTAGCGAGAGCCTCTTAAGGTGTTGGTCGAGGCTCTTCGCTATAAGACCGTTCACTGATACGACTATCGGGACAATGATCGTCGAGTCAACATCCCACATGGCGGTAACCTCGTGAGCCAAGTCAAGGTACTTGCTGAGTTTGTCCTTCTCGGCCTTCACGAGGTTCTCGTCATGTGGGATGGTGATGTCGACGAGCACTGCCCGGCGCTGGGACCGGTCGACCAACACGATATCAGGCTTATTGGCGACAATAGTCCTGTCCGTGATGATAGACCGGTCCCAGTAGAGCAAAGCACGACCATTTTCGAGAACTGGCGCTGGTGCGTACTTATAGTACGGCACCTCAGACTCGACAAGGTTATATCGAAGGGCAAGTTGCTGGTGGATGATCCTGGCCACTAGGTTGTGCCTGTGCAAGTACTCGCCGTTAGCAAGATGCGAACAACCGGAAATGATATGTCGGAGAGATTCTCCGGGACGGTGGCATGCCCGACAGATGTCGACCGTACCGTCCTTCATGATATATTTCCGGTAGTTGTTCGTCTTGATAACTTCGTCCGCAATTGCACAGGCAAAACCCTCGGTTTCTCCAAAAAAATCACCGAATCGTAACCAGTTCACCGACGCAAGGAGGTCCACATCGGGCCCTGTTAAGGCCCGATAGAACCGCCCGTGCAGCTCCTTGCCCTTCCATACATCCCTGCGATCTTCGATGCTCAGCACCGATGGTTTACGCCAGTTCTCGTTTGCCAAGGAGAGCGGCGTGAGGCCCCTGTCAACAGCCACAACATCACGATGCATCCCACTCTCGCTGTTACGGAAAAAATCCCTGAGACTGCACACTTCGCGGTTGTGTAGGTTCTTGGCATTTAAAAAGCCTCGACCCCCCCACTTCCGCGGAATGTACAGTCTCATAACAGACGACCGTGGGTGTAGCATGCGATGTGATGTGAGCAGTTGACGGACCCTCCTGTCCAGGGCGTCCAGCCAGTTTGAGTCCACCTCAATATGCCAAAGGAGTATATCAGCAAAGGCATCACCCAACCGTTGAAGGCACGCACCTTGTTGCCGCCAGACAAAAGACTGTTAAGTACTTTTGTTAGGCGACAAAAGAAGCGCTCCTTCACCGATTTTTTGATGTCCTCTACCGATATACCCAACGACTCTGACATACCGAGGTATTTATAGGTTTCGACCTCGGAGAGAGATCTGAGAGTCATCGCCTCAGAAAGCTGTAAATTTGGAGAATTCACAACTTTCCCTCGCTGTACATGCATGACCGCACACTTGTCTACACCGAACTCCATCCTGATGGCGCTGCTAAAAACCTCTGTGATTTTTAGCAGCTCCATCAAGTCCTGGCGTTTTGGTGTAAACAGCTTGAGATTGTCCATGTACAGCAAGTGAGAGATGACTTGACCATCTCTTCGAAGCCGATAGCCTAGTCCTGAATCCTTCAGCAAAGTGCTGAGAGGGTTCAGAGCCAGGCAAAACCACAATGGACTAAAACTGTCACCCTGGAATATGCCTCGCTCAATCCTTAACAAGTCCTGCGGGCCAGAGGTGCCGTGCCCGCTACCTGGTTGACGAAGGACTGTGGTCCATTGCCTCATACATGCGCCCAAGAATGATTTTAGAGTTGTATCAATTTTATACAACTCTAAAACCCTCTCTAGCCATGAATGAGGCACTGAATCATAGGCCTTCTTATAGTCAATCCAGGCAGCGGCAGGCGGCTGTGTCGATGAGGAGGAGCTCCTTAGTACCACGGGACCCAACCCTACATCCATTTTGAGCGTGGGCCAAAACGTTGTTCGCAACGATGTGCGCGTTAATTTTATTTCTCAAAATGGATGTAAGGAGCTTGTAGATGGTAGGCAAGCACGTGATGGGTCTGTAATTTTTGGCTTCCGTGGTACTACCGGACTTGTGGAGCAGGAAGGTGACACCGGTGGTCATAAAGCTGGGAAGGGAACCGAGCTCAAGGGCTTCTTGGAATTGTGTCGCCAAGCGATCATGCGAGCATCGAATCCATTTTATCCAGAAGTTGTGCAACCCGTCCGGCCCAGGACTTTTCCAGTTCTGTGCCGTACGGATCGCACAACTAACGTCTACGGAGTCTATTAAAATAGACCCCATGGGTTCGATGGACTCGCATTCCCGCTCGACAACACGCATCCAATCACCCTCCATGTGCTCGACGGGCACCGACCAGATACCGCGCCAGAAATTAATCATGGCGTTTGCATCTGGCAGCTGCCCGTCACTCACACGTTGCTCAGTTTCTTCCCAGCCTCGGTACACCTTCCTTTGGTCACTTTGAAAGAGGCGATTTTGCCAGTATCTATCCACACGCTCTCTGTAGCGACGAATACGGTTTGCCCATGCATAGACTTTCTGCTTCAGATAGTCGATGCGTTCCGTAACATTGGCTAGATAGTGCTGGGGCCTGATATCGGTCCCAGCGAATGCCTGAGTCACGAAACGCATTACTCGGGGGCGATTATTCCCCCGCCTGAAGCAGATTAGCTTTGCAACGAGAGTCCTGAGAGTGCTGATACGCCGCTCGATCCGCACTTGCCATGCGGGTACCCCCCCGGCGGTTCGCGGTGCACGGTTAGTGTCCGGGAACTTAACACGTGCAACGCGACACGCCGCGATGGCACCGCAGTACAAGATCGAGTGGGTATCAACTAAATCTTCGCTAGCCCTCAAATATGGAGCTAGCAAAGCATTCAGGGCTCCCATTAACGCTAAGTTACGCCTATGGGTGGGCAAACGTGGTAGTCGCGGCCTAGAATCAGGTGTGAACCGATACTGTGAAATCGCGTCCTCCAAAGCCCTCCTCAATTGCTCTCTCACCTGGTCGGAAACACCACTCGCCAAATCTCCCTCGTCGACAACGGGATCAGGCAATGCCGCTAGTGTCACCACCGACGTCGGCACTGACGCCAATGTCGGGGCAGACGACGCGGCGGGCGTGTCCCGCGTCGAGACAGGAGACGGGCGAGCACGTTGTTCCTCCAGGCGGAGCCGATCAAGCACAGAGTCATCCAGCAGCTTACACCGGTGGATAGCACGCACTTGATCCGATAGTCGCTGGGCGGATACGATGACGGTCGGTTCAAGGTCCTGAAACAAAGGCAGCATCCTGGCACAGTACGCAGTCAAGTTGGTTCCTCCCTCTGTAGCCCCGTAATAGGCGCGCATGCAATTCTCATTCATGGTTGGAGACCATCGCATGCGACGCACTACACCACCGGTAGCGGGGGCCGGGCGTGCGGCAGAATGCCCCACAGGCCCCAAGCGTGCCGGCAGCGGGGGACGTCCCCGTCGCCGGGGACGTCCTATTATTATTATTTAATAATAATAATATAATATTATTATTATTAAATACAGAGTGGTTACAATATATTTGAGGCGTTTGGGGTCGAGACATTGGGCCCTTGGGGACCGGGAGCTCACCTCATTTTCAAAAATATTTCAGAGTGCCTGGTGAATGCGACGCGTGGCCAAAATGCTGGCGTGTTTCTAGCCCAATGCATAAGCATTGCCATTCAGCGTGGTAATGCCGCCAGCATGCTGGGTATGCTACCAACTAATAGTAGGCTTGAGCATTTGGATTGTCTTTAGTCTAACTGTATTTGTAGTGTTAGTATAAGCTTGTCTTTTGTTTAGTTAATAAAGGCACTTGCCCAGTAAAAAACAAACACAAATGTTCATCACATAAATGTTTGTTCTAGGTGGGAATCGAACCCACGCCCCCAACGCAGAAGACAGGTCACTACCAACTGGGCAATCGGAGCAGTCAATTGTCTGCAGTCAGCTGCGTGACATCAGTATCATTCCTTCTTCATCGGTCGGTCACGATTTACGCCACTGGTGCTATCAGCAAGACCATCCTAAAGTTACATCATCCCACCACATCTCATAATCGCATTAATATTATAATAGCGTGTCTTTCGTGTGGCACTTGTGCTATAAGCTCTTGTGTGGCACTTGTGCTATAAGGTCTTGTGTGGCACTTGTGCTATAAGCTCTTGTGTGGCACTTGTGCTATAAGCTCTTGTGTGGCACTTGTGCTACAAGCTTTTGTGTGACACTTGTGCTAGAAGCTCTTGTGTGGCATTTGTGCTAGAAGCATTTGTGTGGCACTTATGCTATAAGCTCTTGCAGTTAGTCTTCGACCCCCCTTCTTATAGCTTCCTATAGCTCCCCTATATTATTACAAAGGGTTACGCGGAATGGGTTACCTTAGTAAAAAGGGGCCGAAAGGGGCCACAGAACAGTCACAGAACTGACACAGCACCCCGACGGTACCTAGCCCTGTGGTCTCGACCCCTAGAGTGTATACTGCATGTACTGGGTTACGCGCAAAGGGTATACTAAGCCCGTGTTTTTTAGGAGTACTCATGTCAAATAACTTCGTATCTTTGCATTTTCTGAAAATATTTACCATAGTAATGTTTTTTTTATACCACCAGAAAGTAGAGATTTCAACGAACAAAAAGCCCACCGACTTTTTTAAATAACTGATATTGATTGAAAATTAGGGTGCTTTTTCAATGTTAAGTCAAAATAAGGTTTTTATTTTATAAATTAAATTTTAAAAAAATACAGCAGTGTATTTGGGACATAAAAAGGTAAGTTTTCACCAAATATTGCGGATTTTTTTTTGTAATACAGAAATAAAAAAGCAAAAACTTGGTTATTTGAATTTCTCATATATTATAAAATTTGAGGTTATGTGAAAAAAGTGTTTCCACAAAAGTTGTAGGTCTTTTTATTACCTACAACTTTGCTATTAAACTTTTTTCCATAGGATTTGTAGTTTTGCCGGAAATCGAGATAAACCGTTTTTACCCTTAAAACTCACCCCTTCCCCTTCCCGACCTCATATCGCCCGTAAATATTTTTTCCTTTAATTTTTGTTATATTGTTGTTGTTTCCTTTTCCAATGAGTTTCATCCTACTATTTTTTTCAATTTTTTCAATTTTCAAAGGATTCAGCCCTGGGGCCTTACGGCCAACGGCTAACTCGGTATCAAACTAACGTTAAATCCGCTCAATTGAAAAGTCACGCGACCGGAAAATCGTATCTACGCGCGTTAAGGTTCACGTTCGCGTGATTTTCTGAGTGGATTTAACGTTATTTTCATACCGAGTTAGCGGTTGGCCGTAAGGCCCCGGGTCTAATCATAGTTATTCGTTTTATAGTAGTGTGATTATGAAACCCTAATTACCTACTTTTTTTTATCAAATCACCCGTCTACCACGCCAGACAGTAATGCTTCTGATAAAGCTTAAGATTAATTTATATTTATTCTACCGTAGAGCAGTACGTTAGTCATATCGTTATTAACCGTGTGAGGGAACACATTGACGTGCAAATTAATTAATATAACAGTTATACAAATAACGGTTATTTATATAACCGGAAGAACGATTACCGAAAGTGATTCCGAGTGATTTTGTTAGTGACCATGGCGTTAGTTTGTTTATGTGCAGTAAGTTTTTTTAAATACCTATAGTAAATACACAAATATGATCATTGTTAGCCTTACTTAAAAATATTACTTAAATTAATCAAATTTAAATATATAATAATATATACATATTTTATTTATAATACACGGGAATTACTCGCGTCGGTTCATAATATAAAAAATAATATATAATTATTTATTAATTAGCTATAATATAGCTTTTTTTTACATTCTAGACAACATTATTTTTGGAATTACAATTGATATTAAATACCTAAAGTGGGTGTTGCATAATTTATTTTAATTATTTATTAATTTTATTCTTTTATATTATAAAAAAATCTTATTTTCTTGTGTGATAAATTCCTTCAGAGAAAAGTAGACAGAGCAAATCTTAAGCATTGTTTCACTAAAGTATTGTTTTTAAGTAAGGCCATACGGTGTTTTTTTCTGGGTTACCTAATCATTTCTTTCTCCAATAAACTTACTCAAATGCAGTAGGTACGTACACTTTTTAAACAAAACAAAAAAGTAAATCAAAATTGGTTCAGCCGTTTGGTAGTAAAGATGCCACATACAGACACACAGATGAGAAGATACGTTAAACTTATAACTTTTTGCATTGGGGGTTTAAAAAAGCAGATACAAAAAAAGAAGAAATGAAAAAAGAAAAGAATCTTAAATCAAATAATATCATGTTTAAAAACTTATTTATACAAAAATAAAATGCAGTCGACCACGGAAAGTTGAATAAACGGAATTCATTATCTAATTTTCCTCCTCTATGGGTGGAAAAGAAAAGAAATCATTTCACGGTGGATTGTTTTCTTAAATTGAACTAAATTGCGATTCACACGATCTTTCTTGCTTCACACCTGCAAAATGTGGAATGAGCTACCTAACGTGGTGTTTCTGAGAAGCTACAACATGGGGTTCTTCAAAAGGCGAGTTAATAGAGCCTTAAAAGGTCGGCAACGTAGTTGTGATACCTCTAGTGTTACAAAGTATCTGTAGGCGACGGTGACTACATACCATCAGGCATTCCGTCTTCTTATTTGCCACCTATGGTATAAAAATGGGACCATGATCGATATAACTCTATTTAATAAATAAGTAAAAAAACGGTTCACAATCGGCGAAGATATCGCGAAAAATACACAAAACAGCCTTTTTTTATGACTGTTAAAATTTCACTTATGTTTGTTACCATTCTATAAATAAACATTAGAAAATACTTCAGTTGTTCGATAAAAGTTTTTATTTCCTGATAGTAACAACCCGCTTCAAACAAGTTTGATAAAAAAATTATATTTTATTATCACCCAAATTGTTTATAAATATAAACGGATACATGGTAGAGTCGTCGCCTCGTAAATAACGCTGGTTTTACAGCGGGAGACCCGTGCGGGTCCTCCGTACTACGGGAAACGGGATCTACGTGGAGGCAAGTCCCGTACGGAATAACCCACGTTGCTGTGAAACGATGATCTAGTGCCTCACGTATGTCTCCACTCCGGGAGCCCGTACTACGGGAGACAGGATCTACGTGGAGGCAAGTACCGTACGGAACAATCCACGTTGCTGTGAAACGATGTTCTAGTGCCTCATGTATGTCTCCGCTCCGGGAGCCCGTACTACGGGAGACGGGATCTACCTGGAGGCAAGTACCGTACGGAACAATCCACGTCGCTGTGAAACGATGTTCTAGCGCCTCACGTAATATGTCTCCGCTCCGGGAGCCCGTACTATGGGAGACGGGATCTACGCGGAGGCAAGTGCCGTACGGAACAAACCGCGTCTTTAAATTATAAAAATAAATGTTTTATCTAGTTAACTGTGAGAATCAAAACACGACTAAAAACAATTTGCTCTATAGAAAAAAAAGTTACACTGATTTGCGTTTCCCCCTATTTTTTTGGATACATTCAATTACCTATTTACTAAATAATGTCCACGATTAATCTTAATATACAGATTTTATAATTATGGAGGGAACAGTGAATACATTTTACGTTGCAGCTTACTTTTCGAAATATATGAGATAAACCTCAAAAATAGAAGTGGCGAAACGCACGACTGTGTGTAAGCGCTTTGGTTTTGCTCCGCTAAATGAGACTATAATACAATAAAAGCTGGTCATCTGTAGTCTATAGCAACGCTTGTTTGCTTAAAAATGGGAAATTCTCGCCTTGATCTGAGCAAGTATTTAGATAAAAAATATTGCAAGCCAAATATGTAAAGGCATTGTTCTGATATAGGATTTAAATTAGTATTTATATAAATAAAAGTTTATTAAGGAAAATCGGAAAACATTTTTCGTGAATTTTGTACTAGACTCATCCACGGTGATGTCTATCTACGTTTCTTCTATATATTATTTATTGTTACTTATAACTTCATATGACTAGTGATTTTGAAATTGTGTATCCCATAATCAATTATTGAAATAGTAATTAATTGACACGAGAAAGGCATCTCTAAAGTTCAACATAGATAACCTCGTATTTACGGTTTGTTACTTTACACCTACATGTACGACGTACGTGCATACAAATATAACTATTTATATTTGATTTGTTATGATTCTGTTGCTATAATAACGCGTACAATATTATCAATTTAATGCGAGGTTTTCCCACTTTTAAGCAACGCTTATTACTACAGATGACCATAATCCTTGATTTATTGTATGCGCTTACACGCAGTCGTGCGTTTCGAAACGTTTATTTTTGGGGTTTTTCTCAAATTTTTCGAAAATTATAGCTGTAATGTAAAATGTAACTTACCGGTTTCCTTCATAATTATTAAATCTATATAGCAAGATATCGCAGACATAATTTAATAAATAGGTAATTGAATGAATAAAAAGAAAACAGAGATAAAAGCGCAAATCGCATTGTTCTATGGAGCAAAATGTGTTTAATCGTGTTTCGGTCTCAAGGGTTTCCTAGAAAAAATATTTAATTTTGTTATGACACTATTTTTATAATTTTAAGCTAACCATGGAGGTATGCACACTTAAACTAGAATTACTATAATTGCTAAAAGTCGGAAAAGAGCGTCTTAAACAACCGCCATAAAAATTTATAAAATATACAATTTCGTTTTGTTTACTTGGATGACGATATAATATAGTTACGCACCTCATCATCATTCGTCATCATTTCAGCCATAGGACGTCCACTGCTGGACATAGGCCTCCCCCATCGATCTCCAAAAGGACCGGTTTGAAGCGGCTTGCATCCAGCGTTTCCCTGCGGTCTCTTAGCTCGTCTGTCCATCTTGTGGGTGGACGTACGTCCTACGCTGCGCTTACCGGTCCGTGGCCTCCATTCGAGAACCTTTCGGCCCCATCGGCCATATGTTCTGCGTGCTATGTGCCCTGCCCACTGCCACTTCAACTTGCTAATCCGGTGGGCTTTGTCGGAAACATTCGTTAGTCTACGGATCTCATTTTTGATTAAATCTCGTAGAGAAACCCCGAGCATAAACCTCTCCATAGCTCGTTGTGCGATTACGTTACGTACCTGCCTAACCACAATTACATGTGTTTTATTAATGTACCCACTTCATCATCATCATCGGCCTATCATGTTCCCACTGCTGGGTGGGACACAGGCCTTCTCTCAGAGAGAGAGAGGACGGGCCCTAACCCTTCGACCAAAATAAAATGAATGGACGGCCCATAACCATTGAACTTGCTCAGTAAAAACGAGTCAAAACCGTCGGACATATACTTCAACACCTAATTATAACCATGTACAGTACATTTGTTACAAAACATTGATTGCGGTTTGTTGTGTTTTTACACTTCGGGAAAGCATACGATGGCATAATTTTTGTCAAATGTTTCGTTATCATGTAACAATAGTCTCGTGTCGCACTTCCTACGGCTAGAGATCGACAGAAACGAAGTGAATTTTGTAATCTTAAAAAATGCGCTTCTTCTGGGCCCGTCCATTCATTTTATTTTAACCGAAGCCCTAACCCTAACTTATCATAAATCATTATGCTGATATCCATTGATATCGTAGTATAAGATTGAGATCGTTGCTTATATCATTATGTCTTTGAACTTTTTTAGGTTCTCGGTGTGGTACGCTCTTAGACGTACTTATTACCTAATAGAAATAATATTTGTTACGTTATCATCATCATCATCATCATAGTCAGTCTTTTTAACAGTCCACTGCTGGACTTTAACCCTACCCCCGAAAGGGTGATTGGGCCATATCCACCACGCTGGCCCAGTGCGGATTGATGGATTCACATACGTCATCGAATTTCTTCTCCGTACGTATGCAGGTTTCCTCACGATGTTTTCCTTCACCGAAAAGCCAGTGGTATGAAAATCCGTACATAAGCTCCAAAGAGCTCATTGGTACGGGCCCGGGGTTTGAACCCGCGACCTCACGCTTTCGAGTCTAGCGTTCTCCCAAATGGGCTACCACGGCTTATTTACGGCTTGTTACGTTATACTTGATACTATTTTGAATAGGTATAATTGCAATCTAATAGTAGTAACCTCATTCGACATGAATGAGCTCAAATAGATAAAGAGATAAGTGTGTCAAAGCCTCAGATCGGACTAATAAGGGAGATATGCCATGGTACAATTATCGTTCGTGTTCAACTGTCTCCATTTTTCATTAAAAAAATGTTCCCATTAACCATTTAACGCAAAAACTGTACGTACGGCACACTTACTAATTTTTCATGCCCACTAAGTTACTTACAGCGACAACAATAAACTAACTAATAGTCCAAATGCAAAGAGACGACAAGGTCGTCTGCAAGATGAGTTCTCTAGGCATCAAGCCTAATTTAGGCCAGATGCTTTCGCACCCACCACGACACCTTACCATATCTCCTTTGTTTGTTTGAGCTCAAAGCCGATTTGCAAGATTAAATTTATCAAACAATAAAATAAAACTGGCCAAGTGTGAGTCGGGCTTGCGCACTGAGGGTTCCGTACCACCACAAAATACAATAATTATTTATTTAAAAAACCGACTTCAAAATTAGTAAAATAAAGCATTTTGATTCAGTGAAACGAAAAGAAATGATAATGACAATCGACGTTCCAATAAAGTCGTCTAAATAACGAAATTACCAGAACTTTACGACGTTTTCGTTAATTTTTTGAGGTTAACTTGGTAATGAACAGAAATTTGTCATCGATTCGCACTTGGCCATTATTTATTGTTATTTTTTATAATCATGCCAAATTTGACGCTATTATGTATTACCGTTTTTACATTAGAGCTAATACAAAAATACGTTAAAAAAATATTGAATTGTCGACCCTCCTTTCGTTTGTGTTTTTTTACTATTTTATTATTTGTTAGTTAATCCTCCGTAACATTACGTATTTTGGGAAAATTTCAACTGGTTATCTATTACGGTTCGAAAGATACAGCCGTTTAAAGGTAGGATAGACAGACAACGTAGGCTTAGTAATAGGGTCCTGTTTTTACCCTATGGGTACGGAACCCTAAAAAGGTACTAATGACGTCAAATATCTTTCATTATAAGATTGTTTCTATACTTAGGTAATTAATTTTGACCGATGCCCGATAGTAAAATAAACAGTAAATTATACTACATATCTACTACAATACGATATAATGACTAAGATAAGCTTGTACATTGATAAAAACACTGTCGAAATTAGGGCACGATTGCTATGCATATTATAAGCTTTGTTTTATTAGAGTCCTTTACCCATCAAACCCCAATGCAGAAATTATAAATTCCACATTTATTGTGCGAACTGCTAGTCTGTGGAATGCGCTGCCTGAATGGGTGTTCCCCGATGGTTACAATCTGGGTGGATTCAAATCACAAGTGAATCGGTTTCTTTTAGGCAAGCGTGCTCCAACGTAGACCGCATCATCGCTTAACATCAGGCGTGATGGTGGTCAAACGCAAGATTATTTATAATAATAAAAAAAAAAAAATATAAACGAGTTTTTTTTTTTAGGCTACTGCCTTATTGAATTTAGTGTGACGTAATTTTATTTTTCGTTTTCTCAGCACACCCGTTTTAACTGTAATTTTGCGGTGGTCCTGGTCACAGAGAAGAGAAAGAAATAGAACGGAAATGAGATGGAAAATATGTCGCTAGGCATTCTGAGTGAACCTTGATTGAACATTCTTATTTATATCAACGCGTCGAACTCCGCATCCAAAGAACTTGGACCTTTTTGGGTTAGGTCTCAAAGTTCTTTGTCCGCATCACAGTTGCTAACTGGTTTCGAATGATTGACATGTCGTTTGTATGGGTGCAACTGACTACAATAAATTTCCTACAAAAATGCCTTATAATTTAAACAAAAAAAAAAATACTTTTCTGTGGTCCTAGTCATGGCAGGTTTAGACCTTAGTTGTGATGACGTCAATGCGTATTTGGGTTTGTTTACTATGTAGTGCAGTGCAATATGAGAGTCAGAAGTCACAGGCCTAGTTTTAAAGGAAAACAATGATTGGCTATACATTTATTTACTATCGGTAGATAGGAAACTAGTAACTAGTTGTGGATTGAGTTTTCGAGAGGCAGCATCAATAAGTTCTTATTTGAAAATTGAATCATGGTAAACTAAAATGTTTCAACTTATTATTCTTTAGGAATCTTGAATTATTTTTGAAAAATTAATTTAATTTTTTTAGCTCCATACCTATAAATCTAAGCTTTATTGTGTTTCTTAATCTATAAATTACATGGAAGATTGTTAATTGTATTTTGTTCATTTTAATTGAGTTTTCGAGAGGCAGCATCAATGAGTTCATTCTTATTTGAAAATTGAATCATCGTAAACCAAAATATTTCAAATTATTATTCAATAGAAATGTTAAATTATTCTTAAATAATTAATTTTAAATGTTCAGCACCATACCTATCAATCTAAGCTTTATTGTATTTCTTAATCAATAAATTCTATGGGAGATTATTATTATTATTATTTTTTGTAATAAATGTGAAGTCATTTATTCAATAAAAATTACAAGTAAAATAAAAACTTAACTTAAAAAAAAAAACATTTTACTGAGCATTTGAAAATTTATCGCATTATTTTTTAATTATCGTTATCTACTTCGTCTTTATTTACTTCTAATCTACACCAGCAAGGATGAAATATGCTAGCAAACTCCCAATTATACACACAATTATACACAAAGTTTTAATTTAAAAATTCAATAACAGGAAATACTACGTAATACCATGAAAATTTGCAATTAAATCTATTATTCCGGAACTTGAACTAAAAACTTGGGTACACATGGGGTTCTTCAAAAGGCGAGTCAATAGAGTCCTTAACGAATTTGTGATGCCTCTGGTGTTACAAGTATCCACAGGCGACGGTGACTGTTTGCTATCAGGCGGCCCGTCTGTTTTTTTTCCACCGATGGCATTAAAAATAACTACTTAAAAACAAAATAATACTCTCTAAACTAAACTAAAAACTTTGAATTTGCTAAATGTTAAAAAGTACTTAAACTATGCCTGAATTATATGCCCTTGGACAAGATATCTGTATAATCTTATGTCCTATGCTACCCGGGGATAGTGTAGCTTCCCAACAGTGAAAGAATTTTTCAAATCGGTTCTGTAGTTGCGGAGCCTATTCAATGCAAACAAACAATCAAATTCTTCCTCTTTATAATATTAGTATACATAAATTACATTTTTATTTGGGTTCCGTACCATAAATATGAAAAATAACCTTTCATAGAGACTTTCTAGAGATTTCGGTGTTTCATTACAATTTTTTTGTTATTAATATTTGTCCATATTTTGTCAACAGAGAAAATCAGTAGCGTGCGTGTTGCTGGCATTATGCGTGGTCACTCTGATCCGGGAATCGAACGCGCGCCCTCCGTGGCTGGGCAGTGAAGTCTTCACTGAGTCAGCGGAGTGCCATACTGATGTAAGTGTTACCAACTTCGACCATCCTCTCGCTTATTAGACAAAACATGGTGTTTTTTATTGGATAGTAGACTTGTGTTAATAGCTGTTAAAATTTGCAAGTGAAGTGGCAATGGGCAGGCCACATCGCTCAAAGAACCGATAACCGATGGGGAAGAAAGGTTCTGGAGTGGAGACCACGAACCGGAAGATGCAGCGTAGGTAGGCCTCCCACTAGATGGCCCGACGACATTGTGAGAGTCGCCGGCATCCAGTGGATGCAAAAGACAGGCTGTCGTTCAGTGTGGAGGTTAAAATGGGAGGTCTATTTTCAACAGTGGACGTCTTCTGGCTGATGATGATGAGACTTGTGTTTGACCGGCATCACGCATGATGTTAAGCGATGATGCGGTTTATGATGGAGCACGCTTGCCTAGAAGGAATCGATTCACTCGCGACTTTAAGACTCCCAGATTGTAACTATCGGGGAACACCCATTCAGGCAGCAAATACCAAAAGTGTAGTCAAAGCGCTTTGTACAGTATTTCAAAACATCGTCGCAAAGCAAGCCTATTATTAAATAGATAAATAAAAAAAGAGCTTGCTTTAAGGAGGTTGCATTGTTTTTTCTTTCACTGGCAGACAGCTGATGTTATAAGGAGTACCACAGATCTATCTGTGAGGAGTACTTATGCTACTTTTATCCCGGATATAACGTAGGTGAAACCGAAGGGCCAAATAGTTATATTATAATCAGTGAAATCACGTGCTTAATACCATCAAATTATTGTTTAACCTTCGCAATAGTAGATTATAGCTAATCAGTGAGGTCAAGACCGTTAACTTTTTAGTATAATTATGTTATTGATAAAACCACAGCTTCTTATGGATTTTGGACTTGTGTTTTTCCGTCAATTATGAAGTGAAAATTATCTCTTGTGTCAATAAGCGAATGTCGCATGTATTTATACCTAATTACTACGTGTAATAAAGTTGAATTTGGTTTGGTCACTTCAAGAATATAACCATTGATTTGAATTTGTCGATACCAGGTACTAGGATAGCAGAAACGATGAAGAGGTTTTTCACCCTTCACCCATTCACAATTATTGATTTACATAAATGTAGATTAGTTTCCAATTCTAATGCGATGGGTACAGGTGTAAATGCGAATTACCCGTGCACCCACTAGTGGGTGAAGCCAGTGTGTGGACGGGTCGTTACTCTTGAATTCAGAGTGTTTCTTCTAGCATGATTGATACTGTCTAGTATGTTACCTATTCTAGACCGCATCACTACTTAACATCTGGCAGGGCGTGGTCAAAAGTAAACTTATTTCGATAAAATATTCAACTAGCATCCACTAGATGCCCGCGACTCTCACAATGTCATCGGTCCATCTAGTGGGAGGCCTCCCTACGCTGCGTCTTCCGGTTCGTGGTCTCTATTCCAGAACCTTTCTTCCCCATCGGTTATCGGCGAGTGATGTGGCCTGCCCATTGCCACTTCAACTTGCAAATTTTAACAGATATTTCGGTGACTCTGGTTCTTTGGCGAATATCCACGTTTCGGATTTTATCGAGCAAAGAAACTCCGAGCATAGCTCTCTTCATTGCGCGCTGTGTGACTCTGAGTTTTTCCAAAAGGCCAACAGTTAAGGCAGGCTGTCGTTCAGTGTGGAGTTTAAAGGGGGAGGCCTTTGTTTAGCAGTGGACGTCTTCTGGCTGATGATGATGATGATTAAACTAGCTATATACTCAAGTAAAATAATCTTCATTTTTCCTTGTTTGGCATCTAAAAAAAGGCCTATATTAAAAGAGTCCTTAAACTTTGTCTAGACAAGGAGAGACTTTTGCCTAGACTCGTTAGGAGAGTCCTTTGTTTAGACTTATTGGGAGAGGCCTTTGCCTACTAATTAGAAGAAGCCTTTGTCTAGGCTCATTATTTTCGACTCTAGATCAACTAGCACTTGAGACTGCAACTTTTTGCGTTGCTACTACGCTATGCTGTTTATTATAAACTAGCGGTCCGCCTCAGCGTCGCACGGGTATAGATTATAGCCTATGTCACCCGGGGATAGTGTAGCTTCCCGTCAGTGAAAGAATTTCTCAAATCGGTTCAGTAGTTTCGGAGCCTATTCAATGCAAACAAACAAACAATCAAATCTTTCCTCTTTATAATATTAGTATAGATGTTTAAATCGAGATATAATCGAAACAATTCCACGGCAATGCTACGCAAATACGTAGGTCGTCACTCAATCTGATGGCGGCAAGGCATCCTACACTTTATCTAAACGCGATCTCCAATTTGAACTGACATTTAAAATGCTCTTTTACTTGTTTCAGGATGAACTCCTAGACCTATGCCAAAGATGCGCCAAGCTGACCAAGTCTCGACTGGCATATCCAGCGTGCTGCTCCACCGATCTCAAGGCTAGGAAATGGTGTTCAGAATATGTCTACTTTGGGAGAGGGCAATATGATTTCTACTAATCGTAGATTCCGATAGGTAGTAGGTAAAAATTGTTAGTTGTAAGAATAGATGAATAATTTGAGTCTCCAGGAAGAAAGGTGTTTCTAATTCAGATGTTTATTTGTACTAGTTTCACAAAGGAAATATTTGTAAGTTTCTATTATTGTTGCAAAGGCAGAATTAAACTGTCCTTCTTGGCTGGGACCAATTCCAAAAATAAATGTTTATAAATTGTAAATAGGTATCAATAATTTCGTTAATTGTCCAATAGTTTCGTTTCGTTGTTTTTTGTTGCTGATTTCGTCGTTTCGTTTCGTTGATGCTCTTTGCTTTGAAGTAGTCATTAAAATATTATTTCTATATTTTTTTAAGTTTGTACATGTAGTGTTGATTTTTTTTTTCATCTATTATCTATAGAAATATTTAAAACGAGAAGAGTGTTGAATTTACTCATTGATGGATTTTGCATTTAACAAAATGAACAATTGCATTATTACCATAAAATTTTTCCTGTAGGTACTCATAATTACGATATGATATTAAGTACGTTATTATAATTTTAAATAATAATTTAGAGTATGCATTGTATGCAATTGTTTCAAAAATTAGAATTACTGAAATTAGGCTTCGACCGAAATAAAATGAATGGACGGGCCCAGAAAAAGCGTATTTTTGAAGATTACAAAATGAGTACTGGCGCTCACTTCGTGTCAGTCGGTCTCTAGCCGTAGGAAGTGCGACACATGAATATTGTTACATGATAACGAAACATCTGACAAAATTATGTCTTCAAGTGCTTTCCCGGAGTGTAATAATGCAACAAAAAACCGCTATATTTTTTTTGTAAAAATGTACTCTACATGGTTATGTAGAATTATGTAGGCGTTGAAGTATATGTTCGACGTTTTTACTGAGCAAGTTCAATGTTTACGGTCGTCCATTCATTTTATTTTGGTCGAAGAAATTAGGTATGTTATGTAAATGTTATGCATTAAAAAGTTATTAATTTGTGATATAAAATGTTGTGATGTAAAATTATGAATTGAAGGCGTAAAAATAGTTTAGAAAGATGAACTATTTGAAGACAAAAGTGATGGCTGTGATATTTTTGTATGTAGGTAATTTAGATACGTAAAATAATAAATATATTTCATAATATACTTACTAGTGTTGTTTTATTTAGTAAATGGCGTTATGACTCTCGATGGGGAAGAAAGGTTCTGGAGTGGAGACCACGAACCGGAAGACGCAGCGTAGGGAGGCCTCCCACTAGATGGACCGACGACATTGTGAGAGTCGCGGGCATCCAGTGGATGCAAAAGGCAGGCTGTCGTTCAGTGTGGAGGTTAAAGGGGGAGGCGTCTTCTGGCTGATGATGATGATGATGATGATGTTATGACTCTTGTGGGTCTTGGTCTCCGACAATTAGGCTCCTGTCTCACGTCTCTCGACCTCACGCCAATCAGGCAATTGGCGTTTAGGCAAGTCCGTTTCCACGGCGTTTTCATTTCGTTTTAGATCTTGATTGACTGAATGTAGGTAATTGGCGCTGTGTGCTGTTTTAGTTTATAAACAATAAATAATCACGATGATATAATATTTGGTCCGTCATCTTGGGACGTCCGCCATATTGAATTTATCATCTAAAACCAAAGTTCTTGGGAAGCCAAATCCAACGAAACCAAATTCGACGGGGTTACGTCGTTTCGTTTAGGAGTTCCTATGGCCACTTTCTGTCTCTGTCAGACCAGCTCGAAGGTACCGTAACATTGCATTGTCACTAAACTTACATAAGTATGCCAAGTTTCAGCTCAATCGGTTTAAAATTCAGCCGAAGAGTTGTCTCACACATACGAACATACTAACAGGGCAAGTAATATAAAAGCTTGTAAAAGGGCAAGGCAGAAAAGGGGCAAAAAGGGGTTGTCTGCAAGGTGAGTTCGACCAAAGGCATCAAGCCGGGCTTAGGCCTGATAGGATCGCACCCTTTCCGCCACCTTACCATATCTCCTTTATTTTCTGTTCTGAGTCTTAAAAACTAACCTAAAATGTAAATAAAGCCATTTTCCTGTTAGAACAGTCTATTTTAGAATAAGAAAGAGGGTAGATCGTTATGTCTGCACCTAATTTTTTAACTGTTTGACCAACCACCCGCATTCTTCAGTCTTCCCGTGAACATGGTGCATGTAACTGCGCCGAAATATCGGGAGCTCATTCCACAACCTTAACACGGTAAATATTCCGTAAATAATCATATAACTTTAGTCTTTGGGTATAAATAAAACCATTAATTAAAAATCCATAAATTTATTACACTATAATGACATTATAACAAGTTGTTCTTTTATGTACAAAAACTAACATGTTCATTAGTTTATATATCGATAATTTACAGATAGCATCACAAAATTAAACAAAAATAATTTAGATGATTTTTATCGATCATGTGATTTCGAGAAAGGTAGTTAATGATTAGGTATCATTATTTTTCAATAAAATATTATCTATTCATATTGGTATTTATGTCATAATCTTGCAAATCATGTCATTAATTTGATAAAAGTAATTAAACATTTTGATGTAACATAGACACTTCGATAATAATTTATTTATTTGGTTAATACATCGTTTTGAGCCTCATCGTTCGTACTGCGGTGTGAATTGCTCAATTGCTTTTAAGGTGGAATTCCGCAAGCGACGGTAGACTGCAGTCACCAACAACAGACTGCGACGGAATGTGCCGTAGCGGCAGACGACATTACTTTATAGTAGGTATTTGTATGAGACCGATTCCTGACATACGACTGCAACTGCCGCGCGGTAGTTGCAGTATTATGGCAGTTGCAAAAGTATGTCAGAATCGAGCTCACACAAATTAATACTGTGAAGTAATGCCGTCTGCCGCGCGGCACATTTCGTCGCAGTCTGCTGTTGCCGTCTGCGGTTTGTCGTCACCTGCGGAATTCCGGAAAAATAAATAAATACACGAAACTGACAATAAAATAATTATATTGACACTATTTTAATAATACGGAGATTAGTTAAGACATCACAACTCATTATTCTTGTTATATTTATCTTTAGAGGAATTTGTGTTACTTTAATAAATAAGTTAAAAACAGGTGGTATACAAAGTAATAGTTTTAAATAATCAGATTTTAATTCAGACTATTATCACAATAAGTATTATTTACAATAATGTTATTTTAAGCGATGTTAACATACAATGCCTTACAAATGTTGTAACGAAAGAACTTAACTAAAATTTAATAGTAAAAAATTCGTTGTCGTAAAAAAGTAAGAATTATTTAAAAAAACACATTAAATGCCGATCAAGCTACGGGCCTTAACATTAAATGTGAACACAACTACAAAACTCGTGCAAAATTGCACAATTACACGAAATTTCGTGCAACATTATAAATTCTCTACGTTCTATCTTTGGGTTTAGACCGTTTGACTAAAGTATGTATAATTTATACAATTTATCCGAATTTTACACTAAATTTACATAGACATGGTATTTTACTAAAATCAATAAATTTTGTGTATTTTCCCGCTTGGACGGATATTATAATTTACTAAGATGTCGTGACTCTACAAAAAACTATAATAAATAATAACCTAATAACAATTTACTGTAAGCTTTGCTTGAAAAAGAAATGCATTTCAGCCGTAGCAATGGTGTATTCTAAATAAAACACAAAAATGAACTATTTATTTCTATTAATGTAATTCTAATCAGTGATATTCCTTCGCAGAAATATGTATATAAGTAAAAAAAAACGTTAAAAAAAACCGTACATTTTCAAAGGATATACCCTGTGTGCAGATTAATCGAAGCATTAGTTAAATTGTAAATAGAGCCAGATTCACCATTAAATAACCAATTTTTAGTTTGACTAAATCAGTAAATGTAAAAATCTAACTTAGTCTTATTACGTCAAATAAATCTAAATTAGATTCTCCGGGTTTATGCTAAATTACACATATAGTTTATTTACATTAACAATTTTACAGCAACAGTCTAAGCTGTACATTAATTTAGACTAAGTATTTTGTTTGGGGTTTATTTCAGTGCAGTTGTCATATTCCAAGGTTAATTACATTATACGTACAAATATTTAGAAAATATGTTAATTGTCAATATTATGTGAACGTTATAAAACACAAATACTTAACTATAGTAATATTTCTATTGGTGACAAATAATTATTAGTTTTGATACAAAAATAATATTATGTAAGTAAATGACATATACATTAAAATTGAAGTAAACTTTGCCTGAGCATAGACAAAAGACAAGATAAAGTGCACAAAGAATATTTTTTTAAATCTCAAACTAAGATTTAAAAACTTGTACTCAATTCAATAGACAACAATTAAAATGAAAAAGTCAGTTATTATGATAAACATTATATAATACAGTTCACTTATTAGCCCACATTATGCCCAAGGGATAAAAAATAACACTATCACCTTAATCCCTTGTCTTAATGATCTTGATGGTCTTAAAACAACGCAGTTATGGATACTTTTAGGTGGATAGAAATCCGCTCAGCATCGATGGGTTAAAAATAAACTTTGAAAACATAATTATATTGACAGTTAACAATTTTCACAGCAGATCTTCTTCGGGGTGCTGCTTGTCATAGACATCTTGCAACTTCTGCTGTTCTTTGACTTTCTTCATCTGGGCATAGATGGAGGCCGCCTTGTAGTTGATGGGCCCGTAGTCTTTCATATCGGCGTCGGCGTATATGAACTGGTCTTCGGGTCTGAACGGCTGGAAGAAGAGAAGACCGTGAGTAGACCGAGAGGAGACTTAATAGACAGGACTGTGAGAAGACTGTAAAGAACACGTGTAGCAGAACAGTATTAATGAGAGGTACGAAAAGCAGTCTAAATTAATATAATTTCTTATGGTACAACGATAAATCAAAATGTGGGTAGTTTTTGAATTTGTCTTTTAACGCTTTTTTGTTTTTCGCTGATGCCATGTTCCATCGTAATTCTCTGTGGTAGCTAACCCAAAATAAAAAAAATATATTAATATCTAATTAAATAAAAAAAATATCCAAAATTATGTATTTTTTTCTAACTGGTAATCATACTAATATTATAAATGCGAAAGTGTGTTTGTTTGTTGGTTTATTGGTTTGTTGGTTTGTTTGTTCATCTTTCACGCTGCAACGGAACAACGGATCAACCTGATTTTTTGCATGGGTATAGTTCAAGAGCTAGAGAGTGACATAGGCTACTTTTCATCATCATCATCACCGTCACCATTTTTCATCACTACGCGGGTGAAACCGCGGGGTGCAGCTAGTTAAATATATATATATTAAGTTAAAGAATAATGGTAATATGTGTTAAGTGAAACTAGTTTGTATATTAGTCTTCATAAGTTATGTAACAAATGTTTACTTTGCCATTCCTAAGACTGTAAGTAAAATAGTTTTTGTTAGTGCGTAAAATTTTAATTACTTTACATTATTAATTATTTAATAGTGTGAATGTGAAACAAGAACATGGAATTAGGAGAATATAAGCAGAGTTCCAAAAAGCAAATTTAAAAAATGACTGAAAATTACCTTTAAATTTTAATAAATGTACGTGTCACTCTTGGTAAAGCGTTCCTAGAAAACAGAAATAAACGATCACAACACTGCAGGTACATGCTTCTCTAAAACACTAGTTGGCATTAAATAGTGAAAAGCTTTTAATATTTTGGGAATCACCATGCTCGGAAAGCTGTTTTCACTTTAGCACATATTACCATTATGCTACACTACATTCTTTCTGAACTAACCTGAGATAGCCATTCGTAGAAAACTGTTAGTTCATATTTTGGCTTCTTCTATAACTAAATAGGGCAGTCTGACATGCTCGTACGGTATCGTTACAATGATAAATTTTATGACTAACTTATAATTCTATTTACACCTTGTTTGTGGGCATTTTTAGAAAATAGGTTTCATTATTATCAGACTGTCATGTTCCCACTGTAGGGACATAGGCCTTTTCTCAGCGAGAAAGAGTATGTTCCCTAACTCACCCTGCTGGCCCAGTTCATGTTGGTGAATGTCATATGTCTGAGCTCTTGAGGTTCTTGGACATACCGGTTTCTTCAAGATGTTTACTTTCACTGTTTTTGAGCGATGGCACCGAAACTGCACATAATTGATTTAAATACTAAATGAGTCATTGGTGCAAGGCTTTAATTTAATGCTGCCAGATTGTAAAGCGCACATGCTAAGTACTGCTTAGCTACCATCGCTTTAAAATATCGGTTTAGTAGTTTTTAACTGTTCTTAAAACTATATATACAATTCTACCACCAATTACTTTTAGAACTCACCTCTCAAACATCAATTTCATTAAATTTGAGCGTCGCGTAGTCGCTCCTCTGGTGTCCGTGGTTTTTTCTACTAGAGGTATTCTTATTGCTAGTGTTAGTATTATCTCTGTTCGCACTATCTGCTCCTATAGTATACGTATCATACAAATGTCTATTTGAATTGACTGTATTTTTAAATTTTAAATTATGATTACCTAAAGCTAAATCTGCGTACACTAACTTTTTATGCTTAGGCTTATCCTCTTTAGGACCGATTGTGTTAAAATTCGGATTGTAATTCTGTTCTGGGCCTAGATTTCTCGTAGAATTTGATATGTAGTTCCCTTTCAGTAACTGTAAGTAGGACTTTCGTTCCGACTCACTGTATTCGGGCTCTGGATAATTTGGTTTTTCATAGTTGTCGTATATTCCGACACAAGACAGCTTTTCTCTTAAACTTTCAGACTTTTTTAATCTGTTAAGTTTCTGGCTGTTCTTTTCTCTAGTCCTATTTAATGTTTTTGTGTAATACTGAGCTTCCGTTGGCTGATATATTAAAGGTCCTATCGTGTTGTTATAAGATCTCTCTTGATCAACGGGGATTCTTTTGTCAACTCTAATGGGTTGGAAGTAACAGAAGCTGTGATGTTTTTGTAGAGGTATTTGGAAATTTTTCTTGTTCTTTCCTTTTGAGTTTAGGTTAGTGAAATGGTTGCGCTTTTGCATGTATTGTTGTTGCAGTATATTAGTGTTCTGAAAATGAAATTAGTTTGTTAGTAACTGTTAGCACAGACAAATAGTTTGGAGGATGTGGAACATAAAATAAAACATGAAAAGCATTATACCTGACCGTTTTCATTTTCCAATGCAAGAGTACTTTGAACCGAGTTACTACGTCTCACGACAGATCTCTTTGGCACGGGCTTCTCACTCAACTTTGGTATTTGTAAAGTCTTATTTGGCGATATCACTTGCTTTTTTGGCAGACCAACTTTGTTTATACCTTGATCATTCAGTTGATCCACCACAGATTTTACGAGCGATGTTGATGGCAACATACCTAGTATTTTCCTCTTTGGGGTCGCTCCTACAATATTTGGTTTAACGTTTTCAATTTTATTATCATTTTCTTCGTCTTCAGTTTCATTATCGACATTAATTGCTTCAGGTTTTGGTTCATTATCAAAAATTGTCTTTATGTTTTCCGCTGATCTTGTAGGTCTTACAGGAGCGTCAACAATGTCAGTAGATTTAGGCAATCTTGTGTTTATCAAGGGCATTGATAGATTTACATAGACATGGTCAGTCTTCACAGGGGAATGGAATGGTGATATTTTGGTCCTCGGTGCAGGCACGGGTCTGTTCAACGAGTTAGTAGATACATTCATACTCTCTTCACAAACTTGTATAGAATCTGTCAAGTTCTCAAACTGTTCCACTCCGCTTATATTAGAGTTCACTTTCAACATTGATGGGAAATTCTCGTATATGTTATCATCATTTTTCTCAACCGATTCTTGATTCTTATTATTGTTAATTTCAGTAAAGTTAGCTCCATACTCAGTGTTGGGATAAAATCTTTCAATGTTCCTCTTTCCCACAACTCTCATGGATTGAAACTGCGGTAGTTTCTTATTAGCTCTAGTATTTAGGGACGAAAATTTTCTGGTGTCATTTTCTGACTTTTCTTCGTCAATTGTTGGAAATTGTTTTAGGAAAGATGTCTGCATCGGTGGTAGGTACGGGTTGAGTAGAACGGTTTGATGGAGTGGATACATTTGCTGTATCGGTGACAGCATCGGTATGCCATAGTTGATGGAACTCGAGGAAGTTCCAATCGGATATGATATGGCGTTTTGTACAAACGGTGGGCAAACGAGTCTCGGAGTAAAGGAAGGATTGGTTGTCAGTTGCTTTTGTAGAGCCTCAATGCCTTTCGTAGTCTTTTGGTTCGTCTCGACAACTCTAGGTTGTATCGCTTGCACTGGCTTTATAACACATGCAAATAAAAGTAAAACACACAAAAATTAAACAAGATGCAAATTAATACAAATCAATAGAAAGCAAAATTAAGGAAAATACGAAATTAGTGGTATTAACATTCCGGAGAATGTTAGATTAATCAATCAACTTCATGCTTGTTGTTTTGAAGTGGTCTGGTTGGTAGAAACGATTTACAAAATGTTAAATGCATAGCTTGTACCTTTTTATCACGCTTTTATTAATTCACTTGTAACAACAAAAATCATGGAAATCGATTTAAAACTACTCATAAAAAAACTTTTAGTAACGCAAGCCTATTTAATTATTTTTTTGTTATTGAATAGGTTTGCGTTCGACCTGAACCTCGCCTGATGTTGAGCGATGATGCGGTCTACGTCCATCATCTGTATCTTCTAGGCACGTTTACCTAGAAGATAATCTCGCTCGAAGATTATTGAATCTTATGATAGCGATTTCTCTATTTGAAGACATTCAGATTGTTACTATCGAGGAACACCCATTGAGGCATTGTAGTATATGTAATCCGGGTGACAATATAATAATTCGGTACCATCGAACTTATCTGATGATGAAGCAAGGTGGATAATGGAACTCTTCAACTGTTAAGCTCTGGTTTCCTAGGATAGCGGAACCAACAACAAACGCCCGTAATGCAGCGGGTGACTGACTTCACTAGAACGTTGTCTATGTAAACAAAATAGCGCGGTTTACTAGAGAGTGGTATTTGACACCGTAACATAAAAAAGTGGTGCTGCCATTTGAATGACGGCTGTTGCTTCCGTAATGTTGCGTCCGCTATGCGATGCCGCCGCTATCTTAAGAAACCAGAAATTTACTGGTAAACCCCTGAGTTTAGTCTCATTTAGATTGTAACAAGCCCAATATCAAGAGTTCCACTATCCATCTCCTGGCTCTATCATAAAACCTACATCACTAAGTGAAATCAAATTAAGTCACAGAAGGGTGGTTCTTAGTTTTTGAAATCAGAATAAATTACTTATAATGTTTTTTTTTTGTATTTTGAAAATGAATAAACAGAAACAAATTTCCGTAACACAGGTACAAGCTACAGTTGCAAACCCAAATGAGTATTATTACTGGGAAAAAATTATAAAAAGTTAATACGATTAAAAACTTCAGACCATTGACTAGCATACATAAGTAAATGTGTATGATATAGGAAGTATTATTTACCTTATTGGGTGGTTGCTGTAGTCCGTGGAAGGGCAGGTTTTCGTAGAGCCCCGGGTGTTCCCCAAGGGTCCCGTTGGGAGCATTATCTACGCCATTCGTAGGTGGGCCTGGAACCATCAAACAAACATCACTAATCACCTGGTCTTTTATATAGTGTTACATCACTTCCATGAGTATACTGCTAACAATAAATTGATACAGTTCACAAAATTTGTTCTTATTTGATAATTCTGAGGTCCATATATTATTAAGCTCTAACAAGTTTTTGTTTATGGCAAGCGTCTGACCACAACTCATCTATTGGAAAGTGTTAATGTTGAGATGGAGGACGCTTGCCAATCAATACACTTTTCAATACTGATTTCTTGATGTTATAGTCATATAATTCTTATAAATGTTATTTTACTGAAATGTTTTCCAGATTTACATAAACAAATTTAACTCGGTCCAAGCATATTTTATTTGCAGTGACAGTCTGCAATAACATTGTAAAAAGCTGAATGAAAATCCCAAATTTTGATCACTTTCGCTAGGTTTTTGAACGTAAGACTGTAGCAGGTACCCGATATACTTTAGTGAAATATTAAAGGAAAATGTTTTTGCATAGCTGAACTGCAGATATGAGAGGATAATACATCAGGGATTTGTGCCACCATACTCCTGTCCATGACCCAGCCGATCGCAGGAAGCAGGAATGCAGCTGTCAGAGCAAATAAATGTTTAAATCGAGTTTAAATATAGTATTTTTCGCAAACATTTCACGTATGTGATAATTTAAAGGGGTAAAAACAAGTTTAAAATCTAAACAAAATAAATTGATAATTCAATCAAAAATGGTTAACAAAAAAAACAAGCGCAACACTAAGCGCACTCATAGAATAACTAGACTAAAGTTTACGCCGACTGGAGTCAAAACGGCGTCGCATTGTACAAGAGGCCGTAGAAAAGTTATCCTTCTCGCTAAAATATTACCTTGTTCACTGTGGTTAAGAACAGTCGAACAATTACAGTTTTGAACCTATAGCAAACAGGGAAGACAACTACTCCAGTGGGCGTTGTGTCTATCGCAAAACATGCTATACTCACTGTCGCCCGGCTTTTTCCGTTTCCTAGTGGTTCTCGGTTGGGGTTCATTAAAAGGTCTAACTTTGACGCTGGCAGCGGCCATTTTGTCCGGCCTTTTGAACGACACAACTAAAAACATGCAACAGTTAAGCATCATTCACATTACATTGGACTCTGTCCTGAGTTGCTATCTGGCAACTTCTTTATTGTATCAAATATCTTGTCAATAATTTTTTTACGAGTTGCCTTAATTTTCACAGATTTTTTGCCTCACAAAATATGAAAAGAGTACCTAATTTGTTTTATATTATCGTTATCCAACTAGTTTCACATAATATACTGTTGACACTCACATGAAAGACTAGGAAAATACAACAAAAAAAGGAATTTTTAAAGTTTTAAAGGTATTTTTTAAGTTTTGTAAGGTCAAAGTTATGTGAATTAGACTTTAGTTAAGCCCTTACAGGTTCAACATTCAATGTCTGGGTTGATTTGAATCAATATAATGTGAATCAAGCTTTAAAATTAAACAAAAACAGTCATGCAGCAAAATCAAAGCGTATCATTAGTAGGGACAAAGTTATTATCACCGTATTCGACACTATTGATAATAACTTTGCTGTTTAAAAGAATGCAATTGAACTGAAAGAGCATGTAAAGAAGCAAAAACTTTAGCTGGTGGAAAAATCTTGTGATTTTGTAATGTGGATGACAATGTAAGAAAGAGTCAATAATGAAAATCAAATTTATAATAAATATAAAAAAAAAACTATATTTAAAATCAAATATAGGGTGTTACATGGAACGGTGGTACTTAGCTGAATAAATATCATTGTACTCGTCATTATTATAAACAACTCTTAATATGGAATTGCTATATCAGCTGTTACATACCATATATTTCGTTAAGGCATTTTACTATGTTCCCCATATAAGTTGTTCATATTAACGAGTACAAGCACCTTCTGGTTTAGTACCACAGTTTCGTGTAGTATTGTATATTAATTATTGATATTGCCACAAAAATTGGCGTGGTTGTGTCTGTAGAATAATACAAAATGAAAGGAAATCTACCTCCTTCAGTGACTATTACGTTAGGGACTTCACTCTGAAAAAAGGAACGCAGCCTACTCTTTGGGAGAGCGTACCCCGTCTTGTTCAAGTTCACTAAAGATACAGCTCTTTTATTCGACTTGTTTATCTTCTTATATTTTCCACTCTCTTCATCAGAATCATTCTCACTCTTCTTTCTCAGATTTCTTATTAAACCTGTCACAACATTTTGAGTGTGTCTTCTTGGCTTACCATTCTTTTTCGAATATTCAGTCTTAGGGCTTACTTCGGCTATTTGACTTTTCTTTCTTTCTAAAAGACCTAAATTAGCTTCTTCAGTATCTTCAGTCTTATTTACATTCGTCTGCAGACGATTTTGATTCTTAGGACTAAGCGTGTGATTTGAATTTACGTGAACAAGCACTCCGGGCTTTAACGGCCACTTGTTAGGCGTAACTACACTTTGAGCTTTATTACTTTCGTCTGAAGGTTCAGATTTAGGTGTTTGTATTTCAGTTTCTTCGTTTGCACTGATAGATGCTTCTAATTGTGTCAAGTTAGCTTGTAAGCTCGTGTTTTCTCTGAACTTGTTCATTTCTAGGCTGCAGCTCTGTGAATCTACAAGCCGGGCTCGGTCCGAGGACTTGGGGCTGAACGATAAGCTTAGTCTCGGTGACAAAGCTGGTAAAGCTTGTGATATAATAGATTGGGCTATGGACACCTCACTTATACAGCTACCATCCGGACTGAAGGGGAAAATAAAAACAAAATGATATTAGATACATGCAGTGATTTATGTATATTGTTTGCTACCAACAAGGTATATAAGGAGAAATAACTTTCATAAAATGCCCATCACAAATTTTAATTGTAGTAAAATTTAAAAAAAAACTTGACGTAAATCATACTGGGTTACGCGAAAAGGGTGTACTAAGCCGTAAAGGGGTTCATAGTACCCATTATTATGAATTATTTTTACTATGGGACCAATTCTCGCAAAAAATAATCAGCTGTTCCAAAAACGGACATTCACACTAAAATAGTATGGAGCAGCTGATATTTTTTTCACGATTTCTGGGTTGCAAATTTGAATAGCTAAAGTTGTTCATGATGATGAATATAACGGACCTCTTTTGGATTAGTATACCATTTACGCGTAACCCTGTATATAATCGAAACTGTCACGTTGTTGACAGCAACATAATAGTATTTTTTCTCTCTTGTTGTCTCGGGCCGTTTGTCTTTATCAGTCTCTAGTTGATATGGGCCCTGGATATAGTG
The DNA here is from genome assembly GCA_932305915.1 of Agriopis marginaria. Classification (NCBI taxonomy): domain Eukaryota; kingdom Metazoa; phylum Arthropoda; class Insecta; order Lepidoptera; family Geometridae; genus Agriopis; species Agriopis marginaria. Next base: position 23,437,997 of record OW029914.1, on the reverse strand, counting down.
CGACCAATTTATCTAATACAGGAGAGCCACTGAATTATTTCCTGAACAAAAATGACAGCCATCTGTAGAAAACTGTTAGTTCTATCATTTGGCCTCCTCCACCAGTAGACATTAGCTTGGAGGCATTTTTGGACTAAGTTATAATTCTATATATACCTTGTTCATAGAATGTATGAGAAATACAAAACCAAACTTGATAATATTACTTAGATACATGAATGCCAAATACATAAATACTTCAATAAATCGCATATAATTATATTAAGTACATAAATAGAATACAAGAAGAATGCTTTCCACACATTTGATCATGCATATAATACAGTTCAAATAAAATTATCACTCGAAATTCTGCAAACTACTTTATCAACGCTACAAAATTTACACCTTCAAAAGTGATATAGCCAAAACACAGCGGTAACAAAACAGAAAGCATTCTCCATCTAAATAATAAGTAGAATATTATTTTGTTAGTAAAAATATACCTGAACTATTGATTGTAGTCAATCTCAAAACGTCGGGTGTTAGTGCTGATAAAAACCTATACAGAAATATTTTATTAACTTTAATTATTAATTAACTAAAATATGTCTCAAAATAATTAGAATATTTAGAATGTTATTCTTTTTATACAAATGAAAAAATATTATGGAATAATTTATGGTATTAATTAATATTCGTGTATAAAATGTTAGTAATGTTAAGGAGAAAAAATAACTAAAATCCCATGCTACTAAAAAGTCTAAAGTTAGAAATGTCCTAGAAACTAACAGCCGTTGGTCCAAGCGCACAAACCACGCAAACTCATTGACCTTGACCTTAGAACATGACCTTGACCTGACCGGGGTCAGTATCTCCCCATAGGCACTACAAGAGGTGACCTTGAAGGTGGCATCGATAATGTGTGCCAAGAATCGGCTCGGACCAACGGCGTTGCTGAAAACGTTAATTTTTTTATAATTTTATGCTATTTTTTTATTTAACTGAGGGTCATATTACCTCATTATGAATTATTTATAAAATATTTTAAATATTTTTGACTTGAATTTCTATAACTACAATTACTAGTTACTAGAAGTTATAAAATATAAAAATCATACATTACAAATGACTAAAACAATAAACGATGAATTAAATTAATAACGAATAATAAATAAACAAATAACACATTCATATAAATAATATAAATATATTTCAATATTCGAAAACGGATCAATTCGCTAATACAATTGCAATTCAGTATAATTTTGAGTTTGTGTTAAATAAAATACCACAAAGTTTACTGATTGGTGCATAAGCAAATTGATCTGTTATCAATATGAAAAACAGCAATAATTTGCTAAAAAGTTTCCAGCTACATAACAAAAAAAAAAGGATTTCAGCAATATGAGTTATCTAAACTAAATTCTAATGAATAACACAGAAAAAGTGTGTAACTAGAAACTTCCAAGCTTTCAAAATAAAACAATTTTAAATAAATACAATTGAAATACTAGACATTCATCTAAATTCTGAAAATGAAACGAAAAATACTCACTTCTCTCTCTCCTCTAATTCGACTGGGTTATTGTCTATGTGTGTTTGTTTGTTAGTCGAGGTGATTTAGTTTTTAGTAGGCAGCATCCCGAAAAGACAAAACAAAACATCAAATTAGTTACGCAAAACTAAATAAGTTTCACAAATGAAATCAGTTTTACCAAATTTAGTTAAGTAAAATTTAAATAGTTTTATCAAATTTAATAAGTTTTATCAAAACTAAAACTAAGTTAGTTTTAGATTAGTCTTAGTGTTAGTTATAAATTTATATTTAAGATAGTTTTTATTTTACTTGTAATTTTTATTTAATAAAGGAAGTATTTTATCAAATATAATTAGTTTTATGAAATTTAATCAATTACTCAAAACTAAATTGCATTGAAAGCGCACAGCTTAATGATTTTGACAAACTGAAACCCAAATTAGCTTGGTAAAACTAAATATTTTGATGAAACTGAATTATATGCGCAAAACGAAATTTTATTAGCAGTTTGATTTAATTCCGCAAAATAGAATTAGTTTTTGAGGTAGTGAAATTAGTTTGAAATAAGAATAAAAAAAGCAACGAAATTACAAATAGCAAATTATTTTCTTAAAAGTAACACTCATAATAAATTCCTGACACTAAACATAAATTATTTTGAACATCAACAAAATAACACGTTACGTTAAATTACACATTCGAACAACGTATATAATATTTTAATAAGAAAAGTTTGTTAATTTTTACTCTCACAATACTCATTTTAATGTTAAAACACTGATGTTATGTAAAGCCCCAGAAATGCTTCATTCAAACAAATATTAAGCAAAAAAACTTTGTAGTTAAGCATTTCAAGAAAACGTTCTAGCTGACTTGAAATGTCCTAAAATTCACTTTAACATTTTGAAACTGCTGTAACCCAGCGCAAAATGTGACTCACACGTGATATAGTTTGACTGGACCATAGTTAATTTTTCATTTACCGTCTTTCGGTAATTTCAGTAGGTTACGTACGGATACGGTTCTGGAGTAGAAATGTTTTTTTCCATGGACCGGTTAGCTGTATCACGTTTTTAATATTTTCCAGTGGTTAAGTCACCTGGGGTCTTACGGACAACAGCTATTGCGGCACCTAATCCGCTCAGTTGGAAAATCACGCGAACGTGAACCTTATTGCGCCCAGATACGGTTTGCGGTCGCGTGATTTTCCAACTGAGCGGATTAGGTGCCGCAATAGGAGTTGTCCGTAAGGCCCCTGTAATAGCAGCTGTTTGTTCGGATAGTTAAAAACGGTGCTACAGTCCGGTCAACAGTATCACGTGTGAATCACCACAAAATGTTCTAGCCCACTTCAAATGTTCTAGACCACTTCAAAATGTTCCAGCCTGCTTCGAATGTTCTAGCGTACTTACACTTGGATTTAGCTCGCATCCGCCGGCAGATGCAGATGATGATGATGCAGAGGATGACAGTGATGACGAGCACAGCCAGTGCTATGCCTCCAATGAGGATCAGCTTTTGATTGTCTCGCCACCAGACTTTCGTACCTGGAATGAGGCAGTCAAATTTTGGAATAGTTGTTTATTACAAGATATTGGTATCGATTCTGATGTGCACTAAACTAAATTTGACAGCTCTAAAATTGTTGCCATCCTTCTCATACATATTAAAATGAAAGAGAGGCAGATAATTTTAGTCCTGTCAGATTGGTTTAGTTAAGTGAGTGGTATGACAGAATCGACGCCGACGACGCATATTGTTAAGGTAAAACGACATGAAGTGGTAGAATATAAATAATGTTTTACACTCATAGTCATTAAGGATGCCATGTATAACACAGAAAGACACGGACAACTAACACCCAAACCCAGGGCAGATCCCGGAACTCATGTCCTCGGGTTTAATTCTCTTATAGACATTTGAATGATGAATTTAAATATCCGGCTCATAGGATCAGTCGGCCAATTATGTGGGTACAAGTTTTTTTCATGCCACTGATGGCAAACAAGCAGACGTCACAATGGATACTTGTAACACCAAAGGCAACACAACTATGTAGTTTAATAAAAATTTTTTTTACTATAAATAGTTTTTTGACAAAAGAGCTGATAATCTACAAAGGGCTTAACATATTTTCTTGAATCATAGTTGTGTTTTTCAATCAAGTCGCCTTTCAAATAAAAACAATTAAATCAAAATCGGTTCAGCAGTTTGGGAGCTACGATGCCACAGACAGACACACAGATAAACACGATAAACTTATAACAACCCTCTTTTGCGTTGGAGTTAAAAGCCAAACTAAAACAACGTTAACGTCGGTATTGATTTTAATGTACCTAACGTAACTAATTAAAATTAAAGAAACAAGGTTTGGACTCCGACTCCAAAGAAAAAATATATATTTGGTCCTTTCTTCAGTTTAGACTGAAGATGATGTATGTAAAACTTATTCACTGTGTCAATATAACTGTATACTTACTGAAACTTTCCAAGTTGGCTGTAAATCATAAAAATTATTCAGAATGCATTCACCAAAATAGTTTTATGGTGGTAATATGGCAAGCATTGTGCAATTCTTGACCCACACACATACACATTATCAGCCATTAAACGTCCACTGCTGGACAAGGCCTCCCTCTTAGAGAGGGGTGTTGCCATAATCCCCACGCTTGACAGGCAGCTTGGAGATCGCAGTACGTTCACCGTGTACTAACAGGACGCTGCTGCCCATCCTCCGGTGGTTCTGGTCGCAGTTTTAGGACGTAACCGGGTCCATCTTCTTGACCCGCGGGACTAAAAATGCTTGCCAGCATATATGGAATAATTGGTTACGGCCAGGTGTGGCTGTTGGATGATATTAAAGATAGAAATGATTTAAATCATGCCACCAGAATCAAAAGTAGCTACTTATTTTGAAAGTGGGGCTAGGGTAGCCATTGTGCAAAAAAATCTGCTATTCAATAAATAAATAATGAAATGGATGGATGACAGTGATGAAGAGCACAGCGAGTGCTATGCCTCCAATCAGCATCAGCTTTTGGTTGTCTCGCTATCAGACTTTCGTGCCTGGAATGAGGCAGTAAAATTTTGGAATAGTTGTTTATTACAAGACATCGTAAAATAAATAATGTAATAGCAGATTTTTTTGCGCACTGGCTACCCCAGCCCCATTTTCGTTTTTGTATGGCAACACTCACCCATGACGTCCCTCTCGCAGGCGCGCGACTTGCCCACGCTGTTTTCTGCGTAGCACAGGTACGTCCTGTACACGTCCACGTTGGAAGACAGGTACAGGGAGCTCTGAGTGCCTTCCGAACGGATCACCTCCGTCGTGAGGCTGTCGTTGTCGTTCTTCAGCTTCCACGTGAACTTTACCTGCAATTTTAAATGATATTGAATGGGTTTGCATGATCTAATTCCTTCCTGCCCAGTTTTCGATCGGACTGCCAGAGTGGGTACGAATAATCGTCACCGCTTTATGGTTGATATTCCGAAAACCCGTACGAAGCGATTTGATTCCACTTTTATTGCGTTAACTACAAGTCTGTGGAATACACTACCTACTGTATCACCACACTGGTGTTCCCCGATAGCTACAACCTGGGTGTCTTCAAATCGCGAAAAGAATTTAGACACGCCCTAAGATCCACCGGAGTATGGTTGCCTTGCGAAATCTCGTACATGGATAGCATCTTGAGAATGTTTGGTATCGTACCTCGGTAGGGTTGGCTTTCGCAGAGCAGACTAGTACTTGTTCCCCATTGTCTTCTGTCTGCGTTATTCCGCACTCAGGTATATCTGTAAATAACCCGATTATTATTATTTATTTACATTCTCAGCTCGGACATTTGAGGGGCATTGTTGGGGCCGAAGCCAACACCAAGCCTTAGAGGCCCTGTTGTGTAAAAAATGCAATTATTGGTAGTGTGTGAATGGGAATTATGAAACTATAGCAAAGTACGGGTACTAAAAAAACTGGTTTATTATAATGAATTGTTAATAGTGGTGTGCTGGTCTATGGTATTAGGTACGACCGTAAGCAAAGTAAGTATTACTTGAAACAAACAAATTATTAAAAGAACAAATAGTAATAATAACTGGTTCAAATTCAACTGGTAAGACTCGGTAAGACTACTGGGTTTTGACGTAAAATACTGCAATTGTAGCATATGACATTCGGGGAATGTCATAGATGCAGATGGCAGGCTGTCGTTCAGTTTTGTTCTAAGGAGAAGGCCTATGGGCAGGCGAACGGTGGTTAAACGAGATTTTTTACTTTAAAAAAAGTCTTTCGCATCTCTCTTTACCCCTCTACACTGGTCTGTTTCAAAGCCTCTGTGTTTCAGTGGAAATACCCACCTCTTATAGCAGCTCCGCTCCAATTATCCCACCTCAGTGGACGCATCTTAATTAAACTATTCAAAAAAAAGGATCCGTGAAGAGCTACAGAACTAGACCAGGTGGTACGCCAGAAACTTACACTCAACAGATTATAATTGATAATCTTGATTTTTTTTCAATAAAAAGACCGGCAAATTTTTCTATTATCTACCTGATGGTAACCCAAATGGAAACATTGGCGGTATTGTCGATGCTCTGCCAGCCCGGAAAAGTAGTAGGAGACATTATTTTTGAAATGCTTCATGTTGAAGCTTAGCGGGAAGAGTTTTGTGGGAAGGATATTCTGTATCAATGGCTAAGGTTATGATACTCACACAAAACGTTCAGGAACACCGTCGTGTTGACGGAACCATGTCGGTTGTACGCCTCGCAGACGTACTCCCCGCCATCCTTCCTCTGCACAGGTCCCAGAAGGAGCGTGTTAGAAGACGACAGGACTACTGAAGAGTTGGTCTGCTCTTTAGCGCTGGACTTGGGTGGTTGGTCACGACGCCATGTGTACGAAGGTTTTGGGAAGCCCCTGTAAGAAAAAAAATGTGCCATCATTAACAACCTTTAACGTTCCCGTTGCTGGGATGCAGTTCTTCTTTCAGACAGATGATGGGCTTTTATCCACTATGCTGACCCAAGGCATGTTGGTGAATGTCATGATGTCTTTAAACTTTTGAGGTTCTTGGACATACCGATTTCCTCACGATGTTTTCGTTCATCTTTTAGAGCGATGGCATCGAAACTGCATATAACTTATTTAGATACTAAATAAGTGAGTACTAAATAAGATGGAGTTTGAGACATTGAGAAACGTGCCAAGAAGCTCTGCTTATCAGCAACCATTTCCTAGAACTACTAAAACTAAGCTGGACTAAGCTTCAAAGTCTTGATCATCAACGCAAAGTTGCTAGTCTTTCGGTATTTAATTGGATAGATTTCGGAGATCTAAGATCAAATTCCTTTCTACGCTTTTTACTAGCGTGCGGCCAGGGCGAGCACGGAAAAGCGACATTGTTTTATGGTTGAGATTCCAAAAACTCAAGCGGAGTGTTTTGATTCAAGCGGAGTGGTTATATAGACTGTGTAGAAGTAAAAGCGTGGGTGACCGATAGTTACAATCTGGGTGTTTTCAAGTCGTGAGTTGATATTTATCAGGTTCGGCCTTCTAGGCAAGCATGCTTCATCGTAAACCTTATCCAGAAGATATTCCAATAATACCAGAAAACTCAGAATTTACTTTAGAAATTCCCACATTTGTGAAAAGTGTAAGTAAGAAATAAACTTACATTGCTGAGCAGATAACTTTGCCCGGTATTTCATTTTCGTTTACGGAAACGACGGTTGGTGTCACTGTTATATTCTCTGGTTCATCTGAAAATATACATTTTAAGTTAAGACTAATATATGATTTATTACTATATATTTATTTAGTTAAGACTATAAGATAATGCCGTGTTTCAGTGTTCTTATATTTTTGATAGTTATAGTAAATTAAAGTAATGTAAAATTTTATTGCATAAAACTGTGTACAATTGTGGAGTAAGTTAAGGTAGTTTCAACAGTTAGTGGTTAACTGGTGGTAGGCAGTTAGTGGTGTTAGGTAGAGGCTTAGCGATGACAAACAGCTGCTTCCTCGATCTATAAATATTTTAGTAAATAATTATGTATGCAAAGTTTGATATTTTTATTTTATTTTCAATTTTGTAAGTGCGCGGTGAATGTAAGGACCATGTCAAACCAACTGTGGTTTTTTGGTGCAACAATATGCCATAATGCCATAAGCTGTATAGTTTGTGTACGGTAAAAAAAAAAGTGCTGCCATGCACTTTTATATATGCAAGATATAGAGTGAACTGTGTGGTGCTGTCTACATGCGGGCCGATGGAGTTGTGCCAGCGGCACGTGTAGTATAAGTTCGGAACGCGTCCTGCAGTACTTACATTCGACAGCGAACTGTGTGGTGCTGTCTACATGCGGACCGGCGGAGTTGTGCGAGCGGCACGTGTGGTAGTTCGGAACGCGTCCTGCAGTACTTACATTCGACAGCGAACTGTGTGGTGCTGTCTACATGCGGACCGGCGGAGTTATGCGAGCGGCACGTGAGGTAGTTCGGAACGCGTCCTGCAGTACTTACATTCGACAGCGAACTGTGTGGTGCTGTCTACATGCGGACCGGCGGAGTTGTGCGAGCGGCACGTGTGGTAGTTCGGAACGCGTCCTGCAGTACTTACATTCGACAGCGAACTGTGTGGTACTGTCTACATGCGGGCCGGCGGAGTTGTGCGAGGAGCGGCACGTGTAGGCCGCCGTATCGGCCGCGCGGTCCAACACACCGTGCGGCCACGCGGACATGTTCCAGTGCTGCACATACAACACATAGATACATGATACTAGCTCTGAAGAAACAAGGAGAACGACAACCTCAGATCAGATAAACAACTGAGGTATAAATAAATACAACCACAACACCACCCAAGAAAGAACGAAGAAGAAAGTAGAAGGTTACAAAAGAAACCGATTCGCTCGAAGAACCGATAACCGATGCGGAAGAAAAGTTCTTGAGTGAAAACCACGAAAAGGAAGATGCAGCGTAGGTAGGCCTGCCACTAGATGGACTGACGATATTGTGAGAGTCGCTGGCATCCAGGGGATGCAGATGACAGGCTGTCGTTCAGTGTGGCGTAATAAGTTGGACGCCTCTGGCCTATGTTCAATACAATTCAATTTCTTTTTTACCAAAACATCATATTTTACAAGATTAACCTAACTTAATAGAATAGGTGAATAGGTTTCTTCTACGCAAGCGTACTCCATCGTAGGCCGTATCATCGCTTAACATCAGGCGAGTTGGCGGTCAACCGCAAGACTATTTATAATAAAAAAAACTTAATAACATGCATTAAATTAAAACTTTTCTTCATTTTTAAGATAAGGTAGATAATAAATATATTTCCAAAAAAAAAGAGCACATAAAAATTTACAATAGATATACACAATATGAGAAACTCAAATAATACATTTTCGGTGGGCCCTAAACTAGGCTAAGCCTATATCTTGGGTTTCTGTAGGCGTCTAGTTAGCAGCTTTTCTAGGAAGACCTGTGTTGCAGCTGCTAATTTTACACAAACGATTTAGAACAAAACAATTCCTTACCAATGTGGACTCTGTAGCCTCGAAGTCGTTCCTGTTCCCTTGAGGTTCTATCTTCCTCTCGACCACATAGTACCGGTCGGTCTTCTCCGGATCTATCACCTGCCCGTTCTTCAGCCACTGCACGCTGCACAGAGGAGCGCATTCAACCGTGCACGACAGGGAGATGTTCTGGAAAATACACAATTAAGATTTTTAATGGAATCGTATGTTAGCCGAATTCAACTAAATATCAAGAATATGGCGCTGTGCAAACGTAGACACTTGTTGTTGCCGACGCGGCACACCGAGTACCAATCAAGTGGAAGCAACTGGAGACAAAGTCTGCGCAGGGAGTGGCTGATTTCATACTGTTTATATAGAAATCAAATATTCATTGGTAGCTTGTATCCGCCACAAGACACAAAAGTGTCCAGTTTGCGCCAGTGCCTAAATATTTCGCTGATTTAAAACTTAGAAATGCAACAAAAAATATGCAGTATTGACGGTGGTGCTTAGCCGAAAGGGGGTCATTGTAATCATAATTATCATGACTAACATTAATTTTGGGACCAACCGTGAAATCGCGGAAAAATATCAACTGTTCCATACATTTATGTTTTTTGTTGTTGAGTGTTGGCTTGAGTTGAAGTCAAGAGTATAAAGCACGTGAAAGTGCCGTCAAAATCTGTTCAGTCGTTTCAGAGTCCATAGGGAACATACATACACACATCGCCTTTTATATATATAAATATATAGATTTACTAAGGTACCCGGTAGACTTCGTCCTGCCAGGAAAAGCAGCGCCCCATTAAATATGACACTTTAAATAACAATCCAATTGTGTCCAATTGTGTTTTTAAACATTGAAATATACACACAAAATTTCATTCTGTCTAGCCGCTTAGGAGGACTTAGGTGACAAGCACACGTACAGAAGAATTAATACATATATTAAGAACATACATTAAAACTAGAACAAAGTTTTCTTGGATCCCCCCGTAAAAAAGAAAAATACGGAACGATTGGAAACGCAATAGCTTCTTCCCTGCGGATCAACCGCAACTGGATGGTCACAATGCACCAAGATCAGACCTTTGATACACAACAGAATAGACTTTGAGACCCTTTAGATACACTTAATGACTGACCTGTGATTTGTAGAGGGCCCCACTGTAGTGATTCATGTTGTATTTGAAACTTGGCGGCGCTGAAATTATAACCAAGACATTTACACATATGGTAGTTGCACAAAAATTGTCGCAAGATTCGACGGCACACAATAAACATTTGAAAATTACTGTCAAAGATATTATTTTGACGACAGGATTTATATTATACTAGCTTCGCCCCGCGGTTTCACCCACGTAGTGATGAAAAATGGTGATGATGATGATGAAAAGTGAAAAATGTCACTCTCTGGCTTTTGAACTATATCCATGCAAAAAATCAGGTCGATCCGTTGTTCTGTTGCAGCGTGAAAGAGGAACAAACATCCATACATCTATACATACAAACTTTCGTGTTTATAATATTAGTAGGATAGGATTCTTGATAATTTTCAAACACACAGCACCGCTTGACAAGTACCTAAATATCCACAATAACTAGTTTGATCTACGAAGTAAGCAGTTTTGTGCATGATTTCAAGTGAGAAACCTATATAGATGCACGCCTACGTTTGCTTGTTTCCTGGACCTCTCGAAAGCAATTGATCTGGTTTGCTGTATGTTTATAGTGGCAAAAATATTACACTTCTATGCCTAATCTCTATGTACAAAGCATTGGTTACTTAATGAGGTAAACATTGTTTGATGGTAGAGCTTAATGTCATAACTGTTAAAATTGGAGTGTTAGTCGGGGTTAGACAGGAGGGCTGACCTCCCCAAAGCTTTTCAACATATGCGTTAACGCCCTGATAGAGCTCAAAAGGACACGTGTCAGCTGCCATTTTGTTAGCAACTGTGGCAATATTAACTATGGATACCATAATTATAGTGCTGCTGAGCTCCTCGTTTTGTTATCATGGTCCTACTGCTGCGAAACAGGCTTTTAGAAAGAGAGAGAGGATGGGCCCTAATCCTGTTGAAGGGTTAGCATTTTTTTATTCTTAGTTAATTGTCTGGTTTAGTATTCATTTGATCATAATCTGGGCAAAATAAAATTTGCAAAACAAAATAAATTTATTTAGCCCCGCGTACCTATGAAAAAAAAAGGAAGAAGACATTAAAATAAGGCAGAATCTCAAGCCAAGTTCAATAATACTTACCAAGTACATTAATAGATACAGTAGCATTGTCCCCCTGTCCCCCCGCGTTGGTCCCTTGACAGGAGAAGTTGGTCCGGTGGTCCAGGGTTACAGGGTCGATGGTCCAGTTTTGGGAGACGATGTCAGAGACCACGCGCCCACCGCGGTACCATCGGTATCTGGGAATACAATGCAAGAGGGGATTTTAAATATTGGGTTGATACTGCCCCGTTTTATTACCCTATTGCCAACACGGGAAAGTTAGAGTATGGAATATAGCAAGACAAGGATAACTTACACCCAGACCCAGGCCAGAAATTTAAACTCATCATTCAAATATAGCCCGTTGGTCCAATTGGTAGTGAACCTTCTAAGCTTGAGGGCGTGGGTTCAATTCCCACCTAGGACAAACATTTATGTGATGAACATATGTGTTTGTTCTATATGTGGTTGTTAATATCTATGCAAGTATGTATTTAAAAAAACTATATATGTATGTTTATCAGTCTCTGGCGGCCATATCACAAGCTTTGCTTAGTTTGGGGTCAGATGACCGTGTGTGCAAAATGTACCTAAATATTTAGTTATTTAACTATCTGTCTGGCCGGGAGTTGAACCCAGGACCTCCTGCTCAAGAGGCAGAAGCCATACTGGTCGTCAAAATCTTACAAAGTAACTACTAACCTATGCGCTTCTGGCCTTCCTCTTTCCTTGATGCTGCAGCTGAGCACTAAGCTTTTCCCTTTCACCACGCGCCACGGGGAGTAGGTCAGCTTGGCTGGCCCCGGGGGATCTAAAATGGAAATAAAGACAATGTTATGGTACTTGTAAGAGGCACTGGGCAACGTTAGTATGTTTACTCAGTTAAGTTCCATTATTTTATTGAATAACAGGCTTGGAATTGACCTACATCTCGCCTGATGTTAAACAATGACGCCGTCTACGATGGAGCAAGCTTACTAGAAGAAATTGATCCAGTTGTGACTTGCAAGAGACCGAGATTATAACTATCGGAGAACACCAATTCGGGCAGTACATTCCACATACTAGGAGTTCGCACATAAAAGTGGAATGAAAGCGTTTCGTACGGGTTCTACCATGACGAGTGCCAATCTGATCAAACCAAAATATCAGGCTGCGATCTCGTGTCTTTTGTCGTCAACTTTCCATGTCACCCTCAACTTCTCTATTTTGTCGTCTTGTTTCTTGTAGTAAATAGACTTTTGTAAAAAAGAAAATGTTCCTTACAATTGACAACCAGCTCTGTCTTGTCACTTTCGTCTCCCCAGCCGGCCACATTCCTCCCCTTGCACGAATAGTTCCCATGGAAACTCTTCGTCGTGTCTTGGAGAAGCAGCATGGAGGGGTCTACCTCGTCACATAGATTATCTGGAATGGATGATGAAATTTCATATTAATCAAAATTGCTTTTTGATTTCGAATGCGAAGGTCACACGGATCTACCTTCGCATTCGAAGTACTGGGTTGAATTTCTTAAATTCTTCAGTCTTACCTCCTTCCTGCTGGGTGGTGTTACACTCAGGTAGCTGTTTGAGGATCTGGCCATCAAGGTACCAGATGACCTCGTCTAGTACAGCCGGGTTCCCCGAAACGGTGGCACAGGTCAAGGTCACGTTGCGGTGTTCTGTCTCCAGGATGGGGCTCTTAGAGGACATGATGAGACGCACTTGGGGCTTGTCTGGAATTTGAAAGATAACTAACTGATAAAGTGGCCTTCGGAAGTGATGTAGGTCAGTTGTGACATGGAGGGGCATCAGTGTTGCAGTGTGATCTGGGTTTAAATTTCTACAAGGTGTTCCAGGTTTTTATGATCAGGTAATGTTTTGTAATGACCCAATTAGATGAGAAGTGGTCCGTAACTGTTGAATTTATGAAAAAATTCAGTGTCACACAGCGTGCAATGGAGACGGCTCGTTAGGAATTTCTTTGATCGATAGAATCCAAAACGTGGATATGCACCAGAGAACCAGAGTCACCGATATAGCTATTAACATTTGCAATTTGAAGTGGCAATAGACAGGCCACATCACTCGAAGAACCGATAACCTATTGAGAAGGTAGGTTTTTGAGTGAAGACCACAAACTGGAAGACGCAGCGTAGGTAAGCCTCCCACTAGATAGACCGACGCCATCGTGAGTCGTGGGCATCCAGTGGATGCAGATAACAGGCTGTGTGTTCCGTGTTCAGTGTGGAGGTCCAAGTGGCTAATAATGATGATGAATATTTTGTATATAGTAACCATGGTGGTGATACTTTATAATAATCTCCTGTCTAGCGCCTGTGTAGCTTAGCTATAGTAGATTTACAACAATATTGCTTATTTGCCTACATTGATTAATGTTTCTGATGTTACATAATAAAACTTGGAATATTTCTTTCTGTCCAGTTTTCATCCTTAAAAGTCTTCGTCTATCTCGATCTCGATCACACATTTGACAACTATTGGAGAGATAAAATAAGTAGACAAAAGAAGTAAATAAGAGACATATTATATGATACTGACATAGCACGTTAACATCGATGGAGTATTCGCTGCGGCCCTTGTCCACAGAGTTGGTGAGCTCGCAGCTGTAGTTCCCCAGGTCTTGGCCGCGAGCGTCGTGGATGATGAGCGAGTGCTGGTCGGTGGTGCCGCCTTCGTAGTGCGAACTGCTCACATTAAGCCGAGTCTCGTTTAGGTACCTAGAAGATACAGAGTATGTAATTTTAGAAACAAGAAAAACGAAGCCCCCAATATCATCATCATCATTATCAGCCAATCAGCCTTCTCTTCTTTATAAGCCTTCTCTCAGAGAGCCATTATCCACCATGCTGGCCCAATGCATGTTGGTGAACGTCATGTCTTTGAACGTTTTTAAGATTTTTGGACATACCGGTTTCCTCACTTTGTTTCCCTTCACCGTTGTTGAGCGATGACGGGTTGGGCTAAGTGGTATTTTGTTTTGTCCTCTGTAAAATATTGTATGTATATATGCTTACCAAGTGACGTTATTGAGAGAAGATGGGTTGCTCTCGTACTCGCATTTGAGCAGCACCTTGGACCCCTCCGTGACGGTAATGTTCCTCGGGGTCACGCGGACTATCGGCGGGTCTGGAATTGAAAGTTTAGTGAATTTAGCGGCAGGAAGTTCCATTCTTGGGCAGTACGTATCATAAATAAATAACGATCCAAAACGCTGTGTACGAATTTTTGGAATCTCCACTAGGAAGGGATGGTAACGTGCAGTTCTTCTACTTGTGCTGCAGTAAAAAATAAGGTCATGAAGCTCTTGCGTACACTCGCCGAAATGTATCCGATAGAAAATATACAGACAAGCTACTTTACAGCGGTGATTGAGGCTCGAAGTTCTGCTGAAATAGTTATAGCGAAGAAGAGAAGAAATGAAAACAAAAAAATATTGATAACAAACGTCTTCTTAGTAATTGTAATACATGGTGTCATTACATATTAATATTCCTAGTGGAAGTGCATTGGTACCCAAACTAGGAAAACCTGTGAGATGGCATACCAATACCCTCTGCCGAACATAAGTGGTGGTCATGTGACGATTACACATTAGCTTTGTACAAACAAAAAAAAAGGAAAATAAAGCATGCAAAAACTGTCGAGATGTTAGTAGGTCTGAGTTAGACATTGCCAAGCAGTTATACCCCTTAGGGAGTTGGACTGTTGCAACATTGCCCAGGAATGAATGTTTAAAAATATTTTATTGGGAGTGTTTGTGTAATATATGTTAATATCATCATTTTATTATTAATAGATAATGTGAGCTTGGTTTGTGGTAATCAGATCTGGAATTATGACAAGATTACTGAAATTGATTCTGTAGACTCATATCTTTGCTTAAGTAGCCAGCTTTGGAGGGATTTTTTGCAGAGATGTCGAGTCATGGTGTGGAAATATAAAATTTTGTTGCACTACGTAAGTAGGACTGTCTTCTAGCAAAGGATGAGAAGGAGAGATGTGTTAATTCCAATTAGTTAATTCCGGCATATCTCCGCATCGCTCTTCAACTTACACCATATTTCCAGCTCCCTGGTGGAGTGCATGGGGTGGTCTTTGGTCTCAACGGTGACTTCATTGGAGGCTTCGCAGTGGAACTTTACTCCGTTCTCGAACCGTGTCGCCTCGAACGTCAGGTTGGATATAGTCTCGAAGGTGGTGTCGGCCTGAGAATTAATTAATAATATTACAATTTAGTTAACTAAAGTTCATAAATGCACTTCCATAGAATACATAATTATGTCGCATCCAAACACCATCTTCGTTTAAAAAAAAAGGACAAGTACGAGTAGGACTCGTGTTCTGAGGGTTTCCTTAGATGGAACGCTCAGAGAGCGAGGCAAACAAAAAAAAAAAACAACAAAAAAGTTGAAAGACAAACTTAACTTTGTAGTTGATAATAACAAAATGTAAGTTTGTAATTGCAAAACAATATTTTTTATATGATATAAACTTCAAATTAACAACTTTCGGATATTTTCCTTTCTATGTGTTGTGAGACCTTGCCACATTTCATGATTCTAGGTCAACGGGAAGTACCCTATAGGTTTTGATTCCCCTATGAAATCACTGAATATGCGAAAATATGCGACATAAACGGTCATAATATTTTATGATCGCGTAAACTTAAACGGACAGACGGACAACAAAGTGATCCTATAAAGGTTCCGTTTTTTTCCTTTTGAGGTACGGAACCCTAAAACAGTCGGATTAAGAACCTCCTTTTTTGAAGTAAAGTTTTAAAAGTAGCCTAAACCATAATAATAGTATGTTAAAGATAAACTTGTAGGGTACATTTTAACCGGCCGCCCTCCGAGCGCTGAACCGCTCCACAATCTGAAACTGTCACACTGGCTTTGTCTCGAGTTGGACCAGAGACCTAAATACAATTGGAGGGGTCTGGAGAAATTAACATCATATTCGTCAATGCCACTCTTTACAATTGTTGTGATAAGAGGGGATAGTGACAAATAATTTCAATTGCACGAAGTTTGCGGGGATAATTATCCTGATAATTACCGTGAAAATAACATTTTGATAATTATCAAAAAAACCCTCTCAGAGCTGGCAACGCATCGACAATGCCACTAGTAATGCAAATGTGCATAAGCGGAAGTTAGCTTAGCATTAAGCAGACTGCCGGCTTGTTTATGGCTCTAATTAATATAATAAAAAACGCGTGCAAATGGGTCCGTATACACAGTGTGTGTGTACAGTGTGTCCGTATTGGTGCGTGTACATGTAATATCAGAATGTATATAATTATGTGATACTATCTAAAGCATTGTATGATTCCAATAAATATCACTTTAGAATCGCAATGAACGCATATATTCGAATATCCACTCTATTCATATTCGACATTAAGATTTATTAAAACATCATAAATAATATGACCCACACTGGTGATAATTATCAAAGGTGTAATATATTGATAATTATCAGAGATGTAATTATCTTGATAATTTCAAACCCAGCAATTGCTACAAAAGAGAACCCAGGCCCGAAAGAGTTTATTGCCTAAACTATCACAACAAGGTTTATATTAAAATTATATAGTATAGATTAAACTACATTTACTAGACCATGTGCTATGCCAGTGCTAATGCCATATAATCCAAGACTTTAAAACAAGAAAAGACGAACGAAAAAATACTGAAACAGAAAAAGACTGAAAGGCAATGCTTTTGATTAAAAAAAAAAATGTATAAATCAAAAAAAAAAAAAATCAAAAAAAAAAAATGATAAATGTATAAATATATAATGTATAAATGTATAATAATAATCTTGAATAATATAATACGTGATAAGTCCCGATAAACATTTAAAACAAATGCTTTTGTTATAAGCAGCTACGACAAAAATGCATAATTAAACATTAACTATCAATTAAAACAAATTCAAAGGCATTTTAGTAGCCTTACAAAGCTCGCCTACGTTCCCCAAGCCTCTTCCAGTAGAACTAACTCAGCCTAACTTTGTCCTCAAGTATTTGCAATGTAAATGTCTATTAATTAGTTATGCATAGAAAATAACAGGCCTCTAGGGAGGGTTTACTGTAACTCTCGTATGTACCGAGGTACTTTTAATACTTTATGTGGTTAAGTAAGTATTTATGTTAGGATAAGGCTTTGAAGTGAAAATCACTGTGGTGTATGTATGTGAGTGAATATATCGGACCTTTAGAACAGTAGTGACTCAATCCAAAAATCGAACTTATTGGGAAATCGGAAAGTAAGATTGAACGTTACAGCTAGTTGTATTCAGATACACACAATTATATTTTTTATTAATTTGATGATGTTAAATATGAGGTTTTTATATTATGAATAATTGTAACTTTGATTTAGTCGAAAAATATTATTTTTTTAGTACAAAAATGACATAAAAGCAAAAAATACCAACGTCACGAAATTTTTCTGTAATATCAAAATAAAAATTATTGCAAAGCTAAATCGGTCCATCTTATTTCGAAACAATGTGAAGAAGACTTGCCGATGTTTGGGACAATAATTGCTAATTTTGTTAATAATTGCTCAACACTGACTGCACTGTCACGAGCACCAAATTTTCAGAATTAAGAAAATACCAATATAGTCGTTTGGACATGTTTTCACCTGAATTGGGCAGTTCCAAATTTACAGACCGGTAGCGTAGTTTGTTTTAAGTCGGTTTCTGTCACTTAATCATTTTACGAAAATTTTGATTTCGGTCACTACCACTTTACTACATTACTGTTCTAAATGTGCGATATAATTATTTGATCCCACTCAACTTGGCCCTCCTAGAGTTATACGAAAAACTGCTTTTGTAAATTAAGTTGATATGTTGTATAGAGTTTAAGCCGTTTCCAAATCTATTTTCCAAAATTTTAAGCCGCAATTTTCAATAAAAAAAAATATACTTTTAGGTGATTCTATTTTTATTTTTAAAATCGGCCATTATGCCTAGCGTTTGTGGACTACGAAAAAGCCTTCGATTCAATCGAGACCTGGGCAGTATTGCAGTCCCTCCAGCGTTGTCATATCGACTATATATAGGTATATCGAAGTGAAGAAGTGTCTGTATAGAAACGCCACCATGTCGATCCGATTATAGGACGAGAGCACGGAACCAATCCAACTGCAGAAAGGCGTGAGACAGGGAGATGTTATCTCTCCGAAACTGTTCACGAACGCATTGGAGGACGTTTTCAAGCTCTTGGACTGGAACGGATTCGGCATCAACGTCAATGGCGAATACATCACTCACCTTCGTTTTGCCGATGATATAGTCATCATGGCAGAGTCGCTGGAGGATCTCAATACGATGCTCAGCGACCTCAGTAGCCTTTCCCAACAGGTGGGTCTTAAAATGAACATGGACAAGACAAAAATTATGTCCAATGTCCATGTTGAACCCGTGCCAGTGGTCGTTGGGAACGATACTCTCGAAGTTGTTGACCATTACACCTATCTTGGACAGATTGTTCAGTTAGGTAAGTCCAACTTAGGCAAAGAGGTCGCCCGAAGAATCCAACTCGGATGGGCAGCGTTCGGGAAATTGCGTGACATCTTCTCGTCCAAGATACCACAGTGCCTCAAGACGAAGGTCTTTGACCAGTGTGTGTTGCCAGTGATGACATATGGTACTGAGACGTGGTCCTTAACTGTTGGCCTTTTGGAAAAACTCAGAGTCACACAGCGGGCAATGGAGAGAGCTATGCTCGGAGTTTCTTTGCGCGATAAAATCCGAAACGTGGATATTCGCCAAAGAACCAGAGTCACCGACATAGCTGTTAAAATTTGCAAGTTGAAGTGGCAATGGGCAGGCCACATCGCTCGAAGAACCGATAACCGATGGGGAAGAAAGGTTCTGGAGTGGAGACCACGAACCGGAAGACGCAGCGTAGGGAGGCCTCCCACTAGATGGACCGACGACATTGTGAGAGTCGCGGGCATCCAGTGGATGCAAAAGGCAGGCTGTCGTTCAGTGTGGAGGTTAAAGGGGGAGGCCTATGTTCAGCAGTGGACGTCTTCTGGCTGATGATGATGATGATGATGATTTTTATTTTTATTTCTATTTGATAGAATAAGAACGCCAAAAAGCAAATTTTCGTTGGTTTTTTGTAAAAAAAAAAATTAAGATGGATCCTAAAAAAACAGCTCAAAATAATGCTGGTTTCACAGCTGTGCGGGAGACCCGCTCGGGTGGTGACGTACGGGCTCCCGGAGCGGAGACATACGTGAGGCGCTAGAGCAGCGTTTCACAGCGACGCGGATTGTATCGTACGGGACTTGTCTCCCGTAGTACGGGCTCCCGAAGCGGAGACATACGTGAGGCGCTAGAAACTCTTTTCACAGCGACGTGGATTATTCCGTACGGGACTTGCCTCCGCGTAGATCCCGTCTCCCGTAGTACGGGCTCCCGGAGCGGAGACATACGTGAGGCGCTAGAGCATCGTTTCACAGCGACGCGGATTGTTCCGTACGGGACTTGTCTCCGCGTAGATCCCGTCTCCCGTAATACGGGCTCCCGAAGCGGAGACATACGTGAGGCGCTAGAGCATCTTTTCACAGCGACGCGGATTATTCCGTACGGGACTTGCCTCCGCGTAGATCCCGTCTCCCGTAGTACGGGCGACCCGCACGGGTCTCCCATACAGCTGTATAACCAGCCTAAAGTTTTTCTTCAAAAGACAGGTTGCTTTACAAACGGATGAAAAAAACATAACAATAATACATAAAGCTTAATTGACGTCATTATCTAAAGCAAAAGTTTTAACACTTAATGCGACAAAGTACTAAACTGTGAAGACTAATTACCATTTAACATTAATGAAATGTAAGCGTCTTTACTTTATAATCATGGGGGGAGATAATTGGTAAATGACTTGATGAGTTGGTTTAAATGTTGATTGTTCAGATCTCATTGTTCGGAGCAACTTACTTCTATGTAAAGTTGAGTGTACTATAATAAGACAGACGAACAAGGGTAATAATGGTAAGGTAGCAAATGGTACGCATCTGGCTATGGGCCAGGGCCCCGATTCTACTAAAGAAATTGTTTTTAAATTGTAATTGTTTTTTTTTTTTTTATTATTACCTCAAAATTGACAGTAAAAAAAAATATACTAGAAAAATACCACCCCCTAATATTATAACTAAGTATTTTTTTTAAAACTGGCAAGTTTGAGGCAATTATTTAAAATATAAAATTGAAACAATTACAATTGGTCGAAGCATCTCGTGACCAAAATGCTGGTCGGTATCTTGCGCAACGTGTTAGTATTGCAATACAACGCGGCAATGCGGCCAGCATTTTGGGAACGATGCCTACGGGCAGCGGTTTATTAGATTAGTGTAGTTTAATATATTTTTATTTAGTGTATTTAATTTAAGTTTTATATTTAAGTTTTCGTAAATTTTCTGTTACTTAATTAATTCAATTCTATTCAAATAGAGTTACAGTAATATTACAATTTAAAAACAATAATTATCTTTAGTAGAATCGGGGCACAGGTATAAATTTTAGGTGGCGCAAAAAAGAAAAATCTAGAGTTTGGTACCGAACATTTCTTTAGTTAAGAGTCCTATCACATTTTTGACGAAAAAAGCATCGAAAACTGGATTTTTCGTATAATTTTTCTTACAACTAATAAGATCTGTAGAAAATTCAGTTGCTGTATTAAATAGATCTGTATTTTTTATTGAATATAGCGGCTTCAGATTTTGTTAAAACTCAACATATCCATTTGTTACCTTCAATTTACAAAAGTAGTTTTTCGTAAAACTTTAGGAGGGAAAGTTTGAGAATGGATTTCGTTAAATTACTGTCATAAAATAAACATTTTTATGTTATGGTTTAGTAATTTTGTATTCATCTTGAAAATTGCAGCTTTAATTTTATTCATTTTATGCCCGAAAATACAAATACTTAAAATTGAACGGTTCATTTTGTAATAGGCCTCTTAAACAATCTTATTAATCTTATAAACAATTAAACACCTATATCCAACGTGTTCTGTCAACCATGACTTATGGTGCCGAAACATGGATTCTCACACATGAGGCTATGCACAAAATCAGAGTAGCACAGAGAGCCATGGAGAGATCCATGCTAGGCATCAAACTCCAAGACCGAGTTCGAAATACCGAAATCCGACGAAAAACAAAGGTTCGAGACGTCGGAATCGCGGTAATGAAATTAAAGTGGAGCTGGGCAGAACACGTTGCTAGGCGCAGTGATGACTGGCACAGTGGTGGCCGAAGCAAGGTAACCGGAACGTTTGTTGTCCAGCTGCAAGATGAGTCGACGAAATGATCACTATCGCCGGTCGAACCTGGACTCGATTAGCACAGAACCGAGGCAGATGGCATAGCAAGAGAGAGGCCTATACCCAGCCGTGGGATCAGGAAAGCTGTGGATGATTATGATGATCGAAACATTGAAACTTTCTGCTAAAACTAGCCAGAAATTCAGTTTAAATTGTATGACATAATATTGACATCCAAGTAAACGAAATTGCGTATTTCACAGTTCTCGAACTGGTAATTATTTATTTACTCACCGTTTCAACGTTCTTCGTCTGCTCAGCCGCACATGTAACAAAAGAGACAATAATATTAAAATCTATATACCAAACTATATACCAAAGATAACATATTATGGTCACAGGAATATACAGATCCAATACAAATTAACTGGGTAGGCTTTGGCCAAAATAAAATGAATGGACGGGCTATAACAATTGAACCTGCTAAGCAAAAACGAGTCAAAACCGACGGACATAATATTTCAACACCTAATTATAACCATGTTCAGTACATTTATTACAAAAAATAGATAGCGGTTTTTTGTTGTGTATTTTAACTTCGGGAAAGCACACGAAGGAATAATTTTGTCAGATGTTTCGTTATCATGTAACAATAGTCTTCTGTTACACTATGTCGCACACAATAAAGTGCAATTCAGGACGTGCGAGCCCTAACTACCTATAGCTGTATTAACCTAGAAGTTGCCTCTGTCTATCGCGTAACTCTTGTCGCGTTATCTCTGTGTATCGCGCGGCAGGTCCGACAAGTCGGCTACTTGTAGCTTCATACCTAAAGTGCGGAGTGCGCCAGGGTTGGTAGTAGATACCTAGAGGTTTAAATAGGAAACGATATTTGCATGGAGACGAAACTAAGATTTTTTTTCTTGCATACTGGGTAGCACATATTGGCTGCCAACTGGTAGTGGGCTTGAGCATTTGGATTGTATTTAGACCTTAAACTTTTCACAACGGTTTATGGGCAGTCTAATTGTTTTTGTAGTGTTAGCTTGAATTTTATTCACGAGCGAATCGCTTTCTTCTAGGCAAGCGTGCTCCATCGTAGACCGCATCATCGCTTAACATGAAGCTAGTCGGCAGTCGAATTCAAGCCTATTACAAAAAAGGATCTTGCCAGTAAAAAACAAAATTACATATTTACCTCGAAACGCAAATGCTACCGAAACTTTAAAATTTAGCAAAATATACCTATATTTTGTTATTTTTAGGTAATTTTTTTTTTTTACCTTTTGTTCCTTTTGCGTTTTTTTCATGGGTCAGAAAATTGTACGTAAATCTGTATATACCTATGTCCGTGCTGTCGTACCCCGTTTTACGGTACTGACAGACTGAAAAAACTTCAGGATTCTTAAACATTGAAGAGCGGTACTTACAATGCACCAGACAGTAAACCATTTACAGCAAAAATAATAAAAAAGCAAAAGAAAAACAATCGACAAAAAGCCGTCTTTAATGTGCAGTCTAACTACAGTAATCCGATTATTGCGATAGTGATGAGACAGTATCGATTTGCCGATATCGATAAAATTTTATTACTATTGCCAACGTACCTAATGTGCTTCAAGCGAATTTTATAAATGCGTAATTGCTGGATCTATCTTGATGTTTTGGAAATCTCGTTACGATGCTTTTAACAGAACTAATCAAATATTATTTTACAGCCAAAGCAAATTGGTATTCGTATGAATTCTCTGACCTGATAGACATCACCTATGCTGACGCCGTAGCGTTGGGGTAAAAAGGTGACCTCTCCAGGGGCGTCATCAATGTGAATTTTTTAAAACTGTTTTTTTGATTTTTTATTTATATTGTTTTTAGAGTAACATTTAGGTTTGTAGATATGTATTCTCATATAAGATGGTACATCACTTCCATGAGAACACTGCTAACAATAAATTTACACAGTACAACTTATAAAGCAATATTTGTGTTGATATTTTATAGGATGGCGGAGGAGATACAAAAAAACAAAAAAAAATAAAAAAATAAGTAAGAGTAAATTTGTCTATCTCCTTCGAAAAAAGCATTTTCTTCGAATTTGTATTTTGTGATTTGTAGTTTTTAAACAACCTTCTCAAATTGTCTTTAATATAATAACAAAGCAATCTTGTGTAAAATTTAATCCTTATAATTTTCAGTATTTGTATTATAAATGGACAATGAAAAATAAAATTAATTAACATTATCATCATGATTTCAGCCATAGGATGTCCACTGCTAGACATAGGCCTGCCATCGATGTCCAAAAGGGCCGGTTGGAAGCGGCTTGCATCCAGTTTCCCTGCGGAAAATATGTAAAAAAGTGTACAAAAATAATATAATATGTACTCCTAAATTTAAAAAAAACCTATAAGGTGTTTAAGTACATACATTAGTACCTATTACTTTAGTTTTCAGCAAATTGATGTAGCGTTGAATTCCAGACCGATTGTAATGTTAATAGCTCATGAATAATTGAACAAGTTTAAATTTCACACCGCCGCTAAATCTGTTCATATTACAGTTTATCCCGCTAGATAACCTTCCACTTTATTTATTTAAATGTAATATACAAAATTTAACAAACAAATTTTTATTCAGCTCTACACTGCAGTCACCGATAATTTTAATGATACATTTCAAAATTGGAATGAAAATGTAACCATGCGATTGCATTAAGCTCGTGAATTTAAAATGATGTGGCTCGGTTTGCCAAGTGAGATTTTTAACGACATTTTTAGCAGGGGTGCACTTTTGAAATTATTTTAAACTTTATAAGGACGTCTTAAAATGTGGCCAAAATGAGAAATGAGTATTTATTAACATAAAAAGTCAGAAAATTTATGAGAGTTAAATATTTAAATTGCTTTAATTATATCAATAAAAGATTTAAAAAAATTGTTTGGGATGGTAAAAATAAAACTAATAATAACAATAAAAAGACGGTTGGGTCAAGGGTCAAATGCAGAAGGCAGTCATCCTGGACACGGCACGTATTGTCAGTAAGTTCCTCACTCTGCAACCCTAGCCACCGGTAGCTTGGGCCCTGCCCCGCTGCCGGTGGCACTTTAGGTTTAAGTTTTTTCATAATATTTTATGTTTTCTAAAGTAAGTTTGTAAAAAACTTAGATTGAAAAAAGAAAATAAATAATATATGTGTATTTATAAAAAAAAAAAAACCTTATTTAAGTTCTTAAGTATTTGACAGTTGCTATTAATTTCTTTTTACGTTTATTTCTTTTTTACAATGCCACATCACTAAATGCTGAAAAAAGTTTTTCAAAGCGAAATCCGACCAATTAATTGCTTGAGCGCGAATATTTCCGCAAAAAGCGGGTAAAACCGACGGCAACCTGTACTAATCCGCGCTTATAACTTAGCGGTTAAAAGGTCTAAGCCTGTGCGAGATTTGCGACTACGATTTACGAAAGAACAAGCAAGTGACGCCAAGACTTTAGTGACTGGATAAAATTTTCAGTAGCAGTTATTTTTTACGTCTCTAAAATATAGTTTTGAGGAAAACTACCTGGTGTATTATAAATGGTTATAGGTACTTATTTTATTTGGATAAAAAATTTTAGCATTTAAAACATGTGTTCGAAAGTGTAAAAGTAGCTTTTTCTATATCTAGTAGTTTTCTTTAGGCGGCCGAAAAGCTATGAAAATGGAGTGGCTGTAAAAAAAAAAAAAAAATATGATTATTGGTGGGACTGGCCCCTCAAATCTTTTACAGACTTAGATACATATGCATACTGTAACATCTGCTATATGATATGTATGAATTCTACAGAATATGAATATTTTTAGGAATCTTGTAAGTACCTACGTAAATATATACTCATTCTGCATGTTTCCTTTTTACCAAAATATCAGACCAATTTAAATGATCATGTTAGCTTTTCAATCTAAATTAAGGCCATAAATACACACATAGATGCATTTTAGTTAAGGATACTCAAAACTTTCTAGTTTCGATGAATATTCATTTCATGAATATTCGTTTCATTTCATCTCATCGCAAGAGAAAATAAATGACTCATTTAGCGTTATTTCTACATTTTTACGACACTAAACTGTTTGATAGAATAAAGTAAAAAGAAAAGATTCTAATAATAGCTTTGCAGTCGCAACAGATGTGTGGATATGGACGAATCGCTACCGAGGGTGGAATTAAAACATTTAATGTTTCCAACTTTTGTTAAATGCTTGAGTTTTTTGCGTTTTATTTTAGAACTTGAGTATGGTTTTAGATGTTTGCTCGAGAAAGGTTTTGATGCGATCGGTGTTGTTCATTGCAGGAAAGAAAACATCGACTGAAACTGAAACTGATTTTTCTCTTACAGCCACTGCCAGCTGACTTACGTATATCGTCACTCCAACAAGTCTCAGGACAATGTCCACGCGGGTTTTTTTGTACACATAGTACGCCCAAAACCGTAGGGCGCAGTTATAGTGCAAAATAAAGATGACATAACCTCTATTCCCTGAGCAGACCTTTTCAAAGGACATAACTCATTCTATATCAGGGTCCAAGGTTGTCACAACCAAGATAAATAAAATGTTAATGCAAACAAAATAAATGGCACCCCTGGGAATGTATCCCTTTGTACATGAAGAAAGTTAAAGAGGAGCTTATTGTTATGTGTGGTATTACAGTTCATGCCGTGAAAAAATACTTAACTATTATAGTGTATAAGTATTCAAGAATAATAATCTTTTTTCTTCCTCTTATATAAAAAAGGCGATGTGTGTATGTATGTATGTATGGACTCCATTACGGCTGGACCGATTTTAACGGGACTTGTATTAGCAGATAGCTGATGATATAGGGAGTAATCCACGTGAGTGAAACCACGGGGAGCAGCTAGTAATTATTATAATAATAAAAAAACGAATATATGCATAATTTTTTTTATCTACACTGTGTACATCAATACCACAGAAAAGTCATCCCCCGTCGATTCTGTTACGTAAATTATTTCCATCCAATGATTGCGTGGAAGAGATCACTTTTAGCGATAAGGCCGTCACTTGTGGCACAAGCTCATGCTTTCAAGTGTTTTCAAGTAAGTGTTTTCTATCTGTTTGTAATTTTTATTTCTGGTGTAGGTACACAATAAAGAGTTTCTATCTATCTATCTAAAAGAGAAGTTTTTTTTTTGTTCAATACAATATACGTAAGTGGCTTGTTAAAATCAACCAAAGGAGCCAAACTCGAAAGATTCACTGTTTCACTTCCTCATCACAACTTCGTCACAAAGTTTTATGAGGACTCGTTAAAATAAACCAACTCCAAAGATTCAGTCACAGAAAAGAGGGAAAAAAATATTTTTCAGGGTTCACTAGTTCTAATTGAAAAGTTCCATTTTCCACCACCTGGCTCCATTATCATATCAGTTCGATGGTACCAAAATATTGTATTGAAAGTAATATAAGTGTCATTGATTAGTTATGTATTAGTTTTTTCGATTCAGTTTTTTTCAGCTCTTACATCTGCAGTATTTGTGCGTCATTTAGTTGCTAGTTATTAAATATCCATACAATTTCCAATCCAATTTATTCCATTATTTAGCGAACTTTATACCACTTTAAACATTAAATGAAACGCGAATTAAATTGCATTTCATAACCAGTAGTTGTTAGGTGAAATAGCTGCACAAAACTAATTAACAAATACCGTCCGAATACTGTTCGAAACCGCAGCACTAAAGCGTTGAAATATTTGTAATAATTCGCAGCGGAGTGCATAATGACCGGCTGTGGTCACTTGACTCTAGCATTAGGGCTGACACTAAGGTTTTACACTTTTTAAAGTTTTGGCACCTAACATCTTATCTATTTAGTACATATTTGTATGCTTTGTGTGTAAACCAGCTAACGGACCGTCATTGGTCTGTGAGATCGTCTAATGGTAAGCGAATATCGTCGCCTGTACCACCTGTTTTGCCTCTGCTGAATCACAGATATGTTGCCGACATTTAAAGAACGACTTCAAAAAAGGAGATAGTATAATTTAAAAAAAAAAATCGTTACCTCAGAACTCCGTGATTTATAAACTGATTTGGAAAACCACCCTTTTCACGTTATGCCTTCTTGTTATAAAGTCACAAAAAGTTTTATACAGTGACATCCCTACTCCTAATCTCATTTCCATTCCACGTGTGTATTTAATTTTGTCCACGACTATAAGCGCTGAGTTAAAACGATTAATTATATATCGCACAGGTGCCTCAGAACTTCAGACAAAAGAGATTATGTTCGCATAAGACGTGTATTGTTTATTTTTATATTGTTTGGGTGTTTAGAACGCTTATCTCCAGTGTATTGTACATAGTAACCCGATTCCTAGCCGAGAGCTTAGTGCCGAGGCATTAGTAATACGGCATCAGCATATCATGAAAGGTTCTGGAACGGAGACCACGGACCGGTAAGCGCAGCGTAGGACGTCCACCCACAAGATGGATAGATGACCTAAAAGAGACCGCAGGGAAACGCTGGATGCAGGCCACTTCCAACCGGCCCTTTTGGAGATCGATGGGGGAGGCCTATGTTCAGCAATGGACGTCCTATGGCTGAAATGATGATGATGATGATCAGCAACTTAGTCACAGGAAAAGTATGCATCGAACATTCAAGTACACCATCGAAGGCACCTTCTTGCGGCGGCGTCGTGTGTCGGGTCGCTCTCTTCCCTCAGATATGGTTGAGGAGGGCGATGGCTGGCACATGTGTCATACTCGTGATCGGGTGCTGCTTGCGGGTCACTGGTCTGCTCGCGGTATATACACAACACTAGTTGTAACATGACCAAATTGTTTTAACCTTGGATTAAGACCAAACTAACTTTCCTCTCCAAATATTGAGTATAGGCGGTCTACGATGGAGCACGCTTGCCTAGAAGAAACCGATTCACTCTCGACTTGAAGACACCCAGATTGTAACTAACAGGGAACACCCATTCAGGCAGTGAATTCTACAGACTAGCAGTTCGCACAATAAATGTGGAATCAAAGCGCTTCGTACGGGTTTTCGGAATATCATCCATAAAGCGGTGTCCATTTTTCGTGCCCACTCTAGCAGTCCGATAATGGGCAGGAGGGAATTAAATCATGCAGATCTGATGCACACTCTTCGAAATATATTCGATAATAAACCGACAGACTAGCAACTTTGCAACTCAAGCAAGACTAAGAAGCTTAGTCTGAACCAGGGATTCCTTGCTCATGAGCCGGACTAAAATCTGAACTATTTTCTGCTCTCAGTTCTTTTGCTGAATTCGTGTTTAAGTTAACAAAATTGTAATTGTAACACTTCTTAAGATGAAATATGAGATAGATCGAACTAAGCAGTGTCTTGAGAAAGGTTTATACCCAGCAGTGGACTGATACGGACTAATAACGATGAACCAGAGTAAAGTAAATCCCTCCCTCTACGCCCTCCCCTATCTATAATTTAAGCCCTCCCTTTAAGCGCTAATATGAGGTATCAATCGCTGACTGGCATATATTGCGAAGTCTTTAATTAAACCTAAGAAAGGAAAATTCAATTTTGTTAGTAAAACGTCGCCAAGGGATGTATTGGTGCCTAGATCTGGCTATCAATACATTTGTTTCAGGTATAGAAATCCATATAGAGCAAGATAAAATAATTATGATTTAAAAAATGTCATTCATCATTATCAGCTTATCATATTCCCACTGCTGGGGCTTCAGGCCTAAAAAAAACCGATCCAAAACTCGGCGCGGCTACGAGTTGCGCTGACCTTTTGTTAGTTACAAGGTAACCGCGATCCCACTACAACGCCGTGCGATACCAGAGCTACGATGACATAGCGTACAACTAACGTTGAACACTATACAATTACACAAGCGAAATAACGTCTAAATTGGAGTAAATGTGGCATTGTGAACTATATAATTGATACAATGTATTTACAATGACGCTCAGACGTTTTTTGACTATTTTTACTGAGAGATTGTGACTCTATATGTGCTTTCACATCAAAATTTTCTTACACTACACTAAGAAAGCTACGTTCTATCAAAATCTGTTCATAAAAAAAGACAAATTGTACTACGTAAACGTAAGAATCCCTGGTTCAGACTAAGCTCATTAGTCTTGAGCATCGGCGTAAAATTGCTAGTCTATCGGTTTTTTATCGAATACATTTCGGAGAGTGTGCATCGGATCTGCATGATCTAATTTCTTCCTGCCCATTTCTCTATCGGAATGATGGAGCGGGCACAAAAAATAGACACCGCTTTATGGTTTATATTCCTAAAACCCGTACGATACGCTTTGATTCCCCTTTATTATGCGTACTGCTAGTCTGTGGAATGCGCTGCCTGAATGGGTGTTCTCCGATAGTTACAATCTGGGTGGCTTCAAATCACGAGTGAATCGGTTTCTTCTAGGCAAGCGTGCTCCATCGTGGACCGCATCGTCGCTTCACATCAGGCGAGTTGGCGGTCAAACGCAAGCCTATTAATAAAAAACAAAAAAAAAACGTAAAGAAGTTTCACATCCAGTGCATTTAGATCTGCGTCGTACAATGTTCGCTGGAATTAGGTCGGGCGGTGTAATTTTTCATCCTGTCAGTGGGGCCTTGGGCTTGGTGACGGTGGCCTAGCGTCTCAGACGCGTGATGAGGTGGACTTTAAATACCTGATATTATGAAGTTATATGATTATTTACGGGATATTTACCATGGTAAGTTTGTGGAATGAGCGTGTGTGGTTGTGGTTGTTGTCTTCCCGTGAACATGGTGCATGTAACTGCGCCGAAATATCGGGAGCTCATTCCACAAACTTACCACGGTAAATATCCCGTAAATAATCATATAACTTCAGTGAACAACCGTGATAGTTTAAAACCTGATATTATCTTCCAAATTCTACCACGACCTTCTCAATTTTACTTTTCTACGATGATGAGATTATGGTACTGAAACGTGGTTCTTTACTGTTGGCTTTTTGGAAAAACCAAAGCTGGCAATGGAGAGAGCTATGCTCGGTATTTCTTTGCGCGATAGAATCCGGAACGTGGATATTCACCAAAGAACCAGAATCACCGACTTGCATGGTGAAGTGGCAATGGGCAGGCCACATCGCTCGAAGAACCAACAACCGATGGGAAAGAAAGGTTCTTGAGTGGAGACCACGAACCAGATGACGCAGCGTAGGTATGCTTTCCACTGGATTGTCCGACGGCATCGTGAGAGTTGCAGGCGTCCAGTGGATACAGATGGCAGGCTGTCGTTCAGTGTGGAGGTCTAAGGAGGAGGCCTATGTTCAGCAGTGGACGTCTTCTGGTTGGCTTCATTCAAAGGAAAATTGTTAAGGAAGGGTTACTTTAAAGTAGATCTTTCCTTCAAAAATTACAGTATTTTGACATTTTACGGAATTTGAACATATAAAATTATTATTTTTAAATAGGTAGTTTGATATTTGATTATAATAAGGGGAATTTAACTGGTGTGTGAAATATTATAATATTAAATACAAAATAATTATATGTCCTTTAAGAACGAAGCTGTTGAGACCAAACCTATTTTAGGAACTTGTACTTACACAGTTTGACAATCAATGATTTCTGATTATGATTCATATACTTTCAGATTGATCCCATAGAAACAACATCAAAATCGGTTCAGATGTATTCAAACAAAATAAATAAATAAATAAGTGGAAAAAAATGTTTAAACAAAATCGCGTATTTTATTTATATTACATGGGAATTACTCACGTAAGATTAAGCCGGTCACTCCGACCAAACTCTCTCTCCAACGACTCTGTGCCAAGCGAGACGCAGCTGCGCGCGCGCATTCACTTTGAAAAAGACTGCCTAGTGCGGTTGAAACTATAGTCAGAGTGACCGGCTTAATCTTACGTGAGTAATTCCCGTGTAATATAAATAAAATGTGTGAAAACCACGTCAGTTTCTATAACCAAATCGCGTCTTTTACACAATTTGATATCGTTTTTTTTATTGAGATTTAAATCTATTTTAGTATTATATTATTTGCTAAAATCTTTTGTTTGTTTTCCATCTGATAGGTGAGTAAAAATGAAATGAAGGGTAATAAAATCTCCCATAATAAAACACAAAATTCCCATTACGCTGAACACCATCAGAAGGGGTTTCACCCACATAATAACGTAATAAAATCTAAAGTATTTATATCCACACAATCTTTCACAACATCGCCATTTGGACCCTGATTGCAGTCCACCTTTCTTCCGCCCTACATATCGTTATGGGCATATAAAAACATTATTACAAGCTATTTGTATCTTCCCACCCTTTTTAGGGGTGAAGGGGGGAGGGGGTATCATCAAACCAAACGAGACAAAACTCAATAAAGGAGAGAGGAGAGCTAGCGGTCATTTGAGTAATGTGTCATACTTAGGAAGGCTTAGAGTGGTGGAATTCGGTGTCCAAATATAACTTGTCAAGCTGCATTCCACGGTTTCACCCGCTATCCTATAAAAACCGTTATTTCCTTTATTTAAAACTAGCGGTCCGCCCCAGCTTCGCACGGGTATAGATTATATAGCCTATGTCACCCGGGGATAGTTTAGCTTCCCGTCAGTGAAATAATTTTTCAAATCGGTTCAGCAGTTTCGGAGCCTATTCAATGCAAAAAAACAAACAAACAAACAAACAAATCTTTACTCTTCATAATATTAAGTATAGAAAATATATAAGACGTGTATATAATTTTCTTAGTATATTCACAAACTGTAATCGTCATAACATTTTACTCCGTCAAAACCTAACAACCTTCTATAGGGGACTATTAAAAAAAACTTTAGTTATATTTCTTTATTTTTAACCTCTGATGCAAGCAGAGATCATCTCTATTATTTATCTGTTTGTCTGTGGTTTCGTAGCTCCCAAACGGCTGAACCGATTTGATATAGTTTTGTTTTTGTTAGAAATGTGACTTTATCGAGAGTTTTTCTTAGCTGTGATTCAAGTAAATCTGTTTAAACGTTTGTAGATTATTAGCTCTTTTATCGGGAGATTAAAAAAATAACACAATTTATACTTAGGTAGCCCTGTAAATAAACCGACGATATCGTGAGAGTCGCGGGCATCCTGTGGATGCAGATGCTGTCGTTCAGTGTGGAGGTTAAAGGGAGTGGCCTATGTTCAACAGTAGACGGTCGTCTGGCTAATGTGATGGTGTCGCTCACATCAAGCGAGATGGTGGTCAAATGCAAGCCTATTATTATAAAAAATAAGTATTCATACTTGTTAAGAACAAACCTTTCATATCACTGGCTTTTCGGTAAAGGAAAACATCGTGAGGAAACCTGCATACGTACGGAGAAGGAATTCAATGGCGTATGTGAATCCACCAACCCGCACTGGGCCAGCGTAGTGGATATAGCCCAATCACCCTTTCGGGGGTAGGCTAAAAGTCCAGCAGTGGACTGTTAAAAGGCTGATTATGATGATGATGAAGAACAAACCCCCACTCGGAAATTGTACATAAATTGAACGCCGAGACGATACTTCCTTCTTTTTTGCTTTGATTCCTTGGGTAAAAAACAAGCTCTTATCCTATAACACAAATCGGGAGCAGTAATTTTTAAAACAACCATAATAAAAGAGCGCGGCCATTCCGTCGGCCATCACAACAAAACTGTGAACGATCCAACAACAAAAGGCCTTTCTGGTTCAAGTGATAAAACAGAGGCCTTGTTGAATTTTGTGCTTGAGAAGGACAATATTTTGTTTATTGGATTGTTAAACTTGATTGATAAGATCTGAACAAAAACAATAAGTATTGTGGAAATAAGTTAGTAGTGAAAAATCATTTTTTAAGAAGCTTTTAGGCTTAAAAAATAAAACATTAATCACCATATTAGAGCGGCAGTTATATTGAATTAATCGTTTTCTACTCTTCAAGCTCTTTCCTTTTGATACCAATATTGACAGGGATCTTTGAACAGGGACATTTTGAAAATGTTTCAATTTGAGTATGGAATATAAATTAAAAAAAAAAAATGGACATTTTTGCACACATGGTCATCTGGCCCCAAACTAAGCAAAGCTAATATGGCTGCCAGAACCTGATATAAGTAAATAATTATATATTTTTAAATACATACTTAAATAGATATTTAACACCCAGATATTAGCACAAACACAAATGTTCATCACATGAATGTTTGCCCTAGGTTGTTGTAGAAGGCAGGGTCACTACCAACTGGACCACCGGAGCTATATTGTCAGAACTATGCAAATTTATTGCAAATTTTAGTAAAATCAGTTAGGACGAACTGGTTCTAATTCAGCTTGCAAGATTTGACCTAAACAAACAAAAATAAAAAATAAAAACTTTTTTAATAGGCTTTCCTTTAACTGACACCTCGCCTGATGTTAAGCGATGATGCGGTCTATGATGGAGCACGCTTGCCTAGAAAAAACCGATTCACTCGTGATTTGAAGACACTCAGATGTAACTATCGAGGAACACCCATTCAGGCATCGCATTCCACAAACTAGCAGTTCGCACAATAAGAGTGGAATCAAAGCCCTTTGGCTCCTGCGATGTGATGCATGCAATAGAGACTGTCACTTATAACTTAGCCCTCTACCATGAATCTAAACAAAACATCACAAGAACGATCTCGACAGCCATTTTGAAAGATGTCGTCTATTACAATAATTGCGAACAACTTTGCCCTGTAAACTATGTGCCGTTATCTGTTACTAGGGATGGGAAACGTTAATATCGATAAAGATTTAATCATAATAAATAAAGTGTTATAAACCCTTATTTCGATAGAGTAACCAGAAATAAAAACGAAACTGTGATAAATGGCGTAGTTTTTAGTATCCGTTTTTTACCCTCTAAAGCCTCTGATTCTGAGAAACAGCCAAGCAGATGGTTCAGACAAATTAACATATATTTTTTTCATGTTATTTATTAGTTGTACGCATCTTTATGTGTGTGTGAATCTTTGGGAGTTATGATTGTAAATCGATATTTAATTAATTAATTTTTGTCCCCCATTACTACCATACTCATGATTCTTAATCGACATTATTAGGGTTTATTGAAATGGTCTTGGAAGTGACAGAGACAAATATTACTTCCAATCCCATTCCAGTAAAGGCTTCATCTGTCATGATGGCAGAAACTATATCTAATGGATTGAAAATACAATAATACTTGGTCGCTAGAACTACAATTCTCACTGAAACGTTGAAATGAAAATACGGTAGCACAATCTTTATTGTCAACATAATCTAAGGCTGAGTAAAACAAAAACTATAAATTGGGTCTAACAGTATTTTCATTCATACATATAAAATTAAATTTGACAAATTACCGCGATAAGTAGTAAAACTACCCATTCTAACATTACCCGAAATTTATTCCACCACATTGTTTTCGAGCACCAAAAACAAATTACTGAAATTACACGTCTGAGTGTCAGCTGGCAATAGCGAGGTTAATCGACACCATACAGTGAATAACAGTATCATATCTTCAAATTAATGCAATTAGCATGTCCAATCTTTTGACAAGAGAGTACAAACACTAAAAACACTTTCACAACGTGTTCAGGCATGAATACAGCTTATTTTAACCAACGACAAAAAATTAAGGTAGTTTTTTTTTCGGTAAACAAGCTACGGGCACCTTATGGTAAGTGGTCACCGCTGCATATAGACACCTACAATGCCTGGGGCAATGTCAGTGCGTTGCTTACTTTTGAAAACTCTCACCCTTCGTTTGAAGCAGTCCAAATTATACTTCTGAGGAAAAACTGAAGGTGGTAGGCCATTTCACAACTTACAGGTACGTGGCAGATTGACAATTTAGTTAGTTATCTAGATAAACTTTTTATTGAACACACCAGAAATTAAGTAATTCATTGTTCAATTTCATTGGTTAGATGTCTGTATTTTTAAGTATGTGACGCGATGTTTTCATCAAGGTGTGAACTGATTTTCAATGATTTACGCAAATTTTATCAAAATTCAACCATATTACTACAAAAATGTGCATCAAAATATCACTTAAATATTTGACTATCAACTTGCTGTTGCAAAACATTGAAAATTAAGACAATTAATTTACATATTAAGTTTTTTTTTTTTGGGTTAATTATTTATACTGTAAAATGCATCAGTTCCCATACTGCCTTAGTGAAACACGAGTACTAATGGCTAATACTACTGAATTATCGACTTGCCCCATCACTAATACTAAATTAAAGATTACACGCTATCAATTGAGCCCGTTAGCATTAGCGTTATGTGATTCAGTGGCTTTCAGTGATTTATTCGCTTAAGGAGCTGAATTAGGACTCATGTCACAGATTAGAGACTAATTACTAAGTGAGCAATTGGTACTGGGCATCTTCATTGAGATTAGCCATTAACTAGAAGGCTTTAACTGCGATCTCATTTATTTTTTGGAGAATAAAGGTATTCTGGGCCCGATTTTGAAGGCACACTTTAATTTTAGTTTAGCTTTAAAACTTGTTATATTTAAAAAAGCTAATCGGTATTCCAGAGGCACCACTTAAATTATTATAAAAACGTCAAAATCAAATTTTTAAATCGAATGAACGAAATGTGCCGTAAATTACTCAATTTACGTTTAAATGCAGTTTTGCTATTCTGAAGGCACATTTTAAATCGTTTTAGTTGCCAAAACAGCTGATATTTTAACTTTTAGGTTAGTTTTTTAAAGAGCACCATTTTTGGTCCTCTTTAAAATTACTTTAATTTCAAAGTGAGATTAAACTCGTTATTTGTGTTTTTTACTTGAATAAACAAATGTGTCCTACTGATCAACATACAGATAAACATATCACAGTCTAAAAATCGTATTAGTTCCACGGGAAATGTGAACAAACACGGATCAAACATGATCTACTTCAATTCACCAGCAATAGAAAAGTAGATTATACTTATCTGCTTTATGGTTGAAAACAATACAAGACAAGACATATTACAAGACCGAGATGCGTGATGGACCCTGAAGAAATAATTATTATGCATCTCGAAGTTCTGTAAGAAAACTGCATTCTCCTGCACAACACAGTGAGTCGGAGCCAAGGAGAAC
The DNA here is from genome assembly GCA_932305915.1 of Agriopis marginaria. Classification (NCBI taxonomy): domain Eukaryota; kingdom Metazoa; phylum Arthropoda; class Insecta; order Lepidoptera; family Geometridae; genus Agriopis; species Agriopis marginaria. The sequence continues at coordinate 23,401,298 of OW029914.1, read as the reverse complement.
ACATTAAGGTAAGCACCTACCAATAGGTATGAAGGATTCGCGGCGCCCGGCGGTTTTACAGTTACCCCTAATTTCCTATACTAAAAAAATTATTTTGTCTGTTCGCATAGAGCACATGACTTCTCTGTTAAATTTAATCAAGATTGGTTCAATGATTTAGTTCAGTGGTTCCTAATTAGTTTTACTGGCGTACCCCTCGACCTCTGGTCAAGCACACCAAATCCATTTGCAGTCCGGTCCAGTGCAGACTCAGTTTGTGAGGACCAGTAAAGTATGAAATTCTATGAAAGACGGAAAGACGTCACGCTGGACGCAGACGGACTACAAACAGACTTCATACGCCTCACAAACTGCGTCTGCAGCGGACCGGACTGCAACTGGAGTTGGTCCGCTCCAGCCTTTATTGCAGAAACGATAAATAAATAAAAATTGTACTGGTACCGGGACACTGATTAAATTATCTTAGTTAAGATATTGCCGCCGGATGAGGGAAGCGGAGATGAGCAGACGTCTGTAGCGGAGACGAATAGACACATGTAGTCATGTAGCAGAGACGAACCTCATGTTAGTTACTTAAAATTCTTTTTACTTCCAGGTGCTGCTTAAAGCTACACAATCTCAGCATCACACATCACCCCCATGAATTAGTACAGCAAGGAATATACTACTACTCTCTACCGAGTAGTACATCTATCCGCCGCCTGCTGGTCCGTCAGTCTGCTGTGACTTCAGAGTGATAAAGATTTGGGTAGATTCTAGCAAGGTTCTGAATGCAAAATACATTAACAAACTGGTGGAACAACAAGAGGCTTCTGTGGAATTTGGTAAACATCCGAAAATACATGTTTCAGGTCAATAAATCACTTGTCTACACTCGAAAACATTCAATAAAACTTATTAAACAATAATCCACTATTATTTAATAATAACACGCGAAATAATACAAGTTTAGGAAAATAATACAATCAGGACACATGTTTTTTTTTTCCACGTTGGCGCCAAAACTCCTTGAGCCGGCTACAGATAATGAGTTGCCATAGCTTTGAAATCTGAAATAGGGTATTTGACACTGGTGGAAATAAAATATGAAACCTAGCTATATTGAAAGGTTTTATATTAAGAGATTTTTTCAATATTTTTTCAATAATAATAATAACTCCTAAATTTAATTATTTAGATTTAAAAATCACGATTTTTAATCTATGTGTCACGTGACTTGAAAATCCAATCACAGTGCGTGACGTCAATCTGGTTATGACAGCACGACCATAACAAAACAAAGCAAACAGAAACAGTATATTATACTACTTTTTGCAGTTTACTATAGTTGAAATACTTCATAATCTTGAAATTATTTGAACGAAGATCTATTTCTTTCTATCTACTAAGTATTTACTTCATTTGCAACCATGGAAGCAGGGTACGCGAAAGCAGATAGTCCAAATTTGCCCAATATCGATGCTGTAATGGTAGCAAGCTTTTTCGCATCAAACTCAGATTTTAATGCAGCTGAATTTCGAAATATCAAGACAACTGCGTAAGTATTTGTTTAGGCAAGAATTAAAACCTCAACTGTGCATTGGCAATGTGTTTTTAGTTTAAGTTTCCAGTAAAATATTTGCATCATATTTCAGGTTATAATGGCTATTTCCTTACATGTATGACCTCTATTAATATGTACTAAATATATGTTTTTTTGCAGATCGTCAAGGCAGTCTTACGGCGATGATGCGATTGGATATGTACAGTTGCAACGAGACTCGAATGTGTGTACACTAAAGTGCAAAGTTTGTCCAGAACATCGAGTACGGTCAAAATCCTATGCAGCAACTATGACAGTGGATGAGAAGGAGGGAAAAGTAATGAGTGTACAGTGTCATGATTGTGCTGGATCCCAGGGTGCATGTAAGCATGCTGTTGCATTCCTGATGTGGGTTCACCGAAGAAGTGAAGAACCATCTAGTACTTCTGTAGAGTGCTATTGGAAGAAATCTAAATTGGCCCAAGTAGGGACAACTTTAAAATGTATAACTACCAAAGAACTTTCAAAAGCAGTGCCTACTCGCTCACAGAACACATCGGGAAATTTGTTATTTACGGAATTTGTAAAAGAAGCTGGAACTAGAAATATTAATTCTTGCCTAATACTAAAACATCATCCAAATTTTCAGGTTCCAGATTTGCAAAAACTGTCATTACATTATTTAATTAATAAATACAGTTACCGTGATTGCAAAACTTGAAGAAGATACACGGGGTCAACATGAAAGTAATTTGTGGCATGAAATGAGGTATGGTATGGGAGAACATCTAACTGGTTCTATTGCATATGTATAGTGCACGGAACACTGATACTCCTAGCGGCAGATGCAAAACTGTGGATACAACATTAGTAGCGACTATTATGGGAGCTAGGACACCAGAGACAATGGAAAGCTATGAAAAGGGGACGTGCTTTAGAAGAAGTTTGGAAGAAGTACAAAAAAATGTGTCTCTAAGCAACTAGGCAAGAAAATAGAACTGTGTGGGTTTATAATATCACGACAATAGCCCTACATTGCTGCACCTCAAGATGGAATCTGTGATAAAACCATAGTTATAGAAATAAAATGCCCATACACGGAAAAAACTTTTAAATGTTTTACAAAAGAAGATAATACCATTAGCGAGACAAACAAATGTTTATTTAATGATTATTACAAATGTTTGTATCGAATTTTTTTTTTTTTTACTTTTGTGTAGTTATCTAGAACTTTGAAAATAATGGAGTTGTTCACACATTATGATCAAGCCTATGTCAAAAATACTATCCAGGATCTAACATCCTTTTGGACTAATAATATAATTATATCCTTTGTTGTATGAAAGCACGAAATAAATAAAACAAATATGTATTGATATTAATTATTTTATTTTGTAAATTCAAATTTTTTTATAAGACTGTCTTGGAGGTTAATAAGTGCACATAAAATTGTTACACAGTCGTCCATATTGTTATTAACTACTGAATGTGGCTTCAATAATAAAAATTCTCGTAATCTTCGGATCTTTCTTTTCTTCACACTGATGATGACGTTATACGTGTGACTACAACATTCATAATATTATTATGAATGATGTAGTCACACCACTCACACCCAGACGTATCTCTGGAACGCGAGAGTTTTGACGCCAAGGTGGGAAAAAACAATACATGTCGGCTCGTTAGATTATTTTCCTAAACTTGTGTATTTTCGAGTACTAATGTGTACTAAATGGTGAATTATTATTCATTAACGTGCTCGAATGTGGGAAAGTATAAGATATAACGAGGTGAAACGTGTTGTTTCCAAAACTCCATAGGAGCCTCTTGTAAAGTCTTCACCACTTTACAGAGGCATGAGTTTGACTTGACCGTGACTTACTTAGCTTGACTCTGACTGTGACTATGACTACTTGTTTGACGCTATTAATACAATGTAAACTGTTTAATATCACGACTAAAGGACATTGTATCCACGGTCATGAAAATTTTAACAAAAAAATATCTGGAACGCAAGTCAGTACTCACTCAGTGCACTCAGTACTTGACTTTTGTTCTGTCATAGTACTAATAATTGACGTCACAAAATGGCGATCGTCGTTTTGGCGCCTTTTGGTGCATCATATAAAATTAGAAATAAAAACAGCTTATAATTATTTACTACGTACACTAATGAAGATAAAAAAATATTTTCTAGTAAATATGGACCATATTCTTTAATTTTAAGGCCTTTGTAAAATTTCGTCAATATCCCTATTGAGCCTTTTTTTCCTCAAGAGTGTGTTTTAATTCGCAAACAAATGTCTAACTTTCATTACCTGTGTTTGTTTTCCGTTGAAAAAGTGTCCCTTTGAACTTTAATAAATAAATTTACTATGGTAGCGATAACTTTCTTGTACTTTAGTGAAGTTTTGTAACAATTGAACTATGTGTGAACTAGTAACATGTTTCTCTTAAAAATTAACCTGCAGAATAGCTGTAGCACCCGTCGGATACAACTAATAATATAAAAATGTATGAAGTAAAATATTTACTAAGAATAATATTAATAAGCATTTTAGGTAAAAAGCTTGCAACACTTGCTATTTGCCTAATGAGTGACACCACAGGTAATCAAGAAATTGGAACGAAATCGGAAGGATATCGGTCCGACATTATTCAATGTACCGTGAATGTACCGGTTTTTTAAAGAGGTTTTTTCATCTGTTTATTCAAAATAAATGAACGAAAGGAACTCTAATGCCGGTCAATATTTTAGTTTGTGGGTGCCTCTAGAATACCAATCGTTAGAAGTTAAACTTATAATTAGAAGTTTTAGTTAGCTTTCTAATTTTAAATGGTGCCTTCAAAATCGGGCCCTCTGTCAGACTAAAAGAATAAAGACCACAATCAGTAGAGTAACTATAATCTTTCAGTTTGTTTGTTTTTAACAACTAAACGGAGAATTAAAAAGTTAGTGTGCATAATGAAGATGGATATACTTGAAATAATTTGTATCCTGGGAATATTTAACTGAAGTAACCATTTCCAGTCAATCTTTACAATAATTATTATTAAAATTACGATTATTTATTTTGTTATTAATATCGATGTCGAAGTCGATATTTCGTAGTAGTATGAATCGCATCCCTATTTTAATTTGATTCAATTGTTGAAAACAAAGCTTGCATTCGCTCACGCTTTTATTACTACTTTTACTTTTTTACAGCATTTCTATTCGGGTAGTTAATAAAATATCGATATCGATAATTTGTGCTGTTGTCAATCTCAGCCCTGTTTTTAATTTGATCACATTGTACAAAGCTTGCATTCGCTCACGCTCTTTCAACGCTACTTTAACTTTTAAAACATTTCTCTTCGGCTACTTAGTTTTTAAACTGTTGGCGATTTTTCTTCTGGACGTACATTGAGCCGGTTTAACTTTTAATGAATTTGAATTTTGTTCCACAAGGTTTGTCCAGGTTAGTTCTTTTTAGTAATAGACTTGCGTTTGACCGCCATCTTGCGATGACGCAGGCTACGTGGAGCACGTTTCGACCAAAATAAAATTAATGGACGGGCCATAACCATTGAACTTGATCAGTAACAACAAACCGTTGGACACACACACATAACACCTAATTATAACTATACTTCAACACCTAATTATAACCTTGCACAGTGCATTTGTAACAAAAAACAGTTAGCGGTTTTTTGTCCGATGTTTCGTTATCTTATAAAAATAGTCTCGTGTCGCACTTCCTACGGCTATAGACCGACTGAAACGAAGTGAGCGCCGGTGCTCTTTTAGTAATCTTCAAAAATGCGCTTCTTTTGGGCCCGTCCATTCATCTTATTTTGGTCGACGGGAGCATGCTCGCCTGGAGTTCATCGTTCTTTAAGAGAATTTCTTGATCCTTTAATTACTTTCGAGTTATTAAACCATAGAATATCTAAAGAGATGTTAGGGACTAACTTTAACAATTATTTAAAAAAAAAACTGCTCACCTACAACGTCATTATAAATTTTTTTAGAGATCAAAATCTTGTACTTAGAATGAGAAAAACGGCGAAAGGAATTAATCCATCCATTCTTCACTGTCAGACCGGTTTAGCATAAAAACGGCGACTTCTCGCTAGGAATTATTTTACCATCAATCCGACAGATAAAGGTCTGCGCACACCTTGCAAGGCGATGATAAGCGAACGGATATAGTCCGACGGTGTGCCACAAAGTGTAATTAGCTTGATTAAAGGCCAGAATACCAGGTGCAGCGATATCGCTCGCGCATGATATGACCACAAAAAATGGGATAAACAGTGTGATTAAGCTTCAGACTAAACAAGAGAGTATAAAATGATAGCCCGTTGGTCCAGTTGATAGTAAACCTATCTTCTGAACTTCACAAATGTTTGTCCTAGGTGGGAATCAAACCCACGCTGGACAAACATTTGTGTTTGTTCTATCTGGTTGTTAATATTTATTTAAGTATGTATTTAAAACTATATTATGTATGTATATCTGTCTTTGGCACCCATATCACAAGATTTGCTTAGTTTGGGCACGTTTGGGGTCAGATGACCGTGTATGCAAAAATGTCCCGAATATTATCATTGTAAAATGTCCTCAGGATGTTTTTTAACATCTACTTTAGATTTGTTGCCTTAGATTTTGCTTGTAAAAATATTATTGAGCAGTAAAAACAACGCTGCGCATGTTTTTTTTTGGTGTACTCCGGCCTTTAAGAAGGCAGAGGCGGGCGCCAAATTATTATTTAAAAAGTTTTTGTCGAAGTTTGTCAGACGATTTCTGGGACGTTGCGATTTGTTACAATTACAAACTTTTCTTGCTTTGATATTTTTTGCTTTTTTTGAACATTCAGAGATGTGAACCAAAAATTTAAAACTCACTCGAAAACAATTACCACCATTATTCCGTTGCCAATAAAGTTTTTTTTTTGTTTAAATTACAACGGCTGTCAAGGCATTTTTGTAAGAAATTTGTTATAGCCAGTTGCAACTGTGAGTTGCACCCATATAAACGAAACGTCAGTCATTCGAAATCAGTTTAGCAACCGTAGAAAGCTATATACTTGTTATTTTTATTTATTTATTTAATACTTTATTGCACACTTACAAATTAAGTAAACATGTACAATTGGAGGACTTAATGCTAAACATTTTCTACCAGTCATCCACCAGGTTGGAACAAGCAGTAGCTATATACTATGTTAGCAACTGTGATGCGGACAAAGAACTTTAAGACCTAACCCAAAAAGGTAAGGTACTTTGGATGCGGAGTTCGACGCGTTGATATCTATACTAATATTATAAAGAGGAAAGATTTGATTGTTTGTTTGCATTGAATAGGCTCCGAAACTACTGAATCGATTTGAAAAATTCTTTCACTGACGGGAAGCTACACTATCCCCGGGTGGCATAGGCTATAATCTATACCCGTGCGAAGCTGGGTCGGACCGCTAGTAAATAATATGTTCAAACAAGGTTCTGTCATAACGTGACAGATTTTCTTCTCATTTCCATTCTATTTACTTCTCTTTTCTGTGGTATTGACCATAAACTATCATAAAAGTATGTCATATTCTGTCAGTTATAGTACCAGTTATTACACAGAGTCACAGATCTAATACCTATAGATTTTCAATGAGCGTGGCTAGCTCAGTGCCTCTCGCTTCAACAAGGTGTGTTGCCACATTAAAATTATTTGCTATAAGTTAGGGTAATTTACCTAATATGATGGGTAGTGAATCTTCAATGAGTAATTTTGGAAACAATACTACCTTTTAAATATTTATTGTTTATACACTATCTGCTGCAACCCGCGGTACTACCTGCAATTTTCTGGTAAGAAAAGCTTGTTGTCTGTCCTCATGACATACCCTATCGTCCTGACAAAAACCGTAATAGATAGCCAGTTGACTTAAATTTTCACAGAATATGTAATGTTAAGGCTGATTAACTAAGAAATAAAAATATTCTAAACTAAAGGAGATCCTATTTCTGTTTACCACCAAGCTAAACAACGTCGGGCGCGGTCGATACTTGGATGGGTGACAGCCTGGGCGTGATGTTGTCTTTTTGTATTTTGTGATTGTAACCGACTCGCGCATGGTCAGTAAATTTTTTTCATGAATGGAATTACGTATAACATTCCAAATAATTAGATAAAACTCTTTAATGTTCATAGTACAAATTTCGCGAACAGCGCGTAGCTATTTGAGTCGGTTCGCCGAAATCGCCTTTTGCTTTTCCTGCTTCATAATTCTGGCCTCATTAGTATATATTTGATACTAACATTCACCATATTCACATGGGCATAGGAGGGTCGGTATTTTGCACTTCTTGTAATGTGCCAGCCTTTTTGACTGTACATGTACATTGGTTGGAAAGAAATCTCAATCAGTTTTGTTTTTTTCGGCTGGTAAAATATTTTCATCATCATAAGAAAGTTTTCTAATTTTTGGTGGCAAAAGAACTTATCGATGGTATTTCTACTGAATAATCCTCAATGTTCGCATTAGGCAAGTGCATTGTTAGTACGGCAAACGGAATTAAATTATTAATATCTCTTCTGACAATGGATCCGGCATTGAAATGTTTCGAAAAAATTCTACCATGTCTTGCTGGCACCCAACTTTCACGACCGCGTAGCACATTCATTTCATTCGTAAGACAGGATCAATTGGAAACCTGCAGAACGAATAATTTATGTTAGATTCGGTGGGTAATTTCTTTCATAAGCTGGCAACATTCGTCATAATTCTTCTAAGTGAATAATTTGATAAAATTCATAGAATTAGACCACAAATCGACCCAAAAACTGACTAATTATGAAAATATGTTTACGAATTGATATCCTGAATGTCTTTAGGTGATCGCTACAAGCGTTATTATGTTTACTTACTTGTGAAATAATATTTCATCGTTTTGTCTCTCACTGCGCTTCTTGCAGCCCAAAATGCCACACCCAAGCATTGTAGAACCATTTTTACAGTTATTACTCAGAGAAATGACGCACATAACACATTAAATCACCAAAATAAGCCAATAAATAATATTCTGACCCGTTTTGTTTGGAATTGAACCGTCAGATTTTGACATTTCGGATCCAAAAAAGAGGCCACGCCGATAAGGACAAAAAAGTCTATCTATGTCCTTTTTGTACTTGTGCTGAGCTGTATCAATTTGTCTCTTTCACTGAAATATATTGCCGATCTGGTTGTGTATATCTGTGCACAGAGTTATTAGGTATTTATTGACAATCATTGATGTAAGTAAATAGGGGGAAGATATGGGACGAACTTCTTGACGTGGACAGCACAAATGAGACTTCAGTCACAATTGAAATTGCGTGTCAAAATTGTGTTTAAATAAAGCAGCAAAAATTACTTCCTGCGTTTTCACAAGGTGCACCAACAGTTTCAAGACAAAAAACAAAAAACAAGTTTCACGGGATTACTTTTCACTCGTAAATACTTAAAAACAATTAACTTAATTTTCTTTAAATGTCATTTCTATGGTCTAGTGTAGTGTCTAATGGAGCGGCGACAGTTTACACGTTTACAGTGTAGATGTCAACGTCGCCGCTGACTCGAGCAGAAACACAGCCATATTTATTGGGTACAATCTGTGGGTACAATGTATGGATGTCACGCGTCATCCCCCTTTTTAAAACAGTCATTATTGACAACAGTTCCGAACTAAAATATGAAATAGAGCAATCTTCTATTAGTTTTTACTAGATAATATTTCTATGAAACATCCCTTGAATTGATATCAATGCAGTAATAATTCACAACGAGGCACTTCACAAAAAGCTATTACTTCGAAAAGTTTCAAAATTAATTTTTAAATCGCAAAACAGTCCTCCAGTTACAAAAGCGAAAATATAGAGTTTTCTGGCTCCCCGGGAAAGTGTGACGTTTCATTTGCTAGTGTTATTGAATTTGACTTATTGGAACGGTCTGGCCACCTTCAGGCAAGAGATAAGGAAAGGTGTGGAGATGAAATCATCTCCAATAATCGGAGGCTGCCGGAAGGATAAGTCCAAGTGGTCGACTATGGTCTCTCTAATTGGCTGGATCAGTGGCTCATTGACTCATGCGTTGGATGTGTACAACTGTGAAAACTCGGTCTAAGCATTTATTAGCATGAATGAAAACCACATAAATCCTGATCGCTTTCGTTATGCTTTTAAACGTAAAATTGTAGCAGGTACCCGATATTCTTGAGTGAAATATAATTCTATATTGAAGAATTCTATATTCTATAGTGGAAGGAGGTAAAGGTGATTATCGGCATCTTGCTGAGTTGGAGCCGGTATGTGACAAATAAACATAATAAGCTCTAGTTCAATTTTATTTTAAATTTAATGTTTTATTTACCATTGTATTTTCTGTTCTTGCCACTAATAAATGATGTCTAACAAGAAAGTATTTTTATTTTTGTTTTTGTTGTTAATATTTTTGTTTGATTTGGACAATGTTAACTTCCTAACCAGTTGTACCAACTGAGATAGTCTTAATACTCTGTAGGTATACGTGTGTTTACTAAAAATACGGGCAGTGTTTATTCCGGATCACAGTAATAAGTCAACACAAAATTGACACTGATAAATGTTACAACCCCGAAACGTCTCCACGCAATTCCTGTGCTACGTAGTGCAGCCAGGTGGCTTGGTTAGACGGAGCGTTCAACGGCTATTTGAAATTACAACTGAGGGGAAGATATACATAGCGCGGTATAACTGTGGATGGACGACCAGTTTGCAGACTGGAGCCTTTATCAGTAGCTGACATTACGCGTTTATATACTAAAACTAGTGAAACATACACACATTTTCGCATTCATAATATTAGTGTTATAGTCACAGCAATACAAGTAGAAATCTACAAGCTTATCACAAGGCGCTTACCATCTCTGACCACCTTTCCAAATCACGCTAACAGCGGCCATGACGGCCACGCTAAAATAACTATGTAAAGACAACTAATAGCCCAAAAAATACTTTGTGCCATGTTGCGCTTTATATGCGCTTTTAGCCTATTGTAGGGCCAATTTAAAATATCACTATTTGACACTTCATCAAAAGTAAACAACGTAATCTTGTAACAATATTATTTGTACCATTCTCTCTCTCTAAAAAGCTAATTTTATTTACTGAAAACAGTGAATAACAAGTACGTTTAATCCCTATTTTTGTGTTTGATTTAGAACATATCAATATATTTCACCTCCATCTCAATGTTATACCACCTCCTGCGCAAAAAATACTCAATACAAACTCCTTAAATCTTTCTTTTTCTCGTAGTCATGGTATAAAATATAGTATGCAACTCTTGAACAAAACGGATTTATATCGAGGGCCATGAATCACTTACTCGTGATTCATCTACGGCCCTCGCTTTAATTCTGTGCTTTATTCACTAATTGCATAATATACTATTATTTATCAAAGTTAGTACTGCACAATCACTTTACTTTATTCAGTAAAAATACATATTTATTGTAATAATGACAAAAAGACAATTTTACGATTTATTTTGACATTACTTTGCTAAGACTGACAGATGTCAAATGTGATCTATTAAATAGGCCCTACAGTAATTCAGAACGTGCTCTTTTCAGAGCGAGGTGCTTGTTCTTGTATATTTGTTTGTTTATGTCTGTAGGTCCGTTCATCGCATTTCTCAAAAACTTTTTGAGCGAAGTTGAGATACTGTCCGACTACTATACGGTAAAGACGGACGGTCATGCTTTTAGTTAATAGGACAGTTGTCGAATCGTTTGCTGCCTATTAAGGTGGCTGTGGGAAGGTAATTTAATTTAGAAGGTGTGGATCAGAAATCACTTCGATTGATGATAAGTTTCTACCTTTAAAGAAAGTTAAAATATATTTTTAGCGAGTTTTCCAACGTGAAATAAACATGTTGATTTTCATCTCATTGTGATATTTTCTTACGTAATTATTTTATTGTATATTTTTGAGTTTTTATGTGTAATAACTTATGCAATAATGATATATTATTATTTATTTATTGTGTTTTTGAATGTGCTCGAGTGTGGGCAAGCTATAATTATAATGAGGTGAAAGTTGTATGTTCAAAATTCTATAGTAGTTACGACTGAATCTATTGGGGCATACTTATTATGTCAGTGGAATATGTAAGATGAGGTGATATGGCCTTAATAGTTTAAATAATTGGTATGTACCATAAGCATTGGTCATATGCAAGTGGCATGCAACATAAGTAATGGCATGTACGATTAGTAAGTGGTATACACCATAACTAAGTGGTGTGCATCATAATATGCAAGTGGCATGCATCATAAGTAGTGGTATGTACCATAAGTAAGTGGTATGCATCATAAAGACGAACATAGGAAATACTGGAAAACTGAAATATTTAAAAAGTCAATCAAGGATTTTTAACAAAAATAAGCCAACAAAAAAAACTACGCCATTCAAGTGTTTATTCAACCTATCCAAATACTTTCCAATAGAAGAATTCCCATTTCATCCTCAAATAAACCTGATTGGACCCGAAAACTGTCACCCCTAAACCACTTCCTTTTTGTCGCCAAAAGGAACTACTTAACGACTTAGCAAAACTAATTAATTACGGAAACCCGATTCGTTTCCGTTTTCAAATATTTAACCCGAGAAGGAACCCTAATATTAATTAGGAATCGAATTGTTTTGCTTCTGAGTGCCAAGGGTTAGATACCACTAGATTAAAAGAATCAAAGATTATTCGCATACATTTAAATTGATCAACACTAATGACAGATATAAAATTTCTAGAATTCAAGGTAACTTTAGATTATACATCGCATGTGCTCTTTTTCAGACCATTTTTTTAATGACAATTTAAAGGTTATGGCCAAAACGTGAGCTGAAACATGCTAACGAGCTGTTTGATTAGGTACCTAAAGTTATATTGACATCAAGTTGAGAAGTTTTAGCTGAAAAAAAAATATTTTTAATTATTCTAGTGCGCGCTTACCTCAAAGATTCTAACACTCTTTGATTTGGGTAACTTTTTAAACTTTCTGAGTGAAGGGGAGATTTTTGTAATTTCTACTTTTATTGCTTTTTGTAACAAAATTTTAATTTACTTTGGAAGTGACGACGGGGAGGCTCATTTTTACCTGAGTTTGTAAAGAAGATGATTTTATTTATTGCTATACAAAACTTTTTGCAGTTGTAGTTTTAACGTTGTAGATTTACTGAAATTAAGTGTGTCATGACTTACACCGAAACGTGGACACTTACAGTTGCTTACAGTTGGTGCGGTCCACGAGTTTAAAAGTCGTTCAGCGAGATTTTGAAAGAGAAGTTGCAACGACAGGACCTTTGCCTGATAGTAGGCCTTATAACCGGTCATTGCAACTTGAAAGTCATGCACTTGTATAAGCTAGGAACCACGGACAGTCCACTGTGTTGTGGCTGCATGAAGGAGAAAGGAACAGTAGAGCATGTGCTGTGGCATTGTGAAGCCACAAAAGAAACTAGAATCGCTACCAGGTTGCACGGGGCACCGTTGCCTTCTTCACCCACGTCACCACAACAGATAGACTGCTTTTCATCATCATTATTTACACTACCATCTACACCACTGGAGCAACTGTGCCAGCGCCCCAGAGTCTCACTCCGATATTTCAAGGAGTTGGGTTGCTTCGGGTAGTTACTGGTAGGGGGAAATGCACAATATACCACAAGCGGGAGTGCAGGACTTATCGCCCCCATCTAGAATAAGTATAAGAATAAGGAGAATAAGAATATTGAAAGAGATTATGCTCAGCGTTTCTCTGAGGAATCGTAAACAGAACAATGTAATTTTCCAGAGAGCTAAGAGTAACCAACATAACAATAATATAATCTCTCAGAGTAATTTGCCTTTGATATGGGTAGAGCGAGATAGCATATAGCAGATAGCGCGTTTCATTTCTGAAAGCTATCGTACAGGAATCGATATTTTTTCCGGAATAAATAGTAGCCCATGTGCTAATCCAGGATGTAAACTATTTTCAAATCCAAAATTTTATACTGACTACAAACAATGCTAGTGTGCGTTTCTGGTATTACTTAGAAATACATCTTTACTAGGGCTATGCTCGGGGTTTCTCTACTGGATCGAATCAGAAATGAGGAGATCCGTAGACGAATGAAAGTTACCGTCATAGGCCACCAGATTAGCAAATTGAAGTGGCAGTGGGCAGGGCACATAGCATGCAGAACAGATGGCCGATGGGCCGAAAGATTCTCAAATGGAGACCACGGACCGGTAAGCGCAGCGTAGGATGTCCACCCACGAGATGGACAGACGACCAAAAATAGGCCGCAGGGAAACGCTGGATGCAGGCCGCTTCCAACCGGCCCTTTTGAAGATCGATGGGGGAGGTCTATGTCCAGCAGTGGATGTCCTACAGCTGAAGTGACAATGATGACATTTTTTGGCAAATGACACTAACAAAGCAAACATTTTATCTATCCGGGGTGTAAGGGGAACACTCTCGAAGCCAAAATAAGGTAATTGTACTCTTGTATAAGTGTACTTCTTTTGGTTTCGAGAGTGTTCCCTTTACACCCTGTATTTGAGCTATTTGAGGTTTTCAGCTTTAGTCGCGGCAGTATAAAACTAAACGCGTTAATTCGATGAATATCTTATTAATTTGTCGACACACTCTTGTTGGTCGTAAAGTGCTCTAACCACAGTTATAGGGTAATTCCACACAGATAAGCCGGCACATAAGGATACGATCCACGGACGGGCGATATCTCTCTGCTATAATAACCAGCAGAGTTTCGGAAGTTAGGGATGGGAAAGGAGCGCTTACTAACTCGATTACGGTTAGGGTTTTTATTTATGTGCTAGTTGCGCCCCGCGGTTTCCCGGCGAGTTAAAATTGTCGTTAAGTTTGCTGAAATTTTTCTATTTTCTGCGCAATTATCTTAATTTTACTTTCCGTAAGAACCTTCTACAAAGTATTAGGAAACATAAAAAAAAAAGTTGAATAAATCTGTAAAGTCGTTCTCAAGTGATTGCTTGAACAAGGTAAATAGGGATTCATTTTTATAAATATACTAGCGACCCGCCCGCCCGGCTTCGCACGGGTGTAATTTACGTATATTCGCTAACTATGTATATAAACCTACCGTGAAAATAATTATATCTAACTGAGAGTGAATACCATATCAAAACCCGTTGCGTGATTTAGGAGGAGTTAGCGGCCATAGAGACATACAGACGCGGAAAGCGACTTTAATTTATACAAAGTATGTAGAGACAGAGATAGTGAAGATTAAATTTTAGAGAAAGTAATCAAACTATCGACCCACACTTATAAAGTTGCCTATACTTTTAATAACCAGGAGCAATTGCTTCTTATTCTCTGCAATAATTAGTCATCATCATCATAACATCATATCAGCCTTTTAACAGTCCACAGCTGGACTTTTAACCTACCCTCGAAAGGGTAATTGGGCCATATCCACCACGCTGGCCCAGTGTAGGTTGGTGGATTCACATACGCCATTAAATTTCTTCTCCGTACGTTATGCAGGTTTCCTCACGATGTTTTCCTTCACCGAAAAGCCAGTGTTATGAAAATCCGTACATAAACTCCAAAGAGCTCATTGGTACGTGGGCCCGAGGTTTGAACCAGCAACCTCATGCTTTCAAGTCAATAATTAGTGCTTTATGACTATTGGCTGTATCAGATTATATGCGCACACAACCATAATTGACGGATTAGAAAGAAAGAAAGATAGATAAAATGATAGAAAAATAATATTGATTTATGACAAAAACAAAAGATACATCGACATTACGAGTTAAAAACAACTAAATAATAAATCATATTTTCTACATCGGACTAGGCTAACGTTTGACCGCGTTATTGCCTCATAGAAAACGACGATGTGGCCGAAGATGGAACATATATACCGAGTAATAACCTATTAACCCTAAACGACTCCAAGATTGTAATGTCGCCATAAGCACCAGAAGCGCTAGAAGCGTGCCAAGAGGCTCATCGGCAACGAATCCCTGGTTCAGACTAAGCTTTTTAGTCGTGAGCACCGGTGCGAAGTTGCTAGTCTATCGGTCTTTTATCGGATACATTTCGGAGAGCGTGCATCGGATCTACATGATCTAATTCCCACCTGCCCATTTTTCTATCGGACTGCCAGATTGGGCCCAAAAAACCGAAATCGCTTTATGGTTGGTATTCCGAAAACCTGAACGAAGCGCTTTGATTCCACTTTTATTATGCGAACTGTTAGTCTGTGGAATGCGCTGCCTGAATGGGTGTTCCCCGATAGCTACAATCTGGGTGTCTACAAATCACGAGTGAATCGGTTTCTTCTGGGAAAGCGTGGTCCATCGTAGACCGCATTATCGCTTAACATTAGGCGAGTTGGCGCTCAAGCGCAAGCATCCTAATTATATTTAAAATAAAAGTTTCACAAATTTACGGATAGCATGTCTCATCACTAGCACGTGTACTTCCGTGCAATGAGATAGGCTACGTGCTGGCGTTTGTATATTTAATGAGGAGAGATGGAACGTCGCCCCGGGACTACGGACGCTTAAATATTGAACATTCATAACTTATTTAGACGATATCATGTCTTATTTAGACGGAAATGTGACGAGTGAACACGTTTCTGAAATATTTTAGATTAACTTGGATCATGTTTTAGATAATTATGATGAATTTAACTTACGTCTGACTAGCATGTAAAATTAAGGATGGGCCATTTAATTATGCTAAATATTGTCTACATTACATTGGTGAAGAAATTTCAAACAGTTTTTTTGTCCTTTTAGCTAGGCCGGGTAATTATTTTACAATGACACAGTGTTTGCGCAAATTATTGGTTGTTCTTTACATTATCATGTACAGCTATTTAACAGTAACGCACCATATTACTTACATTTGTCAATAAACCATTTGAAACAGCAAAAATTAGTTTATTGACAAATGTAAGTGATAATGTGCATTAGAGATAAATAGCTTTACATGATTTTGTAAAAAAATAAAATCAAGTTACGCAAACATCATGATAGTTGACAATAATTGCCCGGCCTAGCTATAAGGACAAGAAAACTGTTTGAAATTTGAATTTCAAAAAAATTAAATTTGAAAGGTATCTCGATTGGAGACCACGAACCATAAGACGCAGCGTATATAAAGGTTTAGGTTTAAAGAAATTTATTACCAGAAAGACAATTATTTGTCACTTAAGTGATAACATGTTTAACTTAAATAATAGTGTCCGTCGTCGCATGCACTAAGAAATTGAAAAAAAAAAAAAAATATAAATACTTAAACGCTAAATAAATGGTAATAACTAATACACACAATACATAATAATTTGTGAGGTACCCACTTCACACATTTGTTATTATAGTGAATTATCTGAGATAATGTGTACATGGGCCGACGACATTGTGAGAGTCGCGGGCATCCAGTGGATGCAGATGGCAGCCTGTCGTTCAATGTGGAGGTCTAAGGGAGAGGTCTATGTTAGGGGGTAGGTTCGACTGCCCCTACATTGCTCACTGCGGTTGTGTGTGTGTGTGTGCTGTGTAGCACATAGCTAATTTAGGGCGTCAATTTTATTATTAGATTACGTTTGACATTTTATATGAGGACATTTTAATATTGATTTCATTTTTATTTATGAATGTATAATAATTATAATTTTGTACATTTAATTAATTCAAATTAGTGTGTTTAAGTTGTAAATAATTGTAATTATTTATTGTAATTTTTCAAAAGTGACTTATGAGTTTATGATACTTGAAATAAATGAATTTTTATTGCAATTATTCCTATATCTAGCTGCACCCCGCAGTTTTACCCGTGTATTGATGAAAAATGGTTATGAAGATGATGATAAGTAGCCTATGTCACTCTCCATCCCTTGATCTATACCCATGCAAAAATCAGGTCGATCCGTTACTCTGTTGCTGCGTGCAAGAGGAACAAACAAACCAACAAACTTTTGGCATTTATAATATTAAAGTAGGTATAAATTATTAGAATCGAATCCGAATTGAGGAGATCCGTAGACGAATGAAAGTCACCGACATAACCCACCGGATTAGCAAGTTGAAGTAGCAGTGGGCAGGGCACATATCACGCAGAACAGATAGCCGATGGGGCCAAAAGGTTCTGTAATGGACACCACGGACCGGTATGCGTAGCGTAGGACGTCCACCCACAAGATGGACAGACGACCTAAAAGAGACCGTAGGGAAACGCTGGATGCATGCCGCTTCCAACCGGCCCTTTTGAAGATCGATGGTGGAGGCCTTTGTCCAGCATTGGACGTCCTATGGCTGAAATGATGATGATGATGATAAGTGATTATGCTCAGCAGTGGTCGTCTTCTGGCTGATGATGATGAGATTCTTCAGGTCGCTGTGTCAACTCAGCAAGTGAGTACTTACATCTATGTTCAACTCCTCAGGTCGAAGCTTGGTAGTGCCGTTGTACCACTCGATGGTGGCGGCTGGTCTGGCACCAGACGCGGTGCACATGAGGGTCAGCAGCGAGCCCTGAAGCGCGTGGTCTCCCACTCCTTGGATGAACGTCTTGTTTGGAGGCACTGGAGTAAAAGACAGAAAATCTATTATGAAGGCGTAATTTTGATGGTATAATGAGATTGACATGCTGTTAATTTTTAGGGTTCCGTACTTAAAGGGTAAATTTGGGACCCTATTACTAAGCCTACGCTGTCTGTATGTCCGTCCGTCCATCGGTCCGTCCAACCGTCTGTCCGTCCTACCTTTATACGGCTGTATCTTTCGAACCGTAATAGATAGCCCAGTTGAAATTTTCACAGAATATTATTATGTAATGTTACGGCGGATTAACTAAGAAGTAATAAAAAAGATTAAAGTAAAAACGAAAGGAAGGTCCCAATACAACAAACGTATTTTTTACGTATTTTTGTATTAGCTCTAATGTAAAAACGGTAATACGTGCAAGCGTCAAACTTGGCATGATTATAGTACACACTCCAAAATATAACAAAAAATAATAAAAAATGGCCAAGTGCGAGTCTGTGACAAGTTTCTGTTCATTACCAAGTTATAGCTCGTAATATTTTCGTTATTGAATTTTGTGGTGGTACATACATAACATATATATTTTTAAATACATGCTTAAATAGATATTAACACCCAAATATAGAACAAACGCAAACGTTCATCACATAAATGTTTGTAACATTACTTATTCTGTGCAAATAATAATTTCAACTAGCTATCTATTACGGTTCAGTGTGGAGGTTAAAGGGGAGGCCTATGTTCAGCAGTGGACGTCTTCTGGCTGATGTTCATGATGATGATCTATTACGGTTCGTAAGATACTGTTTAAAGGTAGAACAGATAGACAGACAAACAACGTAAGCTCAGTAATAGCCAGTGTCCCGTTTTAATCCTTTGTAATTTTTTAACTTTCTCGATTTGAACACATGGCCGTGGTCACGAGCTGACTGAAAACTGCGGGTGAGTTCGGCGAGAAGAGCGGGTGTTTAATTAAACAACCGGTGTTTTTTAATTCATCCTTTGTGTACGGAACCCTAATTAAACCGGATCAAAATAGAGCGAGATATAAAACTCTATACTCCATCTACGATCATAGATACGTCAGAACAGTCCAATCTCAAATCGAAATCCAAGAATCGGATCCCATCAACAAAAACCGACAGCCAATCGTCCTTATTCCCAGCAGAACAAAAAACTGCCAGATCAGTCGTGTTTTACGGCGAGCCCTTCAAGGGCCATATAGTAAGGGTACATTATGACTGAACTTGGACCCGTAAGTTCGATGCAGGGCCCTTAAGGGACCGAGGGACTAGATATGGACATTTGTTACAAAAACTACAGTCAATTCGAATGATCTTAATTCGAATGAGGGATATAATTATTAAGCCTTGTCAAATCTGTTTTGTTTTTTTTTGTGGCTATTGGACAGTTCTGCATTTGATCGAACGATATAGAGATTGCGCAGGTAGTTCCAACCTTATTACTCATTATTATTTTCATTCATGTGATGTACATTTGTGTTTGTTCTATATCTGGGTATTAATATAGATTTAAGTATGTATTTAAAAATATATACATGTATGTATATCAGTCTCTGCCTGAATGGATGTTCCCCGATAGTTACAATCTGGGTGTCTGGTCAAATCACGAGTGAATCGGTTTCTTCTAGGCAAGCGTACTCCATCGTAGACCGCATCATCGCTTAACTTCAGGCGAGATGGTGGCCAAAGAAAGCCTATTATTAAAAAAAAAAAACCACAACCTTTGCTGAGTTCGGGGTCAGATGACCCTGTGTGCAAAAATGTCCCGAATATTTATTTACTTATTTTATTTATTTAATAATTTACAATGCAAGATGCTCTCTACAATTTATTAGTAACTAGTAGGCCGCCCCTGCTTCGCACGGGCGAAGCCGGGATATATAGCCTATGTCAACCGGGGATAGTGCAGCATCCCAACAGTGAAAGAATTTTTCAAATCGGTTCAGTAGTTTCGGAGCCTATTCAATGCAAACAAACAAACAATCAAATCTTTCCTCTTTATAATATTAGTATAGACAATAAAAATCAAACAAGAATTGCGTACTGCAAATTCACAATGTTATTTTATTTAATTTATACAGGGTAACCCGAAAGGGATTCGTTATACTCATCATTATGAAGATTTTTTACCATCGGACCAATCATGAAATCGAGAAAAAAATATCACGTGTTCTATAGAAAATAGTTATTTACACCTTACAAAATGTATATATATATATATTTTTCGCGATTTCAGTCTTAGTAGTAGTCCCAAAGTAAAATGTCATAATGATCAATATATCGAACCCCTTTCGACTAAGCATATCTTTTTCTTGTGACCCTGTATTGAAATATTATCTATAAATTATCATTTCTACAAATTCAATCGAACAATTCTAACTGCTGCTATTCGAATTGTATTTGAAACGATTATTCGAATATCCATTTTAATTTACTCATTTCTACGAAGGACTAAGTTTTTTGATACTATTAGGATTATTCGTGTTGAGAGATTTAGACAAATCGGGTCGGGACTGGAACCCTTGGATGACGCGGATTTTACAAATAGATTGAGAATGCGTGGATGGGGAATTAATGAATGTTTTGTTCGATTGTATTTGTAGTTTCTTATTATTTTGTTAAATTCAGGCCCTGTCTCACTTATTTAGTACTTAGATAAATTATGTGCAGTTTCGATGCCATCTTTCAACAACGGTGAAGGAAAACATCGTGAGGAAACCGGTATGTACAATAACCTCAAAAGTTTCAAGGACATTATGACATTCACCAACATGTCCTCATCCTCTCTCACTCTCTGAGAGAAGGTCCAAGTCCCAGCAGTAGGAACATGATAGGCTGAAATGAAGATGATGAACTCTTCAATAATAGAAAATTAAGTAAAGAGTGCCTAAAGACCAGGGTCTTTGACCAGTGTGTGTTGCCAATGATGACATATGGTACTGAGACGTGGTCCTTAACTACTGGCCTTTTGGAAAAACTCAGTCACACAGCGGGCAATGGAGAGAGCTTTGCTCGGAGTTTCTTTGCGTGATAGAATCCAAAACGTGGATATTCGCCAAAAAACCTGAGTCACCGACATAGCTGTTAAAATTTGCAAGTTGAAATGACAATGGGCAGGCCACATCGCTCGAAGAAAGGATAACCGATAGGGAAGAAAGGTTCTTGAGTGGACACCACGAACTGGAAGACGCAGCGAAGTTAGACCCCCCACTAGATGGACCGACGACATTGTGAGAGTCGCGGGCCACCAGTGGATGTAGATGGCAGGCTTTCGTTCAGAGTGGAGGTTAAAGAGGGAGGCCTATGTTCAGCAGTGGACGTCTTCTGGCTGATAATGATGATTAAGTAAAGATAAGATACAAGATACATCTGTCTATCTTAAAGCAGAAAAATAATGATGACTGTAATTCCCTCGCAAATAATATGTCATTTCATCCCAGTGTAAGGTAAAAGCACCGATCTACACCCCACGATAGGGTGAGTCTCAATTACTCCTGATTGACTTGACTATCAACGTATGAAGAATGCCAATTTACCCTCAGGGTTGGGGTGAAATTGGCGCGGTATTGGAATTGGATACTAGTCGAAGTTAATAATATACACTGCTCGGCTTACACAGCTAACACTTAAGCTAACACTGATTTTAAAATGCTCATTTATTTCAGCTTATGGCGGATTTTGATACGAACAAAATACACAAATTTGTTCTTCGAAAGAAGCATTTAAAAATTTCAAACTAGGATCATCGAAATACAATACCTATAGAGTCACAAACGGCCAAAAAAAACTGATCCGAAACCGCGATCCGACTACAGCGCCGCGCGATACCAGTGCCACAATGACATTGCGGACAAGCGACGTAGAACACTATGCAAGCGACATAACGTCAAAATTAGAGTAAATGTGGCATTGCGAACTATATAATTGATTTAATTTATATTCATACAACAGATGTCTACGTACAGTGAGGTCCGAATGATTTATGACAGTTTTGACGTAGAGATTGTGACTCTATAGTTTATCTCGATGACTTGGTAAAAAGCGTTTTAGCGGGGTTTGAAACTAGACGACTTTCATACGGCTCAATAATTTTGCGATTGCATTACTTTTTACAAGCTTTTATATA
Source organism: Agriopis marginaria (assembly GCA_932305915.1). Lineage (NCBI taxonomy): Eukaryota > Metazoa > Arthropoda > Insecta > Lepidoptera > Geometridae > Agriopis > Agriopis marginaria. The sequence continues at coordinate 23,379,044 of OW029914.1, read as the reverse complement.
ACTTGCCCTGTTAGTATGGTATGTATGTTACCAGTTATCCGAACCGAGTGAGCTGAAATTTTGCATACACGTTTAGTTTGGGTGCCAATGCATGGTTAGGAAAAGTTATTCTAAGGCGCTGCGTAAATGTAGACACTTTTTGTAGCTGACACGCCACACCAAGTACCAATCAAGTGGAAACAACTGGACAAAAAGTCTGCGCAGGGAGTGGCTGATTTTATACTGGTTATATAGGAATCATAATAATATATTCATTGGTAGCTTGTATCCGACACAAGACACAAAAGTGTCTACATTTGCGCAGCGCCTAAATTCAATATGGCAGATTCCCAATGAAGGCGGACCAGTTTTTTGACTTGTGTAACAAATGAAAGGGTTTACTGAGAAGAATACGAAAAATAAAATGTCGTCACCTAAATTCAATATGGCTGACGCCTAAAAGCTTGTTAATAACAAGTGTTTTTTTTAAATTAATCATATTTATTTTAAAAAAATATCGCGAATAAGTCCACGAACTCAATGCTCAATAATTAATTGCATATGAAATTCACATACAGTTGTATGGTACCATGCTTAAAGTAGGTATCACATAATGACCCTGATTGTATATGGCAATAAAGTGCGGAGCGGATCGATTTATTCCATTATTGATTTGTCTTCTAAATACTCGTCAAAGCTATAATAACATTTTGCAAGCAATGTCTTTTAGGGTTCTAGAAAAATTATTTTAATTTTCTATGTCCTTTATAAGTACTGGTAGTCTATACTAATAATATAAAGAGGAAAGATTTGATTGTTTGTTTGCTTGCATTGAATAGGCTATGAAACTACTGAACCGATTTTAAAAATTCTTACTATGAAGCTATACTATCCCCGGGTGAGACAGGCTATACATCTGTACCCGTGCGAAGCCGGGGCGAGCAGCTAGTTTATTATATATTTTTATGGACATTGGATTTGGGCCGGAGCTATGTATTGCTAATTTAGATGTTGGTAAGATTAATTTCTGTTTATAGTTAGATGCTCCTTATTTACGTAGATCGCCTGCTGTACAGTTTCTCAAATGCGACAACACACCAGTAACTGCTATTGATTCAGTGACCACGTCGCCATTAAAGGTCCTTTCACACAGTTCTGTAATAATCTATTAATTAGTTAGCCTTCAGCTCTGAAAGGGAAAATTATTTCCCCTCTTTTCCCTTTTTCCTGCTTCTTTACTCATCGGACACGTATTTGGCGACAGAGATAATGTGTGGGGAGTTTCATTCGAGCCTTTTGATGTATTTGTTCTCTGTATTTTTCTTTTCGTATTGACTCAATCCGAGAGACTGCGAACATGGTCTCCAAAGAAAAACGCCGCACAGCGTTGCACCAATCTTTCTTCTTCTTCAGTGAATTATAGCAGTACCTACTAATAGATCTAATACCAACGGAGTGAATAAAATAATTCCTTCCTGCCCTTTTTTCTATCGGACCGCCAGGGCGGGCACAAAAAATCGACATCGTTTTATGGTTGATATTCCGAGAACCCGTACGAAGCGCTATGATTCCACATTTATTGTGCGAACTACTAGTCTGTGGAATTCGCTGCCTGAAAAGGTTTTCCCCGTTAGTTACAATCTGGGTGTCTTCAAGTCGAGAGTTTATCGGTTTCTTCTAGGCAAGCGTGCTCCATCGTGGACCGCATCGTCGCTTAACATCAGGCGAGATGGCGGCCAAGCGCAAGCCTATCTACTATAAAAGAAAATATATATATACGGAGTGAAAATAAACAAGTATACATTTAATTATTGACATAATCCGAGAGATTGCGAATATGGTCTATAAAACAAGACGTCGCATAGCGCAAGCTTTCTTCTCAGTACTAATATAGATCTAATACCGAGAAACGGCGTGAATAGAACAGACGGAGTGAAGAGAAACAAGTATAAATTGAATTATAGCAGTATAGCAACACAGAACTATAGCAGTTATATATCTATAGCACTAATATATGAGCAGTACTAACAAAAAAAATATTTATATAATTGAATTAGTTCGATTGAACTAATATTTTTATATAATTAGATAACTAACAACTTAATCTAAGTACTTTAAAAGCCATGTATTTAAACTTTTATTTAGATAACTATGTATTCTTACTTAGTTTAATTTTAGTTTAGTTTACAGTAATTTTGTGTGGAAAAAAAAAACTATAAAAATAAATAAGGACCTAGCTATGCTCGATCAAAGCATTGCAGCAATAACATTGTAAAAAAAGCTGTAAGCTATAACTAATATATAAAAAAAAAGATACACAGTAAGGCACCCCTCCACCACCAGTATAACCACCATGGTTAACTACCCCTCTGTTTGCGTCGGAGGTTGAAAATACAAACCGAATTGAGAACCTCCATCCTGATGATTCTGATAAGAGCGATGGTGACCGAGCGGTAGTATGTGCGGCTTACAATCTGACGGCACCCAGTTCGATCCTCAGCCCTACACTAATGACTTGTTTAGTACTTAAATAAATTATGTGCAGTTTCATTTCGCTCAAAAACGGTGTAGTAAAACATCGTGAGGAAAGCGGTGTCAAATAACCTATTAAATTTAAAGTTATACGACATTCACCAACATGCACTGGGCCAGCATGGTGGATTAGGGCCCATCCTCTCTCTGAGGGAAGAAATGTGTCCCAGCAGTGGGAATATGTTAAACTGAAATGATGATGATAATCCTGATGTCAGGCAAAAATTAATAAACCAGCCAAGTGCGAGTCGGGCTCGCTGAGGGTTCCGTACCACCACAAAATTCAATAACGAAATTACCAGTTTTAACTTTTCAACTGGCTATCTAATTACGGTTCGAAAGATACAGCCGTTAATATGTAGGACAGATGAACAGACGGACGGACGGACAGACAGACAGACAGACATCGTAATAGGGTTCCGTTTTTACCCTTTGGGTACAGAACCCTAAAAACCGTGAAGAAAAAAATTCAACTCAGTAGTCAACTTAGTATAGGTAGGTACTGATCTTCCAAATTTCATTGAAGCAAGTCACTATCCCCCAAAAGGGTCATCTCGTAGACCCTTCGGCATAAAAAAACTAAGTAACTGCCAAATTTTCACATCATCTCACATTTTCTTGGACCCATTACTAGCTTTTATCACGGCTAAGTAATTCATTTATCACAGATTTTAGTTGGTACGATAATAGTAATATATATTAGAGAAAAATAGTTAAACTTAAGAGTGTTATTCATCAAAATATACTTTTATAGTTTTTCTAATTGAAGATTTATTTTTATAATTTTCGGGCTCATTTCTCGCGGAGAGAATTTCATTGAGTTTCTTTTTAGGGTTCTGTACCCAAACGGGACCCTATTACTAACCCTGCGATGTCTGCCTTTCTGTCCGTCCGTCCGTCCGTCTGTCCTACCTATTAATGGCTGTATCTTTCGAACTGTAATAGATCACCATCATCATCATCAGCCTTTTTAAGAGTCTTGCTGGACTTTTAGCATACCTCCGAGAGGGTGATTGGGCCATATCCAGCACGCTGGCCCAGTGTAGGTTGGGAAGATGTTTTTTTATGCCATACGGGCAAACGAGCAGACGGGCTGCCTGATGGTAAGCAGTCACCGTCGCCTATGAATACTTGTAACACCAGAGGCATCACAAATACGTTGCCGACCCTTAAGGACTCTATTAACTCGCCTTTTGAAGAACCCCATATTGTGGCTTCTCGGAAACACTGCGGAAGGTAGCTCATTCCACATTTTGCAGGTAAGAGGCAAGAAGGATCGTGTGAATAAAGAATTCCACTGATCTATGATATGTAAGTAACCCTAAGTAATGTCAACTCTAACTAACTCCACCCAGTTATTCTGAGCTAATATCCATACAAAACGAGCCTTCTGTTAGGTACCGTCCGAAGACACTATTGACTGACCCTGTTAACTCTATAAACAATAAACAGATTCAATTCTCGTGTTGGACTTGCCAACACAAATACTGACCGCAGTTTACAATGCGACTTCGCATTATGTTGCTCGTTAAATTGGCAGTATATGGATAAAAAGCAGTAGGTCAAGTATCGACAAAAACTGGCCCTACATAAGATATTTTTACGTGTAGATAGGTTGTGCCCGTCACCATGTTGACTAGACGAATGCAAGGCTGGCTGCCCGACTTCGTTCAGCCGTCTCTCAGTCACGCACTCCGAGTGTCCACAAAAATTGTATTTTTGTCTTTTTCTGATAACAGATATAGCGTAAAAAGTCTTTCATATTTTCACTTATTTCACAAAATGCACAAATACCTAAATGCGTAGGTAAGTAGGTATATGCTGCGCTTAGTCAGTTTTTAAAGCCGTGTTGTTCGCCTATAATGTCTCTTTTATTACAACCTCACTACCCTATACTCTGCTATTATGTCTTTTGTTCTTATACGGTTGAAATTGAATTCTTTCACAGAATAACAAGTTAACTCATGATACCGGGTGCGTACAAATATCAAAAATGTCAGTCCATTATGTTAATTGCTTTTCGACAGCTCATACAAAATTGACGACATAACTTTGTAAAGCATTTAGCTAATTATATCCCATATAAATAAATATGTTTGATCTAGCATTACCCTTTTTCAAGGTTAGGTGAACTTGAAGGGCAATTACATTGAAGTTGACGTAACCTTGTAAAGAGGCCTCAACTCAAACCACAGAATATATATTAGTAGTAGTACTAAATTCAACAGAGATTTTGATAGATGTCGCAAAAAAATTACTATTATTTTATGAAAGTGATATAAAAAAGGTGAAACAAGTATTTTTGTATTAGTTCCTAAACTCCATAGAAGCCTTTAGTAAAGTCTAAACCCAATTATTAAAGGCATGACTTGGAATTGACCGTGACTTATTTCATTTGTGACTTTGACTTGTTTGATGATATAATTTTAATAAAACTTTAAAACTTTTTAACAGTCGACAATGGCACAAGACGAATAAAGCCAAAATCCACTTATGGGGAAAGACCATAGTTTTTTTTTTGTTTAAATTAGAACGACTCAAGGCATTTCTGTAAGAAATTTGTTGTAGCCAGTTGCACCCATATTAAACGCAACGTCAGTCATTCGAAATCAGTTAGCAATTGTGATGCGGACAAATAACTATGAGACCTAACCCAAAAAGGTAAGGTCCAAGTTTTTTTGGTTCGACGCGTTGACATAAATAAGAATGTTCAATCAAGGTTCTATCATAATGCCTGGTGACAGATTTTCCTTCTCATTTCTGTTCTAATTACTTCTCTTTTCTGTGGGAAATACAATAAAACAACATTATCAGGTACTATTCTTTGCATGGAACGGCTGTTTTTTTTTTTTGCGAATTTCGAGTCTTAGAACAAAAGTTGCTTGTTTATATGTACTGAGACAGATACTAGCTGATTATCAGTAACCCTGTATATCTACTGTGTTATTAGCGTGAGTAAACATACTGGACATGTTACACTGTAGGATAGTGTTGTGACCGTGTCGTGATTTGAGTATAACTCCGAGCTCGGGTCACGACGGCGCAGGGGTCGGAATGACCCAACCAACATAATATCGATGGAAGTTTGTGTATTAATTGACAATTTATAGGCTGCTGGTGTTATATGTTTGGGGGACAGGACAGGGACTGTACACTAAACCCACTAAAGGGTTAAGTTACATAGTAACTAATATTTAATCTATGGTTTAAGGCCCAAAGTTTGTTAATTGATATTCGAATACAATGAATTTTGAGGCATAATTATATCAGTCATTATGACTGATTTGAATTTGTCGTCTTACTTATATAATTAATGCGAAAGTGTGTTTGTTTGTCGCACAGAATACTAAGTAGCGTAGAATCCGTCACGTGATTTACAAAGCGTACAAAGACGTCTGTCAAATAGTATGTAGCCTTTGGAGCCTTTGATAGCCCGTTGGTCCAGTTGGTAGTGAACTCGCCTTCTGCGCTTGGGGGCGTGGGTTCGATTCCCACCTAGGACAAACATTTATGTGATGAACGTTTGCGTTTGTTCTATATCTGGGTGTTTATATCTATTTAAGCATGTATTTAAAAATATATGTGTATGTATATAGGCCATTAAACAAAAAAAAATTTACGAATCTGATTTAAATGCTACAAAAGGTTTTATTGTTTTAATGGCTTCATTTGTAGTCCTCGGGGGAGTTGTGCATAAGTGGTGGGTGGTGAAATGTACCCCGAGAAAGGGTATTTTTGAGGTTTTACGAGATCATCGCTTAACATCAGGCGAGATGGTGGTCAAACGCAAGCCTATTGTTATTAAAAAAAACTGTGATATAAGAACCAGTACGTCAAGTTATCAAAAAATATTACCACAACACCGCCTAAAGATAGGCGTACTAAGAAAAAATCACCTCATTTTCCTCCGCCTAATATTGCAACTAAGTGATTCACTCTCGGACACCTAATACACTCGACACAGCCGAGTGTCGGACACTCGTACCCCGCTGTGCTCTATCGAGCGACGATATTGCAAGGTGGTAAAATTCCCTACCCTCTATTAGGCGTAGGGATTGGAAAATAAAACGAAACTTATCGACATCGATGTTATTTTTTTCATCGCAAATAATTGCTTTGGATGGTGTAGATTAAACATATGGGATATTTCCTGCATAAGCGCAGTTTATATCGTTAAGTAAACTATTTTTACTATTGAAAGATAAATCAAGTCTTTAAATGGATAATTCAGTTACTTTGTAGACCTTTATTTTTCAGAATCTTTATTGCTTCCATACAGTACAACAAGGTGGTCAAACTTTAAAATTAGCAAGTACATAGTTTCATATGGACCCTGTCGGGCACAGCACAGTAGGAGTGAGGAAGACGGTTATTATCACAATTTCAATCTCAAGATATTATATTATTTATTAGGTCTTAGTTACATTTATATCTAGTCGTTTATATTTAGTCATAATTTCAATGTCAATATAATTATTAATAATTATTAAGTCATAGTTAAATTTCATTTATTTCAAAAGTTCTAGTTATTATAACTAAGTAATTAGTAAGCTATCAATCAATCAATCATGTACGTGGTACAACTACAGTCAATATTGTACTTGTACAGTACTTTTCCTTGGCAAATACAACAATGGCAATTTACTAATATACCTCTTCTGCATGGCTGTCTGTTTCAGATTTTAAAAATAATCGATAATCACAATTTGTCTGCACCTCATCTCTATGTTATACTATCTTGCCACTTATTAGCTACACCGTCTAGCAATTTATCGGGTGGGCCCAGAAAATTGGCCCGCACTGTGCCCAACTTAGTTACTGATGGCTTAATGCACCCTTATATGTAAAATGTGGGAGGTGATGTGCAAAAAGGGGGGGATAAAAGGTGGGGGATTTAGTATGTAACGTATGTAACGAATATGTGAATTTTAGTTTATTATTGGGCGTTTCGTGGGTGGACAACCAGTCCGATGGGTCAACATCAGACCCAACGCGGGCCATGCGTTTTTTTTAAATAATTAATAGGCTTACGTTTGACCACCATCACGCCTGATGTTAAGCGATGATGCGGTCTACGTTGGAACACGCTTGCCTAGAAGAAACCGATTCACTCGTGATTTGAAGACACCCAGATTGTAACTATCAGGGAACACCCATTCAGGCAGCGCATTCCACAGACTAGCAGTACGCATAATAAAAGTGGATTCAAAGCAACTCGTACGGGTTTTCGGAATATCAACCATAAAGTGGTGTCGATTTTTCGTGCCCGCTCTGGCAGTCCGATAGAAAAACGGGCAGGAGGGAATTAGATCGTGCAGATCCGATGCACACTCTTTGTAATGTATTCGATAAAAAAGCGATAGACTAGCAACTTTACGTCGATGCTCAAGACTAAGGAGTTTAGTCTGAACCAGGGATTCGTTGCCGATGAGCCTTTTGGCATGCTTCTCAATAGACTCTAACGCCCTAAGCTGATACTCGCTCGTTAAACGCTTACTGAATAAAAACAACTGTTGCTATTAAAGTAAAAGTGAAGTAAGACATCAACGGGTCCCTCTATCCTTAATTCTTCTAAGAGTACTATCGGGAGAGCAATTTGTATAACAACAGTTTTAGGGTTCCTTGCGCGGTTACGTAAACAACTTTCCGCAACCACGTATATACAAAAACTTTGCTTCTACTCGTGTAAACTTTCTCTACGGTTCCATTACCTCTTTTTGCGGATTATATCTATCTCACAAACAAAACAAATTCAAGACGTATGTCCAATGTCCATACATCATTAAATTATTCAAATTTTACCGTCCGTAAAATAATAAAGCATAATATTTATTCAAGTTTAACGGCACTTGTTACTTTTTTTCATACAGAATAGATCTACGTTTGGCCACCAACTCGCTTAATGGTAAGCGACGGTACGGCCGAGTATGTAACACATTGATCTAGACGAAATTTATTCACTTTAGCCTGTCATAATTATAAGCAAACCTAAAATATATGGGGAGGCCACTTAAGTCTCTAACATGGTCTAAAAAAAAATCTACTACAACAAACTATATGACCTCGTACCAAGTACTCATATGGAAATTTGCTCAGAAACCATCGAGATACAATTCAAATAGAGTCACAATCTCTCAACCAGTGAAAACAGTCAAAAAACGTCCGAGCGTCATTGTACATACATTGTATCAATTATATACTTCACAATGCCACATTTACTGCAATTTAGACGTTATGTCGCTTGCATAGTGTTCAAAGTTAGTTGTCCGCTATGTCATCGTAGCTCTGGCATCGCGCGGCGTTGTAGTCGAATCGCGGTTGCCTTGCAACTAACCAAAAAGTCTGCGCAATTCGCAGCGTGCATCGAGTTTTGGTTCGGACATTTTTTTGGCACGATTGTGACTTTATATGTATTGTATCTCGATGTCAGAAGCCTTAATTTTTTTTAAGGGATAAAACGTATTTAATGTCTTTCTTGCCTTTCAACAGTCACCATACAAGAAATCACGCCTTACCATTCCTCTGTTGTGGAGTGAAAAACAAACTAACTGATAAACCAAGAAACAAACATATTACATAGTATAATTTTCTACGGAACCCTCCTTCACCCCACGTGGATACATCTTAACAGTTTTTTCCCACTACGAAGCGTTATCTGCGAGCTGTAAGTATAATTACTGCCATTAATTACTCAGTATCAGTCTTAATGGAAATTTATACTTTTGCTAAATTAAACTAGAAAAATTTCACTCGGCGACGTGTAAGGGAGAGATAAGACACGAATAAACCGTGGGACATTCTCTAAGCTCTCTGCTTACATACATATTTTTTTTGTAAAAAAGGACAAAGAGACAGACATCAATCTGCTGGCGTGTTTCTGGCTCAACGCATAAGCATTGCTATTCAACGTGGTAATTCCGCCAGCATGCTGGGTACGCTGCCAACTGGTAGTGGGCTTGAGCATTTGGATTATCTTAAGACCTTTAACGGTATATGGGCGGTCTAGCTGTGTTTAAAGTGTTAGTTTTAGTTTGTATTTTGTTTAGTTAATATAGGAAAAAAATCTGGAACTCCTTGGATTTACCCATAATATGGCTACTTTCAACTACGGCACCGTGACGTCACCTGTAAGTAGTCCATACTGCCACTCATTTTGCGGGAAATGGACAGAGCATATATTTCTAATCCGACTATAAACTAAACTACTAACCGCCTATATCTCAGATTTTTTTTAGCAGATTTAAATAATTTCTCCAGTTGTTGTAAAACATTTAATTATATTTTTCACTGAGCATGTTACGATTAACAAATCAAACACGTCCGGTAGCCTATTGAGAACCTCTTAGTCGGTATATTGAATAAATATTAACAGGATTTAACAGTCAGGTAGACTGACGATATGAAAAGTACTGTCGGGAAAGAGTGGATGCGACTAGCGAGAGACCTGGGAGAGTGGCATAAACAAAGAGAGGCCTATACCCGGCAGTGGGTCACTCAGGGCTGATGATGATGATGATGAAAAGTCTTTTATTCATTTATTTTATTTTATTTTATTATAGGCTTGCGTTCGACCGTCAACTCGCCTGATGTCAAGCGATGTTGCGGTCTACGATGGAGCACGCTTGCGTAGAAGAAACCGATTTACTCGCGATTTGAAGACACCCAGATTGTAACTAACGGGAAACACCCATCGTTTAGTAAGGTTAAAGAAAATATCCATGAGTGTCATGTCCCAAAATAGAATCGTCTCAGGCTGTAAAAAGGGGGGGAGGGGTGTTAAAATAGGGGGTGGTAAATGCATTAGTGTCGATAGTTGATTTGTGTTATCTAGTTAATAATGGCTTTTATTAAGTTAGAATTTTTACTGGAAAATTTTGCAGTGCTTAAAGAAATTGCAGATTAATTTATAGGTACAAAAATGCGAAAAGATAAATGATAAAAAAAACTTATGTGTTTACTCCCCTACGCTAAAAGAAGGGTGTTATACGTTTCTAGGTCAATGTCCGGTATTTTTTTTTAGGGTAAAAACGGGACCCTATTACTAAGCCTTTGCTGTCTGTCCGTCCGTCTGTCCGTCCTACTTTTAAACGCTTGTAGCCGATAACCTGATAGCCAGTTAAAATTTTCAAAGAATATGTAATGTTACGGCAGATTAACTTAGAAATAATAAAAAAACAAACGCGGTGTCCCCATACAACAAACGTATTTTTGTATTAGCTCTAATGTGAAAACGGTAATATGTACAATCGTCAAACTTGACACGATTATAGTACATTCTAAAGTGTATAACAACAAGTAATAAATAATGGCCAAGTGTGAATCGGTGACAAATTTCTGTTCATTACCAAGTTATAACTGGTAATTCTGTTACTTGGACGACCTTATCATTTCTTTGACCGAATCGAAAAGCCATTTTTACTAATTTTGAAGTTGGTTTTTTCAATTTTATAATTATTGTATTGGTGCTACGGAACCCTCTGTGCGCGAGCCTGACTCGCACTTGGCCAGTTTATTTGGAATAGACTAAAGTTGTTATTCTTTGTACGAATAACACTAACTGCGTAGGACTTTAATTATAAAAGCAATTTAGGTCATCCTCGATATCACAATACGTTATAGACATACGCTTACTATCAGCTACAGAATCTGCTTTCCTCATCACTTAGTTCTATAAAAACTTTTCTGCATTCAAAGACTTTAATACTCGCGTTTATAGGTTCTTTTATGTGCCCTCTACGGCGTAGCAATCTCGTAGCATTGTCTACGCAGGGGTCTACGGCGTAGCATTGAATATTTTTTTACCTACTCCTTTTTTTCACACCTACGAGTTTCTTTTCAAAAACATTTTTTTTACGGAAACAAACACGATATTAAAACGCTTTTTTAATCAGGACTTGCTTATTTTATAATGTATGGAGTCAAGTATGAGAGTTTTTAGGAAGGCCAGCCGTAGGCCTCCAAATTGGCGTAATAATAAATTTTCAAGACGAAATTATCTTTTACCCGTGGCTTTGCCCACGTTGTGAACAAAAGATATCGTTACTAAGAGATGGTGTAGCTTTCTATCGGATAAATAGTTCCATAGATTACATCATACAAACACAAATAAACAAACTTACAAAGTTTGTATGTATTTTTTAAATAGGATAATAGTGCACCTGTTTAACGTGACACGTTACCAATAAATGATGACGATTTAAATATTTTCTTAAAATTATAAATAAGCTTGCGCTTGGCCGCCAACTCGCCTGATGTTAAGTGATGATTTAGTCTACGGTGGAGTACGCTTGCCAAGAAGAAACCAATTAGAATTAGATTCCTAGTTCAGCGTATGCGAATGATTTAGTTTTTTTTTTGTTTGAAAGGCGACTTGATCTTAAATGTTGTGACCTGATTCTAGAAAATTTATGTTCAGCCGTTTGAAGTTTATTAGCTTTTTTAATGGCGGCTTCAAACAAATCTACAATACGATATGTAATAATTTTTTTCATGTACATCAGTTATTCCGCCAGTTATGAACCTATTTACCAATTTTTTTATTATATAAGATTACGCATACAGGTTATACTAAGCTGAAAAGAGGTCATTGTACTCATCATTATGAACAACTATTACTAAGAAACCACGACTCAGACGATCAAGTTTTGTTACATTTAGAGATATACACAAGTATAAGAAAAACAGTATTTTCAGTTAGAAAAGCGGAAAAGGAAACCCAGTAGAAATTTATTTTAGCTTAGTGTACATTAATCAAAGCTAGAATTAGGAGTGTCCGACGAGATTAAACTATTAGGCGGATTACTTCACGGCGGGAGTTTCACCGCTATTTTTGAAGATTTGAAGCATTTTGTTTGTGGGTTGAAAATGTTTATAAACAGCGAGAATTAGCTTTTGAATATTGCTATAGAATGAGTTCTTTGGACGAATTTCTAGTGTATTTTTAACCGACTTCGAAAAAGGAAGAAGGTTCTCAATTCGGCCCGTATGCTTATGGTGTCGAATTAAGTACACAGTAAGCAGCAGCAAGAGGGTCATTGTACTGTTATCTATGTCACAGTAAGCAGCAGCAAGAGGGTTACAGTAATGTTGTCTGGGACACAGTAAGCAGCAACAAGAGGGTCACTGTACTGTAGTCTGGGTCACAGTAATCAGCAGCAAAAGCGTCACTGTACTGTTTCCAGGGTCATAGTAGACAGAATTTGTAAATAATGCTCTTACCTTTGACATTGAGCTTGAATCTCTTAATAATAGGCTCGTCTAGTGCAGCAGACGACACGTCGCATCGGAGCTCGCCACCCAGCTCGTTGCGGGTCACGGTGAGTGGCAATACGTGGGTCACAGTATTGTTGTCTGGTGTTATGGTGCGAGCTGTAACAACGGAAAATAGATCCTGTTAGCACTGTAATTGAGTTTAAAATACTACGAGATGATAACTATCTCAATATATATCTAAACTTGAAGTATTATAATTATATCTTAATAAAAAAAAAAATATATACCGTTCAAGTCAATGGATTATAATTTGTTTATGAAAAAATAACGCATATTTTAGAACATATAGATATGCGTTAGTACACAAATAACATATAAAAATAAATACATATATCTGAAGTTAATGTTATATTGTAAATTTAACTGAATAGTAGATTTTACAACAAGTGCATGAAACTTCCCATTTTATCTGAGACGTTTATCAGCACGAGCTGAAGGCGAGGACGAACATTTAAGTTGAAGATAAAATGTTAATGTAATTTTTATTTGAGAAAAGTAATGTCTGGGTCATTAATAATACCCTCTTTCTATGGGTATTATTAAAGACCCAGGAAAAATTCATAAATGAAATATACACAAATATAATTAACTAGCGGCCCACCCCGGCTTCGCACGGGTATAGATATATTATATAGCCTATGTTACCCGGGGATAGTGTAGCTTCCCAACAGTGAAAGAATTTTTCAAATGGGTTCAGTAGTTATGGAGCATATTCAATGCAAACAAACAAATAAAGAAACAATCAAATCTTTCCTCTTTATAATATTAGTATAGATATACACAAATGTAATTAATGTATATTAGGGTACAAACTGAACCCCATAAAAAATGCACTAGTGCATTAAATCAGACTTTTATGCACTAGAGCAGTATTTTTTTAATCAGCTTAGACTAGACATAAACAATAACTTTACGAGCATGAGAAGTGAAAATGATATTACTAAATCTAGTAAGAAGGCCGTCCTGTTTCCCGCTTCCATGCTTGTAGGGTGATTCTAGAGCAATCGACATATTTTGTCCCCATCACTACCATGTCTATCTCAATTAGAAAACATAAATAATTACCTATGACTCTCAGAAAAATAATAATTGTGTTATAATAATAGTTTTATACCCTTACCATCCAATGTGACTGTTTTCACTGAGAGATTGTGACTTTAGAGGAATTTTTAACTCGGTGCAAATATAAAATCAAAGGAAAATTCTATGTATCGGGTATGTTATGCCGTATACATAAGTTTGTCAGATTAGAGCGGATTCACTTCACTTTATTTCCGTTAATTCGGAGAAAATCGCTCCGGCTGAATAAATTTACCCTTCTAAGCCTATTCCGGGATGACCCTGTAAACCCTTTTGCTATTTTGAGTTGCGATAGTTTCTCAACTGTTTTGTAAGTTAATATTTTATTTATATTTATAAGGAGATACGTAATTACTAAGGTACCGAACTAATTATGTCGTATTTTGTTAAGTCGTACAACGAACTATGGAGAGGGCTATGCTCGGGGTTTCTCTACGAGATCAAATCACAAATGAGATCCGTAGACGAACGAAAGTTACCGGAAGTTAGGAAAGTTAGAAGTGGCAGTGGGCAGGGCACATATCACGCAGAACAGATGGCCGATGGGGCAGAAAGGTTCTCGAATGGAGACCACAGACAGGTAAGCGCAGCGTAGGACGTCCACTCACGAGATGGATAGACGACCTAAAAGAGACCGCAGGATTACGCTGGATGCAGGCCGCTTCCAATGATCATGATCATCATCATCAGCCAGAAGACGTCCGCTGCTGAACATAGGCGTCCCCCTTTAACCTCCACACTGAACGACAGCCTGCCTTTTGCATCCACTGGATGCCCGCGACTCTCACAATGTCGTCGGTCCATCTAGTGGAAGGCCTACCTACGCTGCGTCTTCCGGTTCGTGGTCTCCACCGGTCTCCACTCAAGAACCCTTCTTCTCCATCGGTTATCGGTTCTTCGAGTGATGATGATGTGTTAGTCCAAATACAATACGTCTCCATTATAAGAATTAGTATCAGAAAGAGAAAGAGAAAGAAGATTCTCACTCTTTTCCTAACCAAACTCAAGCCAAAGCAATAAAAAAGATAAACTAGACATTATTAAAACGACATGGAATGTATAAATTAAATTTGTATGAGCACTCGGTATACCTTTTCGAAAATTCTCTACTAGACCTAATATCTAAGTTTTATGCCATAGCCTAGGTGGCAAACAAGCTAATGGACCGTCTGATGGTGAGCGATCACAGTATTTTTTATAACATATAGAATAGATGCACGTATGTGTGTGTATAACCAAAGGTTTTCACTAATAAATTAAAACATTTAATATACGTTTTGAAATAAGACTAATAACAGGCCAAATCTAGGCCAGTTTACTTACTTTACTTTCGCATAAAACAATTCCCTTACAAATTATACCGCTTGCAAAATATCACAGAAAATGATGTCGTTACGTTGTAATCTACCTATATATAATCGTTATTTGTTATTTATTTGTAAAGTTATGATAACACAGAGGCGTAACAACTCGCAGAAGGTTGCCGAACTTTTTCGGTTTCATAAATACGTAGGCAGGGGTGGCCAACCCTTGGCTTAAAACAAATTTAATTACTGAAGGAAGTAGTTACACTGACGAGAAAATTAACAGAGGAACAGTTCAAAAATAGCTATAGTTAGCGTGCTCCATCGTAGACCGTGTCATAGCTTAATGTCAGGCGAAGTGGCGTGGCGGTCATGCGCTTACCAACCAAAGAAATGCGTAGCGGCAAACAACAAACACGTGTAGCGGTATTACGCATGTAGTGGTACCTACACTTTGAAATGTCAAGAGTTATATCTTTTTGTTTTCTTCTTCCCCGTATTGGGGCTTTTGGCTCCGTGCGTTTGACTTTCCTATATTAAAAAGTACTCTTTGCGTTTGACGCAGTTGCAATATACAAGCCATATAGTCGTTTAAGTATTGTTGTAGAATTTAAAGGTACGGAAATGATACGCGAAAATTAGGGTATAGGAAGGATTAGGATGGACAGATCAGAGGAGAGTAAAAGAGATAAATAAATAAAATGTATAGTTTTATGTCATTCAAGATGATAAAATCAGATAGAAAATGGTAGATAGAAAAAGAATTGTTACTGAGAAGAGATTGTATCATCATCATCATCATCATAATCAGCCTTTTAACAGTCCACTGCTGGACTTTTAGCCTACCCCCGAAAGGGTGATTGGGATAGAGATTGTATATTAGTAGGTAATGGAACACGGAGGGATATCAAGTCATCGTAAAACTACCCCGAAATACCAAATTGGAACTGCGGACTATCTATAATGTTAAACCGAGCAAGGTGGGCGGGACGAGTGTATGCCCAAGACGCATCCTGGTAAAAATCGTTGCTGGCAACTTGCCAAGGTTTAAAACAGAGAACTACGGCTTATTGCGAATCACCGGTAGCTTAATATTTGCCTTTATACATGCTACTATCCACCCAGATTGCTTTCCAGGAATCCTGGAGGTGCAGCCTGGGAAGGGCAAAGTGTTATATATCTCTCCACATTATCTACTCCGAAGTAGTTGGAACGAGGTTAATTGTTTCAGGAACGTAATATGAATATAAATATGATTAATTTGGACCCTGTGAAGGTAATTTGAAACTCGAAGGTTTGCGACGCGTGATTGTGGTCTCGTTATTGGCTTGATGTGGTGTTGGGGCTTTCAGATGTTGGAAACTGTTTAATATGTTCTTGATTACTTACTTAAGTGGTTCGAACCATTGGTCAGCGTCTTCGACCAAAATAAAACGAATTGATGGGCCATAATCAATTGAAATTGCTTAGTGTAAACGAGTCAAAACCGTCGGACACACTACTTCAACACTTAATTATAACCATGTACTACATTTAATTTTGTTACAAATAATAGATAGCGGTTTTTGACGTGATAACGTCTTATATATCGATGGACGCCGGAAGCACGCACGAAAAATTTTCACGTTCCGCTTGAGCCGAGCGTGCAAGCGAGAGCGCGAACAAGCGATAGAGAGGCACGATCGGCCTAAGCGTTATCACGCAAAATTATCGTCCGTAAACCGATTTCAGACAACCTTCTTTTTTTGTGTATTTACGCTTCGGGAAAGCACACGAAGGCATAATTTTGTTTAGATGTTTCGTTATCATGTAACAATAGACTCGTGTTGCACTTCCTACGGCTAGAGACCGACTGAAACGAAGTGAGCGCCGGCGCTCATTTTGTAATCTACAAAAATGCGCTTCTTCTACGCGATTTTTTATTCTTTTCTGTGGTAAAAATAACCGTGACACAACTGAGATGTTCCGAACATTAGACCGTACACCCCGGTTGCAACTTAAAAACCGTTGACATCACAGTTTTTTTATTTTATTAGAACGGTTGCCAAGGCACCGGTTGCACCCATATAAACGAAACGTCAGTCATTCGAAATCAGTTAGCAACTGTGATGCGGAGTTCGACGCGTTGGTCTAAATAAGAATGTTCAATCAAGGTTCACTCATAATGCCTAGTAACAGATTTTCCTTCTCATTTCCGTTCTATTTACTTCTCTCATTAATCGATGGTTAAAGAACAGTGACGTCTGTATGTCATTTTTGTATGTAAATTGTTGACTCTCGTGTTGACGTTTATACCACTAGCTGCTCCCCGCGGTTTTACCCGCGTGGTGACGAAAAACTGTGATGATGAAAAATAGTAATGTGTCAATCCAGGGCTTAAGCTTTCCCAGTTCCATCCTGATTTGTAATGAGATTTTATATAATATTTCTGCACTTTTTTGGTTCTAAGCAAAAAATACGTCCTTTGTGATCGATTTTGTAGTGATTAATGATAGCATTACTACTTAGTTGAAAGCAAAGAAATTTCCAAATCGGTGCATAAACGACGGACTTCTGAGAAAACAAACATTAAAAAACATACAACCTAATTGAGACCCCTTTCCTTTTTCGAAGTCGGTTATAAAGGTATAATGTACAAGTTAAGATACTCGAAAGTTATGTTAAAACTAAGCGCTGCATTATAGTCTTAAATCTCAAAGCCAATCTCTATTATTAGATATAACTCGTGACCTTTTGTCGTACAGTTTAGATCATAACACCCACGCTGACGCTTGTGTTAGGATCGCTCTGTTACAAAGATATCAGACATAGTTACAGGTACGGCGTACAACAAAGGTTTCAATGTAACCCCACACCGTTGTATTAATGGTGAGATGAAAAACCGCCGCCGCGCGAGATGGGCTTTACGTAGGTTTACTACAAAATTGAAGGGATTGAACACTGAGTTAGTTTGTACTATACTAACTCAGTGGGATTGAACAACTACGTATACTTTTGTGAATTAGCACCATATTGTGTTTTTGTAAGTGATAACCAAGGTGTTTAAAAGCGAAATTCATCTACTCACTCACTCATTCATCACGAAATCTCAAAAACTACTTGACTTACCAAGTTTAAATTTGGCAGGTAGATTCCTTATGGGGTGCAGAGGTCCGCTAAGAAAGGATTTTGCGAAAGGGCTGAATTGAGAGGGGCAAATGAAGGCTGAACGTTTGTATAAAAGTCCTTTGTTTTTGATGTTAGGGAAATGATAGTATTCAGGTAAATAGTTTGAAATAAATAAATACTGTATTAGTTTACGGAATAAGGAAGAGAAATGGGGGTTTTAATTTTTTGTAATTACGAAGCTGTTTTTTTTTTTTTTTTTTTTTTTTTTTTATTCAGTTGTCTTCCCGTGAACATGGTGCATGTAACTGCGCCGAAATATCGGGAGCTCATTCCACAACCTTACCACGGTAAAAATCCCGTAAATAATTGAATTTAGCAAATTTTGATAGTCCGATGGTCCAATTGGTAGTGAACCTACCTTCTGACCTTGGGGGCGTGGGTTCGATTCCCACCTAGGAGAAACATTTATGTGATGAACATTTGTGTTTGTTCTATATCTGGTTGTTAATATCTATTTAAGTGTGTATTTAAAACTATATAATTATGTATGTATATCAATCTCTGGCAGCCATATCACAAGCTTTGCTTAGTTTAGGGTCAGATGATCGTGTGTGCAATAATGTCCCCGAATATTTATTTATTTTATTTAAACACTTCTTTTTATCTATTTACTAAGTAAATCACTTATAAATAAAATGTATGTGCTCTATTCAATTCAACCAATGAGAAGGTGGCCAAACATAGATCTACAATATTCACTATAAAAAAAAAAACTCATACAAACCGAACAACGAACACAAAATTACCAACAATTTATATTCAAACCTATATACACGCTCAATTAATAGACTACGCTCGCCGTACACTAATTAATGCGCTCTTGCCGCATCTATTGGCTATATATCTTTGTAAATGGTAGTTTTCGTGTAATGGCCGCCGATCCATCTTGGCAGGTCTAGTTAATTGTATAGCTATGGTTACGTCTTTTCACACGAATTACTTGTACCTTGCCAAGTAACTGTTACATAAGGATACTGACCTATATTGCCTTAAGTCTTGTTATTCTACTTAAATACCTTGAGAATGTAAAACATTTGCTTGCTTATAGCCTAGACATAGTATTATGATAGCCCGTTGGTCCAGTTGGTTGTGAACCTGCCTTCTGAGCTTGGGTTCGATTCCCAACTAGAACAAACATTTATGTGATGAACATTTGTATTTGTTCTATATCTGGTTGTTAATGGCATTGCTTCTGATGGACTCTAAATTAAACTAAATTTGACAGCTCTAAAATTGTTGCCATCCTTCTATCATATATTAAAATGAAAAGAGAGGCAGATAATTTTAGCTCTGTCACATTGGTTTAGTTTAGTGAGTGGTAAGACATAATCGATGGTAATGGCATCGATTCTGATGTACTCTAAACTAAACTAAATTTGACAGCTCAAAAATTGTTGCCATCCTTCTCCCACATATTTAAATGATAAGAGAGGCAGATAATTTTAGTCCTGTCAGATTGGTTTAGTTTAGTGAGTGGTATGAAAGAATCGACGCCATTATCTATTTAAGTATGTATTTAAAACTATATAATTATGTATGTATATCAGTCTCTGGCAGCCATATCACAAGCTCTGCTTACTTTGGGGTCAGGTGACCGTGTGTGCAAAAATGTCCCGAATATTTATTAATTTATTAAGCTGGTTTCACAGCTATACGAGAGGTATCGCGGGAGAATAGGTAGGATGGGTGTGGATGGTAGGTGCGGCGTTTCCCTGCGGTCTCTTTGAGGTCGTCTGTCCATCTTGTGGGTGGACGTCCTACGCTGCGTTTACCGGTCCATGGTCTACATTCCAGAACCTTGTGACCCCATCGGCGTGATATGTGCCCTGCCCACTGCCACTTCAACTTGCTAATCCAGTGGTCTATGTCGGTAACTTTATTTCATCTACGGATCTCCTCATCTCTGTTTTGATCTCGTAGAGAAACCCCGAGCATATCCCTTTCCATAGCTCGTTGTAATTATTATATTATTAGGTACTATTTAATTACTAAGAAAGTTCTTGATTCTTGTTTATTATATTTGTGTCAGCAGATGTCATAGAGATCGAGCGACGCTGTTTTCGTTCGTTCAGCACACAAGTCGTTCATTCAATATTGATCGTTCATTCAGTTTTGTTCAGCTGTATTCTGTTTGAGGATCGTTATCTCAGTCTTTGTTTACGAAGAACGCTCCGTGTATTGTTTGTGTTTAGAATTTGTATTGTTTGTTTGTATTTTAAACAATAACTGTGGTAAAAGTATTTTTTTAAAGTGTTGTAGAAATGTCTAAAATATTTAAATTATAACTGTGTTAACCCACCGGATTAGAGACCGCAGGAAAATGCAGGCCGCTTCCAACCGGCCCTTTTACAGATCGATAGGGGAGACCTATGTCCAGCAGTGGACGTCCTATGGCTGAAATGATGACGATGATTCAAAATTTACTACTGAAGGTGTAAATATCATTAATTGCCAGCGGTATCCAGTATCCTAGTGGCATGCTGGGCACGTTGCCAAAAATTAGATACAACAAACTACATGGACACGGATGTTATTCCTTTGTTGTAATTTACACTGTATCTCACATTCAGCAGGCGAAATACAATTTCTCTAACAAATAATTTCGTTCAGCAATTTTTATTTCATTTAATGCACCCTCGCAATAAAACGGAGTAAGTCTAAAAATCCCATTTTTGAGAGTCGACTCATACATATTTCATGATGTGCTGTAACGTGTGGCGAAGAATTTTCGCTCCATCGGCTTTTTGGACAAAGGTGGACTGAGACATGTAGTCTGGGAGACAGTGATCGTTTTAATTACGCGAGAAGGTATTGATTTTTTATTATATCACACTAACACACTATATTATAAATAAATTATATATTTGCTTCATTGGTTTATAAAAAAAAAAAACCTTTAAAAAAACGTGACCATTGATACAAATTCCTTCACCCGTAATATTATACAAGTTGACATAGTATTTAATAACGTCAAACAAGTCATAATCGTAGTCAAAATCAGCTAATTTAGTCATGGTCAAGTCAAACTCATGCTTCAGTAAAATAGTGGAGGCTTTACAGGAAGCTTATTTGGAGTTTTAGAAACAGCACGAAAATACATGTTTTAACTCATTATATCACTTGAGTACGTTCACGAGCTAAATAATAATCCAACATTATTACACATTATCACTCATAAATACATAAGTAAAAAAAATAAAAATACGAGCTGACATGTTTTTTTTTATGTTGGCCCCAAAACTCCATTTGGTTGATTAAATTATGTAGTGCGGTGTGTAGTCAATTGATATTATTAGAGTGAATTGATTTTTTCTGGACCAACTTGCTCTATCTTAGACCAAATCACAGGATTGGGCAAGATGGTGATCAATAACGTTATTAAAAATCCAGTAGCTTCCTAACTAAAAGGCGGGGTAGTGACACCTGTGCCCGCTGGACTTTCTACCTGAGGAATTATAGAATTTATGCAAAGCGAGGTATTGGCAGGTTTTACACTGAATTTACGAAATGCAGAGTTGGCGGGTTTTGCTTTAGGTGCCTTTTTGTTAGGACGTCCTTTTGTGAATTTTTGAATTTCATATTTTTTACCTCTGATTCGATTTTGTGAATAATTTGATTTGAAAACACATTTGTATTTATTTTTAGATATAATAAATTTTATCAATAGTCGATATAGTAAGGACTTTAGTACTTTCAATAACTATGGAACTACGCCTACGTTTAGGTGATGATAAAAGTTGAGCAACCGCAAACCGTATCTTAGCGCGTTAAGGTTCACGTTCGCGTGATTTTTCGCACTTCGCTGTTTCAGCGATGTTTCGAGCCCTTATTAAGGCCCATGTTACAAGTTAAATGGGAGAATAGACACAATAGGTATAGATATAAAACTAGAAACTAGTTTTTTTTAAATATAATGATTTGAATGGCAGTAATATAAATTCTTGACATTTAATGTAACACTAGGTATTATTTATAATTATTTTTGGACATTGCCGTTAACTTTGATGTTTTTTAATTTAAGTTTTTTGACTATGCACGTAATTTGATTATTTTATGTTAAATGCGGTTAAAGAGAAAGTCTATTACTTATGTTGCTGTCAAAAATATTATAATAATCGACTGTTTAAACTAATTAGTGATAATTTTATGTTTTGCACGTTCAACAAGGGCTGAATATAGTGCAACAATTATTTAAATTTAGTACCTACTCTGTACCTACCCATATTCATGCAAATAAACGAATTTGATTTGATTTGAAAGTTTTTAATCGTACAACCTGAGTGTACAACAAGCAGCGTCGCAGTGGTCGATTGGCCTTCGTAGACACCGGTCGCGTATCTCTGCTACGGAGTGCAATTATTTACCTTACGACGCGATAAGCGCACGGCTTTGTCTGGGCGGACGGTTGTCCGCTCTGACTGCACGATGGAGGATATTATAGATGATGCGGGGGACGGTCAGATAGCTGATAATGTACCTAACTATAGTTTGGATGTAGTGACAGGAAATAGTGGACGGCAGAGTGGTTCAACACCTAACAGAGAGAAATCGACGAAGAGAACAAGAGAAGAAAATTCCTCAGACGAAAGCTGGAACATGGTTGCCAGAGGACGCAAGATTATTCGAAGATCTAGTCAAGGTGAGGTCGAAGACAAAATACAAGTTTGTATTACATCGGATAATGTTTTGCCTAAGCAGTTTGCGCTGGCGCGCTTACTCAAAGATAATAAAATTAAAAGCATCAGCCGCGTTAAATATGTGCATCAATACAAACTAATAATGACCTTTGACGATGAAATCTGTGCGGAGGTACTTATTAATTGCCAGGCTTTTGCTGACCTTGGGTGGAGATGCCAGAAGACGTCTGAAGTAGGATTATCTTTTGGCGTAATTAAAAATATAGATTTAGATTTCCCGGAAGCAGATATTGTTAAAAATTTATTTTCGGATATTGAAATAGTGTCTGTTAGGAGACTGAAGAAAAGGAATCATGACAGAACATCAAAGGACGCCTGGATAACATCCGAATCTGTACGCCTCGGGTTCAGGGGGTCTATGCTTCCTACTCATGTGTCCATTCTGGGTATGATGGTCAAAGTGGAACCATACATCTTTCCAGTTACCCAGTGTAGCCGCTGCTGGAAATTTGGACATAATTTACGAATGTGTCCATCTAAAAAGGTTGTTTGCCCTAAATGTTCAAAAAGTCACGAAAACTGTAAGCAGGTTAACTATCGATGTGTGAACTGCACCGGAAATCACATGGCAATGCAGAAAGTTTGTCCAATTTATAAAAAAGAAAGGCGTGTGAGGGAGATTATGTCCGAGTTCAACTGCACATACAGAAAGGCCTTGAGTGTATATGTACCACCATCTCCAGTTTCAAGTAGAAGTATGAGCCCGGCTCCCGTACCGGAATTCCTTACGCTCAATAAACAAGTACCAACAACCGCATCCAGTCCTCGTCCGACACATGACGTGAGTTTAATGTCAGACTTGTTTAAGCCCTCGCGAGAGGATGAGGTTCCGAACACTCCTGCAAATCGTAGAAAACCAAAGCGGCAGCGACAGGTGACCCGTCCTCCTACCCCTACCGCTCCCCAGACAGACGAGGATTGGTACCTACACGAGCGCGCCAGCGCGGGTGGCGCCAGCATCGGAGCGCGTGCGCAAGACAATAGTGATCAGCGAGATAACAAAAATGCACCGAAGGACTTAAGTTTCGTGTGCTTATTGATTCGATTTAAAAATATCATATTGAGTAACGAGTCACTGGAAATAAAAATTCGCCAGGTTGTGTCAATATTTACAGAATGGGTCATAACTAAGTTTGCCACTAATATATCAGCGAGTTCTTTAATGTCAACGTTTATGAACGTTGTCATCAATGAATATGGATAACAACTATACTGTAGTTAATTTAAATATAATACAATGGAATTGTCAAAGCATAAATAGAAAATCTGTGACATTCGAGTCACTTCTTTCACAAGAAAAAATTCATATAGCTGTTTTGTCTGAAACTTGGCTGAAACGTGGAAGTCGCTTCAACATAACTGGCTATAATATATACAGATTAGATAGGGCAGAGGCCTACGGTGGAGTAGCTATTGTTATACATAAGTCCATTAAATCTTTTTTATGTACTACGCAAATTCTACATTCAGATATTGAATTTTTACATGTTAGGATTGATAATTGTCGGTATATTGAGAACATAATCGCGATATATTGTACTTCCCCAGTACAAACAACACAGAATGATTGGGACTCGATATTTTCTCTTTGTAGCCAGAAGACATTGGTATTAGGCGATTTTAACGCTCATCACACGGACTGGTCGTACAAAACTAACTGCAGAGGTCGCTTAATACATGACAGTATGCTAGATCATAATTATATTTCTTTAAATAATGGCGCACCGACCAGAGTCAAACTCGTAAACGGTATGTTACAAAAGTCTTCGCCTGACATTACATTTATTTCTTCTGATCTGGCTACCTTTTTATCCTGGAAGGTTACAAATGAGTCACTCGGTAGTGATCACCTGATAATTCAAATATCCGGTACAATGAATCTTCCTCGCGATTTTATTAAAAAACGAAATTTTAAAAAAAGTGACTGGCCGTCATATAAGGAAAAAATTGAAGAACTTGTTAAAGATTTTAATATTCCTGAAAATGTACAAACATTTTATAATTCATTTGAACAAGTCTTACAATCAGCTGCGGTTTCATGTATTCCTTATGTCAAAGTTCCGCAGCACATAAACAATAAGTTTTGCCCTAAGCCATATTGGGATACAGAACTGTCTAAGGCAGTGGCGGAACGACGTCTTGCTTTGGCTAAATTCAGGGGATGTCCATCGCCAGAAAATTTGGAGTTTCTTCAAAATAAAATACGTAACGCGCAGAAGCTCATTCGTTCAGCTAGATGTCAGGCTTTTCAAAAGTTTTGCTCCTCAATTGATGAAACTACTTCTTCATCGGTCATGTGGCGTAAAATGAGGTGGTTGAAAGGGCACAATACTAACCCCATAAATCGGAATGTCAACCCACAAAAAGTGGAACAGATGTTAAGAGATTTGACACCTGATTATGTTAATCCACCACAGCCACAGTTTCATTCGCATAATACTCAGTTAGAGGACAAAATAACATTACAAGAGTTGAAGAATTCCACTAAGAAAAACGATACCGCACCTGGAAGAGACGAAATTTCGTTTTCTATGATTAAAAATTTACCTCCTTGTGGTTACTCCTTGTTATTATGTCTCTATAATAGAATTTTCTCCTTGGGATACGTTCCTTCACAGTGGCGCGAGATAAAGATTGTACCTATCCCTAAACCAGACAGAGATTTAGATGCACCTACTTCGTTGCGCCCCATCTCTCTCATATCTTGCCTGTGTAAAATTTTTCATGCTATCATAAATAAAAGAATGGAATGGTTTATTGAAAAAAAATCTTTATTTTCCGATAATATGATAGGTTTTCGTAAAGGTAGATCATGTTTTGATAATCTCACTCGTTTAGTGTCCCATATTCAGTTAGGGTTTACAGATAACTTGACGACGGTTGCATGTTTTATTGATATAGATAGCGCCTATAATAATGTAGATGTGACTTGCCTAACAAATATCCTAGACCGCTTGGGGATAGGTTCTAGGATTTGTGTATACCTTTGGTCCTTTTTGAATGAAAAACGTCTGAGAGTATCCATTGATGGTGGTGTCTTGGTTAGAACTACTGGACGTGGCCTGGCTCAGGGAGATCCATGGTCCCCTCTGTTATTTAATATTGCAACACTAAATATATGTGACTATATTCAAAATGTGGAAATTTCTCAATATGCCGATGATTTCGTCTTGTACGTTTCAAATAGAGAGCTAGATTTAGCAATAACGGAACTACAAAGTGCCTGCGATGAGCTAAATTCGTGGTTGAATGGCATTGGATTAGTCATCTCCTTATCCAAGAGTAAATTTTGCGTATTTAAAAAGGGTGGATACAGAAATAATGTTGACTTTAGAATTAATAATGAGTCTATACCAATGGTTGATAATTTTAAATATTTGGGTCTTTGGTTGGATAGCCGTTTGAAATGGCGTAAACACATTGAAGAAACTGCACAAAAAGCTTCGAAACTAATAAACATGCTAAAAGTTCTGGCCGGATCGGGTTGGGGTCTCCATCAAAAACATCTAAGACGTTTATATATAGCTGTGATTAGAAGTCGAATGGACTACGCGAGTTTTTTCTATGATAATAGCTGTAAAACTCACCTATTTAAATTAGACAAAATCCAAAATCAAGCCTTACGCATTATTGGTGGATATATTAGAACCACTCCAATTCATGTTATGGAGAGTGACCTGTATCTTCCCCCACTTCAATTTCGTAGAAGATTTTTAGCAGCAAAGTTTTGGTTAAAAGCTAAATCGTTTTCTAATAATAAAACAATCAATATATTACAAGATATATCTAATACAACACGATTTCGTTATTGGCGTAATAAAAAAACTCCTTTACTAATTTCTGTCCATTCAGAGTTAAATTCAGCGCCCATTCACAGTAGTAATCAACCTGAGATGTTTTCGTTGGAGACCTGGATGAGTAACATTAATCTGTCTCATGTTTTATTTGATTCGATTCCACTGATCGAACATGCAAAACGATCGTATGCCAACCATACTTTAAAGTCTATCTGTATTACTTATATTAATCAGCAGTATGAAAATTGTTATAAAATCTTTACTGATGGTTCAAAGAACGGTAGTAACGGAGGTGCTGCTTTTTTGGATCCTCATCAAAATAGTCATATTAAACTTATGATTGATTCTGATATTTCGATCATGCACATCGAATTAGTTGCTATATCAGAAGCTTTAGCTTACATCCGCTCAATCAATTGTCGTAAGTTTGTCATCTTAACAGATTCTAAAAGCTCAGTGCAACATTTGGCTCGGTGCACCTCGCACGCGGCGAGAGGCGTTCCGATAGCCTACCACATTTTGGAATCAATTATAAGTTTTCAGTCCGAGGATAGGGAAGTCTTCATACAATGGATCCCGTCTCACATTCAGTTGCATGAAAACGATGCTGTTGACCTTCTGGCTAGACAGGCGACCACAGACGGTATTCCGTTGGGGGTAACTCCCCTGTCTTCGGATTACACTCAGTGGGTTAAAAACAAGTGTAGATCAATGTGGCAGGAATATTTTGATGAGAGATCCAAGGAGTTGGGCATCTGGTACAAAACTATCCAGCCCGAGATCCCTAAACATCCGTGGATTAGCAACAGTCTTTTATCACGTAATCTTTTGGTGACATCTCTCAGACTTCGTTCTGCACACATCCCATCAAATAAGTTTAAATATCTTATGAAGATATCGTCTTCTCCCAATTGTGTTGACTGTAGCGTTTTTGAGGACACTTTACACATTTTGATGGAGTGTGTGCGGAATGAATCCTTTAGAAAACAATGTTTCAATGTAAATGAAATTACTGATGTCGGATTTTGTAACTCTGTTTTGGCTAGTCCCGATTCCGACAATGCCAAATTTTTATATAAGCTAGTAGATTTAGGCCTTGAACAATAATTTGTTTTGTATTTGTTACTATTTAGTTTGTTTATAAGAATTAAGTTGTGTTGAATAACTGGGCGATGTGGTCGCTAAGCGACAAAGCCCTTTAAATAAATTAAAAAAAAAAAAAAAAAAAAGCAGCGTCGCGTGTTTTTACCTGTTATGCTACAATATAGTTTTGTTTTGGGATAAAAGTAGAATTTTTTGGTTTTTAAGTAGTTTACGTGGTCCAGGGTATAATCTACCTTTATTCCAGATTTCATCAAAATTAAGTCGTTATGGAGTTGAATGGGAACAAACATACTAATGCACTTACACACAAGCTTTTGCATTAAACATTACTGTGACGTGACTTCCAGAACTACAAAATACCAAGTATAAGAATTTTTTGTAATTTTTAATACTTACTCAACAAAAATTGGTTACTTAAATTTCGTCAGAAGTCAAGTCAGGATATTGTACAAAAATATATTTTATTTAGCTTTGCTTTTGGCCGCCAACTCGCATGTTGTTAAGCGATTATGCGATCTAAGGTGGAGCACGCTTGAAGAAACCGATTCACACACATGATTTGAATACACCCAGATTGTAACTATCGGGAAACACCCATTCAGGCAGCACATTCCATAGTCTAGCAGTTCGCACAGTAAAATGGAATTAAAGCGCTTCGTACGGGCTTTCGTAATATCAACCATAAAGCGGTGTCGATTTTCTACGTATTTATTATAGTCGACGACTGGCATCATTTAAACCTACTACTAACTACTTTACCCCCTTTAAGTTTCGTCTCTATTCACTCCCAATCGTTTCTATTCATCCCGTTCTCCGGTACTGCATAAACTACATTAAGTTGACGACGTTTCCACACACAGTCAGCGCAAGAGCTTCGTTAAACCGATTAGTTCCAACGACATAAATCCCGTTTAACCTAATTCGAGGATACAGAGTCGATTCAAGGATATGACACAGAATAAACAAGCAACAGTAGGATTAGAAGCAATAATAAAGTTAAGGCCCTGTTTTTCGACTTTTAGCAGTTTTGGTCATTCTAGTTTAAGTGTGTCTACTTACATGGTTAGCTTAAAATTATAAAAATGCTGTCACATAATTGAACGTTTAGGAAGCCCCAAAGACCGAAACACGATTAACATTTCGCTCGATAGAAAAAAATTATTAAAGTAATACTGATTTGCGTTTTTCTTCCTGTTTTTTTTATTCATTCATATACCTATTTATTAAATTATGTCTGCGATATCCTGATATATGGATTTCATAAATGAAGGAAACCGCAAAGTTAAATTTTACGTTACAGCTATAGTTTTCGAAAAACATGAGAATAACCTCAAAAATAGAAATAGCGAAACGCACAATTGTGTGTAAACCATGCCATGGTTTTGTTCCGCTAAATGCGATTTTAATACAATGAACCAAGCCTTATGGTCATCTGTAGTAATAAGCATTGCTTAAAAGTGGGAATACCTCGCCTTAACTCATTGAAATTTTTGTTGGAAAACAAACTTAATGGAGATTGTTCTAACCTATATTCATGAAAGTCTATTTAGTCATTTTAAGAATATCAGCTCTTTTATTGGGGGTTTTTAAATTTTCATTGCATACCTTGTTTTGGCGCTTACTATCACGTAAACGATCTGCTCATTTCATTACTCCACCATATATAACATGCAGAAAAATCTAAACCATAACTTTCAAGCATTTCAAACAAAAACCGATATCATATTTATTTGTAAGAGAAAATTATTTAAAAAGGTAGCGAATAAAAAAGTCTTCCAAATAAATAATTCCGCATCGAACCGTGGGAGGGGACATCGAAATCCTTTCCGTGACGTCACAGGCCATCGGAGTTGCGGGAACTAGCGCCTTGCCGGATCGATTTGTGCAATAATGAGCCAAACAATTTTATTAGCTAAAATAGACCTAACGGTAACGGGGTCCAAAACGGCGAAGGGAAACATCACGAGGAAACCAGTATGTCCAAGAACCTCAAAAGTTTAAAGACATAATA
Source organism: Agriopis marginaria (assembly GCA_932305915.1). Classification (NCBI taxonomy): domain Eukaryota; kingdom Metazoa; phylum Arthropoda; class Insecta; order Lepidoptera; family Geometridae; genus Agriopis; species Agriopis marginaria. The sequence continues at coordinate 23,349,100 of OW029914.1, read as the reverse complement.
TTATGACATTCACAAACTCACTCTGGGTCAGCGTGGTGGAGTAAGGCCAATCCTCTCTCTCCCTCTCTCTCTCTGAAATGATGATGATGATGATGATGCCTTCTCTCAGAGATAAGATGGGCCTTAATCCACCATCATCATTATTAGCCTACTTATATCAGACCGAAATGGTCCTCTCTCTACTAAAATAAACTACAACTTCCATGTTTCCAACGTCAACATTTGACGAACCTCTGTATAAACTTGCATTGACTTTAGGGGAGGAATTTTCAAAAATCCTTCCTTAGCGTTCCATAATCCATCCAACCTTCGTTGCATAAGGACCACTTTTGAAAAAATTCTTGCTTATACATCCAGTGGCTTATTCTTTGCATTGTCTGCCTTTGAATGTATGAATTGAAGATATTTAAGTAGAATACTTCTTAAAAAAAAACGTTTTCAAGGTATGACGTTTCATTGGTATGAAAGTTTGTATGGAGGTTCATCGTATTTTGATGTTAGAAACGTGAAGGTTGTAGTTTAGGCTTGAGTTTACAAATAAAAGTAATAGTTAATCATCCGACACATAATCCTGCTTATAGTTAGTATTTATTTGGGATTTTGTTTTATGTTTTAAATAGATCTGTTTTTTAGTTTGTGTTGTAGTTTTTTTTATTTTGATTTTGACCGTGAATTAGTGAATTGGGAAACTATAATGTTCATTCAGGGTATGTATTTCATAAATAAATAATTAAATTAATTACTTATTTCATCTTGCATAAGCCCGTCCAGTCCTCAACAAAAGTCACAGTCCGAGTCTTTTCTCAACCTTTTTCCGTTTTCCCCTCTCGAGTTCGTTCTCTCGAGTGGCAAGTTTCCGAACTTATTGTCATTGAAAATAGCCTTGTATTCACTGATGGAGCGATTTTAGGGGTCCCGACGTTCAAATTCAAGTTATTTATTGAGAATAAAATGGACAAATTCCACTAACATGACGTTGGAAACGCGAAACCAGTGGAGATGTTTTTATTGATGTGATTTGTTTGGGTTCATTTTGGGAGATCATCATCATCATCATAATCAGCCTTTTAACAGTCCACTGCTGGACTTTAAGCCTATCCCCGAAAGGGTGATTGGGCCATATCCACCACGCCGGCCCAGTGCGGATTGGTGGATTCACATACGCCATTGAATTCATTCTCCGTACGTATGCAGTTTCCTCAGGATGTTTTCATTCACAGAAAAGCCAGTGGTATGAAAATCCGTACATAAGCTTGAAAGAGCTCATTGGTACGGGCCCGGGGTTTGAACCCGCGACCTCACGCTTTCAAGTCTAGCGGTCTCCCAAATGGGCTACCACGGCTATTTTGGGAGATAAACTTCCTTTATACAAATAGTAGCTGTGTTCTTCGGTTTCACCTATATTCTACAGGAACTCAAAATGAGTGCCAAACTATCTACACGGTTACGCAGAAAGATTGGAATCAGAAGTCAGAAATATTTATTGGCATTAAAACATTAAAAGTTATATATATATAGGTGTGTAATAAGATTAAGATAAAAAAAGAGAAACTTATAAAAAAACAAAAAAAATTACAACAAAAAAACTGAACTAGACTAAAATAATTAAACTAACCTAAAACAAACTAAACTTATAAGCACAAGCACAAGCTTGTAAGAGAGGTCATTGTACTTATTACTATGAACAAATTTTACTACATTAGGCCAACGTTCGAAGATGAAAATGAAGGCCGACCATGAAATAGCGAAAAAAAAGTGCTGTTCCATTAAAAAAAGTCACATTCAACAAAATGTATGGAACAGCAGATTTTTTTTCCACGATATTTCATTTGGTCCCTTAGTAAAAGATGATCATAATGGTGAGCATAACGACCACTTTTCAGTTTAATGCGCCCTTTCTGCTTAACCCTGTGTAAAACGTTAATCATATTACATTATAATCCTAGCATATCCAATATTGTTTATCGTTAAGAATTTATTTGTTGTAAAACTTTATAATATATTTGTTAGATATGGAACCCTTAGTACAAAAGTGCTTCGCGCGCTTGGAAAGGTTTTATTTATGTAAAAAGCATTATTGTGTATTGACAGGTAAAGCTCTCTCACAGAAGGAAAGTATCGAAGTTTCAGTTTTGTTTGATGTTACAAGTACCTACAGCTGTACTTAGACCATTGAGATATATTTTCTAGATAGAGCGATCCGAATTTTGCGTTCTAATTATGTTTAGTATATGAAAATAAGTCGGAGACAAATCCATAAATTAAAATTTACAAGTCAATTCAAATTAATAATTAATATTATTAAAAATAATAAAAATATATTTATATAATTTTATTGTATTGTTTTGTAATAATCATTATTCATTATCTTTTTTATGGTAAAAAACTTAAAAATTAAGAAAATTTATAAATAATGTGAATAATAATCATACTTATATAATATTATAAATGCGACTTTTTTGTTTTTTTAGTTTGTTGGTTTGTTTGTTCCTCTTTCACGCAGCAACAGAGCAACGGATCGACATGATTTTTTGCAAAGGTATAGGTCACAGGCCGAAAAGTGACATGTAATACTTTTTCATCATGTTCATCATCATCATCACTATTTTACATCACTACGCGCGTAACACCGCGGTGAGCAGCTAGTATAATAATATTATTTTAAATATGCGTCATCTGTCGAAATCTTAAATAACTACGTTACATTGTAGCGTGCCCATTTTTTTATATAATACTAGGAGCACCCCACAGTTTCACCCGCGCAGACATTCCCTGAGAAGCCGTGCACTTTCCAGGATGATAAGTACCCTATGTCATTCTCCGGCTATATCTGAGCAAATAATCATATCAATGCTGTGTGAAACAGGAACAAGCAAACTCAGAGCTATTTACAATCTGACGGCACCCAGTTATATTCTCGGCCCTGCACTTATTTATTACTGAAATGAATTCTGTGCAGTTTCAATGCCTTCCCTCAAAAATGGTGAAGGAAAACATCGTGAGGAAAAAAACCGATATGTTCAAGAACCTTATTTTATTTAATACCCTTTTTGCACACTCGGTCATCTGACCCCAAACTAAGCAAAGCTTGTGATATGGCTACCAGAGACTGATATACATACATAAATATAGTTTTAAATACATACTTAAATAAATATTAACACCCAGATACAGAAAAGCACAAATTTAATGTTCATCACATGAATGTTTGTCCTATGTGAGAATCGAACCCACGCCTCCAAGCTCAGAAGGCAGGTTCACTACCAACTGGACCAACGGGGCTAATATGATTTGCTAAGAGCATGTCTCGTGCTTTATTCGTCCAATAATGCTATAGGTACTACTACTTTGCCTTACTGCTGTATTACTGGGTCAAAGGACGTCGCGTCGAGCGGTACGGACCAAGTTTCCATGTGGACGGCTTAAATCTGAGGAACTTGTATGTGGTGTGCCTTAAAATACAGACGATACACTTTTGTATTTTTAGCTGATTTAATTTGTAGTATGTTGTCAGTTGTGTTTTTTTACCGACTCCATTATCACAAATAAACGATGTCTATGTCTATGATATGTTTGGCATCATCATTTCAGCCACAGGACGTCTACTACTGAACATGGCCTCCCCCATCGATCTCCAAAATAGCCGATTAGAAGCGGCCTGCATCTAGCGTTTCCCTGCAGTCTCTTTTAGGTCGTCTGTCCATCTTAAGGGTGGACATCCTACGCTGCGCTTACTGGCCCGTGGACTCCATTCGAGAACTTTTCGGCCCCATTGGCCATCTGTTCTGCGTGCTATATGCCCTGCCCACTGCCACTTGAACTTGCTCATTAAGTGAGCTATATCGGTATTTTTCGTTCATCTACGGATCTTTTCATTTCTGATTCGATATCGTAGAGAAACCCCGAGCATAGCCCTCTCCATAGCTCGTTGTGCGACTTTGTGCTTGTTTATGGTCCTTAGTGAGAGACTACGTTTCATTGCCGTATGTCATCACTGGCAACACCACAGAAAAGTTTTTTTTTGTTTAAATTAGAACGGCTGTCAAGGCATTTTTGTAAGAAATTTGTTGTAGCCAGTTCTGTGTAGCCAGTTGCACCCATATCAATGAAACGTCAGTCATTGAGACCTAACCCAAAAAAGTAAGTTCTTTGGATGCGGAGTTTGACGCGTTGATCTAAATAACAATCTTCAATCAAGGTTCACGCATAATACCTGGCGACTGATTTTCCTTCTAATTTCGGTTTATTTACTTTTCTTTTTTGTAGGCAACACACACTGGTCGAATACTTTCGTCTCTAGCACTATATATTTTGGACGAGAAGACGTAGTGAAGTTTACCGAACGCTGGCCAGCCAAATTGGATTCGCAGATTTTGACAATGATTCAAGTAAACTGTTTCACCTGTGTTGTAACCCACAGTAGTTCACAAAGCAAGTCCAACTCCGGGACGTACAACTTCGCCGTATGTTTTTGCATATTCAAGGTTGTTTAGAACTGAATGCAACTCATTTCCATTATAGTGAATTGAAAATTAAATTGCACAACCGTTCGAAGAAGAGGCGCAGGATTAAACTGGTCGACACGATTTTTGGGTCTGGTTTCTACATGTGTAATTTTGGTTTCTCCTATGTTACAAATAATTTAATGGTTATAAATAAAGGTATAAATATGGGTAGATACATAAATTTTATATTAAAAAGTTATATTATTTTATATATTATTTAGTAAAATATTTTTTTCTCGTCACAGTTTGGTTTTGTAGAACCTAGAGCAGTTTAATATATTTCTTAAAAAAATATACAGTTGTTTTTGTTGTTTTGATGTAACGATTAACAAAGTTTTTTTAGGGTTCCGTACCCAAATGGTAAAAACGGGACCCTATTACTAAGCCTACGATGTCTGTCTGTCTGTCTGTCCGTCCGTCTGTCTGTCCGTTCTACCTATTAACGGCTGTATCTTTCGAATATCGTCATCTAGTTATCGTAATAGATAACTAGATGACATTTTCACAGAATATGTAATGTTACGGCGGATTGTACAAATAATAAAAAATTCAAAAAGTTAAAATGAAAGGGGGGTCCCCATACAACAAACGTATTTATTTTACGTATTTTTGTATTAGCTCTCATGTAAAACGGTAATACTTACTAGCGTCAAACTTTTAACACGATTATAGTACACACTTTAATGTATAACAACAAAAAATAAAAAATGGCCAAGTGCGAGTCGGTCATAAGTTTCTGTTCATTACCAAGTTATAACTGGTAATTTCGTTATTGAATTTTGTGGTGGTAAGGAACCCTCAGTGCGCGAGCTCGACTCGCAAACAAAACATAATCATCATAATCAATTCATAATTGGCGGAGCAATCGCGTAACAAACGTAGAAAAAACCTCCTATCATTGTTTAGACTGTCATTTCATCAGCTACCCATATTTCATTCATAAGATATCCATTACATATCAGTTTAAGGCAAATTCATAACGATGCGATTACCACATATAAAACAAAATAAGTGCCTAAGTGTTACCTAATCCATTCACCAAAATGTTCAAACTTTGTGAAACTGTGTGTGACAATTCAATGCATTTGAAAACTTCCTCACTTCCCCCCATTCTTCCCCCCAGGTGCTGGAACAGAGGTATCGGTTCAAGACAAATACAGGATTGGTCTAATGGAATTGCTTCTCGAATGTTCCAATCTACGGAGAGATCCTTGTTTGTCATTTAAGTTGAGCGGTTCGGTAGTTTGATATAGTTTGGTAGATTGAATTTGATGTATAGGATAATGCAAGTGGTTTTCGTAGATAGAAAAAGTCGTGACTGAAGATGGTGCGAAAATTAAGAAGATATCACTACTGGTTGACGAAATCATAGGACCCACGCCTGTCTCATAATCGGCCTTTCAACAGCCCACTGCTGGACTTTTTTAGCCTACTCCTGAAAGGGCAATTGGGCAATATCCACCACGCTGGCCCAGTGCGGGTTGGTGGATTCACATACGCCATAAAAATTATTTTCCGTACGAATGCAGATTTCCTCACGATGTTCTCCTTCACCAAATAGCCATTGGTATAAAAATCCTTACATAAGCTCCAAAGAGCTCGTTGATAGGGCCCAGGGTTTGAAACCTCACGCTTTCAAGTCTAGCAGTATCTCAAGTAGGACACCAGGCTTTTTTTTCGCAGCCCCAAAAAATTGCATTCCAACTGGCTCCTGTATTCTGGGATGTATCCATTGCGATAACAGGCTGGCTTGAGTTTTTGGGCGTTGTTCAGACATCTACCTTCAACTTTGGCTCCTATATTAAGAACAAGGCTCAATTGGCTGCAAAAAGCTGAGTATTTTATCAATGGTGTGACGGTACTTCTCGTCGGACCAGTTACTTTCCCTATACCACACACAAGTTTCGTCGTGCATGGAGTACTGCTCGCACCCTTGGGTAGATTAGCTAAAATTTCGTCACACTAAAATCAATATGGTGGACGCGTAAATGCTTGTTTATAAAAGTTTTGTTTTTAATTAATCATATAATTTTTTCTCATGATTTCATCGTTAATTTCATACGTGGAAAATTTCCATGTTACAAATTTAATGATTAGCTGTGGTTGCGGTTTTCCCCACTCTGATAGAAAACGTATTTTTTCCGGGATTAAATGCTTTTTATCCCGGGAAAATTTACTGTTTCCGTTCCTATAGGAACCGTTAACCGTTTCACACACGAGTAAAACCGCGGGTGCAGCTAGTATAGCATAGTTCTAGCAAAGTGTCGTGGTGTCAGAGCGTCCGCGATTTCATTAACTGTTTTAATTAAATTTAATTTTAAGTTCGCAACTGATTTCCCCTGCGAACTTCTATGCAATACGTTATTTTGAATTTAATTTAAATTGAATTTAAGTTGAATTTAAATTAAACGGTAGTTGAATGTCGTTGTTGATGTTTAATTTTGTGCAAGGAAATCTCGCAGGAGCTTGCGACGGTTACAGTGGTTTTAATTAGAGCTGGAACTATGCTATTGTTTTTTAGGTTTGCGTACCCAAAGGGTACCCCGGGGGACCCGGGTAGGTATGGCCTAAACCTGCGACCAGACCCACTGGAGGATGGGCAGCAGCATCCTATTAGTATATCGTGAACGTACTGTGATCCCTAAGCCACCTGTCAAGCGTGAGGATTATGGCAATACCCCTCTTTAAAAGGGAGGCCTTTGTTCAGCAGTGGACGCTTAACTGGCTGGCTGATGATGTGACCCAAAGGGTGAAAACGGGACCCTATTACTAAGCCTACATTGTCTGTCTGTCAGTCCGTCTGTCTGTCTGTCTGTCCTACCCTTTTAACGGCTGTATCTTTCGAACTGTAATAGAAAGCCAGTTGAAATTTTCACAGAATATGTAATGTTACGGTGAATTATCTAACAAATAATAATAAAATAAAAAAATTTAAACTAAAAGGGGTGTCCCCATATAACAAACGATTTTTTAAACGTGTTTTTGTATTAGCTCTAATGAAAAACGGTAACACGCACCAGCGTTAAACTTGGCACGATTATAGAACATATTCTAAAATAAAATAATAATCAAAGGCAAAGTGTGAGTCGGTGACAAATTTCTGTTTATTATCAAGTTAAGCAACGTAGGGCGCAGTCGGTACTTGGATGGGTGACCGCCTGGGCGTGATGTTGTATTTTTGCACTACTTTTTAGAGTTCCATAGTCCTACAAGGATCCCTTATAAATTTGTTCTGTCCGTCCGTTTGTCTGTCCGTCTGTCCGTCCGTCCAAATTTTTGTATTTAGCGGTGGTACGGAACCTTCAGTGTGCGAGCCTGACTTGCACTTGGCGGATTAATTTTTATTTCATTGTTGCAGAATAAACTTTTCTGATTTCTTTAAGGTTTACACATTAAATCTTATTTAAAGTGTGGAAAAATTACAAATACAATTGTTTCGGAAGTTAACACTATTTACCTACAAAACTATTGTCAAACTTCCCAACAGTAGTTTTAATGACAACAAAACACTAACTTTCATTTTGTCTCAGCAAAATATTATTTCCCCAGAACTAAATTCGCACAGAAATGCAACCCACTTGGATAAGGTCTTAGCTGACTATATTGACTCGACACTCCGGCCCGACACTAAAGAGTTATTTCAATGCCAATGTTTCGCAGGCTCTGACGGAGCCCGTAAAAACGCTGGACAAAGTTAAAAAAAGTATAATATTTCCACTTTTGTGATACGGACTACATCCTTACTAAATGACTTTGCATCTGTTTAGCCATTTGCTCTTGGAAAATGAACAGAAAGACCGATGCAAACATACTAGGGAGAAGGAAGAGTGTTAGAACAATAGATTATATCTATATCAAGAAAAAACGGAGAGACTAGAGTAACCTTCATATTGATAATTTCTTATTATGATGACGTAGCGGAACCGGATTGTATTGGCTTCGATACTTCCGACACCGTTACCTATCTTATGCAAGTTCATGCCACTGTCCTATCACACTGGTGTGACGTCAGGTTGTTTGCCCCGTACAGAGGCCTTGCGACCCCTATATCTTCTAAGCCCCTTGACATTTTACCCACATTTAATCATATATTTTATTAAGATGAACTATTTGCTCGTAAAACTTTATGAAGGTCGGATCAATGATACGCAAGTTATCGTCGAACAAATATACAAACATACGTAGAAACACAGACTACTCTGATTAAAATAATTTTGCTCCTGACGGAATATCTTCGCGGGCGATACCACCCACGTGCAGTTTGATTAGTATGATTTGAAATTCAGCTGCATAAAACACGATATTTCTATTTAGACATTTAACATCAACGCTTTACATTTTCTCAGGTCGGTGTAGAGTTGATGCAGTGCGCTGCAACCCGCCTTCGTTCCAGTTTCTACAAACAGAACTTAAAGCTGAATTACACGGATGCTGCGAAATATTTTAAACCACATCTGGTACAGAAGGAAAATAAAATTACTCGCATACTAACATCTAAAAATATAGACTCGTACAAATAAAACTTCCTACGAGAGACACGGGAAAAATTAATAATGAATTTCCTAAACAGCAGAACTGAACTCTATCAGCGCATTGTCTGATGTCGGTGCCCAGGCACCGCTGGCAGACCCTGACGCAGAATTCCCAGACCAGGGCCAAGTTTTGTTTTCAAAGACGTAATTATGGAAGCTCGCACAGAGCGCATAAAAGGCTAGCTACGGCACTTCTTATACTTGTTCTTATTGTGGTAGTGCCTTTATTAACTAAACAAAATACAAGAAAACACTAACCCAACAAAAATAGTTAGACTAACTAAAGACAATCCAAATGCTTAAGTCCAGTATCAGTTGGCAGCATGCTGGCGGCATTACCACGCTGAATGGCAATGGAAATGCTTATGCGTTGAGCCAGAAACATGCAAGCATTTTGGTCACGCGTTATACTTTATTTTTTTTTGCTTTTTTTTATTAATGTTGACTTGTGCTGTTAGCCTTACGGCCTCTACAGCTTGACCGGACTAGTAAGCAAGCAGAGTGCGTTTGGCATAACTTGATTGTTTAAGTTTTAGGCGACTAGCTCAAGAGCACCTCGAAGGTACGAACCTCGGCTTGGGCGATCGCCGGGAGTGGGAATCAGACTTGCCCAGGCACCCCAGAGGGGGTGTGCTCTGAAGCTCTAGCGGTTTCTTGAACTGATTGACTTTTTGGAGAGAATCTAACAGATCCTGGGGGTCTGTTATGATGGTTTGGTATGTTGCATACCAGCAATTTAAAGCGTACAAGCGTGCGTGCGGCGTAAATCATTCGTTGACCTCTATCGTCAGCTAATATTTTGCATTACATTGAGAATATTCAAAAACATTTTTTATCATATCAGTAATCACCACCACTATCACGTCTTCGTTTTAGGGAGCGTTTCCTTACACCCTGTATTTTAATTAATAATAGTATATCATTAAATAACCCTTGAAATACATAAATTGTATTGAAATTACAGAAATATACATATTTGGAAACAATAAACTTACCTAAATTAAAATTAAAATATTAAACTACATCAATCTAATACCGTAGGTCGTTCACCCACAAGATGGACAGACGATCTAAAAGAGACCGCAAGGAAACGCTGAATGCAGGCCGCTTCCAACCGGCCCGTTTGGAGATCGATGGCGGACGCCTATGTCCAGCAGTGGACGTCCTATTGCTGAAATGATGAATCTAATAAACCCTTGAGTACTTATTTCAATCTAGCTACTTAATCTAACCACCCAAAATCAAACCAAAATACCTAGGTCAAATTAATCAAATCAAAAGTTGGAACCGATGATCAATATTGGGTAAATGCAAATTAATGGTTAACCAATCGAGTCGGCAGTGTTCGGCCCTCTTTGGGCACAATTTCGGGGTAGTTAAACATTTGACAGTTCGGAGTTCGCCCGCAGGGACTTGGCGTTTTGGTCATTCTTTGAAGTTTGAAAGGTTGAGATCGTTGAAATAGTCGGTTCAGTGATTTTTATAATAATCATTATCATTTCAGCCCACATAAAAGTTTTTTTTTTGTTTAAATTATATATCATCAAGGTTCACTCATAATGCCTGGGGACATATTTTCCTTCTTATTTCCGTTCTGTTTACTTCTCTTTTCTGTGTTTCAGCCTATCATGTTCCCACTGCTGGGACACAGGTCTTCTCTTAGACAAGAGAATAGGTCCTAATCTACCATGCTGGCTCATGGAGGTTCTTGGGTATACTGGATTCCTGACGATGTTTACTTTCATGGTTTTTGAACGATGGAATCGAAACTGCACATAATTATATGTATGTCATAAATATATTGTTTAACACTTTTATGTATTCTTTGTTCATCATCATCAGCCAGAAGGCGTCCACTGCTGAACATAGGCCTCCCCCTTTAACCTCCACACTGAACGACAGCCTGCCATCTGCATCCACTGGATGCCCCCGACTCTCACGATGTCGTCGGTCCATCTAGTGGAAGGCCTACAGACGCTGCGTCATCTGGTTCAAGGTCTCCACTCAAGAACCTTTCTTCCCCATCAGTTATTGGTTCTTCGAGCGATGTGACCTGCCCATTGCCACTTCTACTTGCAAATTTTAACAGCTATGTTGGTGACTAGTTCTTTGGCAAATATCGATGTTCCAGATTCTATCGCGCAAAGAAACTTCAAGCATATAATCAGATGACCATTAGTTAAGGACAACATCTCAGTACCATATGTCATCACTGGTAACACACACTCGTTAAAGACCCTTGTCTTTAGACACTGTGGTATCTTGGACGGGAAGACGTCACGCAATTTTCCGAACGCTTCCGAGTTGGATTCTTCGGGCGACCTCTTTGCCTAAGTTGGACTTACCTAACTGAACAATCTGTCCAAGATAGGTGTAATGGTCATCAGCCTTCAATTCAATGAGACCTCTTTGTTTTGTTCTTCTTCTTCCTTTTTTCTTTCTTTGGTCATCATCATCATCATCATTTCAGCCATAGGATGTCCACTGCTGGGCATAGGCCTCCCCCATCAATCTCCAAAAAGGCAGGTTGGAAGCGGCCTGCATCCAGCGTTTCCCTGCGATTTCTTCTAGATCGTCTGTCCATCTTGTGGATGGACGTCCTACGCTGCGTTCTTTATTATTGTTATATAATTTACTGAAAACTTGGTGAACCTAAATGTTCACAGTAGTTCATAGTAAAGTTCAACAAAACCTCACGTTGCAGAACCACCACCCGTCCTTCAAAACTAAGCACTGCCTGCAATTACATGACTCAACTTAAATAATACCTACTTAAGCTTTACTTAAAGTACGACGGGTCTAGCCCGTCGTCCTACGTGAGTGAAAAGCACCAGTTGCAACGCGACGCGATGCTGAATCCGATGACGTTTTTTTTATAATTTAACCATTTCAAATTCAAATTAATTTATTTCAGGCAACTAAACATTAAACATTAACCCATACAATTAATTAAATAGATCAAAACATATAAAAATAAACTAAGTTAATAAATTAAATTAATAGTGACGCAATATTAGGCTTGCGTTTGACCGCCAACTCGCCTGATGTAAAACGATGATGCGGTCTACGGTGGAGCACGCTTGCACGCTTGGTGGAGAAAACACCGGGAACACCCATTCGGCAGCGCATTCCACAGACTAGCAGGTCGCGTAATAAAAGTGGAATCAAAGCGCTTCGTACGGGTTTTCAGAATGCTGAATCAGCTATGAAGCGGAGTCAATTTTTTGTGCCCGCTCTGGCAGTCCGATAGAAAAACGGGTAGGAGGGAATTAGATCATGCAGATCCGATGCATACTCTTCGAAATGTATCCGATTAAAACCGATAGACTAGCAAATTTGCGTCGATGCTCAAGACTAAGGAGCTTAGTCTGACGTGACGATCAGTCACGTGTTTCATACCTGTGTGATAGTTTATTATTGGGAATTGAACCTACGCCCAACGATTTGAAATTTGAACTTGCTAACCACTGAACTGTTATCACTACATCACATGCACATCCCGTGCGAGGGTTGGGGAGAGCGTGAGTCGAGAGACGAGAGTGACGCAGCTTTGTTCATAAGGCTGTTAATGACTTCGAAGAGAAACGAATACAAGAACTAGATGCAAAACGCCTTATAATTAAGACCCTGGACGGGTCTTAATTATAAGCCTTCCTATACAATACAATGCTGATGGTCAATCATACTGTGCGCCTTGCAATAGGATCTTTAAAACACCGGCACTTTATATTTTTTGCTATTATAACTCTTGCTGTGATACACGCGAAAGCTTATTTGAAATATGGCGTCCAGAGCGCTAATGGCTCAAAACGCGTGGAAACAATATTCGACTTCGAATTTCAAAGTCATACTGGAACATTTCAAAAAATACCGTTGTTGAACTAGTGATCAGCTATGGATATCAAAGTATGAGTGGGATATTTCAAAATAAACTATTACTGACTACGAGAAGATTAGAAAAAATTGTTTTTCTATATCGGAATAAATTGATTCATGACAATTTTAACTAAAATTTGAGATGTACCGTTAGTGATTTAGAAAGATTATACGATTCCCTACCAATCTAATACTGACCGACTGACGATATCTTATTTTTCTTTTAATTTTACTGGTGTTACGTTTGGCTTCCAATAGCCATACTCGCTTATAACCGAAGCTAGCCAAGTTCGCTATTGGCGGACACGTCCAAGAGACCAATAAATATATTTTTAGCGAACTCTCAATAATTTTATTAAAAAAACACAAATTAAATAATATCAAAAATTGGTTATTATTCATTCAAACTCATTTAAACGATTTTACACAATTTGAACAAGAAATGCAATAAAAATACGATAACTAGGTGTAGGAGCGATGTGCACGGCTTGGCGGTCGACCGCAGAAAGAGGGCGGCGCTGGTGTGCGCTCGCTTTTATAGATCTTCGAGCAGTGGCGTGACACAAAATAGCGTGGAAACTTCACAACGATTGGTAGCAGTGACTCATGTGAACGTCCGTACGCTACAAGCGCCATGGAGACAATGACCATACTAGCCGGCGCGCTTGGTATTTATAGTTGACGGGTAGTCTGTTTGTTGACGTGGAGGGGTGTTCCTAACAATATATTATAAACTAGCTGATACCCGCTACTTCGTACGCGTAGAGCTCGGCCTTCGGCCTCGCTACTACGACCCGCTCCAGGAACACAAAATTTCATCCAAATCGGTCCAGCCGTTTACTCACCGTTTAAACCTTCCCTAGACCTCCACGAACATTTCAGGACTAAGATAAGATAAATCCGTTCAGCCGTTCTCGAGTTTTAGTGAGACTAACGAACAGCAATTCATTTTTATATATATAGAAGATACTTATCATCACTACAAATTATATTTTCGCAGTTTATCGCTTCGCATCACCTCACCGCATTTGCCGCTCATGTAGGACAAACCCTAAGACCTAGAAAATCAGCAAACCGCTGTAGTTTTCAGTGCTTTGACTAACTTGAAGTTGCTAAGTTGGCAAGTTGAAATAAGCTCAAGATAAGGAAGCTGGTTTATTTAATAAAGACTGGATTATAGACGTCTTTGACTTGACTCCAAGCATAATATTAAAGCTTGGAAGAACACAAGTTGTGTTTTGCGGTTTCACACGTCCCTTTATTGTTTACGTGTAAAGCCAGGGTATAACGAAAAATAAGCGATGCGCGAGCGATATAACGCGGTACAAAACTTACATATAAGATTCCTTGCCATATGACAGCGCTCTGTGCCATAGAATAAGACATAGTTAGTATTGACAGGGTCCTTTGCCATAGTAGTATGAGTGATTTTTAGTATTGACAGCGCTGTGTCATAGATTAAGACATAGTATTCATGACAGGGTCCTTTGCCATGGTAGTATGAGTGATAGTTAGTATTGACAGCGCTCTATGTCATAGAATAAAACAATTTTAGTATTGAAAGGGCTCTGCGCCATATAATAAATCATAGTAAATACCAGGATAATTAGTAGTTACTATTATGTTTTAGGTAGGTAATATTAACTAATGAAATGTTTAGTGGGCAGTTTTACCTATGATATTGACCTGAATAGACGTTGTAAAAAATATATTGTTGATTTATTATCTTCCCTTCTGTCACACGCGTGACCGACGTGACGTGTAACATTTATCATCATTTCAGCCTTTTATGTTCCCACTGCTGGGATACATGCCTTATTTTAGAGAGGATGGGCACCACCATGCTGGCCCAGTAAAAAAAAAACTTCGATTCACGTATGACCACGTATACCAACTTCCTTACTATATACGTATATACCATACTAAGTAGAGCGTCAAACGTCCCATTTTAAGGGTCGCTTGTCCGAAACATCAGCTTTTCAATCTAGGTTTTAATTAAAGCGAGCCTGAGAGACCTTTAGTTTTACTAGACCGGGATTTAACGATTTGTTTACTCAGGCCAGTGCTGAAATGTATATTTTTCTCTTTAGTTTTTTGTGATTATAGTGGTAGAGTTTTAGTTAACTAGACTTTTCTTGCCTTGGTAGTTTTTGAACCAGCTCTGATAATACGAATAATTTTGTTCAAGCGCTTGTGATTTGGCAATATAAATAGTTTTGTTTGAGCGCTTAATAATTTTTAAGTCGATTTTTACATTGATAACTAGGAACGCACCCCGGCTTCGCACGGGTGTAAATCTTATTTTTTTACACCTTGGGTTACATTATTGGAGTTTTAGTAAGGATTCCTATTAAAAAAAATATTAAATAGCCTATGTCACCCGGGGATAGCTTTCCAACAGTGAAAGAATTTTTCAAATTGGTTCAGTAGTTTCAGAGCCTATTCAATGCAAACAAACAATCAAATCTTTCCTCTTTATAATATTACTAGCGGTCCGCCCCAGCTTTGCACGGGTATAGATTATAGCCTATGTCACCCGGGGATAACGTAGCTTCCCGTCAGTGAAAGAATTTTTCAAATCGGTTCAGTAGTTTCGGAGCCTATTCAATGCAATCAAACAAACAAACAATCAAATCTTTCCTCTTTATAATATTAGTATAGATAGTATAGAAATAGATTATAGGTAAATAGGTAAAAGTAACTACCTCATCATCAGCCAGAAGATGTCCACTGCTGAACCGAGGCCTCCCCTTTGACTTCCTTACTGAAAGAGGCTGTCTTTCAGTGTGGTTCATCGCCATCTGCCATCTGCATCACGGGCATCATCGGATGCCCGTGACTATCACGATGTCGTCGTGTCGGTCCATCTAGTGGGAGGCCTACCTACGCTGCGTCTTCCGGTTTATGGTCTCCACTCAAAAACCTTTCTTCCCTATCGGTTATCGGTTCTTCGAGTGATGTGGCCTGCCCACTGCCACTTTAACTTGCAAACTTTTACAGCTATGTCGGTGACACTGGTTCTTTTTCGAATATCCACAATACGGATTCTATCGCGCATAGAAAATCCGAGCATAGCTCTTTCCATTGCCCGCTGTGTGACTCTGAGTGTATCTATATATTGTTATCTAAAAAAACAACGCATACAAATATCACTTTCATAAATTCAATAACAATTTGACACCTTCACAGTAATTTCTCGAACGTAAAAATGTATCATCACGCCAAACATTTGTCGATAAAATATCACCGCAGGAACTATGCGAAAATACAGTCGATCAAAAAACAATGTTCCCGACAAAAACTATTGTAACCGGATCACGGATCCGCTAACGAAAAAAGTTCAAAAAATGTAAAAAAACGGCAAAAAGCAATAAAGTAGAGCAAAAAGTAAAAAGTTCCAATCGGTCGTCAGTCGGCTCGGTTCATATGTGGCAGGCTACGGTGATTGGTTGATGGGTGATGCCCAAACTTTTGTGAAGTCCGTTAGTGGTGGAGACTTCGACCAAAATAAAATGAATGGACGGGCCCAGAAGAAGCGCATTTTTGAAGATTACAAAATGAGCGCTGGCGCTCGCATCGTTTCAGTCGGTCTCTAGCCGTTTCAACACGTTACTTTTGTTACATGATAACGAAACATTTGAAAAAATTTTGGCTTCGTGTGCTTTTCCGAAGTGTAAATACACAACAAAAAACCGCTATCTATTTTTTTAACAAACGTACTGTACATGGTAATAATTAGGTGTTGAAGTATATGTCCGACGGTTTTGGCTCGTCTTTACTGAGCAAGTTCAATGGCTATGGCCCGTCCATTCATTTTATTTTGGTCGGAGGGTGGAGAGGAAAATTATGCGCAAGATTCTGGGTCCAGTACAAAATGAAGACGGAAGTTGGAGAGTCCGAAAAAACTTGGAAATTGAGAAGCTGAGCCAAACATGATGGGAGAGACCAAAGCCCATAGACTCCGCTGGACAGGCCAGCTGCTGAGAATGGGAGAGGATTGCAATGTCAAGAAATCGTATCTTGGAGTTCCCAATGGCCGCTGTCCTGTCGGCTGGTCCAGATATCACTGGAAAGATGCCGTAGAGTCGGACTTGTGCGAGTTCCAAGTCGCCGACTGGCGAGAGACAGCGCTAGACTGTGAGACGGATGGCGTTCTCTTGTGTCGGAGGCAAAGACCCACTTCAGGTCGCTGCGTCAGCGGAGTAAGTATTCATAATTTTTTTTCGTAAAAAATATTTTTTTCTAACAAAATCTTAGCTTTAGTAAATAAAATTTAATCCACCATCTTGGAGCGGCGGCCATGTTGAATTTAGTGTGATGTTCACTTTATCTCACTTGCTCACTTGTGCCTGGTGCTCACTTTATAATTTTCTACTCTTCTTCATTTGATACCCATATTAACAGGGTTGTCAAAAAATAAACACCATCCGTCATCTTGTGGCAGCGGACATTTTGAAAATATTACAATATTGGGTATTGCATATTGTATTGTCACCAGAACTAAAAGATGTATTCAAAATTTCAGCAAAATCGGTTAGGCGAAAGTGTGTCAAATTAGCCTTGCAAGATTTGTACTTAAAATAATATATAACATTTTAAGATTTTTCCGAAAACTACGGAAAATAGGTAGTAGTTTTTTTTATTAAGAGTATTAAATGACAGTAAGATTCTTTATTTCATAAAAATCACGATAGATTCCTAAAAATAATGGAATCAGGCGTTACTTTGTGGAATTTAATTTTTTACTATCTATTGCTTGCGAATTCATATGCGTAGACTTTCATTAAAACTTTCAACCCCCTTTTGCTCCCTTTTTTCACAAAAAAATATTTCTTAGCGGACTTCTACACCCCATAAGAAATCTGCCTGCACGTCATTTCAGCCATGTAGTTTTTGCTGTGAGTTTTTGAGATTTCTTTATGAGTTTATCAGTCAGTCAGTGTGTGACATTTTGTTTTTATAAATCTTTAGATTGTAGATGATACGAAACATAAACGAAAAAAATATATTTATAAAAAATATGGACATTTTTGCACAGACGGTCATCTGACCCCAAACTAAGGAAACCTTGTTTGTAAAAAGCTGCCAGAGACTGATATAAATACATATATATATTTTTAAATACATACTTAAATAGATATAATAATAAGGAATGCCTAGTTGTATAATTATCATAAGTTGCAAATGTTTGTTGATGCACCACTGCATAATTGAAATAAATTTTATAGTTTTCGAAACGAAACAAGATTTTCTCAGTTTGCTCACAATATATCAGATAAACTTTGACAGCCGCTGTCTGCAGTCCTTTCCCGGTACGATACAGTATCGTTGCACTGCACTATCTTTTTCAATATCAACAGAGATACTTTTTGCTGCCTTTTCGGTTACTTTTACAGTTTCCACAAGGATGGAATGGTTTATGTGGTGAAATTGTAAGTTTCTAAGTGTGCATAATTTTAAAACTATTTTTAAATTTACCTATTATATATTATACTAGTGACCGGCCCACCCGGCTTCGCACGGGTGTAATTTACGTGTGAAGCCGGGGCAGGTCGCTAGTTATGTACTGTAACAACGGACGTGACGTTGCCTGCGAAACTACCAATAACAGCCAGCCAGCCGCCATGACACACCCCCTCACGCCATGCCACTGTCAAGCCCGCCAAGCCTTTGAGGGGAGTGTATATAAGCCAGCCTGCCAGCCAACTATCTCTCTGTTCATTTCGATTGCTGAATAAATGAAGTACTCGCCACTCTGCGTGTTTTATATGACATCCCGTTTACAATCCGAAGAGGGATAAAGAAGAAAAATTTAATACCTACGCACACTGCGGCTTCATGACGTTAGGCCTAAAATCGATCCTGATCCTCGAAGAAGACTACGTTCCTGTCTATAACGGCGAAGCTACTGCTTTAGAAGAATCTACAGTGACGCAATTATGTACTGCAAGAAGGTCGACTCTGCCAAGCTAAAACATCGTGCTGCTTATTTGGCCTGATGAAAAACGAAGTAAAAATACAGAATAATGGCGCCACAACCTTGAAGATCTAACACCACCCACCCTGTTTTCTCATCATTCGACGCCATGTACTGAGCAAGAAGAAGAAATAAGGATATCGCGTGCTGCCGCCTCCGTGGCATTTAAACACGGCGAACCCTACTTTCTGTCCGTGACCTTACTACCCACTGCGTGCGAAAACTGTGACATCGAAGATTTCAAGATTCCATCTCGGGCCGCAAGACACGTGGCAAGATACTACTATCTACCTGCCTACCAGCCTGCTCGCCTGCGTGCCAATCTCCCTGTCTGCCTGCCAGCATGTGACCTGCATCTGTGTGGCGTGTAGCAGCTGGGCGAGGTCCTAACCTAACTAGGGCCTGAAGCAGCGGAGGCCAGCCTGCATCAGTTGGAGCTAGCGAGGAGCCTTAGCCTAATAGCCAGGTGTGTTCGTTTCTACTTGCCATTATGCTTATGAGATATACCTATTTTTGACCTTATTGCCACTAATTCAAGTTATGATTAGAAAATTTTACAAGTATATGACCTCAAAATATGACCATTAACTGATAGCAGTGAGCCATACCATGCACATTTTCTAAGTAACTATCGTAACTAATTGCCTAGTTCCAATTCCGATAAATTTGATTGTACCTCCAGACGTGATTTAGACTGTACAAAAGAAAAGACGAAAACTAAATCATTGTCTTAGCCCGTGCTTTGCTTTCTTATTTGCATATTATTAGTGACTACTCATTCGACAAAATCAAAACGAAACAAAAAAAAAAAATGTATTAGATGCACTCGAAAGTTCTCTCGATAATTTTCTTCCGTGATCATAAAAAAAAAAATAACTGCGATGGTTTGTAGATTGACGTGCAATCACACTTCTTACGCACTTGCAGGCCCAATAATACGTGTTTTAAATACGTGCCAATAATACGTGCTTATGAACATGTAAGATTTAGGTTAAACAGCCTTTACATATCATACATAGATTAGATACAACTATTCACTCCAGTTTAATCGATGCCGAGTTTGTCGAAAGATTTATAATTGACTTTTACACTTCTGATCAGAGAAACTGCGAAACCTGTAGGTAGATTAGAAAAATTACATTGTGGAAGTGCTAGCTTCGTTGGTTCATTACCTCATTTTATTTCTAAGTCGAGTCTGTGGGTAGGATGGAAAATAACTTTTATTGTCATGTATGCGGGTAGACTGGATAATAATAATTTCACAGAAGTTCACAGAACATACCTTTAGAACAATTAATTTGTCGTAGAATCGGATCAGTGCTTAGATTTACTTCAAAATGAATCGTGAATGTTCGTTGACTCTTGGTGTTCCATCGCGCTATTCAGTATTTTGTATACAATGCTTCAATCTATCAGTGTGTGAAATTTTATAACCAAATTTGGTTTAGAATATTGCTGTTTGCTCGTTTAAAAAATTTAATTTTAATGAAAAAGAACGCACACCTTAACGCAAAGGGATATTGCATTTCCAGTACTGAGCATGATAAAACCACAGTTAAAATTGACATACATGGGGGTAGCTTATTTTAAATTTATGCCGAGTCGATACTCGGTACCACGTCGTCAGCTCAAAGCCAAGTTTTGCCCCTGCACGAAACGGTGACAAATATGTACGATCTGCACCTACAGGAATTATTACGCAAGAGTCGGCGTACGCCTTAGAACAGATTAACAAGTGCAAGCAACAAATAATAAAACTGCAGATTATTAAGGAACCATTTAAGTTTAAAATAATATTAATTTCCACTAAATTAAGTTTCGAGAAAAGTTTCACCAATCATGTTTCTAAAACTACATTAAACTTGTATCTCCTCAATTAAGACAAGTATTAATAGCCAAAATATGATTTTGTTACTGTTAGACATAGGTACTTAACAGCGTAAATTGATGCAACGCAACTCAAGTTAAACACATAATATAAACTCTTAATGAGTTGGTTGATTCTCACGAAAGTAATGGTTAGGTACTGATAGCAATAGTTTGCTGATAGCATAGGAATAGCATTGCCAGTTTAAAATTAATTTGGTGCTTAATTATGCAAGGTGTAGGTACCTTAATAAATGGCCTAACGCTGTCGTTTTAGTTCTTGTTATGATGTACCTTTAAAATAAGTACAGGACTGTCAGTGCTATAAATTTATACGAGCACTTGAAGTACCTACGTACCTTATATTTATTCTGTAACAGGTGTGTCAGATTTGATGTTTGCCACGGAATTATTGCATTGTTATATTGTTAGATGGGCATAGCTGTTATACCTTTACTGCTCCAAAGCTGAACTTAGTACTTACCATTCATTAGTTATTTATTTATTTATTGTTTACTAAATTCATGTTACAATATTTGTTAAACTAATGTCGTACCAAAAAACCACAGCTGGTTGCTGCCTATATTTTGATATTATGGTCAAGTTACAAATAAGTAGTATCTTCGTATGAATTGTAGCGAGAGGAACTTGCTCTGTAAACGAATCCTTAATTCCTTACATAGGTTTCGGGTATAGCAGGTTCAAACATGCTAGTTCAAATATAGTTGTATACCAAACGTGATAACGCTGTATTGAGATGCAGTAGTACTTCTTATTAGAATGATACCGAACTCTGATAAATAAAAGTATTGCGCAGTAGTAGTTCTGTTTGTTTCAAGTTCTGTTGCTGATAGTGCCGATTGTTTTGATGGTGATAGTAATTAATTCTTATAGTTTTGATATTAATCCTAATATTTCTGTAGTTCTAACTTTGCCAGTAGCAACTGCCAATAGTTTTAACATCTTTGGTATTACATTAAAAATAGTTTAGTGGCTTCAATAGTTTTAACTATAGCTTTGATGGTAACTATAGCTTTGATGGTAACTATAGCTTTGATAGTAACTATAGCTTTGATGGTAACTATAGCTTTGATGGTAACTATAGCTTTGATAGCAACTATAGCTTTGATGGTAACTATAGCTTTGATGGTAACTATAGCTTTGATGGTAACTATAGCTTTGATGGTAACTATACCTTTGATGGTAACTATACCTTTGATTGTCACCATAGCTTTGATGGCAACCATAGCTTTGATGGTACCGACAGGTTTGATGGAACCAATAAATCACTGATCGTTGCAATATCATCTATAAGCTCTTATTATTGACAGTACATCTTATTATTGACAGTGGCCCTAATCATTGCCCTGCCCTGATTATTGCTAGTAATATTATAGCTAGTAGTTTTTCTTATTTCCAATAGCTTTTATTATTATCTGTAGCCCTTAATATTGCCAGTGATCCTTAATATTGCCGGTGGTCCTTAATATTGCCGGTGGTCCTTAATATTGCCAGTGGCCCTTAATATTGCCAGTGGCCTTTAATATTTCTGGTAGCCCTTAATATTGCTGGTAGCACTTAATATTGCCGGTAGCCCTTAATATTGCCGGTATCCCTTAATATTGTCAGTAGCCGTTAATATTGTCAGTAGCCCTTAATATTGTCAGTAGCCCTTAATATTGTCAGTAGCCCTTAATATTGCCATTAGCCCCTAATATTGCTATTAGCCCCTAATATTGACATTAGCCCTTAATATTGCCATTAGCTCTTAATATTGCCATTGGCCCTTAATGTTGTCTATAGCCCTTATTATTGCCAGTAGTGTAGTCTGCCTCAGACTGACCACATTGTTAATTTATTAGAAACTAAACCTTGTTGTTGTTCCCAATTGCGGGAGCAATTGTTGCAGGATGGTCGAGTGTAACAACGGACGTGACGTTGCCTGCGAAACTACCAATAACAGCCAGCCAGCCGCCATGACACACCCCCTCACGCCATGCCACTGTCAAGCCCGCCAAGCCTTTGAGGGGAGTGTATATAAGCCAGCCTGCCAGCCAACTATCTCTCTGTTCATTTCGATTGCTGAATAAATGAAGTACTCGCCACTCTGCGTGTTTTATATGACATCCCGTTTACAGTACATAAACTTTCCGTGAAAATATATCTAACTGATGGTGAAAATGGCATCAAAATCCGTTGCGTGGTTTAGGAGGAGTTAGCGGCCATAGAGACATACAGACAGACAGACAGACGCGTAAAGCAACTTTAATTTATACTATGTAGACATAAAGAAGAGATAGAGAAGAGAAAATAGATATAGAGAAGAGATCAAACCATATTTATACTGCCCGACGTCAAAAATATCTAGTATTAATTTCACTGAAGGAGTATTCTGCCTTTTACCATAATCATCATTTCAACCATAGGACGTCCCCTGCTGGACTTCGCGTCCCCCATCGATCTCCAAAAAGACCGGTTGGAAGCAGCCTGCATCCAGCATTTCCTGCGGTCTCCTTTAGGTTGTCTGTTTATCTCGTGGGTGGACGTCCTACGCTGCGCTTACCGGTCCGTGGTCGTAGTGATTCCGACTTTACTTATTATAATTCATGTAGATCTAACCATCGAAATAAGAAATTTAAACACAAACCCATCCAACATTCCATTCCCCCCTAACATACAAACTCGACCAGTATATCCCAAGTGTCGACGAAGCCTACAAATCGTAGCTTAGCCACAACAAGTACCCCCCGCCCGCATTCTTTGCCAAACTTGCAAATTCCACTCAAGAGTTACAGATCTTGTAAATCTTTTAAGTTGTGGTGAATGTTGGGCGTCAGTTGATAGATCACGATTTCGGGGAAATGTTGCCATAAATAGCAAATAAATGTCTTTCCGTTTGGTTGTTATTTTTCCAAGAATAAATGATTTAGACAATGTTGATGAAATTTGGGAAGGAAGTAGTGTATTTGTTTTGTAATAGGCTAGCGTTTGACCGCCAACTCGCCTGATGTTATACGATGATGCGGTCTACGATGGAGCACGCTTGCCTAGAAGAAGCCATTTCACTCGTAAATCGAATACACCCACATTGTAATTATCGGGAAACACCCATTCGGGCAGCGCATTCCACATACTAGCAGTTCGTACAATAAAAAAGGAATCAAAGCGTTTCGTACGGGTTTTCGGAATATCAACCATAAAGGCAGTGACGATTCTTTGTACTCACTCTGGCAGTCCGATAGAAAAATGGGTAGGAGGGAATTAGACCATGCAGATCCGATGCACACTCTCCGAAACGTATCCGATAAAAACCAATAGACTAGCTATTACGTCGATGTGCAAGACTAAGAAGCTTCTTCCAAACTAATGATTCGTTGCTGTAATATCTCCTAATATGCACACGTATCCGAATTTTTCACTGACTACCAAAAATATTTTCACTCCAAGCATTCTTTCAGAGCGCCTGGTTTATGTGACGCGTGACCAAAATGCTGGCATGTTTTTGGCTCAACGCATTCATTGGAAAACAGTGTAGCAATGCCGCCAGCTTACTGGGTATGCTGCCAACTAATATTGGTCGCGACCATTTGCATTGTCTTTGGACCTTCAACGGTCTATGAATATGTACATATTCAAGTGTTGTAGGGTTAGATTAAAAAAAGCTTACCAGTTTAAAAAAAAAAAACAACATTGTTAAATTCACACCCCATTACTTGTACCTACAAAATGTACCACCAAGGAAACACCGTAAATTCACTAAACCGGCTTCGAATTTTCTAAGAAAATCCCAAAAATATTCAAGAACCTTTACCAGGTTAGAGATTGAACAAAGCTCGCGCTGCCCAACCGATAAACTCTAGAAATTCCTTTGTGAAAGCTGAGGAAATTCCAACGTTTTGTACCTAAAAAGGGATTTTGTGAGAATGTGTGTTTTTAGAAGTACTAAGTTTAAAACAGGCTGTTTAAATTCTGCTGAAGACAATTTAAGACGGCAACTTTTAAATTGGAAAGAACACGCAAGTTTTTGACTGATTTTTGGTCAATATTTTTTTATTATTTTGCATCTGAGAGACGAGAAAATGTCGCTCCACTGATGCCACAATAGTAAGCGCCGTACTTGACCACGCGGTATTTCTGTGCCTCTTAGAATTTACAAACCCTACGCGCTACGGTCGCATTGTGCTCGCTGCCCTGAAATATTTGCTGCTAAATCTCCCTATTCCCTGTAATTTCACTGACAATATTGTCCTTTAATCCAGAACACAAATAAAATACAACAAAACATTTCAAAAGGCGAGTTAATAGAGTCTTAAAAGTTTGGCATCATATTTGTGATGCCTCTAATGTTATAGATATTCATAAGCGAAGGCATACCATCAGGCAGCCCATCTGATTCTTTGCCAAATATGGCCAAAAAATAGAAATACTTTTTAGGTTTCGATACTTTTTGAAATTCATTTGGATCAAATACTAAACTATTTATGAAATGCCTAAACACGCATGCACCATCAGTGAAAAAAGTCTCCTTTGGATCTGACAGAAATGGCAGAACATAAAAAACTACTTTGAAATATTACTTCGACTTTTCTCCAAATATATCTCGTGAACTCTAGACATCGGTCTCTTTGACTTTACCCCGAATTTTAATCTAGACAGGCATTCTTAAGGGCGTCATCACACTGTCGATTCGTGATCGTGTTTCAAGCGGCGCGATCGGTAAACGCGCTCGCAGTACGCCACGATACCACAACGATCACACTGCATCCTATATGCTTGCGCATACATAAAACGTACAATTTGATATAGTCCGTACAATATAACGCAAGAGAAAACGTCGCGTCTGCAACTTGATAACTATAAAAGCACTGAAAAGTAAAATTTACTGAGAAACTACTTCAATAAGAACAAACTGATAGTCAGCGCTCTCTGACGACAGGTTTACCTATGCACTAGAGACAAGGTGATAAGTAGAGGATATCATAGGCTTCCATAGCACGTACACATTGCTGCGCATATTGTGTATATAAATTAATACAATTTCGTTCTCATAATCACAATGGCCGTTTCTCTGGTGATGTTTGATTAATATAATTATCCAATTCCTTTACATGATGTAGACATCTGTTCGGGCTGGAGATTATTTATAAGTACGGAGGTTGCGATAAGTCTTCGTGTTGCTGTGAGCGCAATAACCGATCGTCTCGCTGTAAACATCTGACGTTCGCAATTCGACAGTGTGCTGACGCCCTAAGTCCTACAGACAGTGTACAAGCCACGTCTGTATCAGTGGTTGGCCAGATTCACTTCGGACAGTGAGAAATAACCTACGGGATTGCCTTTGACGGCTCACTTAGGTTTATTTATGTTTTAGATGGATTAAGACGGTATCACTGCATAGGAGACAGCGAAGCGGAAATAAATAAATTAAAATGTCTATGATGAATTTTAGATGGACAAGTCAATAATAGGCAAATTCATAAAAATAAATTTCCCGGAATTAAATAGTGTATATCTTTTCAAGACGGATTCAATGAAGCAGTATATCTTCATAGTCAACTTCAGTTTGAAAATTTGTAAAAAACATGATTTTGGTATTAGTCGTTACGTTAAAATTGCATTTGAATTGAACTTTAATTTATTTAAGTACAAGGAATATATCAAACGAAGAAAATAAAAAAGCCTTAATTATTACTTATTACTAGATAATTATCACTAAAATTATTAATTATTAAAATCTAAAATTAAAAACAAGATGTTGTCCGTGTGGTAAAGTACCAAGAACGCTGGCTGCATTCCCGCGTTCAATTCCCAAAGAAATTCTCTGCGCAAAGAATTAAATTTTATTCAATTCGATTAGTTTTTATTCCATAGGTAGTAAACAAGCACACTGCTGCCTATTAAGCAGTCAACGTCGCTTAAGGATACTTGTAACACCAGAGGCATCACAAATACCTTGCTGACCTTTAAAGACTCTACTAACTCGCCTTTTAAAGAACCCCATGTTATTTTCGGAAATACTGCGAAAAATTTGATTATTTGAGTTCAAAAGCCAAACGTTTTTTTTTCTAGTTCTTTATTATTCAAAATATCCATAGTTTTACATCCATAATATTTTTAGCAAACGACCAAAGTAGAATCAATAATTGATCGAAGTCTTTAGTTTTTTTTTAATGCCATATGTGGCAAATAAGCAGACGGGTGATGGTAAGCGATCTCCGTCACCCAAAAATACCTCCAACGTCATCACAGATACGTTGCCGACCCTTTAAGACTCTATTAAGAGCTAATGAAAAACCCCATGTTATAGTTTTTTTTAAGCCATAGGTGGCAAACAAGCAGACGGGCTGCCTGCTGGTAAGCAGTCACCGTCGCATATGGATACTTGTAACACCAGAGGCGTCATGTTATAATGTTATAGTTCCTCGGAAATACCCCAAGAGCAATAGCACAGAACAAATAATAGTGGACAATATATAATATCACTAGCGGTCCGCCCCGGCTCCGCACGGTAAATAGTTATATAGCCTATATTAATCAGTGATAATGGAGCATTCAAATAGAGAAAGAATTTTTAAAATCAGGCCAGTACTTTTTGAGCCAATTCGTTACAAACATAGATACAAATCTTTCCTCTTTATAATATTGTATAGATAAGTATATGTTTTGTGCCACGGATATAAAATCGCGCCCGCTACCGCTTCTCCAATAGCAGCTACCTAAAACCTTTCTTGTATCTAATTTTATCTGTTGAATTTTTTGAGACAATTTCTTTTATTTTGCTCAGTGAAATGAAAATATAAATCTACAAAATAATTGAGAACGTCTTTATTTTCACGTTCCTTTGACTTTTTTGTAACAATCCCTTTCGGCGATGTATAGAATAAAATTGTAATGACATTAGATTGTTGTAAATATTCTGAGTGTTCTTATCAATAATGAAATGTTTCTAGGGATTTATATTTGGACGAATAATAAGAAGTTGACAGATTCAGCCGTTACTTTCCGGAAGATCATTTTCAAAACTATTACTTTGACGAACCTCTAGTACTTTTTTTTATATTTAATAATAGGCTCGCATTTGACTTGGCTGTCAACTCCTGGCGGTTGAATTGCCTGAAGTAAACCGACGATGCGGTCTACGATGGAGCACTTGTCTAAAAGAAACCGATTCACCAGTGATTTGAAGACACCCAGATTGTAACTACCAGGGAACACTCATTCAGGCAACGCCTTCCACAGACTAGCAGTTCACATAATAAAAGTGGAATCAAAGCGCTTCGTGCGGGTTTTTTTAATATCAACCATAAAGTGGTGTCGATTTTTCGTGCCCGCTCTGGCAGTCCGATAGAAAAATGCTGCGTTATTTTTTGTTGCCATCCATATAAACCGAGACTGGGCTCCTTAAATCGTCTTTTGACGAGAAATCTCAACAGGTTCCCAGTCCCTGATCGTAATTAGAGTTACTGATTTATCTTTTTAAGTATGTATTTTAAAATATATATATTATGTATGATATCAGTCTCTGGCAGCCATATTACAAGGTTTGCTTAGTTTGGGGTCAGATGAACGTTTGTGCAAAAATATCCCGAATACGTATTTATTTATTTATAATCCAATTATGTGTGGCCCTATTCCACCATGCTGGCCCAGTGCATATTGGTGAATGTCATTATTATGTCTTTGAACCTTCGAACAATTTCTTGGGCATATACCAGTTATCTCACAATGTTTTCCTCCACCGTTTTTGAAGGGTAGCATTGAAACTGCACAATAATTTAATTAATTACTAAATAACCGAAGATCGAACCGGGTGCCGCAGATTGTAAAGCGCACATGTTACCCCTCGACCACCATCGCTCATTGACCCAGTTAATGATAAACCCTTGTGTCTATGTACGTTTAAACCGTTCCGTGTACATTTGAACAGCGTGACAAGTGACGCGTGATTCTGTCCGTAGTGTCATGCCGGTAAATCAAACGTGACGTTTCCGCTGCGTGGACGCTGCGTCAACAAACGTAGGATGTACGAAACAAGGCAGTGACTGATGTTCAAACATGTTGAAGCAATGTTAATCTAGTTTCAACGTGCTTTTGTGAATAACTAACTGAACATGTATTATTGTTATTTTTTCTTTCATTCTATTTTTACTATATTGTAATATTGATATTGTAGTCTTTGTGCACAAAAAAAATTTTTTCATTTCGGTGTTCTTTCTTTTTAACGAAAAACTTCATACTCAACAGCTTTTTAAGAGCCCTCTCACATTTTTTGACGACACCAACGATAATTGGATTTCTGGCAATCTGGTTCTATCAAATAGACATTTTTTTTTTATAAATATATCTGATTTTTTTGTAAAAAACGGACTACAAATTTTGTAAAAACTCAACATAATCTCAACATAACTTATTTATTACCTACGTCTAATTCACAAAATTAGTCTAGTACTCTCGTAGGGATAGTTTAATGGTGACTGACAAACAATTTTATGATAACTTGTTTTATATTCTTCATAATAATGCTATCTTTTTTCGTTTTATGCCCAAAATCCAGATACCTAATATTTAAAAATTGTATTTATAAAATGCGATTGGCTCTTAATATTAACAAGTTTTCAAAAATACACACTAAAAGGGTTCACCAGAGTTAGCGATGAAACGCTTTTTTATCGCATTTTTTTATGTTTCGTAACTCCAGTTTTGTATCATCAAGTGTATAATTTATATTGCATCTCTTGCAATATAAAATATTATCCACCTGAATTCAGAATTTAAATAGCTTTAAAGAATTTCATCAGTAGTTGTATTGTAGTTAATTATATTTTTCACTAAGCCTTTCAATTATCAAATTAATTACTTGTCCAGTTTGTGTGTGTATTGTTTCTATCTCGAGTACTGTATATCTCTGTACAGACCCCGTCACGCACGGAACCGACGTGGAGGCGCGATACGTGACACAGGGGAAGTTTTTACCCCGTGAACTGGCAATGGGGGTAGTTTTTACCACAACAAACTTGCATAAAACGGTAGAGTAGTTTTAAAGGTGATATTATTAGCACATGTTTTGTTGTTACCTATCATACTACAAGGTTACGCATATAGACTGTACTAAACTGAAAGGAGGTCTTTGTACTCATCATCATGAACATCTTTTTCTATGGGACTAACCTCGAAATCGATAGTTATATATACCCCGATAGTTATAATCTAGGTTTTTTCAAGTCGAGTGAATCGGTTTCTTCTAGGCAAGCGTGCTCCATCGTAGACCTAATCATCGCAGTTAGAGGTCAAATGCAAGCATATTTCATTTTAAAAAAATACAAACAACATTTTATTTTAGCACAGATAAAATAAATAGGTACCTAACCCATCCTTTTATGTGCAAAGTAATGCACAAAAGTAATACATTTCCTTCCAAATAGATTCTAGCTCTGGACAGATTTCGTGCCCATATTCATACGGGCAATTCCAAACGTAGACGTTTCTAGAATATTAGTGGGAGATTATTACGGTGATACGGGGATTCAGACCTTATGGCAGAAGGAATAAGATGTATTTTAACTTGAGATGAGGGTAAGTGAACAAAAAGTGCCGAATAAGAGTTAGATAAGTGTTAGATATCGCTGGACATTGTAAAGTGAAGAATGAGCTTGATTTTCATAACGTGGTGCAGCTTCAGTCTCAATAGATCAGCAGAGTCAAGCATTAAGAGCTCGTTTTCCATTACAGGCTGTCTCGTTGACGTGTTTTCGACTTTTCGAGACAAACAAGTATGATTTTTTACGAGCCGATAATCTTCATAGTATACGGCTAATCAGATTTTTTTATAAATATGTTTTTAAAATTTTTAAACAATAAAAGTATTTTTTTAAATATCTTTTATTTTAAATCTCGAAACTGACACTTAGAATGAAATCAAATAAAAATTGTTTAAATTTAAACGGTTGACAAGGCATTTTTGTAAGAAATTCGTTGTAGCCAGTTGCACCCATACAAACAAAACGTCAGTCATTCGAAATAAGTTAGCAATTACTGTGATGCGGGGTTCGACGCGTTGATCTAAGAATCTTCAATCAAGGTTCACTCATAATGCCTGGTAACAGATTTTCCTTCTCATTTCCGTTCTTTTTACTTCTCTTTTCTGTGGTTATATCTTATTGAATCCATTATTACTGATATTAGTCAATAAACAAAAATAAAACCTAAAACTACTTACAAAATTAAAAACTAATACTAAACTAAATTAAATTAAATACGCTAAATAAAAATATATTATATTAAACTAAACTAATCTAATAAACCGCTGCCCGTTGGCATCGTTCCCAAAATGCTGGCCGCATTGCCGCGTTGTATTGCAATGCTTACACGTTGCGCAAGATACCGACCAGCATTTTGGTCGCGGGATGCTTCGACCAGACGTTTAGATAAATCTTTGAAAATGTTTTTGGCACGCGACCCCCACGGACCCAAAGTTTCGACCCCAAAAGGCTCAAACATATACCCACTATAAATAAAAAAAGTCCATTATAAAAAAAGTCATACCTGTGCTACCATCTCAATGGTTAAAATAAAGAAAAATATATTCATAAAAGGGGAAACTAAGTAAGAAAAGGGGAAATAAGAATAAACAACCAATCTCATTTGTATGCACATTTCTATAGGTCAAACGTGCAGAAGCTTACTAATTCAGTTAGGCCTCCTTCAGGTCATATTGGAAGTCTTTATGCAGTAAGGAACTGTCCCAACAAAGTGCTCTGTATTTCCATAGGTACCAGGTATTCAGAAGCTGGAAGGAGGTTAACATCTGTTCAGTACAATGGCTCTGGGACGCGCTATCTAAACGGAAGTACTGTTTTGACAGTACTCAAGCTATCATAAGTCATGTTTTTGTTTAATAAGTGATAGACTTGCGCTTGACTACCATCTTGCCTGATGTTGAGCGAAGATGCGGTCTAAGATAGAGTACGCGTGCCTAGAATAAACCGATTGTAACTATCAAGAAACCCAATAAAGGCAATCTTAAAAGCTATCTTAAAACTAGGATCTGTGCGAGTAGCATTTTTCACGGCAGTGGCGCTTGCCGTCCATATTAATATACGCGAGCACCTTCTAGCGTCAGTTCACAGCGCGCCACTAGCATATGCTCGGGGTTTCTCTACGAGATCGAACCAGAAATTAGAGGATCCGTAGACGAACAAAAGTTACCGACATAGCCAACCGGATTAGCAAGTTTAAGTGGCAGTGGGTAAAACACGTAGCACGCAGAACAGATGGCCGATGGAGCCGAAGGGTTTTCAAATGGAGACCACAGACTAGTAAGCATAGCATAGGACGTCCACCCACAAGATAGACAGATGACCTAAAAGAGACCGCAGGAAAACGCTGGATACAGGTTGCTTCCAACCGGCCCTTTTGGAGATCGAAGGGGGAGGCCTATGTCCAGCAGTGGACGTAGGACTGAAATAATGATGATGATGACTCTTGCTACTACACAGTAAAGTGCAATTCAGGACGTGCGAGCGCTACATATAGCTACATTGCCCTAGAAGTTGCCTTTCTGTGTATCGCGTAACTCTCGTCGCGTTATCTGTGTGCATCGCGCGGCAGCGGGCGAAGCAGATCCGACCAGTCGGCTATTTCTTATTCTAATTATAATTCAAAGTGGGGGTGATAAGACCTGCACTGACATCCCACAAACTAGCAGAGCTCCTTAAAATAACGAAGCACGGCTTGGGGTCGCTGACTAAACTCCTCTACTGTATTTCGCCAGGTGTTGTGGTATTGGAGAGTTGTTGTTTTTGAGTTTCTTCAAGGAGTCTCGAAGAGTCTCCAAACAATACCATAACAATTGGATTCTAAAATACCTTTTAAGTTATTTATAAAAGTTACTTCTTTTTCGATATCTTTTAATTCATTTGGCAATTTACTAAATATTTTAACGGCCATTGATTTCGGGCCAGAGCTGTGTATTTCTAGGTTGGACTTTGGTTCGATTAATTTATATCTCAATTGCGGCCTAATACTGCGTGATTTATCAGAACTGATTCCCTTTTAAAATAGTCTGGGTATTTTTTTTACAAATTTACATATTTCCAGAATATATATTGATACTATTGATAGTATTTTAAATTTTATAAAATAGTGAGACTCTACTGTACTATATAAATACATAAATATAAATATTTCGGGACATTTTTCACACACGGTCATCTGACCCCAAACTAAGCAAAGCTTGTGATATGGCTGCCAGAGACTGATATACATGCATATATAGTTTTAAATACATACTTAAATAGATATTAACACCCAGATATAGAACAAACACAAATGTTCATCACATAAATGTTTGTCCTAGGTGGGAATCGAACCCACGCCCCCAAGTTCAGAAGGTAGGTTCACTACCAACTAGACCAACGGGCTATCTATATATTTGTGACAAGCTTCGATGCTGATTTCTACCGCGTCTCCGTACTTAGTATGCGGCGCAAGTAACCAGGTGATATATTACGGGTACCTTGGTCTATGATGCATTCATATCGGCTGTAACTGCTATTTATTCTGTCGGAGGGGTTTTCACCTAAACGGTCGATGTGTAAACGTAGCATGTAGTTTCAGTGTCGGAAGTCAAATAGAGAGTTTGAACCTAGCTCGTGTATTTTAGGTGGTTAGGTGTTATTAGGGTGTCGTACCCAAAAGGTGTATACGAGACTATATTACTAAGGCCTTGCTGTTTGTCTGTCTATCCGTCTGTCCACCTGCCTGTCTGTCTATCTGCCCGTCTGTCCATCTATCCGTCTGTTCGTCTGTCCGGACTTCCGTCCTTCCGTCTGTCCGTCCTACATTCTTTCGAACCAATGGAGCAATGGAAAGAGCTATGCTCGGAGTTTCTTTTATTCGCCAAAGAACCAGAGTTACCGACTGTACGATACACGTACAGTCTCTGGGAGAAGATTTTGTTAGTGGACTGTATAAGGTGCATCCAGAACGATCAGGTAATGAAACGGACAACTATCCCTGCAAGCTGACGAAGGTAAAAAGGAAAACTTCACCAACCTTAAATCCACGATCGCCCATACGGCTTCAGCAGCAATCTCGGTCTTATGTGGCACAGCCAGGGCACGGCCACTGAACTGCACTGGTGAAATATTGTTCTCCAATGTTCTTTGTGAGCTCACAGCACTGAGTTACGAACCCAGAGGTTCTAAAGGAATGTCCTGGATGGTGGTGATTTCTGCGCACGCGCCGCGAAAGTAGGTACGCAACGTGCGTCCCAAGCGAATCGCTATGACGGAATGGCTTCTACCGATCAACGATAGAAAATAAAAGAATTGATGAAGTTATTTTCCATCTACCCTCTTTTGCTTGTTGGGATCGAACATACCGCCCACCGAATTCAACATGATTGAATTCCTAAATAATGTAGGATGTAGCAATCCTCAAAGGAGAGTTAAAACCAAACTTAATAAATTTGGGAAGCTTATATTAGCAGGCTGAACCCAGCAAATAATAACTAGGTGAACCTATAATATATGTAAAGTGTAAGTGTAAGGTGTGGTTTAAACATAAATAGAAAATAATGTATGTAAATAATTATAACTACTGGCGTATAAACTTCTTACATCATTAAATAGTTAATTTGCATATGGTAATGGGCAAATTTTATTAACAGGTCGTTTAATTAGACCATTTTTTGTCCTTAGGGTGACAACGCGGACAATTTTGTCAACGCCTTCATGTGTCGCTTCAATTCTACCTAGCGGCCATTGTAATGGTCGAGTTAAATTTGATTTTAGTAAAACTAAATCACCAACCTTTAAGTTGGGAGGTGAAGAAAACCACTTCGCTCTCTGCTGAAGAGTGTGAAGGTAATCATCAGACCATCGTTTCCAGAATGATTGTGAAACCTTCTGAATTAATTGCCAACGTGACAATCTATTCATAGGCACGTCCTCAAACTCATATTCCGGAACAGCAACTAGACTTCGACCTATCAGAAAATGACCTGCCGTTAACACTTCAAACTCGTTAGGGTTGTCTGATAGGGAACACAAAGGGCGCGAGTTGAGCACGGCTTCA
Source organism: Agriopis marginaria (assembly GCA_932305915.1). Classification (NCBI taxonomy): domain Eukaryota; kingdom Metazoa; phylum Arthropoda; class Insecta; order Lepidoptera; family Geometridae; genus Agriopis; species Agriopis marginaria. The sequence continues at coordinate 23,314,268 of OW029914.1, read as the reverse complement.
ACTCTGCAAAATACCGTTGACAGCTCTTCAAACGTAAGAGCTGTATCACCTACAGCGCGGACAAGCAAATGCTTACATTGCTTTATCCCGCTCTCCCATACCCCTCCCATAGAGGCGGCATTCGGAGGATTTTTTCGCCACTCTATTTGGCGAGCCGTTAATCCACCAAGAATTTCATCTCGAGTATCTTTGTCATTCCAGAATTTTGCTACTTCCTTAAGGTGCTTAGCAGCAGCTACGAAGTTCGTTCCGCAGTCTGAATACATACACGACGGGATTCCTCGTCGTGCCACGAAACGATCAAGCGCAGCTAAGAAACAATCGCATGATAATTGGGAAAGTACTTCGCAAAAAACAGATTTGCTCGAAAAACATATAAATAAACACAAGTACGCCTTGTGTACCTTCGCGTTACGACGTAAGCATTCTTTTACAAAGAAGGGTCCGCCTAAATCGCATCCAACATGTTCAAAAACTTTGTTAGGCATGAGACGAGGGGCGGGTAATGTACCCATTTCCGGTTGTAACGCGGTAGGTTGGCATTTGAAACAAATTTTACATTTCGATAACACGGATCGAATAATTCTACGAGCACTAACAAGCCAATAGTTTTTACATAAAATGCCCTGTAACGTACGAGGACCTACATGTAAATATTTTACATGGAAATAACTAATCAATAGCATGCTCGTATAACATTTAGGTAGCAACACCGGGTGCTTCGTATTATACGGTAGGTCGGCTTGCACAAGTCGACCCCCCACCCTGAGGAAATTGTGAGAGTCCACGAAAGGTGACAACTTTCGTAGCGAGGCCACAAAATTTCCTTTTTTCAGGGATGAGATCTCTGAACCAAAATGATTCGCTTGAAGAACACTAACTATAGTGTCGTGAGCTTTCTTGAGCTCAGAGGTTCTCAGAGGTCCTACAGACCGCTCTGAAAGATTGCATCGCAGGTTAGTTACAAACCTGTGACACCACGAGATTACGCGCTGTAATCTATTAAATGAAGAGAACTTTTCGAAAGTTTCTTCGAGGTCGTTTTTGTCATCAAATGAATTAAATGCAAACGTTGCACTATTTGATTTGAGCTCGGAAACCATAAACTCTTTATTTACGTAAAATGACTCGATAGGCCATTTATCTCGATCGTCGCTCAGCCACGCAGGACCCTGCATCCACTCCGCAGCGACCTCTATGAAGCGAGCCGGCAGTACACCACGCGAGCACATATCAGCTGATCCGTTGTTATGAGTTCTTACGTGGAACCAGGAACTGGGTGGAACCACAGCTGTTATTCGACTAACACGGTTAGCCACAAACGTTTTTAGCATGTAAGGTTGAGTATGGATCCACGCTAGAACGTTCTTCGAATCGCTGAGAGCGATGATTGAGTAATTTACGGTTGTCAAGTTTCGTACGACAAAACTAACAAGTTTACTGAGCAGCACGGCTGCCTCCAATTCAAGTCTCGGTATTGACAATACAGGGTTTAACGGCGCGACTTTTGACTTACTAGTCAACAGCCTGACCTTGACATTACCTGCTATATCTACGCTGCGAAGGTACAAACACGACGCATAACCACGAGTCGACGCATCACAAAACGCTATCAGTTGCACATCACAGAAGTTAGGTATCAAAACATGACGCTCGAAACGTAATTCAGATAAGAGCGGCAAGTCGGCGATGAATTGATTCCACTGCGAGCACGGCTCGGGCGGTAATTGATCATCCCAGTCAACCCCTAACTTCCAAAGATCTTGCATAATGCATTTTGCAACAAACGTGCAAGGTGAGATAAACCCCACGGAATCAAAAATACTCGCGAGCAGTTTTAAAACAGATCGTTTGGTTTGTTTTGTGTCAGTCATGTTGTAATTAAAGGCAAAACTATCGCAGGCAGGTAGCCATGTCAAACCTAAAACCTTGAGAGATGACGATAACGTATCGTCCTGAAAGTTGATAGCTGAAACCTGATCCGATTGCATTCTATCTAGCAAGTCCGGACAGTTGCTAGCCCACTTCCTTAATTCTAGCCCACCACTTTTAAGAAGTGATAATAAATCATCTTGCAACTTGCAAGCTTGTTCCTTTGACTGGCAAGACCATAAAAGGTCATCTACATAGAACCCTTGCGTGACAACCCTAGCGGCTTCAGAGCGAGAACTTTCAGCGCGAGATAACTCGTCCGCAGCTAGCTGATGCAACGTGCGTACAGCTATATACGGCGCACTACGGAGCCCGTAGGTATTCGTTTTAAGTTCATAGGTGCGCACCGGCTCCGTCGGAGATTCACGCCACAGAATATGTTGATACTTCCTGTCGGCAGGGTCGATTAACACGGCTCGAAACATCTTGGACACATCCGCGGTAAAACATACGTCAAACAATCGAAAATTCATAATAATTTTCAGTAAATCTTGAAGTAGTTTCCCGCCAGTCAAGAGTGCATCGTTGAGAGAAATGCCGTTTCTGACCCAGGCCGAGCCATCGTAAACAACACGCAGAGGCGTACTAAGTGAAGACGGACGCAGAACACAATGGTGCGGAATAAAATACGCAGAAGGTTCAGAACCTTGGTACAACTCCATGTGACCGAGGGATTCATATTCTCGCATAAATTCTACATAGGCCTTATGAAGGTCTGGAGACCGAGCGAGACGACGCTCGACTTGGTTAAGACGCTTCAACGCCACGTCATAGGAATCACCGAGAGGTGCGTGGTCGGGATTTAATAAAATCGGAGAAACGTAACGACCAGTTTCATCGCGATAATGTTTTTCTAAATATATTTTATCCGCTAATTCGTGTAACGGGTTCATCGGAACTTCGCACGGCAAAGCTTCCGTCTCCCAAAACTGTTTGAGAGTTTCATTTAAATTGTCACTTTCTAAAGTGAACGAGGTGTGTAGTGATGTCGCACACGGTACTACATCACTAGTGCTAGGGGAAGGCATCCCTAGTCTTCCGGTTACTACAAAACCGAATACGCTCCCTAACGCAACTGGCATATCACAATTTATTATGTACTTCTTCCCGTCATAAATGTACGGAAACAAGTCACCGGATAAAATTATATCAATCGGCGCTTTCTGGTAAAAACACGGGTCGGCTAACTGCAGACTTTTAAATTCATTAACCACCTTATCAGGTATAGGTACGGTTGGCAAATCAGAGGTAATTTTAGGTAAAATCACTGCATCGATATTTAACGTAGGTGTCGCGCTATGACGCGGCTGAATGGCACACGAAACCATTCCGTGATTTTTCACGAATTCGCCTCCGAGTCCGAAAATATTATACGGACATTTATTTGCAGACAGTCCCAGTCGTTGATAACAATCCATCGAAATAAAACTCGATTGTGCTCCCGAATCAATTAAAACTCGACAAGGTTGATAATTACCGAACGCATCTACACAATTCACAACAGCAGTCCCTAGTATAACGGCATAGTTAGTCGTCGATGACGTCACATGACAGGTATTGTAGATAACAGCGGGCTTATCTACCTCGCACGGCGAAGTGGCCGGCGCGGCTGGAATCGGATTTGATGCCTGTTGCTTATTGACGCTGACATCCTTGTGCAATAGTAAATGATGAGATAATTGGCAAATCAAACATTTAAAGTTACTTTTACACGAACTTGCAAAATGGTTTTGTTTCAAACAGTTGCGGCACAACTTTATTTCATTAGCACGGCTAATGCGTTGATCGATTGACAATTTACGAAATTGATCACATCGGAAAATCATATGATCTCCTCCACAATGTAAACACCTAAGCTTGGGACTGGTCGAAGAAGCGTGAGAGTAATTTCTCGAACTACCTTGTTTCGTATCGCCCTGTTGGCGTTTGTTTTGTTGTACATTCACAGTAGAATTACAATATGACGTAGAATGATCCAAAACTTTTATATGATTCTGAACAAACGTGATAAGTTCATCAAATGTAGGTATTGACTTTTGATCTAATTTTTGTTCAAAACCTTTCCGTGTTTGTGGGTCCAACGCCCGCAATGCAATATGACACATTATGTAACTATTCAAGTCACTAATTTTTAACGATTGAATCGCTTTATATGAGTGATCAAAGTTCTCAATAAACTGGTTCAGATGAGTAGAAGACTCCTTTGTCAGCGGTGAAAAGTTTAACATTTTATCAATGTACCTACCAACCAATAATCTATCATCCTTGTATTTCTCGATCAAACTTTGCCAAACTAGATCGTAATTTTTGGCGGTAATCGGAACACTTTTAACAATATTTAAGGCGGATCCCTTCACACATGACAATAAATAATGGAATTTTTCTATCTTCGGAATATGAGGGTGATCGTGAACCATTGAACAAAACGTCTCATAAAAGGTTGTGAAATTCTCAGAATTCGAATCAAACGTAAACAACTCAAGTTTAGGTAAGCGAGGCTTCGATTCCACAGAGCGCGAAGTGTTCTCGCTCTTATTGTTATTGGGTTTCGGTTTACATTGGTTTTCACATAACTTTACACGGAAATAAAGATCATCAAAACTTTTCAATTCATGACATCTAAGAGTTGATTTTGGATCTGATTCAAGTTCCTTTTGGAATATTTCAAATATTAATTTTTCAAATGAACTGCGTAAATCAGTTATTTCAGACACGTGCATCAAAAATAATTGTGTAGTCTCGGGATCGGATAAATCACGGGACATATCGTAAACTACTTGCATTTGTTGAAACATCCGTTGTTTTCGATGAATTAACACGGTTAACTCATTCGACATTGTTGCAACGGTTTCATCCTTCTTTTCTATAGATGGCGGCGCCATCTTGTGAATGACACACGAAGCGGTTAACGAAACTAAATATCAAGATTTTAACGAAAATAACTTATATTTTATGCAAATAAACTATGCAATACATAAATAAATACTTGTACGACAAGATTATATGTGTATAGTGTGAAATATATATAAGTACCAGAGCTGATTGGGAAATATATATAATATGACACGCCGCGTGTAGAACGTCTACCACGCGCATGAAATACTAAAATGTAAATATAAAGTGAATTGGCACGGCCAATATGTAAGGCAAGTTAAGAACGTCTTAACAAAAAATAATTACGCACGGCGATAATTACGTGAGGTGATCTGACACGGTCAGAAGTACTTTTATAGTAACAGAACGTCTGCACTATAAAACCTATGAATTACGAACTCAAAGGCGAGGTGAATAACCAAAGTTATTATTTCTGGTTTTAGTCCCACTGAGGATTGTATTCCGGTTTAATCCAGGTATTATATTGAGTTAAGGATTTAATCCGGTTACGAAATGACCAAAAAAGATTTAATCCAGGTATTAAATTAATTTAAGTTTAAATCCGGTTACGAAGTGACCAAAAAAGATTGTACGATACACGTACAGTCTCTGGGAGAAGATTTTGTTAGTGGACTGTATAAGGTGCATCCAGAACGATCAGGTAATGAAACGGACAACTATCCCTGCAAGCTGACGAAGGTAAAAAGGAAAACTTCACCAACCTTAAATCCACGATCGCCCATACGGCTTCAGCAGCAATCTCGGTCTTATGTGGCACAGCCAGGGCACGGCCACTGAACTGCACTGGTGAAATATTGTTCTCCAATGTTCTTTGTGAGCTCACAGCACTGAGTTACGAACCCAGAGGTTCTAAAGGAATGTCCTGGATGGTGGTGATTTCTGCGCACGCGCCGCGAAAGTAGGTACGCAACGTGCGTCCCAAGCGAATCGCTATGACGGAATGGCTTCTACCGATCAACGATAGAAAATAAAAGAATTGATGAAGTTATTTTCCATCTACCCTCTTTTGCTTGTTGGGATCGAACACCGACATAGCTGTTAAAATTTGCAAGTTGAGGTGGCAATGGGCTGGTCACATCGCTCGAAGAACCGATAACCGATGGGGAAGAAAGGTTCTTGAGTGGAGACCACAAACCGGAAGACGCAGCGTAGGTAGGCCTTCCACTAGATGGTCCTAATTTTTTTTAGGAAAACTACTTCCAAATCCAATCCACACTGACCTAGTGAACCAAATCAAACCACCTTCCGTATTCATGACGGTGTCTCTAAACAATAAATACGTCGGGGAAATAGACGCCAACGGTTTAAACGTTTGTTTTGTTCAGGAATTTATCTGCAGAGTTCAATGAGGACGCCACTATCGGATTTTTTAAATAAAACTGACAACATTCGTTGATTTTTGTAGTTCTATCAGTTGGTCAACTTTACTGTTAAGTTGGTTTGTCTGTACCGCAACGTGTCGCATGTTGAATACGTAGTGTGGAAGGCGCTTTAAGGAGTAGTTTGCACGTCTTTTTAACGCTTTGTGGTGGAGTGAGGATAATATTTTGGTGTCAAAAAGGCTGTTTTTTTTCTGACCGACTGGCTTAGTGAGATGGTCTTACGACTACCTACGCTGCGTCTTTTCGTTCGTGGTATTAACACCAGAACCTTTCTTCCTCATCGGTTATCGGATCTTCGAGCGATGTGGCCTGCCCATGGCCACTCCAACTTGCAAATCTTAGCTGCTATTACTGTCACTGTGGTTTTTCGGTGAATATATTCGTTCCGGATTTTATCGCCAAGGATAGGTCTCTCCATACCCCGCTGCGAGACTCTGAGTTTTTACAAAAGACCTGCAGCTAATAATAATAATAAAGCTCATTTATTTCCAAACCTGTAAACTAAACGAATAATAAAGTTTTAATAACGTCGCGATTACATTTTTTTTAAACACTTATTTATCTGCAATATTTTCGCTTTCTGCGTTTTCTTTGGTTGGAACCCCTTTTATGAAGGCCACAAAAATTGTAAAAATGACCAAAACCCTCAGATGGTATTTAAAAACAACAAAATTAATTCAAAATAGGAACATTCTACGTAAGATCATTAGCATCAACGGCTAACTTTATAGAAGTCATAATATATTGCTTACAAACAATTAAAATCGATATTTTGGGTTTAGCCGAAGTCAAAAGAATGGATGGCAACATCGAAGAACATGATACATCCATATTTTGTTAAAAAGGAGATACGCTTGGTCTACGTGGCGTGGGTTTCTTACCGAAGTTAGTCCATAGTTAAACTAGGGGTCTCTGCGGTCTAACTTTAGTACCATAGACAATCCGTGGTTTAGTGAAAAACTTCGTTATATAATAACGTTTATTTTAGTCCATGGTTAAACCTGGTACTAATCCCAGTACCAAAGTTTAACCGTCTTTTGTAATAAGACGGTTTGAAAATAGACTTAAATTTTACAAATCTTCTTAAAGCATACCTAATCAATGTAAAATACCTTTAAAGAACCCACTAATCCAAAACAAACACGTGATGCGAGCTGCCCACAATCCGACAGCTAATCTAGATCTAACCGGATTGTGCTAGACAATACTGGATACAAACTGGATCTAACTGGATTGTGACCGCACTAATCACGCGGATTAGTGGTAATCAGGTACAACGGTGTATTGTGATTTGGCTGTAGAAAGTTATAAGGTGACATTGACAATTAATAATTTAAGAATTTCGAATGTTATTTTAATGAAAATAAAATAATACTAGAGATAAATCGTGGTAAACAAACCGAGGACTAGGTATTTCTAATGTGCTCCGGTGCGTTCCTCTGGAGCTCCGGTGCGTTCCTCTGGAGCTCCGGTGCATTCCTCTGGAGATCCCGGAGCCCTCTTGTCAAGCACTAAGGCTGGTCACCGAGGGGGGTTTAGTGGGTCCTATCCTACATAACCTGGCTGTACCCCAATGCAACCGGGTATCTTTGGAAGATTTCCCCATCGAAAAAAAAGGTATCTCTAATGTATAATACTTATTTATTGCAGACTTATCTGTTAACGTGTATTGGCATTCAGCGTGGTAATGCCGCTGGCTGGGTACGCTGCCAACTGGTAGTGGGTGCAAGCATTTGGATTGTCTATAGACCTTCAACGATGTATGGGATATATAACTGTTATTTTGTATAAAAAGCTAAGTTATTTAGTGTTAATTTGTATTTTGTTTAATTAATAAAGGCAATTAATTGCCCTTTATAACATTTTAGTTGGTAAGTATTTCTTATCTTTTTGAGATAATGGGTACAACTATTGTAAAAAACTAATTAAATAGTTTGTTTGAAAAATTTAGGTCAGTTTTTTTATTAATTAATAAAATTCAAATAACATACCTATTTATTGAGAAAATATACAAGGAAACCATTGAGATAAAATTCCTATAGAGTCACAAACTCTCAGTGAAAAAGATCAATAAACGTCCAAGCGTCATTGTACATTATCATCATCATCTTCATAGTCAGCCTTTTAACAGTCAACTGTTGGACTTTTAGCCTACCCCCGAAAGGGTGATTGGTCATTGTCCATACATTGTATCAATTTTATGGTTCACAATGCCGCATTTACTCCAATTTAGACAATATGACGCTTGTATAGTGTTCAACGTTAATGATCCGCTATGTCATCGTAGCCCTGGATCCAATTACTTTTGTTACTACTACCACGGTTACCTTGTAACTAACCAAAAAGTCGGCGCAATTCGTAGCGTGCGCCGACTTTTGGTTCGGATTTTTTTGGCACGATTGTGACTCTAATGTATTGTATCTCGATGAAGTAAACTTGTTTCTTTCGGTACCAATAAAACGTTAAATCTGAACGTATCGCGAGTAAATCTACAGCGTTTAGCTAGTAAAAAAGTACCTAACCCAAATGCTATATCAAAACAAATATCCCATCTGTCAAAGTGAGCTCCTCCTACGGACCGATTCTCGAACAATCGACATTGTTTCCATTGCACTTAATTGAACTCAGATGGGCTTTAGAGTGAAAAGGTCAATACCTGAGTCCTGACCCATGAAATTACTAAAAAAAGTTTATTTAACCTGTGCCGATAACCCATTTCACCTTTTAAATAATAAAACGATCTCAAAAATAACTCTTCAATGTTTCATCATAAGCAAAAATAACCATCTGTTAAACAAAATTGAGCCTTTTCCTTGTCCAGTAACAGTGTTGCCAACCGAAGATATAACCTTGGTACCGCATCATGGCACGACCAACTTATTTAAGCAGCTGAGTGAGGAACTCACATCGTATTTTCTAAACAAAACTGATAACTACCCGTAGATTTATTTTGTTTCCACCTTTTGGCCGATTGCACCTATATGTTGGTAACCGTAACTCAGTATTGAAATGTCCCACATTTTTATCTACGAAACGTCAGATAGCAGTTCTACTGTGAAAATGACGGAAAATAAATTGATTCCGTCAGGTAGAATTGAATGTCAATGTCGGTGCAAGAGCGGAAACTGTTTTTACCACAGATATTTTCGATTTTACGGACTGTTTTTATTTTAAAATTTTGGCTCCAGTCTTTTTGTCAATGTAGCCAATATCAAGCATAAATCATAGAATTTGTTAGTACAAATATATAATAATAATAATTAGAAATTTTAAAGATCAAAAGTCACAGTCAATGTAAAAAAGATGCCCCTGTTCGACTAACAGATGGCGCCAGGAGTTTTGGGTAATTTTTTTTACTAGTTTCTTTGATTAGCTGGGCATGAGCAGAAGTGTGGTAGAAATTTTACTTGGTGATGTCCAGTGACCTCATATCATCATCATTTCAGCCATAGGACGTCCACTGCTGGAAATAGGCTCCCCCTCGATCTTCAAAAGAGCCCGTTGGATGCAGCTTGCATCCAGCGTTTCCCTGTGGCCTCTTTTAGGTCGCCTGTCCATCCTGTGGGTGACCTCATATCCCTGGTGTATTATCCTCTCATAACTGCAGGTCTGTACTATATTTAGTCTTGTTTATGGTTGCTGGTGGGCTGAGTAAGCTCTATGGCTAGCATGTTGGTAAGCCCACAAACAAGCTGGACCCACTTAGCCTCCGAAGAGATGTGGGTTCACTGTGTATTTTCTATCGCTCGTTTTTCGGGGAATACTTTGAAGAGTTTTTTGATCTCATTCAGACTTTCACTACCGCACAACCAGACACCGTCAAAAAGCTCACTCCCACCTCTTGCAAAGCTGGGAATGTCACACCGTCTGATTTTCTGCTTCTTTTTTCTGCGGACCTGCAAAGTGTGAAAAGTTCTTCCCCCAAAGGTCTTTCCGCCGAGTTTCATCATGAAGCGTTTCAAAAAGGGCGTCTACAACAACCTCGCCGGATTAGTAAAGCACCGTCAACACCGCTAGTGTTTTTATTTTTTTTGTTTATTGGCACACAAAACAAAATATGGTCAAAACAATTTAAACTTAGAGTAGACTATATAATTTTAAACTAAACCATATTCCTAAACATGTATACACACACCTAAATATGTATACACACATGTTTTTTTTTATGCAGTAATTGGTAAAGTATAACAAACAAATTAAAATTTTTGTTGCAGGTGTCCATAGGCAGCGGTTTCTGCTTACGATCAGGCAGACCGCAAGTTAGTATGCCGCTCTTTTAAAAAAAAAAACGAGTTCAGTCGTGTGTTGATTATTTAATTATAATATTTCCACTTACCGTCTAATTTCTCTTGTCCATCGAAGTACCAGACGACCTTGGGCTGGGGTTTCCCTCCGCGTACAATACAGCTGATGTTGATCTTCGTCCTCTCCAGCAGAGGACCAAGGGTGTCTCCATCCTGTAGCGCCTGTCCCTCGCCTGTGATCACTTCCACGGATTCTGGTTTTACTGTGAACAAGATTTTTTTATGGCATTAGGTTGCAAACTAGCTAACGGGTCGCCTGAGGACTGTACATAAGGAACCAAATTAATTTAAGTTTTATCATCATCATCATCATGATTATTTCACCCGTAGGACGTCCACTGCTGGACATAAGTCTCCCCCATTGATCTCTAAAAGGGCTGGTTGAATTTAAGTTTACCAGGTTTAAGTTTTTAAATTTTTTTTATTTTTGTTTTTTTTAATGAGGCATGTTTAGTTAATATAAGCATATATTAACTAAACAAAATACAAGCTAATACTAACAAAAAATACGGTTAGACTGCCCATAAACTGTTGAAGGTCTAAAAACAATCCAGATGCTCAAGCCTAATACCTGTTGGCAGCGTACCCAGCATGCTGGCCGTATGACCACGCTGAAATGATTGATTGAGCCAGAAACGCACCAGCACGCAACATGCGTCGCACTAACCAAGCGCTACGAGTATGAAAGATTATTGAAAATGTAGGTGGGTAGACCTTGGTCCCCAATGGCCCAAGATCTCGACCCCAAACGCCTCAAGTATGTAACCACTAAGACAATATTATGTAATCTCTGAGAAACCGAAATTGCATATTTTAATCATATTATGAAGTTGGTTTTAAGGGTTCCGTACCCAAAGGGAAGACCCTATTACTAAGCCTACGATGTCTGTCTGTCTATCTGTCTGTCAATCTGTCCGTCTGTCCTACTTATAAACGGCTGTATCTTTCAGACCGTATTAGATAGCCAATAAAAAAGTTATAAAGTAAAAAGAAAAGGGGGGTCCCCATACAACATATGTATTTTTTAACGTATTTTTGTATTAGCTCTAATGGAAAAACGGTAATACGTACAAGCGTTAAACTTAGTATGATATATAATAAACACTCAAATGTATGACGTAAATAATAAATAATAGCCAAGTGCGAATCAGTGATAAGTTTCTGTTCATTACCAAGTTATAACTGGTAATTTCGTTATTAAATTTTGTGGTGGTACGGAATCCTCAGTGCGCGAGCCCGACTCGCACTTGGCTGGTTTTTTTAAATAATAACTATTGTACTTCAACGTTTGACGGTATTATTTCAACCAACGTCAGCCAGATTTATAAATGTCCCATAGATAAAAGCAGGCTTTCTGTTAATGCCATAAAATACAAGACGTGAAATCCCACCTGATATTCAGAACCGATTAAACCTCAAAGGCGACAGAGGTTGACCTCAAGCGGTCTGCCCAACTGATAGTGACATTGTAATTAAATGGAATTAAATGTAACCATTTCTCAGACATTACGGTTGAGAGGTTTGGACTAATTTGACATAAACACAAGAGCTTAAGTTATTATGAATGAATTTAGACTCTTTCATCATCATCAGCCATAAGACATCCACTGCTGAACATAGGCCTCCCCTTTTAACCTCCACACTGAACAACAGTCTGCCTTTTGCATCCACTGGATGCCCGCGACTCCGTAAACCACTAAAAAGAGAAGTGAATAGAACGGAAAAAAAGAAATAAAATCTGTCGCCAGGTATTGTGAGTGAAACTTGATTGAACATTCTTATTTAGATAAACGCGTTGAGCTTCGCATCCAAAGAACTTGGACCTTACCTTTTTGGGATGGGTCTCAAAGTTCTCTGTCCGCATCACAGCTGCTAACAGATTTCGAATGACTGACATTTCGTTTATATGGGTGCAACTGGCTACAACAAATTTCTTACAAAAATGCCTTGACAGCTGTTCTAATACAAAAAATAAGTTCTTTTCTGTGCTGTACGCTATAGTAATGTTGGCGTGGATTTATTTTAGCACGTGGTGTACAGTCAATGATTATTTTAATGCCACCAACATGCCAAGTAGGTTATCTCGCAACGTCTAACTTAATAAAGGTTTCCGTTAAATTATAGAATTTCGTATCTTTTTCTCCTTGTAGATGGTCTACGGCGTAGCAAACGCTACGATTACTCGTAGATCCTCTACGCTTTTATTACACCTTAAATATAGAGTACGATAAAATACAGGCATCATAAAGGGTAATAAAGTATGGATGTATGTATGTATACATAATGTAGAATTTCCCTCGGGAATACAATTAAAGTTCAGTACACGTGGGTGTACGGCAATAAAGCCGTTCGTACATGAGGCGACCAAAGTGTGGCGACAACAATAACTAGAAAAACACGCAACTTGTAAAAAAAAAATTAAAAAAATTGACTAGCTGTACCCGCGGTTTCACCCGCGTGGTGATGAAAAATGGTGATGATTACGATGATGATGAAAAGTAGTCTATATCACTTTCCAGCCCTTGAACTATACTCATGCAAAAAATCAGGTTGATCCGTAGCTCTGTTGCTGCGTGAAAGAGGAACGAACAAACACAATTTCGCATTTATAATATTAAGTATGATAAACATAGTATAAAACTATGGTCTATTATAACCAACCAACCATAAACGCCATGGTTTTGCTTCACTAAATGCAACTTTAATACAATATTATTAAGGCCTTCTCTCCCGACTTTTAGCAATTGTGGTCATTCTAGTTTAAGTGTGCCTACTTCCATGAATAGCTTAAAATTATAAAAACGGTGTCATACCTAATTGATTGAATGATGACCTATAATTGAATGTTTTATCTAGGAACCCCCAAAGACCGAAACACAATTATTATTTCGCTCAATAGAAGAAAAAAATAAATGTAAAACTGATTTGCGCTGTCTCCCTGTTTTTTTGGATTCATTCAAGTGTCTATTTATTCAATTATGTCCGCGACATCTTAATAAATAGATTTCATAATTATGAAGGAAACTTCAAAGTTACATTTTACATTACAGTTATAGTTTTCGAAAAATATGAGAAAAACTTCAAAAATTAGCGAAACGCACGACTGTGTGTAAGCGCCATGGTTTTGATTGATTGATTGATTGATTAACTCTTTATTGTTCACACCATAAAATTTGATACAGAGCAGATTTTTTTTAAGAAAATAAGAAAAAAAGAAAAAGTTTATTTGTGACCAAATTAGGTTTTTAAAAAATAGCTTATGAGACAAGTTATAATATAAGGTCACAAATCGGCCACAACTCAGCATAATGCCGGCTGTTAACCAGCGCTGGTTTTCTGTTGGACCCGTTTGGTGATGTAGTAAAACTAATGTAGCAACTGGCGGCCTTATCGTTAAAAGCTATCTCTTCCAGGCAACCTTGGGATGGAAAGGATATTGCTACGCTAAATGCGACTTTAATACAATAAACCAAGCCTTATGGTCATCTCTAGTAATAAGCGTTGCTTAAAATTGGGAATACCTCGCCATAAGGTCATCTGAAGAAAAAAAACTGTTACCACAAGCGTAACTTAAGCGTAAACTGAAGCGCTTTGATTCCACATTTATTGTGCGAACTGCTAGTCTGTGGAATTCGCTGCCTGAATGGGTTTTCCCCGTCAGTTACAATCTGGGTGTCTTCAAGTCGAGAGTGAATCGGTTTCTTCTAGGCAAGCGTGATCCATCGTAGACCGCATCGTCGCTTAACATCAAGTGAGATGGTGGCCAAGCGCAAGCCTATCTACTATAAAAAAAAAAGTTACTTATAAGTGGGAAAACCTCTCTTGAAGTAGGTATTATTAGCCACGTGTACGTGGGTCCTATAATATCTACAGAATCGTAGCAAGATCGTTGCGTGGGTGAAAACAATTTTATATTGGATTGATTTATTCTAAGTTCAAGTGGAATTATATTTTTAGATTCGGGAGAAAAATCTTAGTGATTCAAGTTATAATTATTATCTATTTAAAAGAAGCTTTGCAAATCTATATCTATATATTATCATACTAATACTAATACTATACTAATAATATTATTAATGTGAAAGTGTGTTTGTTTGTTGGTTTGTTTGTTCCTCTTTCACGCCGCAATGGAACAACGGATCGACCTGATTTTTGCATGGGTATAGTTCAAGAGCCAGAGAGTGACATAGGCTACTTTTCATCATCATCATCATCACCATTACCATTTTTCATCACTACGCGGGTGAAACCGTGAGGTGCAGCTAGTAATCTACATATATAAAAGAAAATCGTGTCGGCGCGGCGTCCCGACGCACCCGCAGCCGTGCACTGCCTCCCGTGTACCATCCCAGGCCTCACCTCAACACCGCCTTATGTGTGTCGAGAATAATACGGATTTCGTCATTAATTGGCTCGATTTTAAAATGATTACTGATATCGGTGGTTGGATATCGCAACACGGAAAGCTTTATTTGCAGCTCGGCTAACCATTGTCGGCCGATTAACGACGTCACATCGTTATCTATTACAAATAGATCCAGCTATCCACTTCTTACCGTATTGTACATTGACCTTTATACTACCTAGGGGTTTTACCTTAGATTTGCCATCATAAAAGCGAAAAACATAATATGTTTTTCGCGGCTGCGTCTCGCTTGGCACGCGTGCATTCACCTTGAAAAAGACTGCCTAACGCGGTTGAAACTATAGTCGGAGTGACCGGCTTAATCTTACGTGAGTACTTAATTCCCGTGTAATATAAATAAAATGTATGAAAACCACGTCAGTTTCTATAAGGAATTATGTTTTTGTAAGCAAATATTTGAAACTGAAGCTTAACTTTATGTTTATTTTAACCTCAAACATTAAAATAACGATCATTATCAAGCAAAAAGAAATATGCAATAACACTTACAACTTCGGAATCGTTACTCCAAAACTTTTCGAGCGATTACACATCTTTTGAAACTTGAGTTCAAAAGTTTCTCCCAAAAAAATAAACTCTATTTGAATACGAATAAAGATTATTTTTGTACACTTTTAAGATGGCAATGTTTTACCATGCAACGATACACTATAACTCATTCGAAACGAAACTTGACAAAAGTTGAAATTTTATCGAACTCCCAATATTTGGAGTATCGAAACTTGAGTGATTTACTGTAAAAGTTTAGAATATGAATGAGGGCGTGTGTACAGTTAGCAGCCCAATGTGGTACATATCAATCACTTAATTTAAAATAATAAATCAGCCGTAATTTTTTTTTTTAGTTATGGCTCCAGTCTTTTGTCTATTTAGCCAGTTTCAACTGTAATCCACTATTACTTCACATTACCACTCAATAAAACAAGTTTTAGAAAATATGAAAAATGATTTTATCACGATAATGGCAAAAAATCAATTAGATAAATTACTGACCAAGTGTTTAAGTTTATACTTGATGCAAATATGAGATTTAAGTTAACTACGTATTTTATATTATTGAATATGTTATTTTAATTATTAATTACACGATTAAACTTATTATTTCTGTAATATAAAATCAATTATTTAATGTTTTTGTTGACAGTAATATGTTTTGTTTAGGGATAGTAATTTTTGGACCCGGGAAATAATTTTTTTTTTATTTTATTTTTTTATAAATAATAGGCTTGCGCTTGACCGCCAACTCGCCTGATGTTAAGCGATGATGCGGTCTACGGTGGAGCACGCTTGCCTAGAAGAAACCGATTCACTCGTGATTTGAAGACACCCAGATTGTATCTATCGGGGAACACCCATTCAGGCAGCGCATTCCACAGACTAGCAGTTCGCACCATAAAAGTGGAATCAAAGCGCTTCGTTCGGGTTTTCGGAATACCAACCATAAAGCGGTTTACTGTCTAAGTAGAATAATATGACATCTTTGGTCTAAGTATTATTACAAAGTCCATTGTAATCTTTATTACTTTAAACGCCACTCAAAATATATGACGAACCGAAACAATACGTTTAATATACCTCAGCGACCATGACAGTCGGCAAAATTGGCGGCAAAACTGACGCTTCGTTGACAGCTGTCAGTGGAGCGTTTATGAGGAGAGCTATTTGTCAACGGTCTGTTTAATTGTTGTTTTGGAATGTGTTCGTTGAGGCATTTGGAATTAGTTTCCGTTTGCGGAGATAGTTGTGAAGTTTTGATTGGTGTTGACGGAAGTTGGCCGCGTCTGTGGGGATGTGTTTTGTTTGTGGATTTAAGCGTCTTGTATGTTTGGAATGATGTTTGATAAACCTTAGAACTTTACCTTGAAGAGTTAAAAATCAACGGCAATACTTCTATCAATAGGCGGTGGTGACCACTTACTATCAGGCTGTCCTATAATCTGGAGACTTTGGATCTGGTAGTTTTTTACTAAAGTTTTTGAAAATATAAATTTTCTGACATATTATCCACGTTGTCTATATCCAAACCACATTCAAACAGGGAGCTATCCCTAACCCTAAGCTTGACCAAAAAACACGAGTGCCAGAGTGGTTTAACCGCAAACGACAAACTGATATCCATAAATAATTGTAGTATTTTCGTCTGACAGTTAACTTTTTTACGTCAGGTTTATCTTGGCGAGGCCTTAGTAATTTGGACCATTGTCGCGATAGCTATACCAAGCCAATGTTATAACAGTATACAGTCAATCAATGTTTTAGATGTAAAAGTATCTATTGAGATAATAAGTATGAATGTATTATCATCCAGATCTCCGCAATAAAAACGAGAGGCATGTGATACAATTATACTATTTCCATTAGTTTATTTGCTCTGATAGCTGAAATAACAAATGAAAACACATAAAAACACTGAAGCATATCACATATACCTGTACAGTTTTTTGTCCAGCGCAAGTACCATAATAATTCAGGGTTTTCATTCAACAAAAAAAAATAGTGCAAGTGCCTCTATCAACTAAACAAAATACAATCTAATACTAACACTACAAATACAGTTAGACTGCCCATAAACCGCTGAAGGTCTAAAGTTAATCCAAATGCTCAAGCCCACTATCAGTGGCAGCGTACCCAGAAAATGTTATTGCAGCTGTCATAGCAAATAAATACTTGGACTGAGTTCTGATAGCTCTATTGAATACAGAAATAAGGCTTTTAAGCTGAGTGCATCAGATCTGCTATGGAGTGCTTTGTCTTCACTTCTACAAATCAATTCTATTTGGAAAGGCTTTTAGAAATGCACGAAAAAAGTTTCTTCGATAATGCCGATAATAAAAAGAACACGAACGTAAATGGAAATAAAAATCAAATCGAGAAAATACCCCGAGACACCATTGAGTGAGAAACTCCGCAACCGATCCTAATTCTAAAGACCGACCAACTTAACTGTGAAGTTGGACAACTGATAGAACTAAATAGTTCCACGGGTAGCTGTCAGTTTTGTTTGAAGATACGATGGTAGCTCCATCATTCAACTCTACAAATAAATTGGTAAACGTAACTCAATTTTGGTTCAAAGGCCGAATAAAATGTCTGACTGACGCCTTGCAAAAAAAAAACACGCAAGGAAAACTCGCTAAAACTAGAGTAAAACACGTCGCGGGTTCCGTATTTATTATGTAAAATAAATTATAGTTATTATTATAGTATTTATAGATAAACCACTACCTGACCGAATAATTTGAGGGGTTTTTCGCTCGTATTCTTAGATGCACTTATGTGCAGAACAAGCAAACTTTTGGGTATAAAGGGTGAAACGTTCTCCAAGTGAAGCTTGGTGAAGTTCTACCTAGCAGTGGGTAGGAGTTTCAAAAGAAAGAGTTTATGATAGTATAAGTTAAGATTTAATTAAGCAAGAATGAATTTACAGGAGACTGAGGGTCGTGTGAACTCGGAAGGTGATGGCGATAAAAAACGTGTTGGTCCCTTGTTTAGAGACTTAGCTTGAAGAGCTGGGGCGCCGATCGCCGCGTGGCTCGACGCGGCTCGTGGCACGTAGGATGTCAGCAGGGCAGCGCAGCGACGAGACGGCTTCGTGAACTTTTTCAGGGCGTGACCGGAGTGCGGTCAGCGCGTAGTAGTTTCTGATGTTTGTGCGTGGCCGGAGTACGACCGACGTAGTAGAAGGTTCTGATGTTGGGCATGACCGGGACGTGGCCAGCGCGTCACGACAGCGTGGTAGAACTTGTACGTGGTCGGAGAATCGGTGTAGAGGGTAGGAGCCTGAAATGCGTCGAAGAAACCACGCATGAGGATCAGTACTGAAGAGCCGCTCGGCCACGTCGTGTGAGATCCCGAAGATAACGGCAGATCGGACCAGGCGCCCATCTCACATGACGTGGTACCGGCGTTAAGACACAGTTTTTGATCGGAAGGATCCAAGATTACAGAATGCTTTAAGAGCTTAGAACACAATTATATTAGAATGTAAGTACGGCGCGCGTCCACATCCGCAGATAGTACGGATATGAAACGCACTTGCACTGCGTTTTAGAACACAGGTGGCCTGATGATAATTCAATTGACAAATAACGATTAGCATTATTTGTCGAGACAGATTTCACAATTAACACATTTTAAAAGCAGAATTATCTCTGGAAACTTACCCGATTATGAAGTACGGCCTAACAAGATTGATTTAATAGTTTAAAAATATGAGCGACTTTCTCACTGGAGTACATCTGCACGTATGACCCGGTTTTTATTTCGGGTCTTATATATATCGTATTCTTTCTAGAAAGAATACGATATTTATATACCCGAATCTTTTTAAAACTGCAGTTTTTATCAATTTCCTTTGTCTTAGAACAATGTAGATTTTTGCATAGCGGAATGAAACTGACTGACATTACGTCAATCACCTTCACTCTGTCAACAATGTTTATGTCATAGTAGTGACCTTTTTTATTCATTAAGTTTGGCTTCTAGCGTATGTGCCATTTGCCATGAATTTGGGAGTAGGTAACGATCATGGAACGTTACAAGGGATAAAGATAATTTATTTGCACAAAACAAGTAAACCATAATTATATACATAAAAAAACATATGCACAACACCAGTCACTTTGTATATTTTTTCCTAGTAAGCGTAAAAATTTAAAGAGATGATATAATATTAGTACCGTTAATCTATCTATATATATAAAAGAAAGTCGTGTTAGTTACACTATTTATAACTCAAGAACGACTGAACCGATTTGGCTGAAAATTGGTGGGGAGGTAGCTTAGAACCAGGAAACGGACATAGGCATGGTAATGATGCTGATGAAAAGTAGCCTATGTCGCTCTCCAGCCCTTATTAACTATACCCATGCAAAAAACAGTTCGATCCGTTGCTCTGTTGCTGCGTGAAAGATGAACAAACAAACCAACAAACAAACAAACTTTCGCATTTATAATATTAAACATGATTAACCAGCATAAAATTAAAAAAGTTTTGAATTGTATCATCGTTCATGATATTATGAACATGAAATCCCACATTCTTAGGCCTTATTTTCAAAAAAAATAATTAAATATTATAAGAAAATCATCAAAATGGGTGCCAAACAAATATTTTTTAAAGAAAAATTGCTTTTGATTATAGATATTCAGACAATGAAGATTCACAAAAAGGATGCCTTTTCAACCTTAAGGAACCCAAAAATAGAAACAAAAAGTGAATAAACAGAAATGGCGGCTGATATTGCGTGACTGTCAAATCTCCCGCCTAATTCACAAACTGTCACGTCGCCGTAATACCTGTCAAAATGTGACATCTTTATTTTATTACGACAGAGACGAGGAGCTAATAGGAGATTTTATTTATCTTCGAGAATTCACGAGTTTAGGAGGTTAACCTTATCTAATTTGCCTGGAAGAATTCCTGTTGTTTTTTTGTAATTTTAAGTTCATGACCATGGATGCAAAGTCCTTTGGTCGTAATATTAATCAAGTTTACATAGACATAAATAGCGTCAAACAAGTCATATTCACAATCAGAGTCAAGGAAAGTAAGACACGGTCAAGTCAAACTCATGCCTCAGTAAATAGGTGGATGCTTACAAGAATCTTCAATGGAGATTATTACACATTAACACTCGAACATATACAATAGTTTAGGAAAATAATACAACGAGCCGACTTGTTTTTTCTACGTTCGCGCCAAAATTCAGAACTCAGAATTTCTGTAACAGCGATAATGTTGTTATTTCATTTGTTTCTTAGATTTTTCCCCCATTATGTTCAAAAATAAGAGTTAAATTTTTAATCGATTGAATCAGAAGTTATTTTGAGGTTTTTTTTTTTTGCGTTGGTTGTCCGCTATGTCATCGTAGCTCTGACATCGCGCGGCGTTGTAGACAGATCGCGGTTACCTTGTAAGTCTTGTAACTAACCAAAAAGTCTGCTCAATTCGTAGCGTAGCGATTTCAGGGCTGTTCCCATAGTGATTTCCCATTGTAAAGTTGTTCGACGAGTACAATTACCTTCTTTTGGCTTCGAGAGTGTTACCCCTTACACCCCAAATATGTATTGTATTTCGATGAAGAGTATATAGAAAAGGAAAATGCATTCGTTGGTTGCAAACAAATCGCAACAAAAACGAATTACATGAAATCATAAAAAGCAATTAACAGGAACAGTAAAGTTTTCTTGGAAAATATCACATTCTCCAATGTAAATAAATACTATTGGAAATAAAAGCACTTAGAAATCTGCGGCTTCCAACAGCAATGGAATCATTTCTATCGTACTTTGAAGATGATAAGTTTAGTGATGCGAAATGCACCACATAAAATATTTATCGATAGTTTTAATACAATACAATACAATATTACTTTATTACACACCGAAAATACAAATGAAACTTAAACTAACATAAAAAACAAATATACGGCAGTATAATGGACGGCCTTATCGCCTGAAGCGATTTCTTCCAGGCAACCTTTGGATGGACAGGACTAAAGAAGTTTAAAAACGGTCGGTGGTGCACATAAGATATGAATAATAATGAATATATATATATATATATATATATATATATATACATAAACTAAATACGCAATGCTGAATACATACCATAAATATTATAAATAAAATACATAATATATATACGTACCAATTACTACGAAGAAAAATAAAGTGTATAGACTTGATTCTTAAAAATAGGAAGAGATTTGGCCTGCCTGATAGAAGCAGGCAGCGCATTCCACAGCAGGACAGCTTGAAAAGTGAAAGACTTACAGTTTTAAGTGCCTCACATTGGAAAAGATTATTTAGAATTTGCTAAAAATTTCTTCATTAACTAAATAATTGCTTAAAATGTCTGCCTCCGAGAAAAATCAGATAGACAGTTTTAATAATAGGTAGGTATATATTCCAAAAGTGAATGATCTTATGACAAACAATGTAAATGTAACAATATGAAAAAAAGCACCTGCTTACCTTACCCAAAGAAATAAACCAACCACCTCAAATTACATTCATATAATATTATATTTTTTTTTTATTATCTTAGAAAAACTAACTCTCTTAATTAACAGAGTTAATAATTAGCTAGAGACAAAGGAGCCATTTAAAAGTTACTACTTATAAAAAACAGAGTACATTATAATTATGAACGCTAAAACAAGTGAATAAAAATATAGGAGTTGAATATTGCTAGAACAAACAAAAAAGTCATTTATATTATTCAAAAAGTATAAGAGGTAACTCTCCAGTACCCGTACCTATCTATTCTGATGACCGACCTCCCCAATAATTAAAGCCACCTCTAATTTTCCACTAAATTTTATCGATAACGTCCCATCCTTAGTCCCACGATAAGTATCTGATGCACGGAGTTAATTAAAAGCCACTGGCCCGTGGTTTAAATTAATTAGAAATACGAACAGTTGGATTCTTTTCTTATTTGATGAGATATCTATTATGACTTTCCGGTTTCAATAAGAAAATTGAATGGACTTCTGTGAAAAGTTTTTGTGCAGTGTTTGCTTTTTATTAATAGATACTACTATTTTGGAAAATTAAAAAGGATTTTACGACTGCATACTGACCTAAATAAACTCTTTCCTCTCTATTTAATCATACGTAATATTATAAATGCTTAAAGTTTGTTGGTTTGTTTGTTCCTCTTTCACGCAGCTACAGAGCAACAGTTCAACCTGATTTTTTGCATAGGTATAGTTCAAGGAAAGTGACATAGGCTACTTTTCAACATCATCACCATCATCACCATTTTTTATCACTACGCGGGTGAAACCGCAGGACGCAGCTTGTAACATTTAAATAGTAAATCATCAAGTTTAGAACTACATTTCAAATATAAAAATTACTTACGATAAAAGCCCTGGGCCTTAAATAAGTTCTCTGAGTGTACACATCGAAGTAGTATTTATTTAGGCAAGCTACAAAAATCGACTGAAACTGGCTTTATTATTGTAACTTTTCTACATATCTTCAAGTAATTTATGAAGAAAATGAACAGTTTTGTTCCAAAACAAACATACTTATGCATTCTGTCCCCGAATAGAGCCGACTCTAGAAGTTTGGAAACTGTCCGCAAGTAATTACGCTAGTTAGCAACACCCGGCGGTACTCTACTTAGATTTACAGATATCTGTGAATGTGTGTGTTATGTAAGAGTTTTTCAGTAGTTTTGGCGCCAACGTGTATAAAACATCTATATGTTGTCGCCTATTTTTTTCTCTTAAATTTAAGTATTTTCGCAGAGGGCCGATGGGGCTGAAAGGTTCTCGAATGGAGACCACGGATCGGTAAGCGCAGCGTAGGACGGACGCACCGACAAGATGGACAAACGACCTAAAAGAGACCCCAGCGAAACGCTGGATGCCGGGTGCTTCCAACCGGCCCTTTTGGAGATCGATGGGGGGGGGGGCTATGTCCAGCAGTGGACGTCCTACGGCTGAAATGATGATGAAATTGAAGTATTTTCAAGTTTTATTTGTATGACGAATCTTTAGTGTAATTCCGTTTCTACGGAAGCGGAATTACGAAAATTCTATTTATGTAAAACTTCTTATAAGTCTTTAGTCATCATCTTCATCATCAACCAGAAGACGTCCACTGCTCAACATAGGCCTCCCTCTTTAACCCCCACACTGAACGACAGCCTGCCATCTGCATCCACTGGATGCCCGTGACTCTCACGATGTCGTCAGTCTATCTAGTGGGAGGCCTACCTACGCTGCGGTTTCCGGTTCGTGGTCTCCACTCGAAAACCTTTCTTCCCCATCGATTATCGGTTCTTCGAGCAATGAGGCCTACCTATTGCCACTTTTACTAAGCCTTTAGTGCTAAACGGCCAACTGTAAGTACATCACCGCCTGTTAAATGAAAAATTCTGACTTTTCAGCAAGAAAAAATCCTGTAACACCTTAACTCAGTCAGTTCAGCCCTTAAAAATATAATCCAGTCCGTAATCAAGTGAGAGGCACTCAACCTGAAATCTTAAACACGAGCCACAGAACAACAGTATTCACTAGAGATGGAAGCAAGTCATTAGTTAATCGAGCAATAATAATTGTTCGAACAACTCTGATATTCGACTTATAAATAAAACTGTCTGTTGTGTGAGTCGCGATCCATCCAGTTCAGTCAGATGGCAGGCTTTTGTTCAGTGTGGAGGTTAAAGGCCTCTCCCATTATATACAAGACAAAGTCATTTATTAATAAACATAATATAATAATATGTTCATAGTTCAAGCAAATTTATCAATTAGGTAATGTATAAATACAATTTTAATCATATACTTCAATTTTATTTTAATCTTATTCGAATATAATGATTGTTATTTTTTGAGACCATCGCCCATCTCTAGTATAATCTCCTACCGCCAGGTACAAATCCCCGGAGTTAGTTCTTGACCGAATTTTTACCCGCCTTAGCACGTTATGAAGGGATTACTAGGGTGGGCGGAACGGAAGGGTAGATTTAGGTAACTAATGACGGTGCTTAGTGACCATAAAACGTAGATTAGGCAGGTGAGATCTTTCTTCTTAGAATTTGTGTGATGCAAAAATCAAAGCACTTATGTATTTTTTTTGTATTGGATTAATTTATTTTTCTAAATAAATTGATCTGAATATTTTTTCTATAATGTTTTCTTAAACTTTCGAGATTATTACACATAGACATTAAAGTCTACCTGTGACCACGGACTACGTAGTAGCTTTACTTATTCTGTGCCACGGACACTGCAAAATGTTCGAAACGACAGGAATGAAAATAATGTGAAATACACGCGATTAAATTCGTTAAAAGTCTTTAATTTCAATAAATTTTCTATTTCATGTAACACTCAACATCAGGCATTTATTTCAAATTTTAAGATAACCCAGAACTAAACTAACTAAAAGTGTCATTGTCCTATAGTTTTATGGACTGCAATGAAAGATTATATTGTCGGCTTGTTTTAGTTTTACCTTCAAAAACGAAATCAAGATTCACGCAACTAGGAGCGCCCCGCAGTTTTATCCGCTATCCTAAGGATTCGCATATTTTTCCGTAATACAAAGTAGAGTTTTTTTTTAAATGTAATAGTAGACAAACAAGCGACGGGCCACCTGATGGTATGTAGTCACCGTCGCCTACGGCCACCTACAATACCCAGGGCATTGACGGTGCGTTGCCTACCATTGAGAACTCTATTCACTCTTCATTTGAAGCTTATATGTTATTTAAGCTGCATTTATACAGAGTTTTATGCTGATTCGTTACAGAAATAAGTGAGTACAGAAACTTTTTAATTAAAATTAGTGATTTAAGGTGAAATCCAAAACACGTTTTTCTCTATTACATATTATACGCATTTTATTTACTGAAGTAAGTTATCAAACATAAATTTTTGAAACCTACCATATAACTGATGTACCTCAGAAAATATTGTAGGTACAATGAAGAGAAGTGTAGAATTATGATTGTATTTTCTTGATACACGAGGTTAACTTACGGCCAAGTTTGAATCTGAAATCTACCTTGCCGACCTCGACCGCAGCTTTTATTAAGAATATTGTTGCTCCATCGGATTACAATGACTTGGGCAAGTTACTGACGAGTTAAGGCGAGTTACTCGACTTACCAGTTACTGGACGGATTATAGAGTTTGCCGCGCGGATGGACTTGCCGATTTGTTCTTTTTTGCTCGATGGAGTTTATCTTGTAAAGAGGTTAGTGTTTTTTTGTTATTGTGGTTTAAACAGAAGTACAAAAAAACTTTTATGAGATATTTGGAATAGGTAGCGTTCGGAAATTTTGGCACCAACGAGAAAAAACATGTCATCTCATTGTATTGTTTTCCTAAACTTGTGTATTTTCGAGATTTTTTTTTGTGGTTGTGAACGTGCTCGAGTGTGGATAAGTGATATATTATTTTCTTCGTAACTTCAGTACATATTTTGAAACTATACTATTATAATTATGTTAGTTAATAGTAGTTAAAACTTTTCAAAGGCATTAATTTAAATTTGTGTTTTAGGGCTTACAAAAAAAATTATTACAATTTAGCTGCTCCTAGCGGTAAATTTATATAATTCTGTAAGTAATCTGTGAATAGTGCTGTGGGCTGTATTATTATTAAGTTTATTTATCTATCCACATTATTGTACATTTTATAATATGGCTGTTTACTGTTCCTTAATAAATAAAATAAAATGTACGCGGTGAAACATGACATGTATTTTCGTGTTGTTTCCAAAGCTCCATAGAACCCTCTAGTAAAGTCTCCCCACTTTACTAGGGTATGACTTTGACTTGACTCTGACTGTGACTGACTTGTTTGACTACATTTCACTTACATTTCATAAAACTTGATAATTTAATACTTGACACTGGCAAATGGACAAGAGTGCGACACCAAAACACGCATAGAGGAAGGATAAAAAAATTGCGTTCGTTGGATACTTGAACATTCGGAGAAACTTAATGAACTTATATCTGAGTTTTAAAATTTGAATCGTGAATGTATCAAAATAAATATAATAGTTTCACATTATATAGTCACAATCTCTCAGAGAAAACAGTCAAAAAACGTCCGAGTGTCATTGTACATACATTGTATCATTTATAAACTTCACAATGCCAAATGTACTCCAATTTAGACGTTATGTCGCTTGCATAGTGTTCAACGTTAGTTGTCCGCTATGTCATCGTAGCTCTGGCATCACGCGGCGTTGTAGTCGGATCGCGGTTATCTTGTAACTAACCAAAAAGTCTGCGCGATTTGTAGCGTACGCCGACTTTTGGTTCGGATATTTTTTTGGCACGATTGTGACTTATGTGTTGTATCTCGATGTCTAGCTTCTTATTTTCTTAGTAGCTATAGCATTGAGTTTCGTAAATGCCAGTTATAGTCATCCAAAGTCTGACTGGTTCAACATTGCTTACTTTTCTGATCCATTAAGTACGGTTAACTAAGCTTTACCGCGAACGCTACAAATGATTCAGTAAAAACAGGAAGTTCTAACAAGCAAATTAAAAATAATCCTCGTTCAACAAATTCGCACCCAAAAAATAACAAAAAATCTTTTCGCAGAAAAGGGCTGTTACAAAGAATAATAAATAAAATTAAAAGAAAAACAGACCACGATCGTGGTCCTTCCGCAAAATACTTTAAATAACACCTTTGACCCTTTCATACACACATACTACACATACAAACAACACAAACTACACATACAAACGCACACATCAGTGTTGCAGGTTAGAAAAGAAGAGATGGAAAACTTCTCAACGCCAGCACACTACTATTATGAACGATTGCAATTGAATTATGTGCAGTTTTCGATGGCATCACTCAAAAACGGTAAAAAAAAATATTACGAGTAAATCCGAATGTTCGAAAACCTCAAAAGTTCAATGATATGTGTCATTGAACTGCACTGGGGCAGCATGGTGGATCTAGACAAGAACCACTTTCTGTTAGCGTTAACGCCTGCGAGAAGATAAAATTGTATGAAAATGACATTAGCTTGAGAGATGTCACGTGACTGTTGCAAAATTGGTAGCCAAAACCCCAGATTAAACTTGCGGAACAGTTAAAGATTTTCGTCATGCGCGACTTTTCATAGAAATGATAGACGTATGCCATACTCTCTGTCTGAGGGAAGGCTCTAAGCAGTAGGAATATGATAGGCTTATAAAAATGACATCATATTTGGTATCTGTGCGCTTTTCTAATCCGCACACGTAATTAATATAGCATTATCATTTCCGTTTGTAGGGTTGTCCCTTTTCAACGTACAGAACCCTCGGGCATTGTATTTGGACTTGTATTCGGATTAATATAATTTATGTTTTCGAAAATGGGCCTTCGGAAGGAAAATATTAGGTTCTATGGGTGATAGCGATCTAATTTATGATTATGGTGTATGTGGCAACCCTATTATTGTATGTGAAAGCAATTGCAATCGTCAGATAGTAATAATTTATCTCTTTCAGTGGTGTGAAGTTACCGATAATACTCATATTAATGCTCGCTATCCAGACCGGCTTTACATGTGCTTGCAGTATTGTTTCTGTCCCTGTCACACGCATGTCAATCTGAATAAGTATAACAGTGACAAAGCTAATATGACAGCACCTGATAAATTAACCTATCAGGTTTAATAAGTTACAGCTTTGAGTTTTGGCGCCAACAGGAAAAAACCGGCCAAGTGCGAGTCGGGCCCCGCGCACTGAGGGTTCCCTACCACCACAAATTACAATAAGGTTGTCCAAGTAACAGAATTACAACGCCCTCCAAAATTGTCGAAGCCATTGCTACGCAGTAAATTCATTTGCTACAGGCGCTCGAGTATTACGAATTAAAACTTGGTAATGAACAGAAGTTTGTCACCGACTCGCACTTGGCATTTATTTATTATTTGTTATTATACTTTAGAGTATGCACTATACCTAACCAAGCCAAGTTTGACGCTTGTACCGTTACGCTTGTATCGTTTTTACATTAGAAAAAATATACATTAAAAATATAGATTATTTTGTATGTGGACTGGGACCCCCGTTCATTTTTACTTTTTGTTTTTTTTTTATTATTCCTTAGTTAATGCGCCGTAAAATTACATATTCTCTGAAAATTTCAACTGGCTATCTATTACGGTTCGAAAGATACAGCCGTTTAATAGTAGGACGGACAGACCTCGATGTCTAGCTTCAGACAGACAGACAGACGGCAGACAGACAATGTAGGATTATTAATAGGGACCCGTTTTTACCCTTTGGGTACGGAACTCTAAAAAAGAATCCTGGGCCATATCCCATATCCCAAAAGCTTATATATCTATGGTTGAAATGAATAAAAGATGTAGTGTATTTTTATTAAATAATAATTACGCCAACAATAACGTATTTGTGTACTAAAATATCTCACTCTTAGAGTAGACGCGGGTAAAATAAGCCTCCATTATAAATCAACCTTATATATTCATATTCTGACCCTCATCTCACTGACGGGTAGCACCTAATTAAATATATTCAGTTTAATACACCCTTTCGAGAGAGGTTTTATTAATTAAATTAAAAAATCATGGGAACTGTCAGCGAAGCAGATACTGTAATTACTTAATTACTTTTTTACCAACGATTCTTTATGGCAGTGGATAGGAAACAAAGTCACGTAATGTGCAGCACGTTGAGTGCACAAAATGGCATCTTTTTATTATTTTATCTGTGAGGATTTTGACGTTGCACTCTAGGGTATTTGACAGTCAAGAAGTATTAAAATATTATAATTTTTTTTAATATTTCAAACAAGTTATAGTCGCAGTCTGAGTGAAGAAAAGTCACGGCTAAGCCAAAGTCATGCCGTAATAATATGGTGAAGGATTTTTAAGAGGCTTCTATGTAGTTTCGGAAACATCACGAAAATACTTTCTTTTGGCCACAAATAAATTATGTTTCTGTGTTAAATTAAAATCATAACCTATATCTATCACTGTAGAACTGACCGTCTAAACGCAAGAATCATGATTTTATTTTCAGGCGGCCATTTTGTGTAGCGAGTGTACGTAAAACGTCAAATCTATGGTATTCAACATCTTAGGATTGTAGAGGGAATAAAAATAAATGCAAAACTTGTGTTTTTAAATCTTTACTTTAAGTTTTTACCTTTTATTGTATGATTATTTAACGTAAATTTTTAGATTAAATAATTTATAGGCTTAAAATAATAATAATATTTACTATACCTTTTTATTTACCTATTGTTTTTTTATATATGACTTTTTTATTTACTCGAATTGCAAAATAATTATTGAGTTATGTTTGCAGTTAATAGTATTCTGCATCCTACATGTACCGTTGTAATTATAGTGTAAGCGTAATCCTGTTACAAAAAAATACTTTCATACCATTCCCCCCCCCCTAAAAGCATATTTTATTCACTAAAAACAGTGAATAAAAAGTAATTTTGGTATTTTAATATAGAAACCAATATATTCGACCTCCATCTCAATGCCATACAACCTCCTTGCCCAAAAAATACTCGATACAAACTCCTTAAATCTTTATTTTCCTCGTAGTCATGGTATAAAGTATAGTATGCAACTCTTGAATAAAATGGATTTATATCGAAAACCTTGAACCACTCGCGTTGCTCAGGATTTAATCATTATGAATCACTCCCTACGATCGTGTTTGAGTCCTTCACTTGCTCATGATTCATCTATGGGCTTCGCTAGGGCCCGCTTATGCTTTAAATCCGTCCCTTTTTTACTAATTGCATTTTACTATTATTTAATCTCAATGTATACTGTAATGTAACTATAAACATTATACTTAATCATCCAAAGGTTATATGGAAAAGTTAGCTCGTAGCGCTACAAAGCAGCACACAACACAACACTGTTTGATCTGATGCCGGCGTCACGGTTTTATCATCGTACTAGCCGCCACCGCCTGAAAGTTCATCCACACATCAGATCAATGGAATGATTAGATCAATGGAAATCGCACACTGTGCGATTCACACGATTCTTCTTGCCTCAAACCTGCACAATTTGGAATGAGCTACCTTCCGCGGTGTTTCCGAGAAGCTACAACATCAAGTTCTGCAAAAGGCAAGTCCTTAAGAGTCGGAAACGTATTTGTGATGCCTCTGGTGTTACAAGTATACTTAGGCGACGGTGACTGCTTACCATCAGGCGGTCCGTCTGCTTGTATGCCACTAAAAGCCCCCTATGGCATTAAAAATACTTAACCACAACGTAACAAACGCAACGCCAAATTCTTAAGCACATAATTATATTTATTGTATTCCTTGTAAAATGTCTTCTTTTTGGTGTCAATAAAGTGTGATTGTATTGTACCCACATTGTGACACGATAACACACAACAAAACTATCAACACAAGTGATAACTAAGAGAGCTCTAATCTGAAACAAACTTCGTACTCGAGTCAGTAGCCGACGTTCGAATGATTAAAACGAGCTCTTTATACGAACCGATCCGATTTGCGATACGACATGCTGGGTATACTATCAACTGGTAGTGGGATTGAGCATTTATATTGTCTTTAGACCTTTAACGGTTTATGGTCAGTGCAACTGTTTTTTTTTTGTATAATAGGCTAAGTAGTTTTTTTTTATTGTTAACTTATTTTGTTTACTCAAATGCACTTGAACACTGAATTTTTTAGGTACTTATCCATTGAATATATGAAATGACACAAAATTCTATCGACGCGTGTGAAACCACGGGGAACAGCGACTAAACAAATAATAATAAGCTATGTAGACTACGAGTAGGCATTTACTTAAAATCGGATCGTAATCCCTAAACAAGCAAACCCAAAATATGCTTTAGTGTAATCTGGTCCTGTAAAGACAAACTTTACAGCGACGTGTTCACATAGTAATTTATACCTACAACAGCGCTGGCATTAAACCTGTTTTCATATACCAGATGCTGGTACGCAAGTATGAGTACAGTATCGAGAACATGAAACTACAAAAGCGTTGGCACTAAGCCTGCTTTCATGTATATACCAGATACTCTGAATACGAGTATTTAATACCGATATTTTGGTACGAGCTATTGAGCTACATTGGCCGTGTTTATCAGTGTGCTAATCTAGAAATTAACGTAACAGTTTCAATTCAACCGCATTCGAGGCCTTCGCTCACCAACAGGCGAGTTGGTGTTCAAACGCTGAATAATTCGCGATAAAATATAAAAAAGTGTTACGGAGTTGCGTGTGGACAAATATACACACTTATATACTACACACTAGGTACACACACACACACACTCGTATTTACAATATTAGTGCAAATGCCTCAGTGAAGTAAAATTTGAAGATTACAACATTTTTAAAGGATAATGTCCAAAAATATCTCTTTCAATGGCTAAGAATTTATTTCGCACTAATTTAAGACACCGTTACACAATTTTGCGAGAAAATTAGTTTTTGGATTTACGACGTCAGGTGAAATACGTTTTTATGTAAGTCATAAAGTAGGGTCCGGGTCTTAAAGGCTCGATAAATTTTGTATTTTAGCATGGAGTAATTATTAAAAACATATATTTTATAACTAGGTACGCCTCGCGGTTTCACCCGCAATGCTGACGTTACCAAGAACTTTTCCGATATAAAAGTAGCTTTTGTGTTAATCCAAGATATATCCACCTACACCAAATTTTATTAAAATCTTTTTATTTATATGACACGGGAATTACTCATGTATGATTAATCCGGTTACTCCGACTATAGTTTCAACCGCAGTCGGCGATCTTTTTCAAGTTGATTACGCGCGCACGGCTCTGCCTTAGCTTTCATTTTTACAATCATTTCAGCTTTTACAAAATAAATAAATAAATAGTCGGGACATTTTTGCACACACGGTCATCTGACCCCAAACTAAGCAAAGCTTGTGATATGGCTGCCAGAGACTGATATACATACATATACATATATTTTTTAATACAAACTTAAATAGATATTAACACCCAGGTATAGAACAAACACAAATGTTCATCACATAAATTTTTGCACTATGTGCAAATATGTAATCGAACCCACACATCCAAGCGCAGAAGGCAGGTTCACTACCAACTGCACCAACGGGCTATCTAAAAGTTGAGTTACAAACAAACATACTTCTGCCAGAGTGGGCACGAAGAATCGACAACGCTTTATGATTGATATTCCGAGAACCCGTATGAAGCGCTTTAATTCCACATTTATTGTGCGAACTGCTAGTCTGTGGAATTCGCTGCCTGAGTGGGTGTTCCCCGATAGTTACAATCTGGGTGTCTTCAAGTTGAGAGTGACTCAGTTTCTTCTAGGCAAGCGCGCTCCATCGTAAGCCGCATCATCGCTTAACATCAAGCCAGTTGGCGGCCAAGCGCAAGCCTATCTACTATAAATAAAATAAATCAATCAATCAATTCATACTTGTAAAAATCTTAACTCTTACATTATTGTCATTATCTTTTAATGTGATTCCAAAATTTTCAGCCCAAAAACATTGCATTGTATGCCGCAACAGCCATGTCGCGCACCGGCCTAATTACTGCAAAATAATCTCAACATCAGTGAATGGCGGCACAATTACCATGTTGGTGATTTTGGTCACTTTTCAAGGATTAATAATACTTTGGAAGCGATTGGTATTCATGTAACTATCATAAATAATTATTACAGTTCAAATAACACAGTTTTTAGGGTTCCGTACCCAAAGGGTAAAAATGGGACCCCATTAAGCCTACATTGGATGCAGGCCGCTTCCCAATCGGCCGTTTTGGAGATCGATGCAGCAGTGGACGTCCTATGGCTATGATGTCCTATCGTCCTATGGATGGTTACAATCTGGGCGTCTTCAAATCACGAGTGAATCGGTTCCTTCTAGGCAAGCGTGCTCCAACGTAGACCGCATCATCGCTTAACATCAGGCGTGATGGTGGTCAAACGCAAGCCTATTATTTATAAAAATAAAATAAATAAAAAAGATGGCTGAAATGATGATGATGAAACACGGTAATACGTACAAGCGTCAAACTTGGCATGAATATAGTACACACTCTAAAGTATAACAACAAATAATAAATAATGGCCAAGTGCGAGTCGGTGTAAAATTACTGTTCATTACCAAGTTATAACTGCTCGGTGATTCGGTTACTTGGACGACCTTATCAATTCTTTCAATGAATCGACATTCCATATTTTACTAATTTTGAAGTCGGTTTTTTAAATTGATAATTATTGTATTTTGTAGTGGTACGGAAGTCTCATTGCGCGAGCCTGACTTGCATTTTATAAGATCTTTTATGAGATAATAAAAAAAAACCACATGTCTATTAATCACATTAAATTTGAAGCCGGTTATTCCAACCATAAAAAATTTAATAATGTTAAAAATACTCCTTAATTTACTAGTTAAAAATGGCTAGTTAAAAAGGCTAAAAGACTAGTTAAAAAGGCTAAAAGACTAGTTAAAAAGGCTTTAAAACGGTGTCATATCTAGTTGCTTTTAGGGCACCATGTATTCAAATTAGATGCTATCTGCGCGCGCCAGTGAACACCCTGTGTAACCAATAAATACACAATACTGAATACATTTTCGTATAATTTCGGTGCATTCGGGAGCCGACCCATTTATTTGGTACTTAAAATTAGCTTGTTAAGGGTGAAATTATTGTGTGCATGTTGTTTTAATATTATTTCTTAATTATTATATTATTCAAATCGCGAGTGAATTTTTTAGGCAACCGTGCTCCATCGTAGACCGCATCATCGCTTTACATCAGGCGGTCAAAAGCAAGCTTATAAAAAATAAATAAGAAAAAAAAAACGGTTTCGGAATTCCGGTTCCGGCTTTAGGGTCCTGTCCCACGAGGAACCCTTATAAGTTCGTCTTGTCCATCCGTCTGTCTGTCCGTCCACCCGTCCTAATTTTTTAAAACTATTTAACTATATAGTTTTTAATCCAGTCCTATTTTTTTTAGTACCCTCTAACTTCTATAGTTTTTAATATGGTACATTATTCACTTATCCTAATAACTATAGAAGTAGAAGGTTCTAAAGGCGGACAGACGGACGGACAAAACGAAATAACAGGGATTTTTTTCAGTACTACAAAACCCTAAAAGTAAGTTTCAAGATTGGATTGCATTGCTAGTAAGTTTGTTACAAGTTAAGCTATTCATATTCATAGAAACATTTGAGTTCTAATTTTAAAATAAAACTTCAATCGATAACTTTGTGTTATTCTCACAAGATAAACCTATATCCGGCCCAAGTTAGTTTCGGATCCAATGACCAGTTGCAATTGACGTTTCCGGTTCAAACCGGATGTGGGGACACGCTTCCGGTTTGATGTGTGACGTCACGGAGCTAGTTGGCAGGTGGAAAATATTGGAGACATTTCGGGAGATTTTGTAATCTAGCTGTATCTCGCGGTTCCACTTATGTAAACGCATTTTCTCAGGAAGGTCGCCACTCGAGTGCTTTTTATTTCACACCGTTACATTAGACATACACTAACTGAATTATGCTACTTGATTGAGAGACAAACAGTTCTGACAAAAAACAACAATGGCGAAATAGACCAGCCAGGTGCGAGTCGGGCTCGTGCACTGAGGGTTCCGTACCACCATAAAATTCAAAATTAAACGAAAATACCAGTTATAACGTGGTAATTAACAGAAACTTATCACCAACTCGTACTTGGCCATTATTTATTGTTTGTTATTATACTTTAGTATGCACTATAAACATGCCAAGTTTGACGTTTGTGCGTAATATTACCGTTTTCACATTAGAGCTAAAACAAAAATATTTTAAAAATACGTTTGTTGTATGAACCCTTTACGTAATACTTAATGACTTTTTTATAATTTTTCAGTTAGTCCGCCGTAACATTACCTATTTTGTGAAAATGTCAACTGTCTATTACGGTTCGAAAGATACAGCCATTTAAAGGTAAGGCGGAGAGAGACAGACAGACAACTTGGGCTCAGTAATGGGTCCCGTTTTTACCCTTTTGGTACGGAACCCTAAAAAAGATGCAGTCAGCACGTCAGATGTGCAAACTTAAGTAGTAATTCACTTATTAGGCAAGAGATTGTGCTGTATTCTAAAATTACAGATACATAATATATCGTGCGACGATCACGCGAGCTCAGTGCATTTTCCCCATTCCAAAAAGTGCCCAACGCGCCTAAAGAAGTTGTCACTTCAAAAAAAGAGAGTTGTCTGTAAAGTCGGATTACGGACGATAATTTTACTTGATAACGTCATAAGAACCGATCGTGCCTCTCTATCGCTTGTTCCGTGCTCTCGCTTGCACGCTCGGCTCAACGAAACGTGACAATGAGACATGCTTTTTAGTGCGTGTAGCCGGCGTTTATCGATTTATAAGACGTTATCACGTCAAAACATAGTTGAAATTAATCTTTACCAAAACAAAAGTTTCATCATAATCTCAAAATACTTAGCGGCACTTAACAGCAAAATTAATATCTCATAAGTACGCCGGGTCACATTTGGCACCGGACCAGACCAGAGAGAAATGGCACCACAGCGTAGAAAAACAACAGAAGCATAGCTCGAATGTATTTTTTTTTTATTTGAAGAGTGGTTGCACTTTTGAAGATTTACTATTCATTTGTTGTCATGCGATGTTATATTATGTATCAGGCGAGTTGGCGGTCAAACGCAAGCCTACTATATTTTTTTATAGCAAACCAAAAACTACTTTAAAAAAACCAGAAGCGATATTTTTCGGTCAGCTTATTTTTTGGCTTTCGTTTGACCGCCAAGTCACATGATGTAATGCCATGATGCGGTCTACGATGGAACAGAAGAAACCGATTCGCTCTTGATTTGTAACTATCACTACTACAACTAACTATAGCTTTGGGACCTGTAAAGAATTAGGAGGATTTTTAACATAGCAAACGGCAATTTAATTATTAAGCGTTTTGAAACATGGGCAATCTGAAAAAAACATGAGTATGTATGCAATTTACACTGATCTATGATAATATGTGGATGAGTTTTCACTGCCCTGTTTTTCCAATGTTCTGTAAGTTACTGAATGCAAAAAGAAACAAGCAAACCAACAAACAAAAACACTTCCGTATTTATTATATTAAGTATGATTTCTTTGTTTCCTGGGCTAGCGCCTTTATTAACTAAACAAAATACAAGCTAAAACTATACCTACAAATATAGTTAGACTGCCCATAGACCGTTGAAGGTCTAAAGACAATCCAAATGCTCAAGCCCACTACCAGTTGGCAGCGTACCCAGCATGCTGGCGGCATTACCACGTTGAATGGCAATGCTTATGCGTTGAGCCAGAAACACGCCAGCATTTTAGTCACGCGTCGCATTAACCAGGCGCTCTGAAAGATTTTTGAAAATGAGGTGAGCTCCCGGTCCCCAAGGGCCCAATGTCTCGACCCCAAACGCCTCAAATATGTAACCACTGCCGAGGTTAGCATTTCTTTGTGGATTTTCTACTCTGCGTTAGTGCGGCCAGAGTCGTCCCAGTTTTTCCTCAACTCCGCTGCAGATAATCACTGCATTCTTCAAGATAAATCTCGGCCAAGTTTCGTTATCTGTTTGAATTTCGTTGTATCGGAGTTTGGCGCTCGCTTGTTTGAATTTATTGTTGGACACTTTAGCGCACACTTTTGAAATTTCTGTGGCGGTTTCACTTGATTTTCACGGAAGAGTTATTTGAGATCAAATTGAGACGTCGATGAACAATGCGTAATGTTTTAATGAACAAATTTTAATATGTAATTTTTCAGTAATTTCAAATCTGATGATTCTAAATGATAGGCTGAAATAAAATAATAGGTAATAGGTAATGATAATACCTCCTCAAATAGTTAATTGAATAATGCGTCACTTTGCGGAAGTCCTTGTTTTATTTGTATTTATGACAAATCTCTATAGATATTTGTGATGCTACGTTTAACCTAATCTAAAATAAAATATTAATTACAAGGGAAAAATTTAACCTAAACTAAAAAAAAATATGTAACAAAAAATTTGTTATAATAATAATGTCCTAATGATATTAATTTAAATAAAATATTTAAACTTTCAATTATTTTATTTAAAACTTTATTCAATATTCTCCAATGTAAATGAATGTACTTAAGAACCCTTTACAAAAATCAAAGCCTGCCATAATATGGTACCGCTTAGTTGTTACAACAACTTACAGTCTCTTTTTATGCCCCACGTACAAACAAAAATACATTTGAACAAACATTTAGAACAACGCTTCACCCGCGAAATCTCCACCACCGCATTAGAGTTGCACCGAAACGTATCGACTTATCGATATCTCCAGTGCTATCGAGTTGGCCTACAGCCATTATATCGATTTGTGCAGTATTGTGGAAACAGTAGCAAAACTCGGGTGGTTTTCGTAGATACATAAACTTTCATTAAACTATGGATGGCAATCGGGCCAGCAATTAGCATGTACGTAAAAAAATATTACTTATTGCTTCCTGATTATCTGCTAAATAAGATAAAGAAAATATATTAAAGTTAACAAACTTTTGGTATATTTTCAAGAACTTACTGAAAAAACATTGTAATCCGTGTTTTTATTTTTTAAACGCTTTTATTAGCTTCAATTGAAACTAAATAAGAAACCAAATCTTAGAAGTCGATTATAATTGTGATATCGATTTGAAACTATACAAGTGAACATAATCTGGATGATAATACAATAATTTTGAGGTTTCTTGCTGGCCTGGAATAGGAACTGGCTCTAGACTGCTGTTCGAACACACCGTTAGATGCTTGGCGACAATTTTTAAACATTAGTGTGGTAGCTAGCTAGCCTAGGGTGGTACTACAAATTACCTACCACCACCATGCTATGGTTTCCACACGATGTTTTCCTTCACCGACAACTTTACCTTATGGTTGAGATTTGAACGCGTGCCCTGTGGATTGGAATTCGAACGCGCTATTCACTAAAATATCATCGCTACAAACATGAAAGATATTTTTTTTTATTGTAGCTTTGCACGACAAAATACACTCACTCGACACTCGTTCAAGGTGAAACATATATAAAAACGATAAAAAAATATAAAAACGATAAAAAAAATTTAACACCAAGAGTTACAACTAAACAAAACATTACACACTGTTTCTACAACATACAATCTCCGAACCATCTATAATCGACTAATGTGCAGGGGGTGTCTGTTTATAGTGTTTATCGATATTTCGGCGCCGCGTACGATACTTGGCGCCGCTAGTGGCGGACGATTTATGCGTCGCAACGTCCCGGGATAGATTTGTATTGTGAGGTTTAAATCAAGATGCAATTGAGAGAAGATTTGTTTTTCGACCATAAATTTTGCCTTAAAATAGTTTCTTACTAAATATTTGCTCCGTTTTGCAAGGTCTTGGTCTTTTGGACAGACTTTTGGGAAGACATATACATTTTTATTGTACACCAATTTCACTGTCGTCTGATCGAATCATTTGTTTGATACAATTGATACTTTTTTATTGTATTATTTTTATAATCCATCCCTAGGGGCAGCATACAGTCATAAGTCACACCATAATGGTTTTTAACAGTTTTTTTGTTGTTTGTGATCTTTTACTCTATAAGTACTTATCTTTATGTCATATTTAATTCGCGTTTAATTTTACTTATGTGAAAAAATATACTATATTCTTTTAATATACATAATAATATATTAAACTATTATCTATCCACCAACCCGCACTGGGCCAGCGTGGTGGATATGGCCCAATCACCTTTTCGGGGGTAGGCTAAAAGTCCAGCAGTGGACTGTTAAAAGGCTGATTATGATGATGATGATGATATTAAACTAGCAATCCTTTGTGTTTTATAATAATTCAACCAATAGAGAATCTGAGCGATAATTTATGTAGTATTTGTTACGCTTGAATTAATGAAACCTTAATTTACAAAAAAAACGACAGTAAAATATAGCAGTTAATTCAGAATTTAAAAAAAGTTAAAAATGTAAGTGCATTGAACGAGGTCACTGACAAGTTTTTTTTTTTTTTGAAAGGAAATTAGTTTATATTGGTAAAAAAAAATATATTCCACTATATTTTTATAACCTTAATAGTATGCGAAAACCACAGTAAAATGTGTCGATAAACTGCAAAATATCGATAAATATTTGCACCTATCTACACTAACGGGCTGTCAACCACAGAGCAATGCAAGATGCAATATCTTCACGCTTCTAAGGTGCTGTAATTCCGCTTGATAAATGAACTGAAATAGTGAAGCGGTATATACACAACATTCACAACGCGGTATATACACAACACTATTACCGAATTGTTTTAACCTTAGATTAAGATATAACTAACTTTCCTCTCCCTGTATTGTAAATAACTAAGTAAATTCGTTTAAATTAACAAAATTATAGTCAAGTATAATAAAAGTCACGGACCCTGGTGTCCGTTGAGCTGCATTAACAAAATAATTGTGAAACGGAAGATGGTTATTGAGTTCAAAATAGAATAATATGTATCCCTAACATGTTTCAAATAATTAAATTTTAGAGATGTGCTCATGGTAATATTTTATACAACAAAATAAATACGACCTACTAGATGGACCGACGACGTGAGAGAGTCGCGGGCATCCAGTTGATGCAAAAGGCAGGCTATCGTTCAGTGTGGAGA
Source organism: Agriopis marginaria (assembly GCA_932305915.1). Classification (NCBI taxonomy): domain Eukaryota; kingdom Metazoa; phylum Arthropoda; class Insecta; order Lepidoptera; family Geometridae; genus Agriopis; species Agriopis marginaria. Next base: position 23,274,118 of record OW029914.1, on the reverse strand, counting down.
TTAAAAGGGGGTGGCCTATGTTCAGCAGTGGACTTCTTCTGGCTGATGATGATGACGATGAGTATAAATAGAAGGGGCTTTGGTTATCAGTTCTTCGAGCGATGTGGCCTGCCCATTGCCACTTCAACTTTCAAATTTTAGTGGCTATGTCGGTGACTCTGATTCTTTGGTGAATATCCACGTTCCAGATTCTATCACGCAAAAAACTTTGAGCGTAGCTCTCTCCATTACCCGTTGTGTTACTCAGAGTTTTTCAAAAGGCCTACATTTGAAGAACTATATCGGTTAGTTTTGCTGAAATTATTATTTTAATAAGATTCTACGTTATTATGAAGATTCGTTAAAACCCTTTCGAGATAATTTTCTCAATAATGATTTTTCAAAATCACACTAATAAGAAAACGTCTCTAACATAAAACTTATATTCACTTTTCAACGACTTCAGATTATGAAAAATGATTCTGTTTAATAAAATCTCTGAGGAATTTTTTTATGAAAGAACTTTATCAATTTAATTTTCTAAATCAATCGTCGATTTCTACATTTGACTGGAGATGAGTTTAATTTAGAAATAAGTTTGTTATTAGATTCTTAGAATTTTATATTTTATCAAGGAATATTTTTCATTTATGTACAAGGTATCGTACTAAACATATTAAGGGCCCGCTCACATTTTTTGACGATAAAAGCACCGAAAAAAATATTTTTGACGTTGCGATTCTATCAAATAGAAAGATCTATAGAAAACTCAGTTTCTTTATATTAAATAGATCAATTATATATATTAAAAAGATTGGTGTTACAAGTATCTGTAGGCGACGGTGACTGCTTACCATCAGGCAGCCCGTTTGCTTGTTTGCCAACTAAGGCATTTAAAAAAATATAAAAATTACTGTATTTTTTATTGAATGTCAAATTATTATCTCCAATTCACAAAATTAGTTTTTCTTGAAACTCTACGAGGGAAAGTTTGAGAGGGAGTATGAGATTTCGTTTAGTTACTGACATAAAATAAACAATATTTTTTTAATGATTTGTTGTTTTTTTTTTTATTAACAATTACGGCTTTGTTTTTTCGTTTTATGCGTGTATATCCAAATACTTTTTTTGATTTTTATTTAAATAATACGCTTGCGTTTGACCACCATCTCGCCTGATGTTAAGCGATGATGCAGTCTACGTTAGAGCACGATTGCCTAGAAGAAACCGATTCACTCGTGATTTGAAGACATGACATTTTAGATGGCATTTTGAGACAACTTCTTGAGTTACAGCGACTAGCGACGAAAAAAAAAATCAGCTGTTCCATAGAAAACGTTCATTGACACTCGACAAAATATTTGGAACAGCAAATTTTTTTTTGCGATTTTAGGTTTGGTCCCATATTAAAAGTTGTTCATAATGATGAGGACAATGACCTCCTTTCGGCTTAGTACAATCCCTATGCGTAATCCTGCAGACAATTAAAATTTTAACAACAGGATTCGAACCTACGCGATCAGGGTAAGCGTCCCGACCTCTCTAACCGCTAAGCTACATAATTATGATCATTCATATTTTTCCCACAGCTGGACGTAAGTTTTCCGGATTCAATTTGCATATGCCGGCTGTACTCGTTTGCGACAAACTCTGCACTCGAGACTTATCTAAAGAGGATTTAAAGCACTAACGTCGGATACTTAATTATGTTTCGGTCTCTTTGAAAACTTGAGTGTAGGCATCTCATTATGGAGAAGTGTTCTTTTAGAGGGTACGACACGACTGCTATACGATTATTTTTAGAAGAGTGCTGTTCTTGAGAAGTCCCTCAAATGCAGCGCTGTCATCGCGTATCAATCACTATCAGTATCATTTCTCGAGCACCACTTTTACCAACTTTAGGCAAATTAATAAAAATCTCACTAGCTTCCAAACAAATTAATATTCTGGACATTATTTGTACACACGGTCATCTGATATCCACGGTCTGGATATGGCTGCCAGAGACTACATATAAAGTTTTAAATACATACTTAAATAGATATTAACAACCAGATAAAGAACATACACAAATGTTCATCACATAAATGTTTGTCCTAGGTGGGAATCGAACCCACGCCACCGAGCTCAGAAGGTAGGTTCACTACAAACTGGACTAACGGACTATCTAAACAGTAACACCTGACAACTAAAACATGGACATTTAGTTCTGTTGTTTGCCACGGGACATCAAACATGAAAAGCACTCTAAAATAACAGGCTTGACCATTGATGTACAAATACAATGTTTTAAATATCTTTGAGCTCGAACGGTACATTTTGGTCGAAAACGAGTGCCCAGATAAAAATTTATTTAAATTTAATTAAAGAAAACTAAATAAGGTTACATAATATGTTTTTTTTAAATATCACATTTATTGCTAACAACAGTTATATTTAACGGGATATTTACCGTGGTAAGATTGTGGAAATAGTGCATGTAACTGCGCCGAAATAACAAGAGCTCCTTCCGCAATTTACAATACAATACAACACACCGAAAATACAAATGAAACTTAACTAAAATAAAAATAACAAATATAAGGCAGTATAAAGGGTGGCCTTATCGCCTCAAGCGATTTCTTCCAGGCAACCTTTGGATGGACAGGACTGAAGAATTTGAAATACGGTCTTACCACGGTTAATAACCCGTTAATGATCATAATTATAACTGTAGTCAACAACCGTGATAGTTTAAAACAGTTGTTTTTACATTTATTCATTACTCTTTCTGAAAGGAATATGAATTATGAAGTACTAACAGACGCACTCAGAGACGTTACTTAAGTTAAGGAATACTTAAAATTGCTCTGTCTCATTTTCATGTGTGACAATTTCCGTCAACGAGAAGTTGACAGAGCAATTTTAAGCATTGTTTAACTTAAGTAACGTTTCTAAGTAAGGCTGTTAAGTACCTATAATTTAAAAAGAAGTCGTATCATATAAATGTCTCTCACCCCTCGTAAACGGGTAACGATCGGACAGAATCGGGGTAAATCATTTTCATAAATAACGACTCGAGTGGTTGCCGACAGTTAACGACGAGTTTTAACGAACGCGTTACATATTCAGTGGGCGCAGGAGTGGGGATGAAGACGATAATGACATTCAGCTTTTTTGTTATAATTTGTACATTTTTACCTAAAAAAATACGAAAATTCGAGGAGATTAGCGTTGCAGCCATGGTCAAATATTTTGATTAAATGATTTCAACCACAGAAAAGCAAATTTTTTTTCTTTGATTTTAACATTCTTTAAAATAAAATGAAAATATTAAATAAAAAATAAATGAATACAAAACTGAGCTAACTCAGTTTTTTAAATGACAATTATTAATTAAACATTCATCATCATCAGCCAGTCCACTGCTGAACAAAGGCCTCTTATTAGAGAGGGGTGTTGCTATAATTAAAGATGTTTTTTTTTAATACTTGTTATTACAACCCACCAAAATAGGTAACCTTACCACGGTAAATATCCCGTAAATAGTCATATAATTTTATAAAAAAAATACTTTTCTGTGGTTCAAACTTATGCACGAGTATCACGCTAGTCCACACTTCTATTAAAAATGTAATTGTTTCCACGTCCGTTGAAACACCGAGTTTCAGTTAGAATCGAATAAAACAAGGAATCCTTTAAATAAACACATTCTATTGTCGTGTTTTGTAAACGTTGACGTTGCTGGTTTACTTTGCCGTATACAGGGGGAGTAAAGTTTTATCATGAGTGGAGCGATGGTGTCAGAGCGGAAACATGTGCGCTTTACAATCTGACGGGACCCGGTGCGATCCTATACTATGCAACAATCACTTATTTAGTACTTTTTAAAAAATTGTGCGTTTCCGATGCCATCGCTCAAAAGTACTGAACGAAAACAAAAAAAATTAAATTGAAAAAAGAAAGAAAAAAAGAGTTTTTTTTTAAAACGTCGCGAGGAAACTGGCATGTCCTAGAACCTCAAAAGTTCAAAGATATATGACATTTACCAACATGCACTGGGCCAGCATGGTGGATTAGGGTTCATACTCTCTCTCTGACAGAAAGCCTGTATCCAAACAGTGGGAAAATTGTGGCATCGAAAACTGGACATAAATTATTTAGGTACAAAATAAGTCATTGGTCATGGCTGAGGATCGAACAACGAGGGCTAAGCTCGGGGTTTCTCTACGAGATCGAATCAGAAATGAGGAGATCCGTAGACGAACGAAAGTTACCGAAATAGCCCACCGGATTAGCAAGTTGAAGTAGCAGTGGGCAGGGCACATATCACGCAGAACAGATGGCCAATGGGGCCGAAACGGTCTGAAATGGAGACCACGGACCGATATGCGCAGCGTAGGACGTCCACCCACAAGATGGACAGACGACCTAAAAGAGACCGCAGGGAAACACTGGATGCAGGCCGCTTCCAACCGGTCCTTTTGGCGATCGATGCGGGAGAGGCCTATGTCCAGCAGTGGACGTCCTATGACTGAAATGATTATGATGATGAGAATCGAACCGCGTGACGTCAGATTGTAAAGCGCACATGCTACCGCTCGGCCACCATTGCTTAATGCAGGCTGAGCCCCCCTATAGTTAGTGGTAGCTCTGAAGTCAGAGTTACTAACATCAAACTGTGACATGGCTGAACGAATTTTGTTATAGGACATACAATATATCGTATCGTTCGAACTATGGTAGCGCTTAGTCGTAAATGCCAAAACCTCTCTAAATCCAACTAAATATTTGTTTTAAATGTTTATCGGGACTTATCACGTATTATTTTATTTTGGTAAAAATAGGTACATTTTACCACGGCCATTGTAACATGGTCAAAACGTCGAACGAAAGATACCTATATTTACCTAAATAAAATAATACGTGGTAAGTCCCAATAAACATTTAAAACATGTGTTCAAATCGCGAAAGTTTAAAAATTACTTCAACTACATACGTAATATTTCTGTCTAAACTTACCTAACATCCTGTAATGTACACTCGGTTACAAAACTGTTTGCAGCGAACACTTCGACTGGATGGGCGCCAAGCGCCGCATCAGTATCAGATAAATAAAAACGTATCCAAAATGTATCCAGAACGTATACAGAGCACAGACACGCCCCGCAGAGATATGTGAGCGAATTTGAATACGGGCGGAAGTGTCGCGAAAATATTCCGCGCGTTTTAAATTTATGGCTGCGACTGTACAATGTATATGTAGGAAAGTGTGTAAGAAATTTCTCGAGTTTTGGCGCCAATGTAAAAAAAATGTCGCCTCATAGCATTATATTTCTAAACTTGTGTATTTTCGAGTGTCAATGTGTAATAACAGTGGATTATTAATTACTAGCTACACCCCGCGATTTCACGCGCGTAGTGATGGAAAATTTGGCATAGCAACCAACCCTGAGATTTTTCAAGATACAGTGAGGGTAGAAGAACAAAACACCCGCTTTTATCGCCGGACTCACCCGCAGTGTTCAGTCAGCTCGTGACCACGGCCATTGTAACATGGTCGAAACGTCGAGCGAATCGTACCTATTTTTACCTAAATAAAATAATATGTAATAAGTCCCGATAAACATTTAAAACATTATGTGTCTGTCTGTGGTATCGTAGCTCCCAAAGAGTGAAACCATTTTTGATATAAAAAAATGTTTGAAAGGTTACTTGATTGAAATTATTCTTAGATATGATTTACGAAAATCTGTTCAGGCGTTCGAAAATTATCAGCTCTTTTAATGAGGCTTTTCAAAAGTTTTAAATTTTTACTTGTTTTTCGCTATTTTGGGGTTAGTCCCAAAGTAAAAATTGGTTAATGTTTATATTGATGACTAGCGGTCCGCCCTAGCTTTGTACGGGTATAGATTATAGTCTATGTCACCCGGGGATAGTGTAGGGTCCCGTCAGTGAAAGAATTTTTCTAATCGGTTCAGTAGTTTCGGAGCCTATTTAATGCAAACAAACAAACAATCAAATCTTTCCTGTTTATAATATTAGTATATATTACAAATATATCCTTGAATATGTCTATCGTCTAAAAAACACACCGTAGAGCAATGATGAAGATTATCAATTCTGGTTGGGCTGGATAAACATCAAATCATAACCACAACAAAGCTCGTGATCCAAGCTATCCGTGAACCATAGAAAATCTCCCGCTAATTAGGTTGATAGAATGTAATTCCACAAATGCATTGCAAACGTGGAGCCTGGTTTATTCAGGCAGTTCGAGTGTGCTCTGCTTATGTGTACAGTGTCAACAGTACACAATCTCTCACTTTTGAAACTTCATTCATAGTATAGGTGGAAGATATCACTTTTAGCGGTAAGGCTGACATTGTGTTTCTAATGTCGTATTTTTTTTTTTTTTTAATAGAATAATTGGCAAACAAGCTACGGGCCACCTGGTCACCGCTGCCTATAGACATAGGCAGCGGTGACCACTTACCATACCATACCTACAATACCCGGGGCATTGTCAGTGCGTTGCCTACCTTTAAGGGCTCTATTCACCCTTCGTTTGAAGCAGTCTAAATTATACTTCGGATGAAAAACCGAAGGTGGCAAGCCAATCGTTTGTTTGCAAAGTGTTCCCTGGCCATGTAGACTAGATGACGGTCTATAAATAAATGTTATGAAATTCTTTACTAGTTACGGTAAAACATAAAATATACAATCGAATTGAGAACCCCCTTCTTTGTTGAGGTTGGTTAAAAATAAGTAAAGTTGAGTAACTGCACTGTGCGAAACAAGCGTAGTGTTGCCACATGCCGGAATATGACGGCACGGTTAGATACATTTACATTGGAAATTATGCTAAGATGCGCAAAATATACGGAATTCGTGCCGTGAACCGGATATTTTGAGAGGAATATTATATTTTAGACAAACAGTGATGGTATGACTCAACTAGATGCGGGGTATTCTGATGCTCTCAGGATTATTTCGGTCACTTTAAATCTCATGACATTTCTTAATGTCATTCTTAATATCATTAGTACAAATAACGACCTTTTTTTACTGTTTTTTTTTTCAGTTTAGGCCAATTTTTTACTTTTATGTTATTAATATTTTATTTCAGGTGGATATTTGGGAAATTATTTATTATTTATTTTGGGAACAATTCCCACTGGTAACAGTTTAATAGATTAAAAGTTAGGTTTTAATTGTTGTTATTTATTTTAATTTTTATGTTCCTAATTTTTGTAATTGTTCCAATCTTAATAAAGAAATAGATACATATTCAGTTTAAATTCAAATTCAAATTATTTATTTGTCAGAACATGGTAGGTACACATACATATATAAAGTAGCATACATGGTCGTAAGAACGGAGACGTATCTAATGTCCTTGCCTGTTACTGCGTACAAATCTTAGTTTTTTACATTAATATATTTAATTTTGTTTTGTTAACGTTAAAAAAACGAAATTATATTAAATTAAGGTTAAAATTAGCATCACTAATATCTATAGAGAATAATTATTAATCCCAAAATCCTTATTGTACTCGAAGTGACGTAGAAGCGGAATTACACTAGAAATTCGTCATAATACAAATATTACATGGACTTCTGCAAATTAACGCCTGTTTCAAGCAACTGTTTATTTGAAAGTATGCGCGTACGAATTCACGGGCAACAGTTTTTTTTCCATTGTTTTTTGAAAATTCTCGAACGATAAATTTAAAAAGCACCGACAGTTCCACTAAATGGCATTACCAATTTGTACCTCGTGGCTCGAAGAAAAGAATTATTGTCACAAAGAGTTTACCCGAGTCCACGATGCGTTGAAAAATTTTCTGGTTTGAGAAAATTGCTTGAAAAATATCCAACCAATTGGTGTGAATGAGACTTGATTTCTTTTTCGCCAAAAAAGAAAATTTCTAAACTATTGGAAAGTTTTTTTTAAAAATAAAACCGGTAATTTGATTACCTTCGAACATTGCTTTACGTCATCCTGGTTGAAATCATATTTTTTTAAAATACAAATACATCTATTATATACGTTTTGCTTCCAACTCGCCTAATGGTAAGTGGCGGTATGACCGAGGATGGAACACGTTAATCTAGAAGAATAGAATAGATAGAAGATAAGTTTAGTAAAAAGGATTCCAAGATAATTTTCTATCGGACTGCTAAAGCAGGCACAAAAAATCAACACCGTTTAAATGTATCAACACATTTATTGTGCGAACTGCTAGTCTGTGGAATTCGCTGCCTGAGTGGATGTTCCCCGTCAGTTACAATCTGGGTGTCTTCAAGTCGAGAGTGAATCGGTTTCTTCTAGACAAGCGTGCTCCATCGTAGACCGCATCATCGTTTAACATCAGGCGAGTTGGTGACCAAGCGCATAATGTGCAAAAAGATAACATCCCATCAACGCCCAGGCGGTCACCCATCCAAATACCTACCGGTCGAGCCTGACGTTGCTTCATTTCGGTGATCGTAACAGAACCGGTGGTGATCAGAAAATTGTCACCGACTCGCACTTGGCCATTATTTATTATTTGTTGTTAAAATTTAGAGTGTGTACTATAATCAATAATCATGCCAAGTTTGACGCTTGTATGTTATACCGTTTTTACATTAGACCTAATACAAAAATACGTTAGTTTTTAAATACGTTTAAATAATACGTTTGTTACATGGAGACCCCTATTTTTAAATTATTTTTTTAATAGATATGCTAATTGAACCGCCGTAAAATAACATATTCTGTGAAAATTTCAACTGGCTATCTATTATGGTTCGAAAGATACAGCCGTTAATAGGTTGGACAGAAGAACAGACAGACAGATATCGTAGGCTTAGGGTCCCGTTTTTACCCTTTAGGTACGAAACCCTAAAAACCGTTTGGCAGCTACGATGCCACAGACGGACATACAGATACAAACGTTAAACATACGAGCACACCCCTCTGTTTGCATCGGGGGTGAAAATTACATTGACAGAGTACATACCTAGTCTATATATGTGCCTTTCATTACACCTTACTCGTTTAGAAAATTAAGACCTAGGGACTTTCTGAGTCCTCAGTCCTCAAAGCCTTTGTTGGTATACCACACAAGTTTAACAATATAACCGGTCAGGTGGTAAAATGAGCGAACTAAATAATTTTGACGGATAGACATCAGTTTCGTTAAGAAAGTACACTGGTGGCTCCATCGCTTGACTTAACAGATAAGTGAGTCTCAGTGTATAATACTCAGATCGCACCTGACGGTACAAAGGGCTGTGCAATCATCCCTCGGGTGGAGGGTTAGTGCGGTCATCCTCCTGTGGTGAAGGAATTTCACGTCACGTTAGCTAGGTAGGGAGGGGATGAGTCGATGTTTTGGAGGTATCGATATCGATGGTTTTGGAATTTTGTCGATAACGGTTTGGAATTGCGTTGGCTATTTAATTTTTATATGCACAATTTTAGAATTTAAGTATTTTTATGTTTTTTATGAAAGATAATGGGTGTCATACCTGATATAAATACATTGAATTTAATTTATTATAACACGCTTCGCAGGAGAGGGACAGCGCATCCACTCTCTATCCCCACCAAGTACTTTAAACGCTTATATCTCAGAAATTTATCAGCCAATTTAATGGTTGCCTGGTAGAAATCGCTTTTAGCGATAAGGCAGCCATATGTGGCACTCGCTTGTAAGTGTTTTCTATCTGTTTGTAATTTTTATTTCTGGTGTACACAATAAAGAGTTTCTATCTATCTTTTTTTTCCAGTACTTATGTTTAGTGTATATACCATATAGTCAAGCCTGTTAATTGTAATAAATTAAACATAACGACAAATGTCTATTGTAAAGTGAAGAAAGGTGATTTATTACAATCGATAGAGCGTGTCCCATCACTAGGGAATCGAAAAGGTCCAACACTCATTTCACGTGACATTAGTCGAGTTGACCCGCACGACGGTCCAGCCATCACTTACGGTGCGGCTTTGACTCATGAGCGGTACCGGGGTTGTTTCACCACGCGCTCTTTTGAATTAGGAACTAGGTAGTTAGGGTTCCGTACTCAAAGGGTCGATCAGTGTGGAGGTTAAAGGGGGAGCCTATGTTCAGCAGTGGACGTCTACTGGCTGATGATGATGATGATGATTAAACAAAGGTTAAAAACGGGACCTTATTACTAAGCCTGCACTGTCTATCTGTCCGTCCGTCCGTCCACCCGTCTGTCCGTCCTACCTTTAAACGGCTGTATCTTTCGAACCATAATAGATAGCCAGTTGAAATTTTCACAGAATATGTAATGTTACGGCGGATATGTAATGTTACTTGACGCAGGAGGTCGCGGGTTCAAATCCCAGGCCCGTACCAATGAGGTCTTTATGTACGGATTTTTATATCACTGGCTTTTCAGTGAAGGAAACATCGGTAGGAAACCTGCATACGTACGGAGAAGGAATTCAATGCCGTATGTGAATCCACCAACCTGCACTAGGCCAGCGTGGTGGATATGGCCTAATCGCCCTTTCTAATGGCCCTTTCGTGGCTAAACCAAAGTTCACAGTGGACTATTTAAAGACTGATTATATTATATTTAACATTATTTTCATTTCTGACGTTGTGATCACAGATAGACTCAACAAGTCTCGGGCAATAGGAAGTAAATAATAATATTACTTGTTAACTTCTGTGTGTGTTAACTTCTGTAGCATGACTCAGCGTTATTAACCCGCTGCCGCCTTTCCCCGACACCCCACTCCTCACATTACGAGCAGCGAGCCACAATCGTACAGAACGTCCGTGTAACGACGGGAGATTTCCCGCGTTATGGGGTAAATCTCCCGACTAAATCACTCACTGAAATGGTATTCGAACGTTATTGGCGTTATAAGTGCCAAAGAGACTGGCAAAGATTTCAAACCAGAAACATTTCTGCTTTCGGATTCAGAGTTTATGCGCGCCATGCCATCTTGCTCGTGCATTTCAACATATTCAAAAATTATTAATATAATTATCAATTTATGCTTATTATTATTCATAAATATAAGCGGCCATGTGCGAGTCAGGCTCGTGCACTGAGGGTTCCGTACCACCACATAAATTGTTAACTACTAAATTTAAAAAGTAGTGTAAAAAGATATCATGCCCAGGCGGTCACAATTCAAATTACCGACCGCGCCCGATCGGTAGTCGTACGAAAAACCGGTGGTGAACAGAAATTTGTCACCGACTCGTACTTGGCCATTGTTTATTATTTTGTTGTTATACTTTAGAGTGCTTGTTGTGTACTATAATCATGATTGTTAAGTTTGACGCTTGTACGTATTACTGTTTTTACATTAGAGCTAATACAAAAATATGTTTGTTGTATAGGGGGATCCCTATCTTTTTCCCCTTCGTTTTTACTTTTTGACTTTATTCATCATCATCATCTCAACCATTTTCCACCTACTGCTGTGTCTTCTCTTCAGCGCGCCATCTTTTGACGACTTTATTAGTTGATCCGTCATAACGTTACATATCATATGATTGTTTTTACTGGCTATCTGTTACGATTCGATACAGCCGTTAAAAGATAGGACGGACAGACAGACAGACGGACGGACAGACAGACAGCGTAGGCTTAATAATATGGTCCCATTTACTCCCTTTAGGTACGGAACCCTAATAAACAGTACAGTACAATTAACATTACAGACTGTACTCTTGATTCAAATTAAGTATTCTATATACTTGTATTGATAGTGCAGTGCCTACACTTGAAGGACCTTGCGTTAATTATTCCGCACATAAGCTTTCAAACAAAGCACCTTACACTTCTCCGGAACACAAAGCGTATTTCCTACTACCACCTTGCACTGCATAAAGAATATTTTATGAGACAAACATCTGTTCTACAAGGAGGCCGCCACTGTGCTCTGAAATATGAGATGCAAAAGAAAACAGACTATTTTGGTAAACATTTTATTCCTAGGACATGGGTATGATCACAGACTAGGTAAAGCTACTACGTAGCCCAGACTTGTAGTTACGATTATTTTCAATGGAAACAATTCAGTCAAATGTCTGAGGAGCGGGGTAAGGGATTGGCAATTTTTGCCGCATTATTTTTTGCTACAACAAGACGTAGCCCGGTTTTAAATACACATCGCTCGAAGAACCGATAACCGATGAGGATGAGACCACGACCACGAACACCAACCACCACGAACTGGAAGACGCAGCATAGGTAGGCTTCCCACGAGATGGATCGACGACATTGTGAGAGTCGCTGGCATCGAGTGGATGCAATAGGCAGGCTGTCGTTCAGTGTGGAGATTAATCCATCCATCCATCCAAAATCCATCTTTAAATATGGAAGCCCATGTTCAGCAGTGTACGTCTTCTGGCTGATGATGATGATGTGTGGTGCGAAAATTCAATATTAAAATATTTGTTTTTAGCACCCTGTACAGCATCAAAAACAAACACTAATAAATTTTACAGTTAACAACAGAGGTGTTAAAGTTTAAAGTTAATGCTAGCTAGCATAGCAAGGAATAGTTGAAAATAAATTACTTCAATTTGTCTTCAGAATCTGCAAGAGAAAATACGTGCAAATTCAACGAGACCACAAAGTTTTTTTTTTTTTTTTTTTTTAAATATAAATAATAGGCTTGCGCTTAGCCGCCAACTCGCCTTATGATAAGCGATGATGCGGTCTACGGTGGAGCACGCTTGCCTAGAAGAAACCGATTCACTCGTGATTTGAATACACCCAGATTGTAACTATCGGGGAAAACCCATTCAGGCAGCGCATTTCACAGACTAGCTGTTCGCTCAATAAAAGTAGAATCAAAGCGCTTCGTTCGGGTTTTCGACATACCAACCATAAAGCGGTGATTCATTCTAGAAATTGAGAATATTATATACTACGGCGATTGTACACCACAAAAAAAGCCGTGGTAGCCTATTAGGGAGATCTATAGACTTGACAGCGTGAGGTTGCGGTTTCAAAATGGGGGTCCCCATACAACAAACAATACAATACAATATTACTACAACCGAACGTACGTACGGTACGGTACGGTTTATATACGTTTGTATATTATTACAAACGTATTTTTTACGTATTTTTGTATTAGCTTTAATGTAAAAACGGTAATACGTACAAGCGTCAAACTTGGTATGATTATAGGACACACTCCAAAGTATAACAACAAATAATAAATAATGGCCAAGTGCGGTGATAAATTTTTTGTTCATTGCTAAGTTATAATTGTGTTATACTCGAGCGTCACTGTAGCAAAGTATTAAATATGTCACTGCGTAGCAATTGCCTCGACTATTTTGAAAGGCGTTAAGCCTGAACAATAACTGGTTGTATTTTGTCGTTGTACATGTCTCCTTGTCGTGCTGTCTTGCATAAATAAAACAGCTTAGTAAAAGTCGGTCTCGCACTGTGAGGGTTCCGTACCACCACATAAAATAAAAAATCTTAACATAATATAACAAAATTATATATTTTTTTTATTTCGCTGATTTTTCAAAGAAATAACAACGATACCTATATTAAAAGCGGTTCACAAAATATCGTGTATGATACACAAAAAAAAAGCTTTCGAGTTGATAATTTTTCGATCGATAAGTCGATTTTTTGTAGTTGGTTGAAAATGAGAAGTGAAACACAAGTGAAACCATAAGACAAAGCTAGTGTACATATAAATATCGGAGCATGTTGAAATATCAAAGACGGCTGTCCAATTACCGTCGCGCCACCTGCCGGCTGAATATTGAACGGCGGATTTCAATTACAAATGTTTTGTTTTTAGTTCGGATTGTATTCCAATAGAAGACACGAATAGATTTTAGACAAAAACAAAACGACAACATTAATTTTATTTTTCGTCTTTATGTGCCTCTCCACTAATGGAGGTTGGCCGTCATCTCAACAAACTTCTCTTTAACAAATTAAATAGTTAATTAATATTGTTTTAAACTACAAAATTTAATTAGTTACGCACATCATCATCAGCTAAAAGACGTCCACTGCTGAACATAGGCCTCCCTCATTAACCTCCACACTGAACGACAGCCTGCCTTTTGCATCTACTGAATGCCCGCGATTCTCACAATGTCATCGGTCCATCTAGTCCTACCTACCTACGCTGCGTCTTCTGGTTCGTGGTCTCTTCTCAAGAACCTTTCTTCCCCCTCGGTTATCGGTTCTTCAAGCGATGTGGCCTGCCCATTGCCACTTCAACTTGCAAATTTCAACAGCTATGTCGGTGACTCTGGTTCTTTGGCGAATATCCACTTTCCGGATTCTATCGCGTAAAGAAACTCCAAGCATAGCTCTCTCCATTGCCCGCTGTGTGACTCTGAGTTTTTCCAAAAGGCCAACAGTTAAGGACCACGTCTCAGTACCATACGTCATCGTAGTTACGCACAATTTGCAGTATATTACACCTGCTGCAAAAAAGTAACCACTCATGTGCTCAGTAAGAAGCGAAGCTAGCAAACCAGTTTTTTATTTCAATTTTCTGATGTATTTTTAATATATTACTCACCTACACCCGAAAAACCTTGAGATCGAAATATTCCAATAAATTTGCTAAACCAGGTCTGCAGCCAAGTGCATGTCGAGACACGCATAATTTTAATCCCCATTTGAATCATTATTTATTCTTGGGTGATCAAAAGATATCGCCTATGGTCACCTAGGTGCAGGTGATCAAAGGATACTCAAATAACAATTTAAATGGAGTTGCCTATTATCATCCAGGTGATTATATTCCCAGGTGATCAAAGTCGACTAAAGAGTCGACTTTTATCACCCAGGTGATCAAAGTGTAATAGACCCCCATTTCATATGTACCAGAGCCAAGCACTAAAACACAAAATTATACTTTTTATACTCTTATAATTGAGATTTATACATAAACTGTAATTGTGCAAAGTTTCACTTGCCGTAATAATCATAGAAATTAGAAAATTCTGAAAAATTTGGACGGACTGACAGACGGATGGTCAGAACGAACTTATGAGGTTTCCTTCTATTACGGAACCCTATAAACTGGAGTAATCTGTTCTGGAGTAAAGGTATTCTTTAACGTTCCAGTATGTTTATAACAACGTCGAACGAAGGAGGTTGTTTCGAAATTATCTTTATTAATATTAATATTAGTAAAGCTTAGCTTCCAATATTCCACCAGCTTTATATCAAACACTTCGTTTCGTGAAAGTATTAGAAAAGCTAACGATACAATAATTGCAAGCAGGTGGGGGTGGTGGGTTGCAACCCTTAGTACTGTTTCACCAACCTATTTGTTTGCTTTTATACTAGCGGCGTTCTACGACTTCACTCCAAATTTTCTTCTTTTGACATGTTTTCCGGAAGATAATTTTGTTGGTGTGACTTATCATTATTGCAGTGAGCAGGGAAAATTGCACGCAGAACAGATGACCGATGGGGCCGAAAAGTTCTCGAATGGAGACCACAGACCGGTAAGCGCAGCGCAGGACGTCCACCCACAAAATGGACAGACGACCTAAAAGAGACCGCAGGGAAACGCTGGATGCAGGCCGCTTCCAACCGGCCCTTTTGGAGATCGACGGCTTACGCTGCGCTTACTGCCTACGTGCGGTTTGACTCATTTCTGAATTAAATCTAAATCCATCCATCTCTTTATTATCCATCCAAATTCGTTCAACCGCGATTTGTCTTTCAGCGGACAAACATACAAATATTCATATTATTGCGAGAGAACATTAAATTTGTTTCATTGAAACATTTCTTCGAGGGTCACGTATCAATAAACGTCATTATGTTAAAATTGTTTGTTCCTTGATTTGTTATTCATTAGGGATTTATATTTGTTTTCTTTGTATAGATTTTTATTTTAAAATTAACGACCTTCTTTCTCAACACTTGCCCCGCCGGTGTTAGCTGCGATGTTTTTTAATTCTTTCTTTTATGCCTTCCTAAGGAAAAACTGCGTTCTAGTATTTTTTTTATCGTGATTAAGTCAGCGTTTGACCACCAACTCGCCTGTATTGTATGTGTGTCGCTTATTAATATTATGTCTTATCTGGGTGTCTTCAAGTCGAGCGAGAGTGAATAAGTTTCTTCTAAGCAAGCGTGCTCCATCGTAGGCCGCATCATCGCATAACATCAGCTGAGTTGCTGCCAAGCGCAAGTCGATTTAAAATAAAAAAAAATTAAAAAAAAATGTTTTATTCATTATGTTATTTAAATTGGTGTACCTGTTTTATTGTAAAAAATATATACCTACCTACAAGAAACAGACAGACAAAAGAACAGATTTACAGTTACTTTCCGTGACCGTAAAAGTCATTTTACAACTGAGCGCTACCGTGGGTCGGGCACGTTTATTTGTAGGCACCGGTCTCAGATTAGACCACCAAGGGAGAAAAAAAGCCAAGGGAGATATTGTAAGGATACGTGACAGGTGCGAACGCATCAGGCCCAAATCAGGCTTGATAACATTAATCGAACTCACTTTGCATACGACCTTGCCTTGTTTGCCGTACTTACAGTTTTTGCGTAAAGTGATTTAGCGGTATAGTGGGGGGAAAAACCGGACAAGTACGAGTAGGACTCGCACTATGAGGGTTCCGTTGGATGGAACCCTCAGAGCGCAACAACAATACACCAAGCCAACAGACCAAAATAAAATTAATGGACGGGCCCAGAAGAAGCGCATTTTTGAAGATTACAAAATGAGTGCCGGCGCTCACTTCGTTTCAGTCGGTCTCTAGCCGTAGGAAGTGCAACACGCGACTATTGTTACATGATAACGAAACATCTGACAAAATTATGTCTTCGTGTGCTTTCACGAAGTGTAAAAACGCAACAAAAAACCGCTATACATTTTTGTAACAAATGTACATGGTTATAATTAGGTGTTGAAGTATATGTCTGACGGTTTTGACTTGTTTTTACTGAGCAAGTTCAATGGTTACCCGTCCATTCATTTTATTTTGGTCGAAGATTATTCCCTTGTCTGTAAAAACATTACTTTAATTTTACAAGCACAAAAATAAATACAAAACATTTTTACTCCAGAAACAGAGAACTAAATCAGGCCGTCACCACTCTCCACACATCACTTTAGCGCTATCGCGCGGATCGCATACATCACGTCCATTGTACCTCCGGTTCCGCGCTCGCTGCTTCCTGTGTTACAAAACGAGCGATGTACGCGGCAAGCTGCGGAACAGCAGTGTATGGGGTGTAATCGTGCGAAGGTTTTCCGCAGTACAAGTATGATGTTTCCTTCCGATGTTTGTTGTAGAATGAAGCTTTAATTTTTGCTGTTTTAACGTAGGTACATTTTTAGGGTTCCGTACCTAAAGGGTAAGAAGAGGACCCTATTACCCTACGTTGTCTGTCTGTCTGTCTGTCCGTGTGTCGTACCTTTAAACGACTGTATCTTTCTAACCGTAATAGATAGCCAGTTGAAATTTTCACAGAATATGTAATGTTAAGGTGGATTAACTAACAAATGATAAAAAAGTAAAGACGCAAGGTAAAATCCCCATACAACAAACGTATTTTTGTATTAGCTCTAATGTAAAGAACAGTAATACGTACAAGCGTCAAACTTGGCATGATTATAGTACACACTCTAAAGTATCATCATCATCATCATAGTCAGCCTTTTAACAGTCCACTGCTGGACTTTTAGCCTACCCCGAAAGGGTGATTGGGCCATATCCACCACGCTGGCCCAGTGCGGATTGGTGGATTCACATACGCCATTGAATTCCTTCTCCGTACGTATGCAGGTTTCACGATGTTTTCCTTCACCGAAAAGCCAGTGGTATGAAAATCCGTACATAAGCTCCAAAGAGCTCATTGGTACGGGCCCGGGGTTTGAACCCACGACCTCACGCTTTCTAGTCTAGCGGTCTCCCAAATGGGCTACCACGGCTTCTACTCTGAAGTACTAGTGACTCTAAAGTATAACAACAAATAATAAATAATGGCCAAGTGCGAGTCGATGACAAATTTCTGTTCATTACCAAGTTATTATACTCGAGCGCCTGTAGCAAACCTTAACCCTGTAATAACCCTAAAAATATGACAATAGACCAATCTCCAGTGTAGTCTTGAGGGATATTATTTCCTTTCTTTTTATTCATTGTGAATCAATGAATTTATTTATAATACTATTAAATAGTATTATGTTGTTAATTAATTTGGCTAACATTTGTATTCAATTAACCGAGTCAGAAGTAAGTATAGCGTAAGTTCTCTGAAGCGGCGACATCAAAGCCGGCGGGCTCTTTGATCACGCCGACTAATAACAGTGTCAAGAGACTCTAATTTAGTTTCATTTGAAATGTGACACCGCGGCCGAAATGCCTCACTGAATATACTCAAATTATTAA
Source organism: Agriopis marginaria (assembly GCA_932305915.1). Taxonomy (NCBI): domain Eukaryota; kingdom Metazoa; phylum Arthropoda; class Insecta; order Lepidoptera; family Geometridae; genus Agriopis; species Agriopis marginaria. Next base: position 23,255,759 of record OW029914.1, on the reverse strand, counting down.
GGTTTATTTAGTAAACTAGAAAGTCACGCGTTTTCACCCACTATTTTACAGTATTTTCTTAAATACCTATTATATTTTATTTATATTACATGTGAATTACTCACGTAAGATTAAGAGTCGATATGTCGTCAGCTCAAATTCTAGTTTTGTCTCTGCGCGAAACAGTGACTTAAATATGCTATCTACGCCTGCAGGAAGATATACGCACGAACCGGCACCCGCCTCAGAACTAAATTACGGAAGCGACATATGCTAAAAACTTCAAATTACTCAAGAACTATTTTAATTTTAAATAAAACATATTTACATTTAATTCTCTTATACAAATGAACATTAGAATATGAATAAATAAATTGTTACAAACTTCCAGACGCGGATAAAAAACCTAAAACGTGTTTTCGAAAGCCCGTTTTCGCAGAATTATTCTATCAAGAAAAGTTTCACCAATCATGTTAGCAAAATTACATTTAACTTAAACTTATTTTTAACTATTTATAACCAAAATATGAATTTGTTGATATTTGCCATAAGCACGTAAATAATTATGCAACGCTACCCAAGTTCACGACAAATATAAACTCTTGCCGATCACTCCGACATATTATTCCCAAACAGTCCAAAAAATCTCACTAGCTCCAAAGTTTATGGTAATAATAACTAAGTAGTTTTTATGCCATATGTAGCAAATAAGCAGACGATCCGCCTGATGGTAAGCAGTCACCGTCGCCTATGGATACATGTAACACCAGAGGCATCACAAATACGTTGCAGACCCTTATTTTATTTTGCAGATTATTTATTTAATGCATATAATTATATACTCTTTGGACGAAGCCCCTATACAGCTGAATTATGTTAATTTCAATCCCTTTCTACTATTTTTTGTCGTTTTTGAGGGAGACTTAGAATATATACTAATTGCTTTTTGGTACATAATTTTTACAAATTGCGAATGATGTTATTTATTTTTTTGACGAGTCCATGTTGAAGTGTTAGTAATCTATATATATAAAAATTCATCTACTCACTCACTCATTAAACACGAAATCTCGAAAACTACTTGACCTACGAAGCTGAAATTTGGCAGGTAGATTCCTTATGGGGTTGAAAGTTTATATGAAAGTCTACGCGTATGAAGTCGCGGGCAACAGCTAGTATTTTATATAATTATGTAAAATGTCTGTTAACGTAACCACATGATAATAAATGATATTCTATTCTATTATATTCTTAAGGTAGGTAGGGTAAGGTAGGTATTCAATTTAATTCCCATCGAGCCTTAAAGTCTAAATTCTAAGCGATAACACATTTTTATAGTAAATAGTTTGTTCCAGACTCTGAATTCTCGGATATTAATCTTCATCCCCAGACCAATATTCCCAGTTAAAACTTGTAAAAATACTTTAGAGGCAACGACACGATTTTCATCCCATTTCATTATAGAAACGATGTTTAATTTAAACGATGTGAAAAAATACTTTAAATTATTCGAAGAGTTTTAAATCTTAAGCTTATGTACACTATATTTTAGAAAGTTATAATGTTACCTTGTCGATAAAATATGAAAAAACAGAAGTAAAAACTATATAGAGGTTGACTATATCTGTCTCGCTCTCTTAGACGACTCAAGCCGACTTTACCCGAACGAGTATCTGCGTGATGGTCATTCGAGTTCATTGCTTTTTCCCATCCTAAAAACAACCATATGCGCCAAAAGAAGTTTTAACTTAAAAAATAAATGGCTATCTAAATAGATGGTATACATTTTCAGAATATGTTTCATTATAGCTGATTTATCATTAAATAATAAAAAATTGATGGTTTTATGGGGTATAACTTTACAAAAACGTGATTTTTTTGGATGGTATTAATTTTGGCTCTATCCTAAAAACGGTAATGCACATAAGCGTCAACCTTAGTGCACGCCGGTTTTATAATTTAATTACACAACCACGTCCTGGTCGTTAGATGTAAAACCACTCCTGCCCCAAGGCACTGCTATCAAAAACTTTCCGTCAAAGGCAGCTGGATTAAAAACCGCTTTTTACTCGCAAAATATGTCTTTTCACAGATTACAGCTTCGGAATACGAATGTCCCCTCTATAGACCAGCAAGGGATGTAATCAGGATCAATTATATAGGGGCACATTACTCCATTCTCCCATCAATTAAGTTGTCAAGTTTTTTTTTCAATACCATGTATAAATGCATATTTTTTGTATGAATGCCACTAAATTACAATATTATAATAATATTACACTAAATATTAAAAAGTACGTACATAATTATATGCTGTCATAATTTAGTTAAACTGTTAACTTGACATTATTTTTTGTAAAAATACGACTACGTTATTTAAACTCGAAAAACGCACCAGTTTCGTCAAAAACTTCGTTGAAACAGATTAACCGGCCGGTTATCCGAGTCGCGTAGGCAACAAAACGCTCCCTCAGCCCCCACCAAGTTATAGCGACGATGTATTTTGCCACGCTAGAGTCAGGACACCCGCGGGGGGAGTGCAACGACAAAAACGAACATAAGCCCGACCTCGATGACGCCTGGCGCGGTACTGAACGCGGTGCGCGCAAATTCTCGCGACCTTGTTACGGTTTTAATTTCACTAAAAAACGAAACTATGCACTATCAAAATTATATCCAAATAAAAAAATGTTGAATAAAATTGCCTTTCAGTACATGCAATTTCCAGGTTGTTGCGAACTTTCATTAGAGCATAAAACGAAAAAAAAACAACTAAATTGACTGTGATTCAGATTTTTTTTTATCGAGGAAAGTTTATTCCATCTTGTTTTGAACCAAATCATAAACTCAAACACAGATGTATCTGTGACATGTATTTTTTTCCAGCTCCACAGTCTAGCTCAAATATTGTAATTTAACTGAATAATATTGATTTAAAACCGTCAAATTTGGTATAAGAGGCTCTTAAATACAGTTTTTGCTAGTGTCAAACGTACCAAAATGCGTAAATACTCAATTCAAATTATCATTATTACCTATATTTTTATTTTGCATTGTAGAATTTTTTTTTTGTTTCGAAAAAGGCATACTGACATAATTTTATCTCTAAAGTTATATAATTTATCTCCTAAAAATAACTTTGAAATAACCAACCATATTTCCATCCTGATTACAACTCTGGCAAACATCCTCTATTTAGGTCTACTGCGAGTTTCTCCAGGCTTTCTATAGGGCGTACGTAGGCTCCTAAATTTATATTTGCTTTGCTCTTTACAAATAGAAAGAGCTAATTTCATAATTATTTCTATTCTGAAAATATTAGCACAAATTTATTTTTGACAAATTATTTAAGTATGGCATGATTAATGTAAATTTTGTACGATTTACTTATAAACCGAATAATAATGATTAATTTGGAATTTTCTGCTGTACGCAATAGAAGGATTTCTCATTTTCCCGGAAAAACTGTTAATGTGGATCGTCTTGATTTTTGACAATTTTTAATACAGTTTTAGCTGTTATATATATAAAGAATGAGACAGTTAGTTTCTATACTCTATACTCAGGCCATATTTTTGTTAGGTCTGACGGCTGCAGATGGTAAAAATCCAATTGAGAACTATAAATTCTGATAAATGTTGTTATGTTACTGTTTTTGAACGTAAGACTAAATAGTAGCTGATTATGTTTTGAGATTCATTAGATATTTTTATACAATAAAATATTATATTCATCGATATTATCATTTCAGCCATAGGACGTCCACTGCTGGATATAGGCCTCCCCCATCGATCTCCGAAAGGGCCGGTTGGAAGCGGCCTGCATCCAGCGTTTCGCTGCGGTCTCTTTTAGGTCGTCTGTCCATCTCAATGGGTGGACGTCCTACGCTGCGTTTACCGGTGCGTGGTCTCCATTCGAGAACCTTTCAACCCCATCGGTCATCTATTCTGCGAGCTATGTGATCTACCCACTGCCACTTTCTTGGTAATCCGGTGGGCTATATCGGTAACTTTCGTTTGTCTACGGATCTCCTCATTTCTGATTCGATCTCGTAGAGAAACTCCGAGCATAGCTCTCTCCATAGCTCATTGTGTTAAGTATTATAACTACCAATTTATGAACTGACTTCAAAACTTAAATCGCAATTTCGTTTACTTAAATGACATGTTTTTTCAGTTATTTTGATTTAAAAAGTAAACTACTGTACTGATTTTAATGAAATTTCTATGGCACTAATATGAAATTACCTTTCAAATATAATATACTGGAAATGATATACTTTCCCGGACCCGGGTATGTCCTAAAACTGCGACCAGAACCACCGTAGGATGGGCAGCAGCGTCCTGTTAGTACACGGTGAACGTACTGCGATCTCCAAGCCGCCTGCCAAGCGTAGGGATTATGGCAACACCCCTCTCTAAGAGGGAGGCCTTGTTCAGCAGTGAACATTTAATGGCTGATGATGTGATGATGTTATGTGATATACTTTCAGATTATGCCATACAAATTTCATCTAAATTGGTTCAGTAGTTTGGGTTATCAAAATATCTAGAAAATCAGTCCGATTGCTTATTAAACTGGCTGCATTTTTTAACGCGGATAAGTCCGCGTTTGAATTCCAACTCGCCTGTTAAGCGACGATGGGGTCGAAGATGAAGCACGCAGGCTTAGAAGATACCTATTCACTCTGGCCTTGAAAAGGCCTAGATTACATTTCTCAGCAAACAAGGAAGTAACACTTTGTTGAATTTCATTCACTGTCTTTCCATCTAGTGAGGTCACCAGAGGCTCTCTAGTAATCCTTTTAACAATAAAAGCCTCAAGCGTTTAAAGCGTTCCGAGACTACTGAATATTTATCGCGTGGCGCCCTCTTTATTAAGACGCCAATTTTGGAGGAGTTTTTTTGGCAAACGTGGCGTTTACCATCCACCTAACCTAGCTATAGACTTGTTTGTTTGTATCACACACACGGTATGTAAAAGCTGAATCGGTTTCTTCTAGCCAAGCGTGCTCCATTGTATACCGCATCATCGCTTATTATCAAGTGAGTTGGCGGTCAAACGCAAGCCTATTAATTAGAAAAGTTCTGCGTTCGATAAGCTTCGCAACGTCTTCTCGTCCAAAATACAGTGCCTTAAGACGAAAGTCTTCGACCAATGTGTGTTACCAGTGATGACATACGGCACTGAAACGTGGTATCTCACTATAGGCCTCATAAGCAAGCTCAAAGTCACACAACAAGCTATGGAGAGGGCTATGCTCGGAGTTTATCTATCAGTTTAGAATCAGAAATGAGGAGATCCGTACACGAACGAAAGTTACCTACATAGCCCACCGGATTAGCAAGTTGAAGTGGCAGTGGGCAACGCAAATAGCACGCAGAACAGATGGCCGATGGGGCTAAAAGGTTCTCGAATGGAGACCACGCACCGGTAAACGCAGCGTAGGACGTCCACCCATGAGATGGACAGACGACCTAAAAGAAACCGCAGCGAAACGCTGGATGCAGGCCGCTTCCAACCGGCCCTTTTGGAGATCGATGGGGGAGGCCTATGTCCAGCAGTGGACGTCCTATGGCTGAAATGATGATGACGATGAATATAATATTTTATTGTATCAAAATATCTAATGAATCTCAAAACATAATCAGCTACTGTTTAGTCTTGCGTTCAAAAACAGTAACATAACAACATTTATCAGAATTTATAGTTCTCAATTGGATTTTTACCATCTGCAGCCGTCAGAGATAACAAAAATATGGCCTGAGTATAGAGTATATTTCTATACTCTATACTAACTGTCTCATTCGGACATATATATATACATATATATTACAATTTCACGATAAAACAGCTAAAACTGTATTAAAAATTGTCAAAAATCAAGACGATCCAAATTAACAGTTTTTCCGGGAAAATGAGAAATCTTTCTATTGCGTACAGCAGAAAATTCCAAATTAATCATTATTATTCGGTTTATAAGTAAATCGTAGAAATCGAATGGAGACCACGGACCAGTAAGCGAAACTTAGAACCGACAAGATGGACAGATTAACACAGGAAAACACTAGATGCAGGCCGCTTCCAATCGGCCTTTTTGGAGATCGATGGAGGAGGCCTATCTCTAGCAGTGGACAGCCTATGGCTGAAATGATGATGATGATGATGAATAAAGAGATATAATTACTAAAAGTTTTTGGTCAGATTAGTAAGGGATGCTCTGTTCCTTTCTCGCAAAGTCTGTGTCTATATAATATTTCTGGGATGTAATAAGAAGTAACGTCTTTTGTGAGTATAATGCGTTCTCTGTCTAGCAAGAAAAATAGGTATAGACTAGTCCTCAGCGTATACAAATGCGATAGCGATAATTCGACATCAGTAATTACCGATGAACAGTTATGTTCGGTTCATTCCGTTCACTACGGCTTTTACACCCTATTATACTACACACACACACACACACTTCAGCCTGTAAAAGTCCACTGTTGAACAAAGGCCTCCCTCTTAGAGAGGAGTGTTGCCATAATCACACACACCCACAAACGCACACACAACATTCACTCTTCACTTCTGCGTACCCAGACTCTTACGAGGACTCGGTGTCGCAAAGATAATACACACCTAAAATCGATGTTTTAAAAAGATTCAAACCGAACAGGTTTTATATTATAACTCTAGATTCAAAAAAAATCTTATTTAATAACTTTTATTTACTAATGTATTTCATATAATTATTGTCACGACAATTTACTATATAAATTATGTTGCATAGGATTTTTTTAGACGATCAACTAAATTATTTAATATATCATAATTAACCTAATAAATTTCTTCAACGTAGCAGGGGGAGCACGGATTCCTGAAGCACAAGCTAAGCTTAGTTTAGGGATCTGAAGCTCATTAGTTGATTAAGCCAAATTTCGAGAAATATACTAACCCATCTATTGTGCATGCATTTATAAATGTGTACCTATATGATATACTCGTGTTTCGTGCAAATAAATTATCTTATCTTATCTTATCTTAATCCCCACGCTTGGCAGGCGGCTTGGGGATCGCAGTACGTTCACCGTGTACTAATAGGACGCTGCTGCCCATCCTTCTGTGGTTCTGGTCGCAGTTTTAGGACATACCCGGGTCAATTATACTATACATCGTGCACTAAATCCACTTACAAAGTCACAAACAAAAAATCAAATGAGTTCTTTCTATGGGTCACTAAAGTTAAATGATTATTAACGGGATATTTACCGTGGTAAGGTTGTGGAATGATAATTTAACTTTAGTGAACAACTGTGATAGTTTAAAACAGTGTTTCTATGGGTCTTTTGCAATTATTTTCAACGACGTCACAATTTGCCTGCCACCTGAAGTGTCAGATCACTCGATGGCAAACAACAAAAACCCTATACACCAGTAAGGGACAAAATATAATTATAATCTTTGTCCTGCTCACTCTCACGAAGTTGTTCATATACGTTATCTCACATTCGTAATTATTATTATTTTAAGAGCGAGTCTACCTGTATCCTGACTATGTTTTGAACACATTTTATTATGTTACCATATCTAGCCCTTAACACTCCCGAAGCCAACAAAAACCATCTGTTGTCACTAACGACAAGGCAAAAATGTTTCTCAGTACAAACCGAATCAAGTTATCCTATCCAAAATACAAAAACAAACCCTACAAAATATTCATTATCGCATACTTTAAATAACGGGCGTGTAATGTAAAATTAAGCCCAATTACGTTAATGTAAGGGATCCTAAACCAATATTGTGAGACCCTTCGTTATTTTCCTTTAGCGTTCCGGTGTCCAGTACGAATCAATTGAGTGGACGTGAAATATTCAGTAAATGTTCTGGTAGCACATCAGTTTAATATCACTTATGTTGAAATGTTTGTGATTATTTGGATATTCATTATGAATGGTTGTTTGTGATTCGGATCGCGATCGCGTGCCATCTCACGCGCGTTGTGCGAGCAGATGCGAACGGATATGCATAATAAGATGCACGTCAAAGATGGTAACGCAAAATATTGTTTTTGCATTTCAACCAAACAACTACCGCTTTAGCATATAGTGTACTGTTAAAAAGTCACCAAATTTTTTATTTTTCGTGATCATTTTTCTCAAAACAAAAACACATTTTTATAAATACATGTTTCTATACAATAATCGTTGAACCTTAACTTTAAAAAGTGTTGTTTTTTGCGCTTGCCTAGACGAAATCGATTCACTGTTTATTTAAATGCAAGTCAGGCAGTGCAGTTCCACGGACTAGTAGTTCACACAATAAAAGTTGAATCAAAGCGCTTCAAATCGAAACTAAATCTTATTAAATGTAATGTAATGTCTTTTATTTTTATTTTTGAGTCGTTTGACTCATACCTTGCAAAAAAGTTAAATTGTAAATTAATTACAAGTGGATGTTATTAGTTTCATATAAAACTTTATACATAAACATATAATAATATAATAACTTTTTATTTCTTTATTTCGTATCTATCATGGTGGTTTCTCGATGCATCGGACCTCTTTTGAATGTAAATTGATAAACCATTTTCTTTTCGAGTAAAATCGTTGGATTTCTCTCGTATTGTTGAGATGTAACCTTTGTTGGGCTTTGCTTTGAGCTCGGTACAATGGAAATGACATCGTGTTTATAATTGTTATTATATAAAGTGAACTAACATTTCGAAAAGCAGTTGTATTTATGACAGTAAGTTTAAAACTCTCTAGAAAATTACCGGAAGAGTCAAGCAGAGGTTTTGACTTAGACGTTAGTAATTTGGTAGTGAATAGTGATTCAATTCTTTTGTCCAAACGACGTGGAACATGAACTTTCGCAATAGTATTTGTTCCAAATAAAGTGAACTAACAAACAAACACAAAGTCAAACTTTCTATAACAGTAAGTTTACCTAGTCTGTCGGTCCAACGTTTTGTTTAACCGTATTAAACGCGGTAAAACCAAATAAATGTCGGAAAAACAAATGAATGACTAATACTAGTTTTTTTTTTCCTCTTTTCTGTTACCTCAACAAAAAAAATAACTGATCCAACTATATGTGAAAAACAGACAGGAATATGGCAATAGTCAAAAAGTCAAAACTAAAGGGGGGTCCCCATACAACAAACGTGTTTTTTAAAGTATTTTTGTATTGGCTCTAATAATAAATAAATAAAATAAATAAAAATAGTTTAATTCAGGCAACTTGACCCATAGAACTCGTAATAACAATTTATGTCTTAATCTAAAATAAAATAAAACAAGTAAAAATTATAACACGTACAAACGTCAAACTGGGCATGATAGTAAACACTCTTAAATATAACAACAAATAATAAATAATGGCCAAGTGCGATTCGGTGATAAGTTTCTGTAAATTACCATGTTATAAATGGTAATTTGGTTATTGAATTGTGTGATGGTACGGAACCCTCAGTGCGCGAGCCGGCTCTTACTTGGCCTGTTTATTGTAGTCCACAAAAAAAGTTAGGTCATGTCAGAGATTTTTCAATTTGGGAACCCTGAAATAATAGGTACATAAAATCATATACCTACATAAAATTTTACCGTTTACGGTAAATAGACTTTAATATCATAAAAGTCCAACCATTTGGTCAAAGTAAACCTTTTTAATAAAATAATATAATATTTGAAGCAACAAAATGTTGTACAATATGTTAACGTTTTACTTTATGTTTAAAACATAGCCTGAAACTATAGCAATGTTTTGATTAGTACATTTTATGAGAACCAACGTTTAATTACTGGATAAAAACGCCCGAGGGGTTATAAACTATGAGTAAAATTTAAGTTATTCTTTGTACCTAATTCTTCTCAAATAAAAGTTCCAGGCACAAGTGACGTTTTTATTGTATGCTAGTTGCACCTCGTGGGTTCACTCGTAGTAGCCTAAGTTACTCCTTATAACTTCAGTTATCTGCCAGTAAAAGATAAAACAATGCAACCTCCTTTGACTTGGAACACAATTTATTGATCTTTTCTATGATGTAATAAATATTATGTCAATGCATAGAATTCAGTTCTTGTTCCTGTTTTTTGTAGAGCAAATTTTAAAACACCAAAAATTCTGTTGATCAGATTGCTACCTAACTTCACTTGCTTGCTAGGTTAATCTAAAGATCGCCTTTTATTTATCAAAATTAGTCCATCCGTTTCGGACTTCAAAAGGAACATACATACATATACACATTGCTTTTTATTATATAATATATACCTACTTAGAATAAGGTTGCGTTTGACCGCCATCTCGCCTGATACGGTCTACGATGGAGCACGCTTGCCTAGAAGAAACCAATTAATTCGCAATTTGAAGACACCAGATTGCAGTTACCATCTGGGAACATCCATTTAGGCAGCGCATTCCACAGACTAGCAGTTTGCACAATAAATGTGAAAACAAAGCGCTTTATACGTGTTTTTGGAATATCAACCATGAAGCGGCGTAGGAAAGCTACTTGCGAGAAATTGTTAACTAATCAATAACCCTTTTACAAAAGCACAAACATTGAATTATGAACCCTTATATTCTACTAGCTGCGCCCCGCGGTTTCACCCGCGTAGTGATGAAAAATGGTGATGATGATGATAATTATAAGTAGCCTTTGTCACTTTCCCGCCCTTGAACTATACCCATGCAATAAATCAGGTCGATCCGTTGCTCTGTTGCTGCGTGAAAGAGGAAAAAACAAACCAAAATACTAACGAACTTTTCGCATTTATAATATTAGTGTGATTACGTACACCCCTTGCTTACACAATAATGGCATTATGCATCTGCAATGTCAACAATGCCGCTATGCTATTATAAAAGAAGGGGACATTTTAAATATAAATTTATATGCAAATTTAAATGTGATCAATCAGTTCTCGTACAAGATTGAATAAAGATTGATTTTGTAAACCTGTTTGAATTGATTAATGCGAGCCTTTCAATGTGATAGACCAACAAACTTAATCGTGCAGTGAATTTGGGGAGCCACTAACGCATTTTCTAATACAACTGACAGATACCCGCTGAAATATTTAAGTTCTATCATTTGTCAAAACGTAGATGTAAGTTGGTTATCTGTAGTTGTGATTCGAATTATTTAGAGGGGTTTTTAAATGAGTCTCGTTTAGGGTTGGTCTTAAGATGTTTTCGAAAAATTGGTTCTAATGATATTATGAATAAAAATTAGATTTATTTTTTTCCAATTTTTTTATCATCATCATAATCACCCTCTCTTAGTCTATTGACATTGCCAAATATTACGTCACGTGACAAATTAATGATAGTAGACGGAAATGTATGACGGACTATAAGAATAATCGTTTCTGATATCGTTCCATTTATTCGTGCATTTCCTCAATCCATCTCGATTACAAGTATATAAATAATATTTCGTATTTTAGGTGACGGTATAATAAAATGTCTTAAAATATATCTCTAGAAGCAACAGAAGGACGTTTCAGTTCACTGATCATGAAAGAATAGATACCCAACTTTAGATAATAAAAGTGAAATTCATCATTCTTCCATGTTTTATGGTTTATTTAACATTATTGTTTATACATAAACAAAATAATCTGATTTAGATTAAGATTTGCTGTGAATACACGTCACTTCAATAACTCCGTCCTCTGCGCGCGCATAAGTTATTTATTTGACAAACAACTCCACGGATACAGTACTGGGGCCTGTGACTTTTTAAGGTTTGCAATACCATACCGGTTCCATACCGGTTATTGCAACTGCAATAACCGGTATGGATTTATATATCATGAGATAAAACATTTTAAATGAAAGGTGATATTACTCATAAACACGAGGCATGGTAATGCCGAGCTAATATCACAAGTTGTTGCCCCGAGACTGCAAATAGATGAGATTAGAGCAATGTTTTTGGTGCACAGTTATAAATTTCAGCGGGTAGCCTGATTTGAACCTGATTACGCAATAACCTAACACTCTGCCGCTTCGCCAATTAAGCCACAGTCACCTGTGAGACAGCAACGAATTATTTGAACTATGACAACCAATTTTATCACTTTGCAGACGATGCGCATTAAACTGGCGCGAGTAAGACTTGCCTTATATCTGTACATATTCTGCTACAAGTACTAAGCAAGTTCTACTGCCAGTGGCACTAAAAAGTTTTGTAGCTTGTTGCAAACAATGCGCAAAAAACAGGCGCGAGTAATGTGAAAACGCTTTAAAATAAATTCCCAACTGATTATTTGTTTTGGATTCTGTATTGTAAGATTGATTTTCAGTCTTTTATTTGTTATTCACAGTGTATTATGTGTATGTAGCATTAAGTACTTTAAGTAGGTAGTATAAGTAAGCATATTTCGTATACCTACTTATGATTGTAATATTTTAATATTGAAGTAATAAAGCTGTGTACTGTCTTGAACTGTGCGGACGTGTTTATTATCTTCGACGTGGATTCCCTCCATCTTCAATGTAGAACCTCACTTAACTTCTCTAGACAATACAACGGCTTAAACAACATCGTAGTGCCCTTTTTGGAAATTATACATCTCTCGTTTTATATTCTGCGTTTCGTTTCACAGGAATATTACATTCTGTGACCCGGGGCTGTGCAATTTGCTACGTGGCAGCTTTCTTGACTCTTCCTTCTATAATGTCGCGTAAAAACGTGTATTCTGGTTGATATTATGTTATGGATCGTGAAGCGATTAAATATTATATCAATAGTTTTTTTAGTTTAAAACTCATTTGAAAAGGAAGAGAATATAACAAAAAACAAAAAAATAATTTACGAGCGATCTGAGGTCGGGAAGTGGAGGGGGGGGGGGGTTAAGGGTAAAAACCGGTATACCCACTTTTTTCACATAACCTCAAAATTTATGTGAAAAATTCAAATTACCAAGTTTTTGATTTTGTATATTATTATCATTTTTCTATTACAAAAAAAATAACACGGAATTTGGTGAAAACTTACCTTTTATATCACAAACACACAGTATTATTATTATTTTTTATTTATTTCCATCTTATTTTGACTCAATATCGAAAAAGCACCCTAATTTTTAATCGAAATTCTCACGTCGATATATCAGCTTTTTCAAAATCTCACCGATATTTTTGTTCGTTGAAATCTCTATTTTATGAAGGTATAAAAAATATACATTACTATGGTAAATGTTCTCTTGCGTCGGCTGGCAGGTGGAAATGCACAATAACAGCTATAACCCCCACTGTAAGGGGCTCACAAAACTTAATTTACTCAGTACCTTAAAATTACTAGAAGAGAGAATTAAGAGTCGATATGTCGTCAGCTCAAATTCAAGTTTTGCCTCTGCGCGAAACAGTAACTGAAATATCCTATCTACGCCTGCAGGAAGATATACGCACGAATCAGCACCCATCTCAGAACTAAATTACGGAAGCGACATATGCTAAAAACTTTAAATTACTCAAGAACTATTTTAATTTTAAATAAAACGAATTTACATTAAATTCCATTATACAAACGGTCATTAGAATATGAATAAAAAAATTGTTACGAACTTCCAGACGCGAAGAAAAAACTTAAAACGTGTTTTAGAAAGCCTGTTTTCGCCGAATTATTCTATCGAGAAAAGTTTCACCAACCATGTTTCCAAAATTACATTTAACTTAATTGTATACTTAACTATTTATAACCAAAATATGAATTTGTTTCTGTTTGCCATAACCGCGTAAATTGATGCAACGCTACCCAAGTTCACGACACATAAACTCTTAAATTAAAAGCATGTTTTGTCAGCTGCAAAGTAATCCAAGCAGTCACTTACTGTATGTATGGAAGTCTGTGACTTGCACGGTGTTGCAGTCTTCGCCAACCTGCAGGTAGGTGATTTCACAGCGGTACACTCCTTCATCAGCAGCGCGCACGTGGCTGATCACCAGCTCCGCAGACGTCGCGTTTGGACTGTGAGAGATCGTTATCCTGGGGACAAAGAGAACACACACATTTAGGACGAAATATGCTTCAAATTTGACGATTCGTCCTCACAAATATACAAAATCGAAGTAATCATTATCAAAGCGTAACGAAGTAACGAAGTAACGAAGTAGTCATTATCAAAGCGATGGTGGTGCATGTGCGTTGCACAATCTGACGGCACCCGGTTCGATTCTCGGCCCCGCACCAATCACTTATTTAGTACGTAAACTTAGTTTCGATGCCATCGCTCAAAAACGGTGAAGGAAAACATCGTGAAGAAAACGGTATGTCCAAGAACCTCAAAAGGTGGTACGGAACCCTCAGTGCGCGAGCCCGACTTGCACTTGGACGGTTTATTAGAGTACTTATACAAATAAAAACAATACCGTAAAAACAAATCCAAAAAAATCACATCACAGAAAAACGATCCACAATTTTGAAAACACTTACCGAAGCCAATTAAATCTCGACCCGGCACCACAGATTAACTAACAGCTACTTCGATACATAGACCTATCAATCTATTAGAGAGGCCAGATAATTGGTAGGGTGGTTAGTGCAAACTCACGGCGAAGCTATTAGGGATATAGGAAACTCTGTTGATTAAAACTAACTGTGGATTTTACTTAGTGTTAGTTTTAATACAATATTATTTAAAGTTACATGATTATTTACGAGATATATACAGGGTATTTTTGTAGGGACTTCCAGTTCGAGTTCCAGTGATAACCGTAGCAAAAGACTAAGAAAGAGGGTAGCTCGTTATGTCTACACCTAACTATTTAACAGTTCGTCTAACCACCCGCATTTTTCAGCCTTCCCGTGGTGCATGTAAACTGCGCCAAAATATTGTGCTCATTCCACAACCTTGCCACGGTAAACATCCCGTAAACCTAAAACTAAAACATCCCGGAACCCTAAAAAACATCCAAAAACTTATTCTAAGTCTTCCTTAGTTTACCTACGTCTATCTAAGTACAGTGCTAATCTACAAATAAATAGCAGAACTTGCTTTCAAATACAAAATAAAAATAAAATAAGTCTATTCTCTAGACGGCAGTTAATTTGTCGACGACAAGTGCAGTTCTCGCCAAGCGGCAATTTTAATTATCGAATGTCGACTCAGGGTTCAACCGCACTACGACAGGTGAGTGACTCGATGTTGACCAATACCCGGCTATTTTCTGTACTTTTATTGGTCGACTCTGTTGTTCAGTTTATCTTTAATGGATAAAGTTTTTTTTTTTTAAACAAAGGCGTGTCAGCTACAGCAATGTAAGCAGTAACTAAACTTACTCCACATCACACTATCTGTTAAATATTAAAATTATTAACATCATATCTTAACTACTGAAATTGTATCGACAGTTAATAATTTAATTAATACTTTTTATATAAATAATATTTACGGTATTTTTATACCAACTCTCTAGATTTATACGCCTACAAACTAGGCAAAACATGATACAAAGTGACAAATATTATAACCCAACTATTGTGCATGCGTTTTTAAATGTGTGTATGATTTAATCATGTTTTGTGCAGAAAAAATTTCTTTATATTTATCTTCATCACGAGCAGCATTTTGTTGCACCGCTTAACTGTGAAGAGTTAATATGACGGCCATAGCACAGCAAGCAGGTAGATTTTGAGCAGCACAGCTGTGGAGCAAGCAGTTCGTGCACGGGTGCGTTCAAATTGTGCTGCTAGTGATATGCGTTTGACAAGTAGTTAACCTAAAATCTGAAGTGAGCCTCAAGATTTGTTTAAAAAAATGTTGAATTGAATACACACGTAAATAACATAGCAGCTAGTTTATTTCAGAATCAAATATATTTTTTGCGATATTAAATTTGAATTTTTGAACTGTTATTTTGCGACACTAATTTTTTTAACCTATATTTTCCTACTCCTGGGCAAAGGTCCCCCATTTCCTTCCAGACAGTGCGATCACCCACCAAATTTGAAGTCTACATGGAACACTGTTTTAAACTATCACGGTTGTTCACTAAATATATATGATTATTTACGGGATATTTACAGTGGTAAGATTGTGGAATGAGCTCCCGATATTCACGGTAAATATCCCGCAAATAAATATACAACTTTAGTCTACACGGAATACTTTAAAGTTATCGCACTAGAGTTTTCTCGGCCTGCCTTGGCATTGTATTAACTGAATATGAGCATAGTGCAGTTGTGCCCTTGATGCGATACGGTGCCATGCCGTGTCTAAGCGTTTTGTGTTTCATGCCTGATGAAGCCTTTTAGGTGTATTGTTTTGGTTATTTGTATTGGATTTTCATTTTGATTTGATAGAGTAACGTTCGATTTACTGTGTGGCTGTAAAGGTATTTATAAGATAAGATATACTTACATCTTCTCGTCCAAAATACCACAGTGCCTCAAGACAAGGGACTTTGACCAGTGCGCGATGCCAGTGATGACATATGGTATTGAGACGTGGTCCTTAACTGCTAGCCTTTTGGAAAAACTCGGAGTCACACAGCGGGCAATGGAGAGAATTATGTTCGGAGTTTCTTTGGGCGATAGAATCCGAATATACATATAATATTTTACAAATTTTTATTCGTTATTTTTTTAAGTTGATAATTATTGTATTTTGTGGTGGTACGAAACTCTCGGTACGTGAGCCCGACTCGCACTTGGCTGGTTTTATTTATGTAATTTTTTTAAAAATTTTTTTTATTTGTGTTTTTTTAGTTAGTATATTGGCACACAGATAAAAAATGGTCAAAACAATAATTTTGTTAGTTAGTTTTGTTAGTAACCATATTATTCCTTAATATATATGCTTATTTTAAAATGCAGTATTTGGGAAAATATTACAATTACAGTTTACAAGGGAAAGGATGTCAAATAATTAAGAAAATAACCCCAACTCTCCCCGACTGTCGCGTCGCGTCAGCGGAAACGCAAGAAGTCTCAGTTCTCATAAAACTCTTTGAGTTGTCCGTATTTACATTTGTAAAGCAAGCTTGTTTGTTCTCTGGAAGCTGCTTTATTTCTGCATCTTATGAAAATATTCGCTCAAAAAGTTTTTTAGTATCTTTATTTTTAAAGAGGGTTAAGTCAGACATGACTATGCCACCCTCATTGGCCGTTCTCATTGATTAATGTTCCGAAAACCCGTACGTAGCGCTTTGATTCCACATTTACTGTGCAAACTGCTAGTCTGTGGAATTCGCTACCTGAATACTGTTCCCCGATAGTTATAATCTGGGTGTCTTCAAATTGAGATTGAATCGGTTTCTTCTAGGCAAGCTTGCTTCATCGTAGACCGCATCGTGGCTTAATATCAGGTAAGTTGGCGGCCAAGAGCAAGCCTATTTATATAATTTTTTTTGTTGTTTTTATGCAAGAAATAGTGCCCAATTGACCTGAGCGTAGATCACGACCTCAACCCTACAAAAAATGTGGAGCGCTGGGTTTTTATGCAACTTGAAGTACTTGCGGTGTCTATCCTGCTAAAAGGCTGTGGTACAGCTCAACTCGTTAAAAACTACCTACCTTTATTGACGTCTAACTCCTTCGAAGCGTTCATAAAAATGTTCTGTTTATATTTATAAAGTTCCGCCGAGTTTTGATGTACTGTGGTCAATATGGGAAGTTTTCTTTACGAGATATACTAACTTATGCTATTTATCTCGTAAAGTGGTGGCGTATGTTCTTATCTTTACGGGTTTATTCATAAACGGTCGATAAACCTATTTTAGTATTAAACATACTTTTTAGGGTTCCGTACCCGAAGGGTAAAAACAGGGCCCTATTACTAAGCCTACGATGTCTGCCGTCTGTCTGTCCGTCCGTCTCTCTGTCCTACCTATTAACGGTTGTATCTTTCGAACCGTAATAGATAACCAGCTGAACGTTTTACAGAATATGTAATATTACGGCGGATTGACTAACAAATAGTAAAAAAGTCATTAAAAACAAACGTATTTTTTTACGTATTTTTGTATTATCTTTAATGTGAAAACGGTAATACTTACAAGTGTCAAACTTAACAAGTTTATAGTAAACCCTCTAAAGTATAACAATAAATTATAAAAAATTGCCAAGTGCGAGTCGTTGACAAGTTTCTGTTCATTACCAAGTTATAACAAGGTAATTTCGTTATCGAATTTGGTGGTGGTACGGAACCATCAGTGCGTGAGCCCGGCTCGCGCTTGACCGGTTTATTGGTAGGTAAGTCCGACACGTCAGCATTCGATTCGATTCATATACTTAATATCGTCGATTGATGTACTAGAAATAGTTACTGGTTGGTACCCAGCAAATCTCTACTCTCAGTTGACTCTGGGTACTGTAGTAACTAATTAAGCATATAGCCGTCACTTGCGTTGAGCATCAAAATCAATGTAGTCGGTTGAGAAAAAAAGATATTATGTATAACTTCAAAGATGCGCTTTTTCTGGACCCGTCCATTCATATTATTTTGTTCAAGCTCTCAGTCACTGGTCAGTCAGGCAATGGCCATTTTAAGAAGTGGTCATGTCACGTATTGTTCATTACAAGAAGTGGTTATTTCAAAAAGGTCTCATTATAAGCAGATATAATTTTTAATTAACAAGAACATATAATTTTTAATTATATCTGCTTGGTGGTTCGTGGTTATAAACCGCCGTGGTTTATAACCACGAACGGTTCGGTGGTTTATAACCGCTTCGTGGTTATAAACCGCCGAAATAGTTCATTTTAACCCATATCCAGTATCCATTATAAACAGTTTGAAGTTTGTTCAGCTATTTACTCGCACAGCGGCAATATAAGTACGCATTACTTTATACGGGGTTTTTACAAGCGCTTATTGTTCTAGAGCAGCTTTAATAGAAAAGTTTACACCGAAGTGTTGTGAACCAACTGATTCGGTCATGTTTTAGTCGCGTAGTTTAAACAACTGTACAACTTTTTAAATTACATCCCAGTTTACCTGGCTATAATCTTTTAAGTTTGCCCCCACCATTTTCATTCAACCAATTTTACAGACTATTTAACCCTCTTATCTTAAAAAAAAATTGCGATTCGATTTATATTACCTTTGCACAGTAGCGGTAAAAAATATTTATACAGCAATCATAGTGCTAAAATATTAAGAATGGGTTATGCAAATATTGTGTTGCAATATGTTTAGACTGCCTATAGACTATTGAAAGTCTGTAGTGTGTAGATAGCCCGTTGGTCCAGTTGGTAGTGGGGGCGTGGGTTCGATACCCTCTTAGGACAAACATTCATGTGATGAACATTTGTGTTCGTTCTATATCTGGTTGTTGATATCTATTTAAGTATGTATTTAAAACTATATAATTATGTATGTATATCAGTCTCTGGCAGCCATATCACAAGCTTTGCTTAGTTTGGGGTCAGATGACCGTGTGTGCAAAAATTGTCCCGAATATTTATTTATTTATTATTTAAATTAGAGAACGGTAAACATGCTTACAAAATTAAACTATTCAAACGCGTCCTCCGATTGGATACTAAATTCTCTTAAAAAACGCACACGTAACGCGCTTGTTTGATCCGCAGTTCAAAACGAGCGTTTCGTGAACATCATCGTGTTAGCAAACTTGACATTGCCAATTCCTTGGATGTAACGCGATCGCGTTACTAGTTTATTGTGGTCTTAGAGAACACGGGCATAGAGTAAATTTTTGAATAAAATTTTCATTGTTATGACATCCCACGTTTATGGCAAAGAATTTTATGCGATATGGAGAATGAAGGCTCTATCTTTACTATGGTTAATGGTAACGATACACGACGGTGTAACGCGCAGTCTTTTTATACAGGTCGTAGTTTTTCCGTCGGTTTATTGTGCGGAGTCCAGTTTTAATGGGGAGCGAAACTCGAGAGTGAACTATTAAATATGTAGCGGGCGAGGATATTCAACCAATTAGCGGTATTTTAAGTATTTCACGGTGGTTTTTATCTACCAAGGGAAGAAAAAGGTATATTATACGTTTGGAATAATTTGCATGTGCATGTTTGTATGTCAGTCACGGTTGTTCGCTACAGTTATTTGATTATTAATAGGATGTTTACCGTGGTAAGGTTGTGGAATGACCTCCTGATATTTCGGCGCAGTTACATGCACCATGTTCACGGGAAGACTGAAGAATGCGGGTGGTTCGTCGAACAGTTAAAAAGTTAAGTAATACAAAACGATCTACCCTCTTTCTTAGTCTCTTTCTACGGTTATCACTGGAATTCGAACTCGAACATAAGTCCCAACAAAACACACTCACACAATCTGCGTATGGTATTTTAGTTTTTTGTCATGGATTCAAGCATATTATTGTCTTTTACCATTGTTAGCCCCCGACGTAAAAAGAGGGGTGTTATAAGTTTATCGGGTGTACCTATGTATTTATGTATCTATGTGTATGTCTGTGAAATCGTAACTTCCAAAACTTGGCTACTAACTTCTAACTTTTTTTGTTTTAATGATGACTTGGCTAGATACGGTTTGCGGTCGCGTGATTTTCCAACTGAGCGGATTTAACGATAGTTTGGTGCCGGAACAGCTGTTGTCCGTAAGGCCCCAGGACCAAGGATCGAACTGGCGGCCGTCGGATTGTAAAGCACAAATGCTACCACTTGGCCGCTCGCTCATTTTAAAATATACATCTTACGTAGTATATCCTGTTTGAATATAGGTACCTACAGTTTGAAGCAACGTCGTCAACTCGCTACTCTAACTTCCACTGTCTTGTTTCTAAACAGAATAGTACAGAGCTATGACCGTCCTGCGGTGTCTGACAAACCGTCTGTCAAGAAGACTGACGACTGCGGTGGGCGTTAGAGACGCTGGTACTCAGGTGCGCTCCGAGGCATGGAATTTGGGGCCTTATCCGTAAATGTCAGATAAATCTATGTATAGGCATTGATGTAATGTAAGTAAATAGGGGGAAGATACGGGACGAACTTCTTTACGTGGACCGTGAAAATTAGGCTCACGGGCCTAATCAACTTCAGTCACAATCGAACTGTCGTTTTGATAGCACGTGAGTTATTTGTCAAAATTGTGTTGAAATATTGCAGCAAAAGTTACTTTCTGTGTTTTCAAAAGGTTCGAGGACAAAAAACAAGTTTCACGGGATTATTTTTCACTCGTAAATACTTAAAAACAATTAACTGAATTTTCTTTATATGTCATTTCTTTGGTCTAGTGTAGTACCTAATGGAGCAATGAAGTTGACGTTTACAGTGTAGACGTCAACGTCGCCGTTGACTCCATATTTATACCCACAGCCATATTTATTGGGTAAAATGCTTAGAAGTCACGCGTCTTCTCCCTTTTTAAAACGGTCATTGTGTATAGGTGCTAAATGTGGAATGAGCTATCTTCCGCGGTGTTTCCGAGAACGTACAACACGGGGTTCTTCAAAAGGCGAGTTAATAGAGTCCTTAAGGGTCGGTAACGTATTTGTGATGCCTCTGGTATTTCAAGTATCCATAGGAGACAGTGACTGCTTACCATCAGGCGGCCCGTCTGATTGTTTGCCACCTATGGAATTAAAAAAGTTACAATGTGATAGAAATGTAACACTCATAAACGAATTAAAATCACAAACAAAACACACAATGAATTTTATCACACCGCCTTTCTTTTAAAATGTCGAAGGAATTTTTACCAAATATAAGTGAAAAAGTCGTTTTCCACTTGCCCTGAAGGATCATACGTTTGAATAAATTCACATATTGACGTCTCAGGGTTTTTGAAGGCTGCGTATTTTCAGGTGTTGGTTATTGCGGGGAGGCGAGAGTGTGACGTGAATGGTGAGGAGATTGAATTATAAGGTTTATTGGGTATACGTACCTTGAACGTACTTGAGAATAGGAACGTACCTGGGGAAGCAGCAGCAAATCCAAAATAAGTGGTTGCTGATAGTAAGTGGTCACCACATCATTATCCGCCAAAAGACGTCCACTGCTGAACATAGGCCTCCCCTTTTAACCTCCACACTGAACGACAGCCTGCCTTTTGCATCCACTGGATGCCAGGGACTCTCACAATGTCGTCGGTCTACCTACGCTGCGTCTTCCGGATCGTGGTCTCCACTCAAGAACCTTTGTTCCCCATCGGTTATCAGTTCTTCGAGCGATGTGTACTTGAAATACTTATGCACAAATACCATCAGTTACATTACTTCCACAATAAAATATAAACAATTTTATTTACACGGACTTTTTCAACTGTTTCCCAAAAAACACACTTTAATGGAATAAATCTTAAATCACGTTCGCCCTAATGGGGTAACGTTGTAAATTTTTTATACCCTTGGGCACATCCGGAGTTTCGCGTAAAAAATTGGTTAAGAGCGAGCTTGAATCGTATACAACGGGTTCTGGTAAATAATTATCTTGTAGTTAATATTTGATCAAATATACAATGAAAAAGGAAAATTTGTGTTGGCGAAATGAACAAACAATTACCAAACATATAATTAGAGTTTTTTTTTATGTACGTGTATTTCCGACTACCACTGATTTATGCAAATATAATTTTATTATCATCATTTCAGCCATAGGACGTGCACTGCTGCACATAGGCCTCCCCCAGCGATCTCCAACAGGGCCGGTTGGAAGCGGCCTGCATCCATCCCTGCGGTCCCTTTTAGGTCGTCTGTCCATCTTGTGGGTGGACGTCTTATGCTGCGCTTACCGGTCCGTGGTCTCCATTCAAGAACCATTCAGCCCCATCGGCCATCTATTCTGCGTGCTATGTGCCTTGCCCACTGCCACTTTAACTTGCTAATCCGGTGGACTATGTCAGTTACTTTCGTTCGTCTACGGATCTCGTTTTTTCTGATTCGTTCTCGTAGTGAAACCCCGAGTAAGTATATATAGCATCTCCATAGCATATTATTTTAGTATTTTACACAAAAAACTAGGTCTGAGTGTAATTTTTTTTCCTTTTAGTTAACGTTCAAGTTTTCCTATAAATATTTATCACGTTACCAACTTTCTAAGAATTTCAATAAAATTAAACAAGAATCTACTTCAATCAAGGATGTATCTTTGATCGAAGAGAATCTAAGATATTAACATCTACGATGGAGTTAAACAAATTTTCTAAAACGTTCTATTTTCTATTGAAGTGCGGAACCCTAATAACGGCTGTTCATTATTGTAGTGTCGTTAAAATCGTCCGAATCGTTAAATCGGTGATTTTCGTTTATGTTATTTTTCAATTTGGTTTTTCGCTACGAATAATATTTTTAGAATATCATTTTAATTTTTATCAGATTTCACACATTTGTTCATTGATATTTTAAACTGTGACTTCAAAAATCTTAGTTCTCTTTAGCAAGCTTTCTCCATTGTAGACCTCATTATTGCTTAACATCAGGCATGGTGGCGTTCAGTCGCAAGCCTATTTATCAATAATAATAAGCTAACTGATACCCACTGCTGAAATATTTTCCTTTGCAAAGAAAAGCAATAAAAAAAGAAAAAAGTAAAGAGAGAGAGTGAGAGAGAGAGAGAGAGACATAGTGTATTTAAATATTTTTTTTCTTTTACTCTGGAAATTCAAATTTATTTATTAAGGCGTTTAACCAGATAACTTGTATTATGTTAAACTTTAGTAAAAAATGGCAATAAATTGTGTTTCGAATGAGAAATGTTAACAATAACATTCGTCTTTGTTGTTTTAAGCACTACAACTTATATTCACAAGTGTTTTCCTTTTTTTTTTCTTATTAAATAATAGGCTTGCGTTTGACCGCCAACTCGCCTGATGTAAAGCCTTTATATTGTTGTATCTTGTTGAGATACGAGTTTGGGCTCTGTTTGGTTTGTTTAATGAGTCACATACATAAGCATTTGTTTTTAAATCATCATGCCTATTATTATTAGTTTATCCCGAGATGTTCTTAATAAATCAGAACTCTACGACTCTTTTTTGGTCAGTCGTATAAAAATCCAAGTCGCACAAGAAAAACAGTCTTAATCCACACTCTTCTGACAAGCGAAGACTTGCCGGAGTTTACGTTAAAGCTAACCACAGAATAAGAAGCATACAGAAGCTGAACTTCAAGTATTTGAAACTTTTGAAGATAGTGGGACAATATATAATTTGTATGAATAAGTAATATCTGGACCCACAAAACCGATAAAAAAAAATGCTGATAAAACACTACAACATATCAAAGTGATGTTCTTAATTCAACGCAAGTGAACGCGGGAAAAAAAACTTGTATCTAATAGAGATTGAAACTTATTTAATTGACATTATCACTAATACTTCACTAATTAGACTCGTCTAATAATCAGACGAGCCTAATTAGTTTTTTTTTTCGAGTATTTAGAGAGGGCAAGTCCCTCTATTAACTGAACTAAATACAAGCTAATACTAACACTAAAAAAACAGTTAGACTGCTCATAGACCGTTGAACATTTAAAGACAATCCAAATCCTCAAGCCCACTAATTAGTGATTCTTATGCTTAGGTTTTTGTCAATTTTGACATTTGTTTGAAGTTATCAATGTGTGTTTCTTCTTATTCTCTGTGTACGTATTTGGTTAAAAAAACCACGTTTAGACAAAGGGCACACGCGTAATTCTTAAAGAGATAATCCTTGGATAAAGCGTCTTATTTATTTTGTGGGGCCAGCGAGTCGGCGGGAGTTCACACACGCTTGTGGGGGGGTTTTACCCCAGAGAAAGTCAATATTTGACTTTGATCGTCGAAAACACGTACTCTTCTTTTTTTATTTCACTAATAGGCTTGCGTTTGATTGCATTTTTGTTCACCCGCAGTTTTTAATCAGCTCGTGACCACGGCCACTGTAATATGGTCGAAACTTCGAGTGAAAGGTACATAATTTTTACCGAAATTAAATAATACGTGATAAGTCAACATGACTTGCGTTTGACAGCCAACTCGCCTGATGGAAAGGGACGAAGAAGAATTACGTCTAATATGGCGTTATTCTAATAGTAATACGCCGTGATATTTTGTTTGTCTCAGTAGTAGCGTGCCTCATGAACCGAAAGTCTTGAGTTCGATTCCCGGTCAGGCTCTTGTTTGAATGATAAATAAAAATAATCTTAGAGCAAACATTTATGTGATGAATATTTATTTTGTGTTTGTTCTATATCTGGGTGTTAATAACTATCAAAATTTATTTAAAAATATATATCTATATATATCAGTTTCTGGCAGCCATAGTACAAGTGCTTAGTTTGGGGTCAGATGACCATGTGTGCAAAAATTACCCGAATAACTATTGATATATGTATTTATTTATTTAACTAACTTCGGGAAGCTATAGATCATTGTGCCCATGACATGAGTCAATTTCGTGGACTTGGCGAGTAACTGTTATAATTTATAACCAAAAATTTTTTTTTCTTAATTTCATAGTTGGCAAACAAGCAGACGGGCTGCTGTTGTTCGTAAGCAGTCACCGTCACCTATGGATACTTGTAACACCAGAAGCGTCACAAATACGTTGCCGACCCTTTAGGACTCGATTAACTCGCATTTCGAAGAAAAACTAGTATGTTGTCGCTTCTCGGAAAAACTGTGGAAGGTAGCTCATTCCACATTTTGCAGGTATGAGGCAAGACGGACAGTGTGCGATTTCCACTGATCTATGATGTGTGGATGAGCCTTCAGGCGGTGGCGGCTAGTGCGATGGTAAAACCACGACACCGGTATCTAAACTAGTGCTCTACAAAAACCGCACCACACCTTCTCAAACTTTCCCGCATCGCCCCGCGAATTTTAAAGCCCCCGTTGGTTAATCTTGCAAACCCCCCGTGATAAGTGTCCCGTCTCCCAAACTCCGGGAAATCCTTAAAAATTGCGCCGCCGTGTCGACACTCGCGCGGTTTTGTCATATTAACAGGAATAAGGTATTTAGCACACTGGTGGTTTGCGATTGTATATTTTGTAGATTGTGATGTTACAGACAAGTATGAGTATGTGTAGATAGAGTGACCGCAGCTTTTGGAGTTTCTGTTTTTTTTACATTGGGTCGGTGAGCTCCAAACTAAGCACGAGGCTTGTGTCTTGGAGCTCGGGTGCGAAGTTATCTTAGGGGTTTATGCGCCCTAAGATGGTTTTTATACATTTTCCTATAATATTCGTGGGTAGGCATCCGACTAAATGGACCGACAACATTGTGAGAGTCGCGGGCATCCAGTGGATGCAGATGTCAGGCTTTCGTTAGGTGTGGAGGTTAAAGGGGGCGGCTTATGTTCAGCAGTGGACGTCTTCTGGCTGATGATGACTATAATATTTAGTGTTGTTATACTTACAATACCACTAAAGGAGTTGTAATACCCACGCAAGCATAATACATTTTGGTCGCGGTGCATTTTAGTTACAATACTATACAACATTTTGCGAAAAAACACTTTCTCATCACTAAAAACAATCTCTTCCAGACGACCTTTGTTGTCTGGAAGAATGAGTAGATAAATATTCCTTGCGTGTTTCTTTTAGTTTACTTAAGTTGTGTATGATGAGAATTATTACATAATGGTATTACATAAGTGCATAATTTTTTAGCAAGCTTTCCCTTGTTCGAAATTGTGCTTGCTACTTACATCACGTGCAATACACATAAGGAAGACAATAAGACCAATTAAGTGTTATGTTTCTCCTCACTCTATAATAATACAGTATATACTTTACATAAACTTTTTAACTGTTGTAGACCGTTGTTTTGATCAGTGTGCAAGACGTATAAAGATGGCAACGTAGATATATATATATCGCGATTTTGCAGCGCGCCTCGCGACGACGGTCGCATTGTCTGTGATCATTGTTGAAGAGTCAGTGTGAAGACGCCCTAAAGGGGGAAATATGAGGAAGATTAGATTTTTTTTGGAGTTAACTCTCTTTGCTTAGAGGCAAGTTTGATGAGTCTCGTTTGAATGTGCGAAGCTTAACTTGAGTTTGTTAAATTTTGCACGAAGAGCGAAATTTTCGAATTTTCGAGCGAAGTGAATTTAGGATTCTACGGTAACACTTTAGTATCTGTATTATATTCTATTCGATTATACGTAACTTGAATACCGTTAATCTGTCGTCATAAAACTTTGTATGAAAGTAACCCAATTTTGAAATTCATGTATGTATTATTTTATTGTGCGAATTGATAGTTGTAATAAAGAGTTTATCCTATCTATCTAGTCTGTGGGATGTTCAGCATTGAGATAAAATTCCTATAGAGAAACAATTTCTCACTGAACACTCAAAAAACGTCCTAGCGTCATTGTAAATACATTGTATCAATAAAACTATATACTTCAAAATGCCACATTTACTTCAGTTTAGACTTTATGTCGCATGCATAGTGTTCAACGTTAGTTGTCCGCTAAGTCATCGTAGCTCTGGCATCGCGCGGCGTTGTAGTGGGATTGCGGTTACCTTGTAACTAACCAAAAAGTCTGCGTAATTCGTAGTGTGCGCTAAATTTTGGTTTGGTTTGTTGGCACGATTGTGACTCTATATGTATTGTATATCGATGGTGTTCAACAATAGTTACAATCTGGGTTTCTTCAAATCGCGAGTGAATTGGTTTCGTCTGCAAACATGATCTATCGTAGACCGCATCATCGCTTTACATCAGCGAGAAAGCGGCCAAACGCTTGTATATTATATATAAGGAATGAACTCTAAAAGGTGGTAAATTAGGGGATGAATCCCCTATAAAACTTCCCGTAAAGTCAGTTGTATTTTTTTAAAGATGTGTTAATTGTATTTAAGCAGAAACTCTTTAATTTTATTGCCAAACCTCACCTGCTCTAAATTAAACCAAAGGCTTCAGAGTTTCCTAAACTTTTCTTCAACAACCTAATTTAAAACAAAAACTACGCACTTAAAACTTCCCCAGACAATTCTGCGAACCGTTTAAAGTACTGTAAAAGTTTCCGCGTCTACCCGCAAATTATCTTAATTCGCGCCCACTTCCGGTTATTATGATTGATGACGTCACCACCGCTTCCGGTCACGGGAGGATACGGATGCTGATTTAATTAGCTGGCGAAGTTAAATGCTGACGGTTTTATTGATTGATTAGTCTTTTAAAGATTTATTCTAACAATACCTTTTTTAATGTATATCTATAAATCATGTAAAAGCGAAATACTTACGTACTGACTGACTGAATCATCAAGAATTATCGAAAACTGATAGACTTTTGTTTTAAATTTTAGGGCTCCGTACCCAAGGGGTAAAAAGGGACCCTATTACTAATCCTACGATGTCTGTCTGTCCATCCGGACAGACAGACATCGTAGGCTTCCATCGTAGGCTTATCTTTCTGTCCTGTTATGATATCACAGATACGTCCTGCCTATTAACGGTTTCTTTCGAACCGTAATAGACATACAGTTGAAATGTTCACAGAATATGTAATACTAGCGGTCCGCCCCAGCTTCGCACGGGTATAGATTATAGCCTATGTCACCCGGGGATAATGTAGCTTCCCGTCAGTGAAAGAATTTTTCAAATCGGTTCAGTAGTTTCGGAGCCTATTCAATGCAAACAAACAAACAAACAATCAAATCTTTCCTCTTTATAATATTAGTATAGATTACGGCGGATCAACTAAGAAATAATAAAAAAGTCTAATTGTTAAAACGAAAGGGGTACAAAAATATTATGTTTGTTGTATGGGGATCCATACAACAAACATAATATTTTTGTATTGTATTAGTATTATCTAAAGTAAAAACGGTTATACGTAAAAGCGTCATCTTATAGTCTTGCATAGCTATAATCCAAACCTCAAATATACGCCCATGGTCGGTTGGTATTCCGAAAACCCGTACGAAGCACTTTTATTATGCGAGTTGCTAGTCTGTGGAATTCGCTGCCTGAATGGGTGTTTCCCGATGGTTACAATCCGGGTGTCTTCAAATCACGAGTGAATCGGTTTCTTCTAGGCAAGCGTGCTCCAACGTAGATCGCATCATCGCTTAACATCAAGCGAAATGGTGGCCAAACGCAAGCCTATCACAAAAAAAAAACACTAATAAATCCACTAAGCACAGCCTTTACCAATATGATCTCCAACAACCTTTATTTAGTTACACAGGTGCACTAATATAAAAAACAAGCATTAATAAAGGTTTACTATTCTAGTGAAATAAACCTATTTTCTTTACTATGACAATAAAGGTCTTGCCAAATAAACGGTCGGTCAGCAGGGCAAGGCATAGCCTAGTTTAGTGCCGGCCCTAAAACGGAAGGTATGTCCTCTTTTAGGTCCTTCTGGGTTTGGTACAAGAGGAAATGTAAATGGTAATTTCCTTAGTTACAAGTTTGTATAAAAGTGATATTTGTTATTGCTACTTGCAATCCAAAGATTGTCAACTTACGACTAACTATTTACGCGGGCTCGAAACAGTAAAGTGTGGAAAATCATGGGAACGTGAACCTTAACACACCGAGATACGGTTTGCGGTCGCGCAACTTTTCGCAATCACCTAAACAGTTAATTATCGTGTGTCTTTTGTTATATGACACCATTGTTATAATTTTAAGCTAACCATAGAAGTAAGCAAACTAAACTACCTTGCGTGATGGTGGTCAAACGCAAACCTATTATTTATATAAAAAAAACTTAAACTTAAAACACAAAAATTGAGAAAGCCCGGCCTTTGGTAATTTTAGTCTAAGATACCGCAGGATTTATTGTTATCTAGCGTACCAACGCAGTGCAAGGCAAGTTTCACCACAGCTTAGCGCGATTTAAAAAAGGTTCTCAATCAAATGTCATTTGCATCAATCTCAATCGTCTACTGCACTTTTTTTGTAAACAGTGAAATCCTCTAAAAATACGCAGCTGTATTGTACCCACTACATATCTATATCTTCCTTTACATCGCGGTAAGCAGTGAACAACATCCCCCAGCTGCGGTCTCGTTTAGATTGTCCGTCAATATTGTGGGTGGACGTCCTACGCTGCTTTTACCGATCCGTGGTCTCCGTTCAAGAACCTTTCAGCCCCATCGGCCATCTGTTCTGCGTGCTATGTGCCCTGCCCACTGCCTCTTCAACTTGCTTATCCGGTGGGCTATGTCGGTAACCTTCGTTCGTCTACGGATCTCCTAATTTCTGGTTCGATCTCGTTGAGAAACCCCGAGCATAGCCCTCTCCATAGCTCGTTGTGTGACTTTGAGCTTGCTTAGTCAACTCGACGATAGGCACCTATCAATATTTCTGGTTTCATTCATGGAAAGTAAAATGATCACCGTCAGGATCACATTAGCTGCGACCCCTCCGGCAGACGCTATCATCCGATAATTTAGACC
Organism: Agriopis marginaria; assembly: GCA_932305915.1. Classification (NCBI taxonomy): domain Eukaryota; kingdom Metazoa; phylum Arthropoda; class Insecta; order Lepidoptera; family Geometridae; genus Agriopis; species Agriopis marginaria. The sequence continues at coordinate 23,225,506 of OW029914.1, read as the reverse complement.
ATACAATTTCTTTTACAGCGCATTTCATTGCGTGCGCCGTTCCGAGACGATCTGACGTTAACTTAAAACGCAATATTGCGAAGGCTTAGTACGGAATAGGAAAGGAGGACAACTTCTATTGGGTTAGCCTGATTTCACCGTACGGAGGATCTGCCTTTGGGCGAGACGGGGGCGCGGATCCATCGTGAGGTTATTATAGGTTTGATCCAGGTTTAAGTTTCTTAATTCGATTTTTAGGGTTCCGTACCCAAAGGGTATAAACGAGACCCTATTATTAAGCATACTCTGCTGTCTGTCTGTCCGCCAGTTTAGCAGCTGTATCTTTCGAACTGTAATATATAGGCAGTTGAAATTTTCACAGAATATGTAAAGTAACGGCAGAATAACTAAGAAATAATAAGAAAGTAAAAAAATAAAAATTAAAGCGGGTTCCCCATACAATAAACGTTTTTATAAACGTATTTTTCACGTATTTTTGTATTAGCTCTAATGTAAAAACGGTAATACGTGCGTATTACCGTTTAGTGTCAAATTTGGTATGATTATAGTACCTACTTTAGAGTAATAAACAATCAATGAGCAACAAGGTATAAATAACAGTCCACCAATCTGCACTGGGCCAGCGTGGTGGATATGGCCCAATCACCCTTTCGGGGGTACCTTAAAGTCTAGCAGTGGACTGTTAAAAAGCTGATTATGATGATGATGATGAATAAATAAAAATAAACAAATAATATGCGAGTCGGTGACAAATTTCTGTTCACCACCAAGATCGATTCTTGGATGGGTGACCACATTGGCGTGATGTTGCCTTTTTGTACTACATTTTACTTTTATTTTTGGTGGTAAGGAACTGGATGAAAATAAAGACAATTATTAGTAGCATAACCGAAGATTGTATCCAGCATAGGTGAGGTTGATGATGATGATATTCTTTATACATAACTTTTGTTTAGAAGTTTGGAATCTGTTTCTTTCTAATCTGTGTCTTTATTGATCATTCGAATAGTGAGTCGTATACTTTATAATTATTTTGCCAAGAAACTGACGGAAATGAAACTATAACAGTTTTGTTTTAGCTATTTGGTTATGTGCTTTACTCAACTCAATAAAGTTATAACAATCAAGGAAATGTTATTTCTGTGCCATTTATCGCGCCGTATGCCTTAATATCGGTACCCCTAGTTCCTGATATCTTTGAATACACTCCGGGGTTCACATCATCACATCATCAGCCATTAAATGTCCACTGCTGAACAAGGCCTCCCTCTTAGAGAGGGGTGTTGCCATAATCACCACGCTTGGCAGGTGGCTTGGGGATCGCAGTACGTTCACCGTGTACTAACAGGACGCTGCTGCCCATCCTCCGGTGGTTCTGGTCGCAGTTTTAGGACATACCCGGGTAATTTATTGATAAAATGTCAATTTACACGTCAAATAACAAATGTTCACTTAAAGTGAGAAAAATTACAATAATAATTACTTAATTGATTAAATTAGACTATATAATTGCATTACAGAAATAATAAAACAAAAAATAATAATAATACATGTCATACAATTCTTACCTATAATATATGGTAAAGGTACATTCATATTTATGTCAAATCTATAAAATTCGTCGAATCTGTAAAAAGACTGCTCGATGAGCCATATTTTTAACCTATTTTTGTACGACTGCAGACTCGTGGCTGCAGTTATTTCATTCGGTAAGTGGTTGTAAACCGTCGGACCCATGACGTGTTTGAAGAAAAAAATAGCAATTGCAAAAGTTTTTTTAAGTGTTTTATTTTATGTAATCGACACAAAGTTGTATACATTTTTTATTTTATCGCTAATAAGTTCACCCTTGCCACCAACTCACTTGTGCCTCGAATATGAAGCAAAAATATGTAGTTATTTACTAAGTTTTCATCAAAATAGGACGAATAGTTGTCGAGAAATTGTACTATATGAATAGTGCATGGCGAAACAATCACACTGATATGTCTGTGTCTAGTGTATGTTTGTTCCCACTAAACTCTGCAACGGCTGAATGGATGTGGATAAAATATGGTGTATCTGGATTAAAACGTCAGAAAAAACAGACACCGCTTTATGGTTGATATTCCGAAAACCCGTACGAAGCGCTTTGATTCCACTTTTATTATGCGTACTGCTAGTATGTGGAATGATCTGCCTGAATGGGTAGTTACAATAGTTACAATCTGGGTGTCTTGAAATCACGTGTGAATCGGTTTCTTCTAGGCAAGCATGCTCCAACTTAGACCGCATCGTCGCTTTACATCAGGCGAGTTGGCGGCCAAATGCAATCCTATTAAAAGATTTTAAAAAAAAACGTAGCCAAATTTAAAAAAAAAAAACCTTGTAGGATAGCAAGTACAACCAAGGGCGCAATTAGTCTGCAATAATTATTATCAATTTATAAAACCGACTTCAACCCAAGTAAGTAAAAAAGTACGCAATTTCGATACGAATTTTCCAGTTATTTTGATTTAATAGCCAAACTAATAAACCGATTTTAAAGAAATTTCTATGGGACTAAATCCGAAAGTATATTTATCAAATCATTTTCAATAACAAATAATTTTAAAAATCAGTTCATTTATGACGAAGTTCTGAGGTAACAAACATTAAAAAATAAAAAATAAAAACTGGGAACCTTCCTTTTCCGAAGTCGGTTAAAATATCTTGCACTACGAATATTGGCTAAAAGGCCAACTAACCCATTCCTTTTCCGACAAACCCCAACCTAAGCCCTACTAAGTACATAGACCTTTTCGCATCCAAATTTTTCACACATAAAAATACCTCATACCTAAAGCCTCGTCGACTAAACGTTTATGATCTGTTAGGGACCTCTCTGAAAACTTAGCGACCTGTTTTGTTTTTGTCAAGGCTTCCCGACGATTTTATGGCTCATGTGGAGCTTTTATAGCCTAATATTGTGTAATATTGTAATAACTCGGGTTTTATATACTTTTGAAGGTAAAATGGATGAAGGATGTTTGGTGACTTGGTTGGAATTTAGCAAAATTAATTTAGAAAGAGTAGAATAAGAAATTCATTGCTGCGACTGGAAATTGAAACATGGGTATATTAATATGGTGCTAGTTAGGTAGTTACCACGGTAAATATCCGGTAAATAATCATATAACTTTAGTGAAAGACCGTGATAGTTTAAAACAGTGTTTTATTTAGGTGGTGTTATTGCATTGTAATGTATACACAAACATAAAGAAATACGTGTTATTTAACAATACCAAGTTGTTTGATTAGTTTTAAAATCATCGAGATACATTTCCTATAGATTCACAATATCTCATTGAAATCAGTCAAAAACGCCCGAGCGTCATTGTACATACATTGTATCAATTATATTTCACAACGCCACATTAGTCCAATTTAGACGTTGCGTCGCTTGCATAGTGTTCAACGTTAGTTGATATAGTATAGATATAGTATTATCTATGTTTGTAACTACTCAAAAAGTCTGCGCAATTCGTAGCGTGCGCCGAGTTTTGGCTTGGACATTTTTGTGCACGATTGTGACGATATAATATGTATTGTATCTCGATCTATGAGATAGATTACAACTCATTTTGTGCACACTGGAAATAAAATTACATTTAGATAGAGACACTTAAGCATTAGGGCCACATGTGGCGGCTTTATCGCTAAGAGTGATCTCTTCCAGTCTATCATTGGATGGAAGAATTTAAGTACCAATATGACGGAGATGTAAATAAATTATTATCATAATCATCGTAATCAGCCTTTTAACAGTCTACTGCTGGACTTTTCGCCTACCCCCGAAGGGGTGATTGGGCCATATCCACCACGCTGGCCCAGTGCGGGTTGGTGGATTCACAAACGCCATTGAATTCCTTCTCCGTACATATGCAGGTTTCCTCACGATGTTTTCCTTCACCGAAAAGCCAGTGGTATGAAAATCCGTACATAAGCTCCAAAGAGCTCATTGGTACGGGCCCGGAGTTTGAACCCGCGACCTCACGCTTTCAAGTCTAGCGGTCACCCAAATAGGCTACCACGGCTTATAAATTATTATAGTCAATAATAAAACTTATTACGATTTTTAAGATTGTTTTGTATCTATGTCCTTTTTTAGCGTGAAAAAAAAATATTTTCTGTGAGTGTGTGCAATGAAGAGTTTATTTATATCATTATCATCGTCATTTCAGCCATAGGAAGTCCACTGCTGGACATAGGCCTCCCCCATCGATCTCCAAAAGCGCCGGTTGGGAGCTGCCTGCATCCAGCGTTTCCATGCGGTATTTTTTAGGTCGTCTGTCCATCATGTGAGTGGATGTTCTACGCTGCGCTTACCGGTCCATGGTCTCCATTCCAGAACTTTTCAGCCCCACCAGCCATCTGTTCTGCGTGATATGTACCCTGCCCACTGCCACTTCAATTTGCTAATCCAGTGGGATATATCGGTGACTTTTGTTCGTCTACGGATCTTTATTTATATATCTTTCTATTATCATTATGACGAGCATGGATTCTTTCAATTATTATGAGAAAAATCTTCGTAATGATTGAAACTAAAACTAAACTATACCCTTGCTTAAACTATTTTAAAATGCTTCACGCTTGCCTCCGCAAGATACAAGCATGTGTGATTTTCGAGACAAATTTATTTAAATCTGCCATATCTCTCACACCCCAATTTGACCCTTCGAGGCAGATAGTTGCCTTTTGACCCTTTTGGACGGAAGACAGTGCCTAATTTTCTTACCCCGGTATTATACAGTAGGTATACTTCAATCAAGTATACAGGGTGTCACTTAAATATATTCTTAAGTTTGTGTAAGTCTAGATAGGCAGTCTAAAAGGTATCCGTGGCAATATCAACTGACCATGTCCGATCTAGCGGCTGATGCCTGTTTATTTAGCGAACTTTACATTTGCAATACGTTTTGTTTTATTGAATACGTGCAATATAACTAAATTACCCGTGACAAGTTAAGGGTGTGTGTTAAGGGCATGAGATAAGTTTTCCATTCTTACGACCATGTATGCTACTTTATTATGTATGTATACCTACAATATTCTACAAGTAAATAATTTGATTAGATTTGTGTCTGAAGCGTCGGAAAAAACTAGTCCTATTACACCTTGTATAGTTAACCCTAGTATACCAGTATATAGGTGTAGTTTAACCGTGTATAGTAGGTACAGTTTACCCGGATATGACCGGGTGTTGAGGCCACGGATAAGTGAAGGCAAACTGTTGAAGTCAACGGCTTAGGTCAGTCTCGAGTATGGGTCATAACGTACCGTCATGCTCCGTAAAATGGAGCTTTAAAATTAGGGATGTGGCAAGTTATATCGATAGTTTTGAAAAATCTATTGTGAATCATTTTGTCAAGTTAAATATAACGTGTTTTTATTTATTTAATAATTGGCTTGCGTTTGGCCGCAACAAGCCTGATGTTAAGCGATGATGCGGTCTATATTAGATATATTATGTAGACCGCATTATTAGATTTATTATGTCATACGGTCGATTTGATATCACATTTGAAATAAGTGTCGACTTTTATTTTTTAAATTGAGCTGAGAACACAAACTTTACGTTTTCGGAGTAAAAAGTACTATTTATTATAGAAACTGACGTGGTTTCACACATTTTATTTATATTGCACGGGAATTACTCACGTAAGATTAAGCCGGTCACTCCGACTATAGTTTCAACCGCATTAGGCAGTCTTTTTCAAGGTGAATGCATGCGCGCGGCTGTGTGTGCGTGCTGGTGTACCCCGCCAAGCGAGACGCAGCCGCGCGCTATAAATTAAAAGTACTATTTAAGTCGCTAAACTATGTTATATGCCACACACAAACGACATGGAATGGGATCAAACACACCTTAAATGTGTTATTAATTTAAGCTATTAATAAATAGCTTGGTTGCTTGGAAGAAGTCACTCTGAATAATAAGGCAGCCAGAATGTTCCACTAGTTTTATGTTTTGTCCTATATGCAATTTTTGGTATGAACTATAAATAGTTGTAGGTAAACGTATCTACAAACATAAGTTTTCATTTATGTTTTTCATTATAGCTACTCCTATTTATCGATAAATTCCCGCTATAATTATGGCATGCCTAGTCCTGGAATATAAAGTCAAGTTACAAAGGCCCAAGGACAAAGTAGTTTATGACTTAATAAGATACACTTAAGCCATATTTACTACAAACTCAACTTTATAACAAAATTCTTAAGGTCCAATATCAAACATAATTCTATAAACATTTTATCTTATCTGTTTACGACAAATTGCACTTTGTAATTCAGAAGTTAGGGTCTATTTTTGAAGATGATTTGATAACTAGAACAAATATCACTTGCTCAGAATAAATTTGAACTTTATTTCTCAGTTTCTAAGGTTGAATGTTGGAAGTTGATTTGTGAATCTAGACTGGTATTATAAGGGCTGTTTTTGGAGTCAGCTTGAAGATAAATTGAGGGTTGTAGCTATTCTTCATCCTTTGCAGTGTTAGCTCCTGAGTTAGTGGGCTTGTGTTAACATTAGCCTTGGAGACGATATACTGATGAATGCAAATTGTATGAGACAGAAAAATAAGATAAAGTTTGATAAAGATAGAGTTTCGTAAAACAAAGGAAGTAGTTTATTGTTTATAGAATTTTATTCAGGCCCTTTTTTATTTTTTTTTGCAATTTCGGTCGTTTTACTTTATGTGTGTCTACTTCCATATTTAATTTAAAATTACAAAATAGAGAGTCATATCAATATTGTATGTTTTATCTAAGAAACCTTAAATACCGATACACGATAAAGGACATTATGCTCGATAGAAAAAAAAAGTTACATTGATTTGCGCTTATCTCTCTGTTTTTTATTATTATTTCAAACCTAAAATACCTATTTATTCAATTTTAATGATGCCTGTGAAATATTATAGTATAACATTTGATTATATTTGACTAAACCTGTTATTTTTAACAAATAACGACAATCTAGTTTAAATAAAATAAAAAATACGCTTTCGTTTGCCCGCCAACTTGCCTAATGTTAAGCGATGATGCGGCTTACGATGGAGCACACTTGCCTAGGGAACACCCATTCAAGCAGCACATTCTACAGACTAGCAGTTCACACAATAAAAGTGGAATCAAAGCTCTTCGTATGGGTTTTCGGAATATTAACCATAGGTGACAATTCTTTGTACTCACTCTGGCATTCCGATAGGAAAATGGGTAGTTGTATCAGAATATTTTCCTATGAGTATGCGCAAGAGCTTAATGAACTTATTCCATCCTCCCCCTTTTACTACAGGACAAGTAGAAGAACTAAACACTACCACCCCTTCCTCGTGGAAATTCCAAAGATTCGTACTCAACGATTTGGGTCGTCATTTATGATACGTACTGCCCAAGAATGGAAATCCCTGCCGTCCTCCTTGTTTCCTGAGAACTACAATCTAGGCATCTTCAAGGCTAGAGTGAATAGATTTCTTCTAGATCAACGTGTTCCATCCTCGGCCACAACGTCGCTTACAATCAGGCAAGATGGTGGCCAAACGTAGATCTATCCTGTATAAAAATACGGAACCCTAATTAATAATGGCGTAGACCGTCTACACCGTAGATCACCTACGCCGTAGTCCCACTACATCGTAGCCCTTGCAGCGTAGACCGTCTACGTCAATTCTATTATTTTTTGCAGAAAAGAAATGATTATAATTATATTGTCTTATTGTCTATATCGGTTACTTGAATGACTTTATTATGTGTTTCACGGAATATAAATTGCATATTTCACTAATATTGAAGTAGGTTTTTGAATCGATAATTACTGTATTTTGTGGTGGTACGGAACCCTCACGGGAAACAATGTGGGAGCCCAACTCGCACTTGGCTGACTTTTTTTCTTACAGTAAAATATTTAAGTAAAGTGCCACATCACCAGCCCATAATATGCATTAATCCCTCTCCCCCCAGAGGTTCTCATAGTGTGTGTATTTGGCTTAAAAAATGCGAAATCACAACACGTTATAATTTATTCAGCGGCCGACAATGTCGCTTAAGGCGCTGAGCAAAAACGTGAAAACTTGAGTTATGACGACGGAGGATAAAATTTGCATAGAAACAGTTCTTAATGTTTGATAGTACTTGACCATTCATCTTCTAGCTAGACTGTTGTAAATCAATTTGTCAGTGAGTGTTGCACGCACAATGGTAAAGTATTTATATTAAGTCCTAGCTGACCCGACAGACGTTGTCCAGTCTTAGATCTATCATATGTTAATGTTTACATTAAAATCGTAATTATTATTAAGTTTTCTGAAATTTTCAAATTTTCTGCGCAATTTTCTTCATTTTTCTTCCCGTAAGAACCTTCTACAAAGTATTAGAAAACTTAAAAAAAAATTATGTATCGGTTAAGTCGTTCTCGAGTTATGGCGTAACAAAGGTAAATAGGGATTAGTAGTAATTAAAAAAAAAAAAAAAAAGTTTTTTTATTTAAATAAATATATTTGACTGCCGGTGTTGTTTTCTGTAGATTTTCTTATCAGCCAGCGGTATGCCTTTTTGTGTGGCAGATACAGAGATATTTCTTTTTATATTTTTATCTCGAGCCCGACCTTTGTATCAAATGAAAAGTCATCGGAGTGAGAAGACTTTATTTATTATTTAACGCGTCTAGTGATTTTTTAGGTGGCTTTTATAGCCTGGATCTAGAAGTATTCAGTATCTAGCAAATTTTACTAAACATATTAATGTAACCGAATTAGAAATGAAGAGGTCCGTAGATGAACAAAAGTTACCAACATAGCCCACCGGATTTGCAAGTGGAAGTGGCAGTGAGTAGAGCACATAGCACGCAGAATAGATGGCCGATAAGGCCGAAAGGAATGGAGACCACGGACCGGTAAGCGCAGCGTAGGATGTCCACCCACAAGATGGACAGACGACCTAAAAGAGACCGCAGGGAAACACTGTACAGGCCGCTTCCAACCGGCCCTTTTGGAGATCAATGGCCCTCCCATTGATGCTTATGTCCAGCTGAGCAGTGGACGTCCTACGGCTGAAATTATGATGATGATGAACTATGTAAATAGCCCTTTTTATGGGACGCGACTTGTGTTGATACTTTGGCGCCGTCACATCTTCCTGAGATACAAGGAAGGGCTGGTGACCATGCAATTTAGCGGAGCAGCACAAGCGGCGCAAATGTGCTGAACTTGGCAGTAAATACATCATATTTGAGCCGTTTGTGGTCGAGATATTGGGCCCTTGTGGACCTAGCTCACCTCATTTTCAAAAATCTTTTATTAAGCCTTGACAAAAATATTACAAAATTTTGCTCTATCTAGTTATTCACTTTGATGGGTAGTTCAACACCCGCAAGTATTAGCTTACACTTACACTTTTTTCTTATAAACCGAATTGAAACCGATGGAGCTGCAAGCTTATTTTAACCGACCTCAAAAAAGTAGGAGTTTCTCAATTTGACTGTATTTTTTTGTATGTGTTATGCGATTACACCGCCAATTATGAATTTATTTCGATGATATTTTTTTTTGTTCGGTAGACTTCAGAGCTGGTCCAATACAAATTTTATCGAAATTGATTGAGAAAAAAAAATCAACGAATACATTGGTTTTTTTTATTTGATTTAATCACATATTTAATGTAATTTACAAAACGTTTTAGACATGACGTTTTAGTTTGTGGTTCAGCAAAAGTTTTGATGACGAGTTTCAATCTCTGCTTTAACTGTCTTTTCTACTTTTTAAACGATTTCAAAAAGAAGGAAGGTTCTCAATTCGGTCCGTATGTTTGTTTTTTAGTTTAAGTTTGCACATGTTCCAGACGTGAAGTTGCTTTTATTTTTCTAAAAATGTACTTTATTGTAGTGTCATGTTTTAGCTAATCAGGGATTAAAACGGTACATTTCATAAGTTAATTGTAGGCCTTGAACTTTTAATCATTAATCATACTTTCTGTACAATAATTTGAATATGAACTAAATCCATCAACTTTACAACAGCCTGGTGAAGACTTGCTTTGTCATACTGTTCTGGCGCAATTAACAACCGACATGGCTAATATTAGCAGTTAAAGTGAAAACTCAGAGTCAAATTTCCATATAATTAAGTATTATCTTTGGCAGGGAAACGCTGGATGTAGACCGCTTCCAACCGGCCCTTCCGGCCCAGCAGTGGACGTCCTACGGATGATGATGATCTTTGACCACGACTTCTAGAGTGGATGCACATCTTTACACGTCTACCCAAATAAACCGGCCAAGTGCAAATCAGGCTCGCGCACTGAGGATTCCGTACCACCACAAATTATCTTGTTAACTTGTTATTTAGTTTTGGTTTATGGAGAGTCCTTTGAAGACACGTAAATCTCGTAGCATAAATAAACAATCCAGAAAAGTTTGCAGTCATGGGACGGCATATGTTAAAAAAAAACTTGCCTTTGGCTGCCAACTCCCTTGATGTTAAACGATGATGCGGTCTACGATGGAGTACGCTTGCCTAGAAAAAACCGATAAATAAACATGACGGCATATGAGAGCGTCGATTTTTTTTTTATATTCGGATTTTGCTCTGCTGATTTTTCTCTGTATTTATGTTTATAATTTACTAGCTGACCTAACAGACGTTGTCCTGTCTTAGAACTGTTACACGCAAAGCTAAAATTGTAAATCTTATTGTTTTAAACTTTTGGGTACATTATTGGAGTTTCAGTAAGGATCCCTATTTTTTTTGGAAAATTTTAAGCAGCCTATATTACTCGGGGATAGTGTAGCTTCCTAACAGCAAAAGAATTTTTCAAATCGGTTTAGAAGTTTCGGAGCCTATTCAATGCAAACTAACAATCAAATCTCTCCTCTTTATAATATTAGTATAGATATAGTATAGATAACTTTAAGGTATAAGCGCGCGATACTTCTTTTAGTATATCCTTTTTGGACCTCAAGTTACAGGCTTAGCCTAGTTTGAGGCCTCAGGCAATTGCTTCATTGTGTCTTTTTTATGTGAAATAAATTATTTTGTATCGCATACGAGCGTTATTTCGTTTACCGTTACGGCATACGAGTTGGTTTTACTGCCAAAGCGCTAATAAATGTTTCACATAAAGTTATATAATTATACAGTAAAGTAGGCCAAAGTGACTACCTTAATGATAATATATAAAAAAACCGGTTTTGTTACAGCGCCCTCTAGTCCTCATTCTCGTTCCGAAACTAATATAAGCGGATATGTAATAAAAGTCACTTTTATTATATTTCGCACACATATCAATCCCCCATGTTACCCATTTTATCTTGACCCGCGCCATTTCATACAATCATCTAAATCGTACAAACATTAACCAAGGTAGGGGATCAATACAAACTGGTTATGCAAGTTCGCTATTGTGATACAAATCTAACTAGTGCGCTCTTTAACATCTTATTTCGACGCGTTAAGGTGTATAATTGAGTGGTAAATGCCGTTTTAAGTTTGTTGCAAGAGTCACGTTTTCCTTTATGGTACCGATTAAAGTTGGTTAAATGGGGGTAGATGTAATTTTGTGACGTCATTCTTAGCATATTGATGCGATAAAGGCGAAGATAGCTGTTTTTGCTATGTGATATCACACCTGATGGAAATTGGTGGTGCGGTCGGTGTTATGGACGGGGGAGGTTTATTGAGCCATCTTTTAGAGATATTTGACTGCTGGCTGATAAAGAACCCTTTGGGGATAAGATAATAATTAGATATTTTATTACGCTATTATTATACCACTTGCTGCGTTTTGTGGTTGTACTTGGGGTTTCCTAGTTTTCCCGCGGTTCTCTGAAAAAAAGTATCTTATACCTAATCCAGGATATGCTTTTTTAACTAATGAAAGGCTTGCGTTTGAAGACCAACTTGCCTGATGTTAAACGATGTTGCGGTATACGATGGAGCGCGCTTGCCTAGAAGAAACCGATTCACTCGTGATTTGAAAACACCCAGATTATAACTATCGGGGAACACCCATTCAGGCAGCGCATCCCAGGCTGGCAGTTCGCACAATAAATGTGGAATCAAAGAGATTCGTACGGTCTTATTTCAGACTAAGAAGCTTAGTCTGAAATAAGGATTCGTTGCTGATGAGCCTCTTGGTACGTTTCTCAATAGATTATAATGCCTCAAGCTAGTACTTAGCTGATCCATCCTAAAGGTGAGAGCAGTACTCCATGCACGACCGAACTTGTGCTTGGTACAGTGATAGCAACTGTTCCGTCGTGAAGTACCGTCGCATCTTTGAGAAAATACCCAGCTTTTTGGCAGCAATTGAGTCTTGTTTTCAATATAGGAGCCAAAGTTGAGGGTTGAAAATGTCTCTTGCTCGACACTATTTTTAACCGACTTCAAAAAAGTGGAAGGTTTTTCAAAAATTACCCAGCTCGTAGCTCTTGAATCGGTAGAATGGCATGCTGCTCGACTTATAAGCGATGAGAAGTTAGTGACTAAGAAACTTCTCAGTCTAGAACACCGCCGTAAAGTAGCGAGTCTGTCAATTTTCTCCAGGATTCATTTCTGAGTATGTGCATCAGAGCTACATAACTTTATTCTACCATCCCCTTTCTACTACAGCACAAGTAGAAAATTGACCCACTACCACCCATGCATTGTGGATTTTCCTTGCATACGAACCAAAACGTTTCGATACTACGTTTCTAATCCGTACGGCCAAGGATTGGAACAACCTGCCGCCTTCCTTGTTTCTTAGGCCTTTCAAGGCCAGAATAAATAGATTTCTTCAAAGTCTGCGTGCTTCATTTTCGACTACATCATCGCTTACCAACAGACGAGTTGGTGGTCAAACGCAGACTTATTCACGATAAAGTATTAAAAAAAACCTAGCTAGATTTTGAATTTAAAATAGAATGTAAGTGTTGTTATCTTTTTATCATCCATTAAAATAAAGAGACTCAGACATTGAGATACAATACATATAGAGTAATAATCGTGCCAAAAAAAACCGAACAAAAACTCGGCGCACGCTACGAATTGCGCAGACTTTTTGGTTAGTTACAAGGTAAACGCGAACCGACTAAAACGCCGCGCGATGCCAGCTAAGTTGACATAGCGGACAACTAACGTTGAACACTATGCAAGCGACATAACGTCTAAATTGGAGTAAATTTGGCTTTGTGTAGGAACTGATACAATGTGACGCTCGGACGTATTCATTTCACTGTTTTCACTGAAAGATTGTGACTCTATAGGAATTGTATCTCGATGGACTCAGATAAATTTAGTCTGTAAAATTTATCTTATCTACTTCAGAAAGTTTACAACAGAATTGACTCTAACACCTCCCTTAAGATCTAATACAAAAAACATTTTTACCAAAATTAGCTTATCCTAATTTTTATACTTTTGCTACTCTCAGCAAGAAAGAGGCCAAAAACGCAATTCTGAAATTTTCCTCCAGCGTAAAATTTTAATCTCCAAAAATACTTAAGTAGTAAAAATTTAATTTCAACTTGAACTCTTATCACGACGCCCGAATCCGACTGATAAGGGTGCTTAATTAAGTTTTCGGAGTCGGTTTTGGGGGTCCTTGGGTCGAAGCTTGTAACGACGTTGGAACATTGAAGATTATGTGTTGTTTATAAATTGGACTGCTTAAGAATTTGTAACGGTTACTTTTGGTGCTACATTTTTTTAACTCTAATATATTTTCTAGTTTTTTAATTTATTTCATAAAATTAAAACTTAAAAAAAAAACATTTTTAACCCCCGATGCAAAAAGACAAAATGCAAAAAGGTTTGTTATAATTTTAACGTGTGTATCTGTGTGTCTGTCTCTGTATCTGTGTATTCCATGTGTACCTGTCTTTTTTATGCCATAGGTGACAAACAAGCAGACGGGCTGCCTGATGGTAAGCAGTGACTGTCGCCTATGGATACTTGTAACACCAGAGGCATCACAAACATGTTGCCGACCCTTTAAGACTTGTTAGCTCGCTTTTGAACAACCCCATCTGTCTATATCATCGTAGCTCCTAAACGGCTGAACCGATTTTGATTTAGTTTTTTTGTTTGAACGGTGACTTGATCTAGATTGTTCTTAACTAGATTCAAGAAATTTGTTCTGTCGTTTAAATATTAACAACCCTTATCGGGGGTTTTATTAATTTTCCATTTATACTTATTATTTCAATACTTTTATGTCACATTACAAAAATTTCAAAATAAGTTACATAAATTCACGACAAATCAAATAACCCGCTCCGCATTTGTTATTATAAAAATCATAATTTCGTACAGAACACAAAACATTTATTTGAAATCATCACCGTGACCTATTTTTATTAAACAGCAAAATTGGAGAAATTCGTTACTTCCGGTCGAGAAAGCCGTAATTTAATTTAAATCTTTTAAACGAAGGAAAAACGTAGGCGTAGAGATATTAAAACTTTGTTTGGAATTTCAGTCGTAAATATTACGACATTCTTGTTTCTGAAGAGTGGTTTACGGTTCAAAACTAATATGTTTCATAAAAACTTACAACGTAGGATAAAAAATAACTAGGTAAGCTTATAAGCATTGCCATTCAGCGTGATGATGCCGCCAGCATGCTAGGTATGCTGCCAACTGGTAGTGGGCGCGAGCATTTGGATTGTATTTAGACCTTCAACGGTCTATGGGAAGACTTTTTTTTACATACATAACACAAATTACAATCTTACAAAACATTGATATCTCCTATTATAGGTTCAGATCAGGATTGTAACTTAAAAACAAATTGAGCAGACATGAATGAGGTTAGTGCTTCATCTACATCATCAGCCAGCAGGCGTCCACTGCTGAACATAGGCCTCCCCCTTTAACCTCCACACAGAACGACATCCTGCCATCTGCATCCACTGGACGCCCGCACCTCTCACGTTGTCGTCGGTCCATCTAGTGGGAGGCCTACCAACACTGCGTCTTCCGGTTCGTGGTCTCCACTCGAGAATCTTTCTTCCCCATCGGTTATCCTTCTACTGTATGTCAGATCTAATGTGTACCAAGCAGGCGTAGATTTTGGATTATTAGCCAGTATATTCTGGAAAAGATCTGCATAAATAAACATTTGTCTCAAATTATAATTGGAAGGAATTAATACTTAATTACAAACATACTTCACATCGTATTTATAACATTGGTGTGATGAGTAAACCCCGTGAACGTAACTAGTTCACAATAAGCACATTTCTAGAGAACAAAGACCAACTACACAACCTCGAGTTTGCTGATAATCTGGACTCTGACCAAAAGTTCGCAACACGTCGTGTTTCGGAGGTGGAAATAGTTTTGTGGGGTCACTACTTTTGGTGCGAAAGACTCGAACTTCTATACTAGAATTAAAGGCCTTTTTTTCCACCGTTAGCAATTTAGCTCATTCTAGATTTAGTTTGTGTACTTCCATGGTTAGCTTAAAAATTTAAAAATGGTGTCTTATCAAAATAAACGTAAAGAACGAAACAAATAAAGACATTTCGCGTGATAGAAATAAAGTAACACTGATTTGCGCATTCCTCCCTGTTTTTAATGTTTCGTACGCAAAGGGTAAAAATGGTACCCTATTATTAAGCCTACAATTTCCGTCTGTCTGTCCGTCCTATCTTTAAACGGCTGTATCTTTCGAACAGTAATAGATAGCTACTTGTTTTTTTTTTACAAGTTATGTTATGTTACGGCAGATTAACTAACAAATAATAAAAAGTTTAAAAGTAAAAACGAGAGAGAGAGAACAAAAATACGTTTGTATTTGTTTGGTACGGGTGTACCATACAACAAACGTATTTTTGTATTATCTCTAATGTGAAAACAATGATCTTAAATCACCTCATTGTGTAAAAACGGTAATACGTACAAGCGTCATACTTGGCACGATTATAGTGCTTACTATGATTATGTTATGATATGATTATAGTTTTTTTTTATTCATTTAAATACCTATTTACTAAATGATGTCTACGATATCTTAATAAACAGATTTCTTAATTATGGAGGGAACCGTAAAGGTACGTTTTACATTTTATTTTATTTTTATTATTATTAATAGGCTTGTGCTTGGCCACCAACTCGCCTGATGTTCAGTGATGATGCAGTCTACGATGGAGCACGCTAGCTTAGAAGAAACCGATTCACTCTCGACTTGAAGACACCCTGATTGTAACTATCAGGGAACACCCACTCAGTCAGCGAATTCCACAGACTAGCAGTAGCACAACAAATGTGCAATCAAAGCGCTTCGTACGGGTTCTCGGAATATCAACCATAAATCAGTGTCAATTCTTCGTGTCCACTCTAGCAGTCTGATAGAAAAATAGGCAGGACGTAATCAAATCATGCAGATCTGATGCACACTCTCCGAAACGTATCCGATAAAAAACCGATAGGATAGTAAAATAGACTCCAACGCTCCAGGCTGGTACTTAGCTGATCCATCCCAAAGGTGAGAACAGTACTCCATGCACGACCGAACTTGTGCTTGGTAGAGTGACAGCAACTGTTCCGACGTGAAGTACCGTCGCACCATCGATAGGATATCCAGCTTTTTGACAGCGAATTATTATTGTGCCTTGTTTTCAATAATTAATGTATTGTTTTTAATAAATATAGCTATACTTTTCGAAAAATATGAGAAAAACCTCAATAATAGTATCCAGCCACCAGCCTCAGCCAGTATGTGTGCTTTAGTACGCAGCATGTTGTCGACAGCAACAATAGTAGCGTGCAAAAGTATGGCGGACTCAATCTCGACTCGCGTCGGCACGTGCAGCGTTCACTGAATACAGTTTGTTGGCAGGATTGTCGTTTGTTTACAACATTGATTTGCTGACATAATCTCACTAAGAAACTGACGATATTTTGCGATATTCCAAGGCCCTTATTCTTTATTAAACTGCTTAACACACCACAAACTTGTTATAACACGGTACAAATGGTTACAAAATTAAACGAATCAAACATGTCTTTCAATAGGATACTACCAAGGACGTTATATTATACCCTATAGGATATATAACATCCTTGGATACTACATTTTACTCAATGACATTTATTAGCACTTGACTGCTCATAGTAATAGAGTCTCGTTTACAGCCTTTGGCTAGGGCCACTAAAGCCTAAAAAGGAACCTAAAACGCGATGTGAGATAACCAAAAGTTTTATCGTCCACATAATTTATGAAAAGGTTAGCAACTGCGTACTCTAATAGCTCATTCTTAAACAAACCCTAATAATACTAATATGTTTTTTTTTTGCCGTAGGTGGCAAACAAAATGACGGGCCGCCTGATGGTAAGTGAACACCAGGGGCATCACAGATACGTTGCCGACCCTTAAAGACTCTATTAACAGTCCTTGAAGAACCCCATGTTATAGTTACTCGGAAATGCCGCAGGATGAGCTCATTCCACAAATTGCAGGTGTGAAACAAAAAAGATCGCGTAAAACCCACCGTGTGCGATTTCCACTGATCTATGATATGTGGATGAACTTTCAGGTGGTGGCAGCTGATGCTATGATAAAACCGTGATGCTGGCATCAGATCGAACAGTTCATCAAAACACTCCCCGTTGTAAATTCAATAATAGACACAAAAAGACCCAACGTCTCTGTGCATGCTGAGTGGCACTAGATGTTCGGTGAGCTTGGGATCATCGACAATTATGACAGCTCTACGCTGGAATGCATCAAGTGGCTCAAGCTGATACTTGGGTGCTCCGTTCCAAAGATGGGAGCAGTACTTCATGTGAGGTTGGACTTGCGTTTTGTAAAGCAAAAGTCTTTGTCTCGACGTAAAGTACCGCTTCGCCTTGTTGAGCACACCAAGTCTCGCAATGTGACCGCGAAACTGTACATTCATAGAAATGTACACTCCTAGGATTCCTTCTAGGAATGTTTGTTTATTGCTTGACAAAGTCGAAAGGTTGCGTGCTGTCAAGCAATCGGTGCCCCAACATATCGGTATGAAATTAACCTTCCATTACCACGTATGGTTAAAAACCCTCTCACAGCAAAGAAAACGTCTCATATAAAGCTCATATTTCAGACCCTTATTCCATAAGCCATCAAAGAATTTCTCAAAGACGAAATTCCCAGTATATTTGGTTTGGGCGGTGACCCACGATACAAACTTATTGTACGGACAGTCACGTATTGTTTTTATGTAGTTCCGGTCACTCTGAACCGTAAATATAAAGTCTCTGTTTACGTCCCACTCTACCTTTATTGCTTTGCAAATGTTTGGCGTGGCTTGGCGATCTTTCCTTTGTGTTTTCATTATCCTAGAAAAATGTCTTAGTATTTTAAGGATTTTTTTCAGGCTTGCTGAAGTGCGAAAATAAATGTAATATACTGACCATGAAATAGACAATATTTTGTTTGTAACAAAAATCCACACACACTTGGAGCTATACACAAATTTTAAGTTACAAAACGTTGTATTTTTGCCACAAACCGGCCCCACCTCAGCATAATGCCGTTTGTTGTCAAACGGCGCTGGTCTTCCGATGAGGTCGGCAGGTGACGTCACGCACCGCACAGGTGCGCGTACAAGTAGCTACATACCTCAATCAAAGACAAATTATTGGGGTTGAGTCTTTGGGATTGTGGGGACCTGCGCACGTGAACAAAAATACACTGAAACGTGGTCTCTCACTACGGGCCTCATAAGCAAGCTCAAAGTCGTCTACCGCTGGACATAGGCCACCCCCATCGATCTCCAAAAGGGCCGGTTGGAAGCGGCCTGCATCCAGCGTTTCCCTGCGGTCTCTTTTAGGTCGTCTGTCCATCTTATGGGTGGACGTCCTACGCTGCGCTTACCGATCCGTGGTCTCTTCTGCGTGATATGTGCCCTGCCCACTGCCACTTCAACTTGGTAATCCAGTGGGCTATGTCGGTAACTTTCGTTCGTCTACGGATCTCCGCATTTCTGATGACTATTAAAAAGAGTGATGCTTTAGTACAATTATTTCATGTTTAAATTTCTAAGTATCTTCAAGGTCAGAGTGGATAAGGGTGACATCTGCACGGTGAGTTCGACTAAATGCATCAAGTCTGATTGAGGACATATACATAATCAAAGGATTTAAGCTGGTTTCACAGCTGTGTGGGAAACCCGTGCGGGTCGCCCGTACAACGGGAGACGGGATCTACACGGAGGCAAGTCCCGTACGGAACAATCCGCGTCGCTGTGAAACGACGTTCTAGCGCCTCACGTATGTCTCCACTACAAGAGCCAGCTGTGAAATCAGCTTAAAACAATAGGTTTTTAAGAAGTACCTAGTAAACAGGATTGTGACCGTAAGTCGGTATCTAACTTCCCTGTAGAGATGTACCGTCGTCCGAACGACCGCATGCTTTCGATTCGATCATTCTACCCAATTAGAGCTTGACAGTCGAATAATCATGTACTGATAGCAACAAAAACCTTAAAATGACATTTATTCTTACCCAACGACACAAAGCCAAAACAAGGGTATTGTATATTTAAAATAAAAACACGGATTATATCGCATGTATTTGTCGTTATTTTAATGCCTGTCTGTCCGTCCATCTGTCCGTCTGTCCTACCTATTAACGGCTGTATCTTTCTTACCGTAATAGATAGCCAGTTGAAATTTTCACAGAATATGTAACGTAACGGCGGATTAACAAAAAAAGTCAAAAAGTCAAAACAAAAGCGGGGTCTCCCCATACAACTAACGTATTTTTTTTACGTATTTTTGTATTTGCTCTAATGTAAAAAGAACAAGTACAAATGGCATGATTATACCTAGTACACACTCTAAAGTATAACAACAAATAATAAATAATGGCAAGTGCAAGTCGGTGACAATTTCTATTACAAAGTTGTCAACGTCTACAGAGGTGTCACTGGAGGTGTATAACTGGTAATTTATCATTTCTTTCACCGAATCAAAATTCCATATATTACTTATTTTGAAGTTGGTTTTTTAAATTGATAATTATTGTATTTTGTTGTAGTACGGAACCGTCAGTGCGCGATTCCGACCTCGCACATAGACGGTTTATTAAATACAGAAATGCTAAAATTCGAAAGGCTAATTTTGCTGACGCTATGCTACAATACGTAATTTTGTCCGACGTTCGAACCGAATCCACTTATTGGCCCGAGCCACTAACTGGCTACTTTACTAATACGATACGACTTCTGCATCAATCTAACTTGACTGCATTACATTTGTGAATATAATATATGCGAGTCTGTCTATACTCTACACTCAACCCTTCAATGGTCAATGGGCAGTCTAACTGTATTTTTAGTGTTAGTTTTAGCTTGTATTTTGTTCATTTAATAGAAGGCACTTGCCACAACAACAAAAAAATCTGATATACAGAATTTATAACTTTTTTTTGGGCTTATATTTTTTTCTTTTGTTTTACTTGTATTTTCTGTGTGTAAACAGATGTATCGTATTGTATACAAGCTTTTAAATTAACTAGTAGCACCCCGCAGAGCAATTGATTGGTGGTGGCCAAGCGGTAGCAAGTGCGATTTCAATCTGACGGCGCCCGGTTCGATCCTTGACCCTGCACCAATCACTTATTTAGTACTTAAATATAAATTTATTGCAGTTTCGATGCTATCGCTCAACAATGGTGAAGGAAAACATCATGAGGAAACCGGTATGTACAAGAACCTTATCAAAGACATAATGACATTTACCAATATGCACTGGGCCAGCATGGTGGATTAGGGCCCATTCTCTCTGAGAGAAGGCCTATATCCCAGCAGTGGGAACATGATAGGCTGAAATGATGGTGATGATTGATAATTAGCATTACCATGTTTCAGATAGCTATCTGGGGGTGTCTTAAAATCAAGAGTGAATCGGTTTTTTCTAGGCAAGCTTGCTCCATATCTTAGACCGTATCATCGCGCGAGTTGGCACTCAAACGAAAGCCTATTCCAATTTTTTTTTTAACTCTCCTGTTTGAGTTAGTAAAAATATTATAAGGCATCTTAAAATGGAACCTACTACCATAGCTACTACCGTGAGCATCAAGTCTTTACAATTTTTCAAAGAAGTCGTTGGTTGTAAAAAGTCTCTGGTCACTGGAAGAGCTTACATTTTTTATTTCACCTTTCAGCCGTTCCGTAGTTTACGGTCTTTCTTTGTAACCTTTATATCCTTATGTCGACGTTTTACGAACTTCCGTGTCTACCGTGAATTTGTAATTATTTTTTCCTAGCTCTTATTTTAGTGGTCACATTTATACAGTAAAGTTTCTTTGCGCGATAGAATCCGAAACGTGGATATTCGCCAAAGAACCAGAGTCACCGACACAGCTGTTCAAATTTGCAAGTTGAAGTGGCAATGGGCACGCCAAATCGCTCGAAGAACCGATAACCGATGGGGAAGAAAGGTTCTGGAGTGGAGACCATGAACCGGAAGACGCAGCGTAGGTAGGCCTCCCACTAGATGGACCGACGACATTGTGAGAGTCGCGGGCATCCAGTGGACGCAAAAGGCAGGCTGTCGTTCGGTGTGGAGGTTAAAGGGGGAGGCCTATGTTCAGCAATGGACGTCTTCTGGCTGATGATGATGATGATTTATTGGTCACATTTTTACAGCTGAAACATGTGACCAATATCATTATAACAGAAAATAAAATTATAAATAATAACTGGTAATTTCGATATTTAGATGACTTATTGTAACGTTAACTTATCATTTCACCGAATCGAAATGCCATATTTCACTTATTACTGCTTCGACTATTTTAGAAGGCGTTAAGCTTGAACAATAACTGGTAATTCGGTTACTTGGACGACCTTGTTGTATTTTGTGGTGGTACAGAACCCTCAGTGCGCGAACCTGACTCGCGCTTGGCCGGTTTATTTCATATGCCGCAGCTTTTCTAAACCACTGTGGGACTTTCGAAGATATAAATATAGTAACACACCCATTAAGAACAGAAATCAGCACAAAAATAAATAATTATACTTTATAATAAAAATAAAAATAAAACAAAATCCTCGACCACGTACCCCTTACGTGACATGATCACCGCACACGTACTCCGGACTTGCGAACTGTTATCCAGCCAGAACTCCATCGAAGTCGGCTTAGCGGGATTTGCCATTGTGTACAACAAGTTGTAAAAAGTTGGGCAACATTGGTTAAGCGTAACAAGTTTAGTTTCTGAGTTAAGTAACTGACAGTCGATGCAGGGTTAGACAGAACGGCATAAATCGAAAGGTCATTGCATTCATTGTTATGAACACAGAAAAGAGAAGTAAATAGAACGGAAATGAGTAGGAAAATCTGTCGTCAGGCATTATGAGTGAATCTTGATTGAACATTCTTATTTAGATCAACGCGTCGAACTCCGCATCTAAAGAACTTGGACTTTACCTTTTTGGGTTAGGTCTCAAAGTTCTTTGTCCGCATCACAGTTGCTAACTAATTTCGAATGACTGACGTTTCGTTATATGGGTGCAACTGGCTACAATAAATTTCTTACAAAAATGCCTTGATGCTCAAATTTAAACAAAAAAAAAACCGTCACGGAACGCCTGGCAGATGTGAAACACGAGTGTATCGGTTTCTTCTTAGCAGGCGTGCTCCACCGTTGATCGCATCATCGCTTAACATCAGGTGAGTTGGCGATCAAACGCAAGCCCATTATTAGAAAAAACCGCATAAAAGAGCTTCATGACATGCATTTTTTTTTCATACAACTGGCTTTTCGGTGAAGGGAAACATCGTGAGGAAACCTGCATACGTATGGAGAAGGAATTCAATGGAGTATGTGAATCCACCAACCCGCAACTGGGCCAGCGTGGTGGATATGGCCCAATCACCCCTTCGGGGGTAGGCGAAAAGTCCAGCAAAGGACTGTTAAAAGTCTGATTATGATGATGACATTTGCCATCACGGCATATGAGTCAGTTTTACTGCCACGCGCCAATAGATGTTTCACATCAAAAAAGTTTTCCCAAGAGATTCGATTTTGATCAAGATTTTTGAAGGTAATATTTAAAATACATTTAAAGTAAACGCTAAGAATATCAGAAAGAGAATTTAGCTAAATAAATCAAGTCACATTTTAACATGAAAAAGATCGCGCCCAAGAGACACGATTTTAACGGGGGGTTATACCTAATTTGACGGGTTATTAATCATTTTTAAATAGTTAAATAACAATATTTGAGCCGGAAAAAAATACATGTCAAAGATGCATCTATGTTTGACTTTATGATTTGGTTCAAAACACGATAGAATAAACTTTCCTCGATCAAAAAAAATAACGAAACAAAGTCTATTTAGTAGAATTGACGTTTTTTTTTTCCCGTTTTTTGCTCTAATAAAAGCTCGTAACAGCCTGGAAATTGCATGTACTGAAAGGTAATTATATTCAACACTCTTTCATTTGGATAGATTTTTGATAGTTTGTTCGTTAGTTTTTTAATGAAATTAAAAACGTAAAAAGTCGCGTAAATTAGCGCGCGCACTGCGCTCAGACCCGCGCCAGGCGTCAATGAGGTCGGACCTGTGTTGGTTTTGTCGTTGCGCTCCCCCCGCTATCTGTTCGCAATGGGAAGTAATAGCCAGAAAAAGAAATCTTCGAAATTGAAAATGAAGACACGATTGAAAAAAATTTGGTAAGTGAGATTTTATTCCCTATGTAAGTATAAATTTTTGTAAACTACCTAGGAATTTAATAAGTAGGTATTAGTTTTCGTTGCGTTATTGTACTAACTGGAGTTATTGTGTATCAATCAGTTATTTATTTATTTGCGTGGAAGGTACCTATTATAAAACATATTAGGTACGTACATAGAAGGTACTTCCTAGGCACCACTTTACAGTAGGTAGGTAGGTAGGTTTGTAAGTAGGTAGGTGCCTAAAGGTGCTTGCAGATGATGCGTAGTACAAGTAACAAGTAGCAACTGCAAGCGCCTTGAGTATATGTGTAGGTAGGTGTTGATTAGTAAACAGTAAGAGCTACGTAAATATATTATGCCTAGTGATTAGTCAGTCATAGCGTCTGACTGAGTCGGCGTGGAGCGGTGCGGAGATTTACAGTCAGATAGGTACATGCCGCGGCTGTCTATAATGTACAAGATGATATTTACCGACACGATATTCTGCGGCATGATAATGTACAGCATGATAATTGGTGTACGTACACTAATTATCATGCTGTACAAATCATGTCGTAAAATACTGGTCGTCAATTATCGGCTCGTGTCTATTAAGTACGGCAAGGAATGCACAGCCTGGATTGTACAGGCAATAATCTATGTACGTGGGAAAAGTCCACGTTTTATCGGGCTGTACATTATCATGTCATGCAATACGGGCCGTGTTTTGACGAAACGGGCCGAAAATTTACGACCGATAATGTACAACATGATAAAAGGTGACATCGCCCGTATTAGTTACATGTACATGGAATATCATGGTGTACATTATCGCTTGTGCATTATTGGGCTGATCTGATAATGTACGGCATGATATTGCACGGCACGATATTGTACAACATGATATTCAATGTACATGTACACCAATGGGTGTCTATAATGTACAACATGATATTTGCCGACACGATATGGTTCGGCATTATAATGTACAGCATGATAATTGGTGTATATGTACATCGAATATCATGCAATACAATCCATGTCGTACAATACTGGCCGTCAACTATCGGCCCGTGTCTATGAAGTACGGCAAAAAAGGCACAGCCAAGATTTTACAGCCAATAATCCATGTGTTAGAAAAAAGTCCACGTTTTATCGGGCTGTACATTATTATGCCGTACATTATCATGTCGTGCAATACGGGGCGTGTTTTGTCGAAACGGGCCGAAAATTTACGACCGATAATGTACAACATGATAAAAAGTGACCTCGCCCGTATTAGGTACATGTACATGTACATGGTCCGGTTCGTGGTCTCCACTCCAGAACCTTTCTTCCCCATCGGTTATCGGTTCTTCGAGCGATGTGGCCTGCCCATTGCCACTTCAACTTGCAAATTTTAACAGCTATGTCGGTGACTCTGGTTCTTTGGCGAATATCCACGTTTCGGATTTTATCGCGCAAAGAAACTCCGAGCATAGCTCTCTCCAGTGCCCGCTGTGTGACTCTGAGTTTTTCCAAAAGGCCAACAGTTAAGGACCACGTCTCAGTACCATATGTCATCACTGGCAACACACACTGATCAAAGACCTTCGTCTTGAGGCACTGTGGTATCTTGGACGAGAAGATGTCACGCAATTTCCCGAACGCTGCCCATCCGAGTTGGATTCTTCGGGTGACCTCTTTGCCTAAGTTGGACTTACCTAACTGAACAATCTGTCCACGAACCAGAAGACGCAGCATAGGGAGGCCTCCCACTAGATGGACCGACGACATTGTGAGAGTCGCGGGCAACCAGTGGATGCAAAAGGCACTCTGTCGTTCAGAGTGAGGTTAAAGGGGGAGGCCTATTTTCAGCAGTGGACGTCTTCTGGCTGATGATGATGATGACATGTACATGTACATGGAATATCGTGGTGTACATGTACATGGAATATCATGGTGTACATTATCTCTTGTGCATTATTGGGCTGATCAAATAATGTACGGCATGATATTGCACGGCACGATATTGTACAACATGATATTCCATGTATATGTAGGATGTCTATAATGTACAACATGATATTTGCCGACACGATATTGTACGGCATGATAATGTACAGCATGATAATTGGTATACATGTACATCGAATATCATGCTGTACGATCCATGTCGTACAATACTGGCCGTCAATTATCGGCCCGTGTCTATAAAGTACGGCAAAAAATGCACAGCCAGGATTTTACAGCCAATAATCCATGTACTAGAAAAAAGTCCACATGATAAAAGGTGGCATCTTCCTATTGGCTAATTTTGCTGAAATGTCTGCTCTTATTGGCTGTTGAGTCTATGCCGTCTGTCGATTCCATGCTTCGTTTGAACAAGATAGTGTAAGATAGTCACAGATTAAAAAATATGAGAACCATTAAAACTTTTTGGTGGTGAGACAGAGAGAGGGGTACAACTATGTTAGATCTGTCACTCATTTCGAACCTAACCAACTCAAGTCTGACTTCAGGTGGGCTCCCGCCAGAAGTTCTTGCGGTCGCCCCTGAGTGTCATTCAGGACTTCCCTTGAGCTTCTGGCTCCCGCGCTTTTTATATACACTCTGGGGGTAGGAACCACAAGACTAGGTGGAGTCGGGGTGCTCTGTGTCGGTTCTGTGACCCATTTCGAACCTAATATACTCAAGTCGGGGTGCTCTGTGTCGGATCTGTCACTAATTTGTACCTAATACACTCGACGTGGAATGTCCACATCTAAACGAAGCTTCGGTTTTGAATTTTTATGGTCATTAATTATCATGCTGTACAAAATCGGGGTGTACATTATTAAACAGAGTCAATAATGTACGGCACGATATTGTACGGCATTATAATGCACAGCATGATAATAGGTGTACATGTACATGGAATATCATGTTGTACAATATCGTGCCGTGCAATATCATGCCGTACATTATCAGATCAGCCCAATAATGCACAAGCGATAATGTACACCATGATATTCCATGTACATGAATCAGAATCAGAATAATTTATTGACATATTGAAACTAACATTAGTTATACCTATTCTAGAATAAATAATAATAATAAATACGCAGGGGCGGCTTTATAGCGAGCCGTCTGTGAGTGGCGACACCGCGTACCCCGATTCCATGGGTCAGTTCGAGTAAAATGTCTACGTCATTTGATAAATTTTACCGTATAATCACTCATAATTTATAGTTTTCGAGGCGAGATTGCACTTTATTAACACATTTTACTTGTTTTTGTCAAAGATAAATACTGTTTTCTAATTAATTTGTAAAATTAAAACGAGAGCGTTATGAATCGTGTTTACGCTCCTACCCACAACAAACCTATGACACCACATGTACACCATGATATTCCATGTACATGTACATGTAGCTAATACGGGCGATGTCACCTTTTATCATGTTGTACATTATCGGTCGTAAATTTTCGGCCCGTTTCGTCAAAACACGGCCCGTATTGCACGACATGATAATGTACGGCATAATACATCATCATCGGCATAGTACAGCCCGATAAAACGTGGACTTCTTTCTAGTACATGGATTACTGGCTGTACAATCCTGGCTGTGAATTTTTTGCCGTACTTTATAGACACGGGCCGATAATTGACGGCCAGTATTGTACGACATGGATCGTACAGCATGATATTCGATGTACATGTACACCAATTATCATGCTGTACATTATCATGCCGTACAATATTGTGTCGGCAATTATCATGTTGTACATTATAGACACCCCAATATCGTGCCGTACATTAGTGACTCTGTTTAATAATGTACACCCCGATTTTGTACAGCATGATAATTGGTGACCATAAAAATTCAAAACTGAAGCTTCGTTTAGATGTGGACATTCCACGTACATTGCGTACGTGTCGTACATTATCTGTGTCGTACATTATTTCCTCCCTACAAAACGACAAAATTATAGGTAAATATGTTATGAACGCGAAGTTGGACTATGGATGCGATTCGACGCGTCACCTGAACGCAGCCCTGCGCGAGTTTGCGATCTAGCCCGCCGCGGGGCTCGTGATTTTTGCGCGGCATAATACATCGTCGCTCTATCTTGGCGGGGGCTGAGGAAGCATTTTGTTACCTACGCGACTAGGATAGTGGGCCGTTAACTCGATTGATTCGAATGAAATTGGTATATTATAAGTTAAAAAGTTAAAGTGAGCTGACTTATCTTAACTTAGATCTAGAATCGAATTTAATAAGTTGGAAAATGCTATTACATCGTATTCCCAGAGGGAGTATAAAATAAAACTAGAAGACAAAATAAGGTTGAAATTTTTAATGAAAATCTACGCGCACAAAGTCGTGGGCAATAGCTACCTAGTATATATTTGCCTTTTAGGGTTCCATAGTACTACAAGGAATCCTTATAAGTTTGTTCTATCCGTCCGTCTGCCTGTCTGTCCGTCCGTCCGTCCCAATTTTTTTGTACAGTAGGTATCACAGCTATTAAGATAAGTACAAAAAAAAAACACAATTACCTACAGTTTTAGTAAAAATCTCAATTTTGAATGGATAATTTTTATTTTTGCATTTTAGGGTTAGCTCTGAAATGGGGAAATCAGTTGTTCCATAATTTTTTGAATGACCGTTTTCTATGGAACAGCTGATAGTTTTTAGCAATGTCAGGTTAAAAGCTGTCATGGGTACTATGGAATCCTTTCGGCGTAACCCAGTACCATCATTTCAGCCATAGGACTCTACTGCTGGACATAGGCCTCCCCCATCGATCTCCAAATGGGCCGGTTGGAAGCGGCCTGAATCCAGCGTTTCCCTGCGGTCTCTATTAGGTCGTCTGTCCATCTTGTGGGTGGACGTCCTACGCTGCGCTTAAGGTCCGTGGTCTCCATTCGAGAATCTTCCGCCCAATCGGCCATCTGTTCTGCGTGCTATATACCCTGCCCACTGCCACTTGCTAATCCGGTGGGCTATTGTGGATGGGTAACCCAGTAAGAGCAAAAGTATAATATAACATGCATATGATGGTATATATGAGTAGGAAAAAATTGCGTCATCAAATTGTCAAGTTGAATCGTAAAATAACAAAAGTTAGCTCAAAATCGATACAGCTTCACTTTAAATGTAAATCGGTTATTGAAATTATTAACTCGATACTAAGTTTGCCGTATTTCATGCATAGAAAAACTTTACTCTCTTTTAGGAAGTTGTGAGAAATAAGAAGTATATTTAAAGTTGTCGCTATTTCATAATAACTTTCACAATATTCAATAAAACTTGGCTATGTTTTATACAGAATGTACTATATTATACCTAAAGAAAAATATATTTTTTCTCGTATCTGGTTACGAAGTTGCAGTTAAGATGGCAGCTAGTTTCGTATAGTTTCGTTTTGTATAAAAAAATAAGTCTTAAATGCGTACGTTGTAGGTACGTATAAGAGCATAAATGTTGTTGTACCCAACCCAGCCCAACCTTGTAAGGTTTGGCTGGGTTGACAAAATACTTATGTTGATTAGTTTTTGTTTAAAAGTACTTATTTTTGTAAATTGTTTTTATAAATTTTACTTATGTATGTAGTTAAAGTTTGTTGTTATTATCTTTTATGTATCTAGTATGTGTATTATTATAGGTTTAATAGTCTACGGATGGAGTAGCTTGTGCGCGTGCCGTGTGGTACGATTGTACGTGACGTCACCAGCCGGTGCCAACGGAAGACCAGCGCCGGTTGTTTACGACCGGCATCTTGCTGAGTTGGAGCCGGTTTGTGACAAAAAAATATAATAAGCTTTAGTTAAGATTAGTTTAAATTTAAATGTCTCTTTACCATTACTATTGTATTTTTTTGCCACAAATAAATGATGTCTATGTCTATGTCTATGTATGTCTAAATAAGTAAATATTGGGGACATTTTAGCACACACGGTCATCTGACCTTAAACTAAGCAAAGCTTGTGATATGGCTGCCAGAGACTGATTTACATACATAATATAGTTTTAAATACATACTTAAATAGATATTAACACCCCAACACAGAACAAACAGAAATGTTCATCACATGAATGTTTGTCCTAGGTGGAAATCGAACCCATATCTCCAAGCGCAAAAGGCAGGTTCACTACCAACTGGGCCACTGGGGCAGTTACGCTTCCATCGTAATTAGTATCCAGCAAAACATAATTTCGCTTCGATCGCAACTGGTTACGAAACTATGGTTACGTAGGCAGTCGAAGCGAGTAAAACATTGGAATCACGCCAATAGGGTTCCATTAACCATTTTAGCACGGAACCCTAAAAACTACACATTATGTCCCAAATTCATAGGGCACCGATAGCTCGACGTATTTATTGAAGACCCCGTACAATGCGATATCAATATAAACGAGGATTCGTGAAAAGGCTGTATTTCAGACGCGGTTTCCTATTACAACCGGTTATTTGTTTAGGCTCGAGTGTTGTGGGTCAAGTGACAGGCAATCAGAGATTTTTAGGGCTTTTCTTTGAAGCCGCATTCCGATCTCAGCGACTGCGATCAGCGGTAGCAGCCGCGTCGCGCGACCCACTCCTCTGTATGAATTTGTATGGAGTGCTAAACAATTCAAGCGACCGCGTCGCCCGACGTTAGGGCCGCTTGCATTGTTATTTTCTTGTTTTCTTGCATCGAAATGCTACCTTTAAGTAAGTGTCCAGTCTGCTCCAAGTAAACTCTCCTAGATGGTGTTAAATTCAATTGTCTACTATTACAATACGCGTCACAGACATACGCACGCTAAAGCCAAAGTCATATAATTTTATAAGCTAAAACAGTAGTTCGACTTTAAACAAACGCCCAAATCGAGTGACGGACCAAATCAAATAATAATAATAAATATTCGGGACATTTTTGCACACACGGTTACGGTGATATGGCTGCCAGAGACTTATATACATACATAATTATATAGTACCATAATTATGTATATATATATGTATAATTATATACTTACTAAAATAGATATTAACAACTAGATATAGAACAAACACAAATGTTCATCACATAAATGTTTGTTCTAGGTGGGAATCGAACCCACGCCCCCAAGCTCAGAAGACAGGATCACTACCAACTGAACCAACGGGCTATCTAATATGAGTGCCTCTTTGCCCAACCGCTACGATACTTCACGGTACGCTCAGAGATAGTCATGTCATTAGAAATGATAATTGTTTTTTTATGAAGGTATATTATTGTTTAATTTTGATAATGCATAAAGCAACTTTATGCCCTTCAATGGTAGAATACGAGTTACGGAACATTCTGTATCCTTACTAATCCTTACTTAAAATTATAAAAGTGAAAGTAACTCTTGTCTCTCTGTCTGGATGTTTGTTTGCTTTTCACGACTAAACGACAAGACCAATCTTAACGAAATTTGGCGGGATGATAGTGTACATCTTCAGGGCGGACATAGGGTACTTTTTCCCCAGAAAAGGCGGAAAACGCGCGTAAGACAGCGGGATCCAGCTAGTATAGATTGATAGATGAACTCTTTATTGTTCACACCATTAAATTTGATACAAACGACAAAAAACTCTTAATAACTAGTAATTTTTAATCTTTCGCAATTTGAACACATGTTTTAAATGTTTATCGGGACTTATCACGTATTATTTAAATTAGGTAAAAATATGTACCTTTCTTTCTCTTTCATTCCTTTTTTTCTTTCTTTATGTATTGTTGTTGGTCTTAAAAACTAGTGTAATGACTGGGGCCTTATTGCTAAAAGCGATCTCTTCCAGGCGACCTTAGGAAGTAAAGGTAGAATGAGGTAGGTACAGTTTTAAACCCAGCGTAAAAAGGGCAGTGTACGCTGCGATGCCGACTTGTCTCTCTAGTCGTCGCCTGGATAAAAATCGCTAGGATCTTGTAACTTGGGCCTCCTACAATATATGTATTTAGGGTTTGCCGAAGGCGACAATAAGCGTGGCCGTCGGTGTCGCCCTGACCAAACGTTTGGTCAACGCGACACGAATAACCGTCCATTTGTTTATCGTCTCTCTTTGTGTAGTATATATTTTAGTGCGAGCGTTCATTGGCAAAAGATGTTTGGTATACGCTCAGACAAACAAGGGAGATATGGATGGCGTAGCAGCAGGCACCACTCCGCACTTTAGGTATGAAGCTACAAGTAGCCGACTTGTCGGACCTGCCGCGCGATACACAGAGATAACGCGAAAAAAGTTACGTTATACACAGAGTTAATATAGCTGTAGGCAGTTAGCGCTCGCACATCCTGAATTGCACTTTATTGTGAAGTAGCAAGAGTCGTTACTTATTAACTGATTTTGCGGAGTGAATCTTCTGTACTTGTACTAATATGTGTTCTGTGGTTATGCGAACGCTTCAGACCCGAAATTACCCAGACACCCTTGCCATCCTTGCCTTTTTAGGGTTCCTTACCTAAAGGGTAAAAACGGGACCCTATTATTAAGCCTACTACGATGTCTGTCTATCCGTTTGTCCGCCTGTCCGCCTGTCCGGCTGTCCGTCTGTCCGGCTGTCCGTCTGTCCGTCTGTCCGTCTGTCCGTCTGTCCTACCGTCCTACCTATTAACGGCTATATCTTTCGAACCGTAATAGATAGCCAATTGAAAT
Organism: Agriopis marginaria; assembly: GCA_932305915.1. NCBI lineage: Eukaryota > Metazoa > Arthropoda > Insecta > Lepidoptera > Geometridae > Agriopis > Agriopis marginaria. The sequence goes on along the minus strand of OW029914.1, from coordinate 23,193,218 downwards.
TTTCACAGAATATGTAACGTTACCGCGGATTAACTAACAAATAATAAAACAGCAAAAAGTAAAAACGGAAAGGGGTCCTCATACATCAAACGTATTTTTGTATTTTCGAATATCGTATATTCGAAAGATACAGTCGTTAATAGGTAGGACAGATGGACGGATGAACAGACTGAAAGACATCGTAGGCTTAGTAATAGGGTCCTGTTTTTACCCTTTGGGTACAGAACCCTAAAAAAACTGTTAACTAGGTTAACGTACCTAGTGTTAACTTGCTGAAACTGCATTGAGTTAACTATAGCTAAGAGTTAACCCACATTATGTAATTAATAGTTAAGGTTAATGATTGATTGAATTTCAATTGGCAATTTCATACTAGAACTGTGTTTGTTGAAATATCATATTAGAATTGATTTTGTAATAAGTTCCATGCCGCGGAAGCTTTCCTTTTACAAATATGTCCGGTAGTTCCCAGAACCGTCGGAGTATCAGCTACTGTAGGGTGACCATCGTTTTAATATTTGTTATTATTATTATTATTTATTTATTTGTTAATTCCGGCCCGCAATTCCACCCGCTATCGTGCAGTTCTAAGATCTTCATCATTTCAGCTATAGGACGCATCATATCTGCATGATTTAATTCTACCGAACTACCAGAGTGGGCACGAATAATCGTCACCGCTTTATGGTTTATATTCCGAAAACCCGTACAAAGCGCCTTGATTCCACATTTATTGTGCGAACTGCTGTGAGTCTGTGGAATTCGCTACCTGAATGGGTGTTCTCCGTCAGTTACAATCTGGGTGTCTTCAATTCGACATCAGGCGAGATGGTGGCCAATCCCAAGCCTATCTATTATTTTTATGAAAAGTCCACTGCTGGACATAGGCCTTCCTCATCAATATCCATAAGGGCCCGTTGCAAGCGTTTTCTGCGGCCTCTTTTAGATCGTTTGACCACCTTGCAGGCGGACGTATTAAAAAAAAAATGCCATAAGTGGCAAACAAGCAGATGGGCTGCCTGGTGATAAGCAGTCACCGTCGCTTATGGATACTTTAACACCAGAGGCGTCACAGATACGTTGCCAACCCTTAACTCGATTAACTCGTACGCTGCGCTGACTGGTCCGTGATCTCCATTCGAGTACCTTTCGGCCCCAAAGTTGCACAACGAGCTGTGGAGAGGGCTATGCTCGGGGTTTCTCTACGAGATCGAATCAGAAATGAGCAGATCCGTAGACAAATAAAAGTTACCGACATAGCCCACCGGATTAGCACGTTGAAGTGGCAGTGGGCAGGGCACATAATTATCACGCAGAACAAATGGCAGTTTTGAGATAATCATTAATTTAAAAAAAAAAAACACTATTATTGTCACTGCTAAATGTTGTGTGTATTAAAATGTGGGTGTGTCACTATGACTTGTTTGACAATATCTAATAAAATTTAAATATATATATCAATACTAGCTGCGCCCCGCGGTTTCACCCACGTAGTGATGAAAAATGGTGATGTTGATGATGAAAAGTATGCCTATGTCACTCTCTGGCTCTTGAACTACATACATGCAAAAAATCAGGTCGATCCGTTGTTTCTTTGCAGCGTGAAAGAGGAACAAACATCCATACATCTATACATAGAAACTTTCGCATTTATAATATTATTAGGATTTGACACTGGCAAATGCACAAGACATGAGACGCCATACTCTCTAATAGATAGAAGAAGAAAAAAGGCAAAACAACTGCTGAAATTATCTGTGACAAACACAAAACCTTGCCTCCTCTACACGACACATTTCTGCACTCCATTTGTACACTGTATGAAGCTATTCAGGTCAACATTTCATATTTGTGAAGAGCAATATTGCATTGTACTGTGTTGACGCACTGCAATATAAATGACGTGTAAACAATACTCCAGAGACATACCAATAATAGTACCTACGAACATCTGCATCAATAATAAATGTTTTGAGTTATGATTGGGCGAACGTAAAATAGTTATTTGGTATGCAAGGCAGCAAAGTTGTTTTTTGGCGCGAGTAGGTACTTGTATTGAAACATAAGCAAGCGAAGAAATATGGAACTAATAATCCAAATATAGAATCCTGAGCTTAGCGAGGGTTTCACACGAGCGAGCCGCAGAATAACTTTGCTGACAACCGAAATACACAACTTTTTATCTCACCTAAACGAGGAAAATATTTCTTATATTTAAGATAGGGAATTTCTTGAATCAAAATCAATGTACCTACAATGCAAAATACTTTAAAGTCTAGTACGTGTAAAGTCCTATTTTTCCCGAAGTGTTTTTTTTTTGAGAAAAACCTTTGCAACATAACATAGAAGAATTTTTCAATTCAATAATAAGCGCAAGAAATCTGCTGAACATCAGACTGCTTTTCTCGATATCCCATCCCAAGCGAACCCATTCAACTGTCACAAATAATTTTTTGCATTGTGAATTTTAAATTAGTCTATACTAATATTTTAAAGAGGAAAGATTTGATTGTTTGTTTGTTTGTTTGTTTGCATTGAATAGGCTCCGAAACTACTGAACCGATGTGAAAAATTCTTTCACTGTTGGGAAGCTACACTATTCCCGCGTAACATAGGCAATATTATATTTTCAAAAAAAAAAATGGAATCCCTACTAAAACACCAATAATATAACCCAAGGTGTAAAAAAATAAGATTTACAATTTTAACTTTGCGTTTTTGACAGTTCTAAGACAGGACAACGTCTGTCAGGTCAGCTAGTTTATCAATAACTTTCGGTGACGTTCTGACTTGTTTATTAACCTTGCTTTTAATCCTTCCGATATTATTCTTCCTTTTTAACAACATTAATTACATCATTTTTCACCCCAAATTAGGGTAATTTTCCAAAATCCGTTCAAACAATACGCGTTAAAGGCATTCAACGAAAAAAGCCCACATAAACATTTCATCCCTTACGGGTAAATAAAATTACAACCTTCGACCCGGATTGGGCGACAGGCTGCCCGCCGGACCGGAAAATACCGGTATTAGCCAGAAATGTCCGGCTCGCATCGGAATGGACGCCACAGACAAAAATCAGAAAATTAAGTGTGTGAAACTTCTTTTAGAATTTTACTAAATTTTACTTTTATTTACTTGAATTTTACTAAATTGTATGTACGTAAACGTATGTTACATAATATATTATTACGTAATCATTAAAAAACTTGTATTAAAAATTAAAAATCAGAATTTTCTGAAAAAACTATGGAAAACATTTATTAGGTATATTTTGGACTTTTGTTTAGTGTTTTGTAAATTTATGCACTGAGTCACAATGCTGCCATCTGTGACTATGTTCTGAATAAAGTTAAAACGTTCACTGTCTTTAAGTGCTAGTTTTGAGATGTAAAAATTACAAAGTGCTGCAAAAAAACTATGATCTTATAAAATCGTAATTTTTTATGCATATACGGCAAACATGAAGAGGGGCCGCTGTAAGCATTCACCGTCACTTACAGATAGCTATAACATCAGAGACATCACATATGCGTTATCGATCATTTGACTCTCTAACTCGCCTTTTAAAGACCCCGAGAAGTTTCTCAGAAATACAGCGGATGGAAGCCCATACAAATTTATACGAAAAATAATACCATCATAACAGACTGAAGTTATCCATCTGCCGACGTATTGAATGCTCTGTGGTACTCTGCCACTCTGGTTTATTAGAAATGCAAGTCTGTTTGAACGCGCGTGGACACGCTAATGAACGCATGATTACGTCTCTGTGAGTGATGACGTCACATTTGAATCAAAGCTAAACATGTCATGGCGCTGTGTTGACGTATAGCCATGAAATTGGAGAGACTGCACTCTCATTAATTATAGTTATCTCATGTTATATTGTACTACAAGTGCATAAAGAAGCGATTTTAGCCGAGACGTCTTCCGATTTTTTAGTTGAGGATATTCGGGACAAAATATAAATATTCGGGACATATTTGCACACACGGTCATCTGACCCCAAACTAAGCAAAGCTTGTGATATGGCTTCCAGAGACTGATATACATACATAATTATATCGTTTTAAATACATACTTAAAGAAATATTAACCACCAGATATAGAACAAACACAAATCTGCATAGATTTGTGTTTGTTCTATAACAAGTTAAACATACTCGGCTTTTTCATATTTCGTTTATTGCATATTTATGGGTATACACTAGTAAATTGGCGGAGATTTTATGTTTTTTTTAGATTTTCGCGACTACTCGAAATAATACCACCATCACCACTTGTGGCACTAGCTCGTAAGTGTTTTCTATCTTGCCGTAATTTTTATTTCTGGTGTACACAATAAAGAGTTTCTATCTATCTATAAAATACGATAAATGCGATAAATTCCGTTTTTTTTTGCTCTAGGCGATAAGGCCGCCCATTATACCTACTGCCGTATATTTGTTTTTTTTTTAAATATTTTTATTCGTATTTTCGGAGACTTTAGTAGAGGCTTCTATGGAGTTTTGATACTTTTTTTTACTTTGGACTAGTCTGTTTTTGTAGTGTTAGTGTTAGCTTGTATTTTGTTAAGTTAATAAAAGCACTTGTGCTATTAAATAAACCGGCCAAGTGCGAGTTTAGAGTATATACTATAATCATGCCAAATTTTATGCTTGTACGTATTAAATTTTTTACATTAGAGTTAATACAAATATACGTTTTAAAAATACGTTTGTTGTACGTGGACTCCCCTTTCGTTTTTATTTTTTGACTTTTTTATTATTTCACAGTTAATCAACTGTAACATTACATTATGCTGTGAAAATTTCAACTGGCTGTCTATTGCGGTTCGAAATATGTTCGAATCTAACATAAATATTGATTGTCTCTGTTGATCTGTCAGTTTAAATTCCGCTCAATCATTCAATCAACTCATCTTCATTCACACAACATATTTTTCTCTCTCTTGCACCTAAGACGTCGCCATCGGCGGGGGTTCCATAATCCAGTTAATTATCATTTAATTAACTAATAAGTGCACAGCAAACCTAAGCATCAATAAATGCCATTCATCTATGTACAGTGTTTTAATGTAGCACTGCTACATAAGTTTTTTTTTTTATTTAAACAAAAAAAAGTGTCGTGTTGGACGCGTGGGCCATCGCCACGCGGCCGCCGCAAACAATATACGAATTAAGACGTATCAACGGGGACGTTGGTAAGTCAAATCTAAACGAAGATCATCAGTGAAGTGTATTTTCCAATAAAAATACGAAGAAAAAATTTCATTGTGGACTTCGACCTACGAGCCGCGCAGCAATCGTGACTGCGGCAATATAAAAATCCCGATAATCTACATAGAGATTTCGCGGGCAATCCGGTTTACCGGTGTTGTGATAACAATAGCAATACCAAAAGCGACAAAAAATAACAAGAAGCGAGAAGAGGAATCAAAATTTGCTTTCTCGCTTAGTTAGCGACAAGGGCGTACGTGACGTTAGACGCCATCTTGCGCGCTTATTCGACATTACGAACGAGAAGACGGCCAAGCTGCGTACGATTCTGTGAAAATTCCTTGACGTTAAGCGCCCTCTAGTGACCACCTTTGGCGACGGCGAGCCGCATAGCAACAACGTGTCTGAAGAAAAGAACGAACCTTGTCATTACTTCATTCAAACAAAATATTAGATATATTTTTTCTTTAAGTCGCCATTTTGTTCCGGTTTTCGTGTACTCAACTAAAAGCTCTCCATTTATTTGTATTTCGCATCATTTGTGTCATTTTGTGCAAGAGTAACAAGTTTTCATGCTCCTTATTCCATGTTCCAAGTTTTCCTATTGTTTTACATCGAAGAACCATAAATAGTTCACTTTATAAAACTCAATATGACTGCGTCAAATAAAGATATGTTGAAGAAATTGGCTGCGGCACGTGGAATTTGTAAAGGAGTAATTACTAAACTCCACACTTACGCGACCGGGCAGGAAATCATTCACGCGGATCTGGAAACCCTTCTGGTAAAGAAAGAAAGGCTCCACAAGGCGTTTGGAGATTATGAAAGCAATAATCTTGAAGCCAGAGTTCTTGATCCATTGGATACTGAGAATTTTGATGATATAGACGACAAATACTGCGTGGTCCTTGCTAAATTGAACACCTTAATAAACATTTTAAGACCAGAAAGCACTGCCGCAGCCAATGATCTCTCAATGCTGCCTCAAAATGGAAACGAGCGTACAGGGTTTCAACGCCTGCCACGCATAAACATAAAGATGTTTTCTGGAGAAACAAGTGAGTACATACCATTTATAAACATGTTTACATCAGTCGTAGATGAGAATCCGCAATTAAGCTCATGCGAAAAACTGTATTACCTGACTACGTTATTGTCTGGTGATGCTCTGAACGTCATAAGGCACCTGCCACTCACGTCTGATAATTATATTATTGCCCTAAATTTTCTAAAACAGCGTTATCACAACAATGTGAAGATAATCTCACATCATGTCAATTCAATTTTGGACATGCCCAGTATTAAAAAGGCAAACGCAGCGAGCTATAGAACGTTGGTTGCCCAGATAAAACAGCATTTAGGTGCACTAGATAACCTAAAACAAGATACTTCGAGGTGGGACACATTATTAGTTTGCATTTTGCAAAGAAAGTTAGATTTTTTCACTGTTAGAACGTTCTACACAGAAAGAAATGATACAAAATCGATGCCATCATTAGAGGAATTACTCTCGTTTATAGATAACAGAGCCATTGCTCTAGAAACAGCCATGCCGACGGAACCCACTCAAGAATACAAGGAGCGCAGGTACAATTTCATGTGCAACACGGCTGCCTCTGCTGACAAGCCAAGACTGACATGTAAGTACTGCAACATGCAGCACCGATTATATGCATGTAAACAGTTTAAAATAGCATCAGCAGCTGACAGGAGCAGCTTCGTGGTGAAGCATAAGCTGTGCAAAATATGCCTAACCGACCATATCGGTAAGTGCAAATTCAATTTTAAATGCAGGCAATGCAGAAGTTCATCCCATAATACTCTAATTTGCATGCATACCAAGAAAGAACAGTGCTTAACCGACTTGCCTTCAGCGCAGGTAGCACTTCATTGCAATAAAAATAATGAAGATGTTTTGTTGCCAACTGCAGTGGTATTAGTACAATGCGATGATGGTAGCACTTTAAAGGCTCGAGTGATGCTTGATTCCGGGAGCCAGGTTTGTTTAGCTCGTGAAGATATTATTGGTAAAATACAACCAAAACTATATATGGAACATAAAACTGTCCTTGGTATCTGCAATGGGACCAAAACCATTAAAGAAAGGGCTCGGATAACTATTTCTTCACGATTAAATGATTTTAAATTAAACGTAGACTGTTGCATAGTAGATAAAATCACTGCTGATCTACCTCAGTTCAAAATAGACCGTGAGAAGTTGAAATTAAATAATGTTCTAGAACTGGCAGACCAAGACTTTCATACTTCTGCACCGATAGATATCTTATTGGGTTGTAATGAACTATTCCAGGTGCTGCAAGGTCCGCCTCTCCCGCTTGAGGGGCAAGGGCCACCATATTTGCTCAAGACACACTTTGGTGATGTGGTAGCTGGAGCCGTCCCCGAACAGTATGTAGTTTCTCCCAGGGTCAGTAATTCAATCACTGTCTGCGCTCATGTAAGTCAGCATTTTCAAGATACTTCTCTCACTGACTTAAATAAAAATATTTCCAAGTTTTGGGCTGCAGAAAAAGTACCTGAAATATTTACTGAAAGCGGCTCCGAACAAGAAAATGCGGAAAATGTTTTTCAGCAGTCCGTAACTTTAGAGGAAAATAGATTCTCCGTTGCATTGCCATTGAAACAACCGATAGAAGATATTAATCTTGGAGATTCATTCTCTGCTGCATTACAGAGGTTTTACAATCTTGAACATAGGTTGTCCAAGGACAACAGACTCTATCAAATGTATAGGGATTTTATTAATGAGTATATTGCCCTAGGACATGCCCAGCCATTTGACATTTCAAAATATGATCTCGACAAAGATGTACTGCATTTCTTGCCTCATCATCCTGTATTTAATGAAAAAAGTCCCACGACAAAAATGAGAACTGTATTTGATGGTAGTTTTAAAACAAGAAATAAGGTAAGTTTAAATGATTTTTTGCTGAATGGACCATGTGTTCAAAATGAACTTTTTGACATTCTGTTACTATTCCGGTTGCCTAGATATGTACTGCTATGTGACATTAAACAAATGTTTCGTCAAATTCTGCTGCACCTGCCATATAGGGTGTTTCAGAACATTCTTTGGAGAGAATCCATAAATGATTCCATTACGTGTTTACAATTAAACACAGTCACATATGGCCTTAAGTCATCGTCGTACCTTGCTACAAGATGCCTTATAGAATTAGCTGAACGTTTCAAGGATCAATATAGCCTAGCTTCTTCAGTTATTAAAACGCAAAGTTATGTCGATGATGTGATTACCGGGCACAATGATATCAACACTTTGATAGAGTTAAAGCGACAGCTGGTTGAGTTACTGGGTCTGGGAGGATTCCAACTCCATAAATGGGGCTCCAATGATAGCCGATTACTGGAAAACGTTCCCTCAAACGAAAAATCACTAAAGGATGTCGATATGAGCATAGATACAGATTTCATTAAAACATTAGGCTTACGCTATAACGTTAAGTCAGATAATTTATATATTACATGCTCAGAAACTGAAGTTATTGAGCATAACACAAAAAGACAGGTACTGTCATTCATAAGTAAGGTTTTTGACCCTATGGGTCTCGCGGGACCACTTGTCATGTCCTTGAAACTGCTGATGCAGAGTATTTATAATGAAAAACTGTCATGGGATGACAGGCTCCCAGCGCATCTTAATGAAAGGTGGCTTAGTCTTGCAAAAGGTTTAGTTAAAATGTCCTCTGTTAAGGTTACTCGGCATATAAATGTACAAGGTGCTACAAAGGTTGAATTAGTTGGATTTGCTGATGCTTCAAAGGCTGCATATGGCTGCTGTCTATACCTCAGAGCCGTAATTGATGGCACAGTCAATACTAAATTGTTGTGTTCTAAATCAAGAGCAAATTCAACTAATAATGAACTCTCCACACCACGTAAAGAGCTTAATGGATCTCTCATCTTGGCAATGTTAGCAAAAAGAGTTTATAATACCTTGAGGTCACATTATGATGACCTAAAGGTGTACTTGTACCTTGATTCGCAGATTGTGCTGGCGTGGCTGAACATAGAACCAGTGAGGTTAATGCCATATGTTGCAAACAGAGTTATAAAGATAAAAGAGCTGACAGACAGTTGGCCCTGGTTTTATGTTCGCAGCCAATTCAACCCTGCAGATTGCCTGTCGAAAGGAGTGGAGCCTCAATCCTTGCAGAATAATGATCTATGGTGGTTTGGACCACCATTTTTAAAAGAAATTAATTTTAAGCATGAAACTGCAGGGCCTGAGCCTCTAAACCAACAACAGTTGCCTGAATTGAAAAAACTAGGAAAAAACGATGCAAACTCTAATGAAGTTTGTAATGTATCGCTTCAAAATGATGGCCAAGACATCTTTGAAAAGTATTCTGACCTAAGTAAGTTGAAGCGAACTGTGGCTTATATAATGCGATTTACTGTCAATTCTCAGATAAGAAATAAGTCAGACAGACACTCAGGTGAATTGCATCCTGAAGAATTAGAAAAGGCTTTGCTGAAAATAGTTAAAAGCGATCAACAAAGGTATTATGCTGCTGAAATCGCCTGCTTAAAGTCAAATAAAGTCACAAAGGGATCGCTTGCATCACTTAATCCTTTCCTCGATGGACAGGACATACTGAGAGTTGGTGGTAGACTGCAAAATTCACAACTTACATTTGCACAAATGCATCCTATAATCTTAGTGAAGTCGTCTCATGTAACGAAACTTATTATAAGGAAGGAGCATGAAAACTTGTTACATGCCGGTCCAAAGCTATTGTTGTCCGCTATAAATCAAAAATTCTGGTTAATAAATGGAATCAGTGAGCTAAAAAAGGTAATTCATAAATGTTTGGTATGCTTTAGACTTAAAGCAAAGGCTGCATCACAGCTGATGGGTTCTCTACCGGCACCAAGAGTCACTCCGGGCAGGATCTTTGAAAAGACTGGCATAGACTTCTGCGGGCCATTCTACGTAAAGATGGCACGAGTCAGGAAGCCAATGATTCATAAAATTTACGTTCTGGTCCTGATTTGTTTTTTTTCAAAGGCTTTACATTTCGAGGCCGCCGGGAACCTTACAACTCCAACATTTTTGAATTGTCTAAAAAGATTTATAGCACGAAGAAATAAACCTTCTCAAATATTTTGTGACAACGCTTCAACTTTTAAATGTGCTAATAGTCAGTTGCAGGAATTGTATAAGCTTCAGGCCACCCCAGTACACCAAAATGCGGTATCAAAGTTCGCTGGTGAACAGGGTATAGCTTTCCATCATGTGCCAGCATACAGTCCAGAAATGGCTGGATTATGGGAAGCTGGGGTTGCCAGCTTCAAGTTCCATTTGAAAAGAGTAGTAGGTAAGACTGTGCTTACTTACGAAGAATTTAATACTGTAATAATACAAATTGAAGGTATTTTAAATGCAAGACCGTTGACACCTATGTCCTCGGATCCCACAGACATGTCATATTTGACGCCAGGCCACTTTCTGACTGGAGCTCCTATAACCAGTTATCCAGAGCCGGATCTCACCAACATTCCCACCAACAGACTCAGTTTTTGGAGACAATGTACACAATATCAACAACAGTTTTTCAAGCAATGGCATAAATCTTATTTAAACATGTTGCAAAATAGACCTAAATGGAAAAATAGTACTCCAAATGTCAAAGAAGGAATGTTGGTGATAATGAGAGATCAAAATGTTACTCCGTTTAACTGGCCTATGGGTAGAATTGTTAAGGTCTTTCCCGGAAGGGATAATAAGGTAAGGGCGTTCGATGTGATGATGCCTAATAAACATATTGTGCGAACCAGCATTAGAAAGATATGTATTTTACCCCTAGAAGAGTAATTTTATTATAAAATATAATAACCTGCTGTAAAGGTTTTAAATATACTTATTCAAACTAAGTTAATTATCTAAAGAAATTAAGTACATACATGTATCCCTGTATTTTTATAGACATTAGAAAATGTCCTACAATTTCTGTAAAGCTACAAAGCTATTTAGTTTGTAACCAAATTTAGAATTCATTTTGTTTTTCAATTCTGTTTTTAGTTCTATTTAAAATTAAAATATCTACAAGGGCTAAGTAATTCAAAATTAAGGTAAAGAAAATCTGTATTACAATTTTATTACATTGTATTATAATTTCGGTTAGTTAACAATTTAAATTTAAAACACACTTGAATTATATAACATAATTCTAAGTCTAGACTAGCGAAGATATGTTAAGTTTAGAATTAATATAAATTAAGAGTTTATCCTGGATTATGGGCCGCCCCCCAATATGTTCGAATCTAACATAAATATTGATTGTCTCTGTTGATCTGTCAGTTTAAATTCCGCTCAATCATTCAATCAACTCATCTTCATTCACACAACATATTTTTCTCTCTCTTGCACCTAAGACGTCGCCATCGGCGGGGGTTCCATAATCCAGTTAATTATCATTTAATTAACTAATAAGTGCACAGCAAACCTAAGCATCAATAAATGCCATTCATCTATGTACAGTGTTTTAATGTAGCACTGCTACAAAATATACAGCTGGTTATAGGTAGGACAGACAGACAGACAGACACAGTTGGCTTAGTAATAGGGTATCGTTTTAACCCTTTGGCTATAGAACCCAAAAAAACTATCTTGTTAGATCTATCATGAAATATAATGAAACCTTAGGAAACCTCTTTAGTAAACAAGGAACAAAACTCATTTTTAGTATACACAACCGCTGGCACGGAAATGTCATACAAATCCTACTATTTTCACGCTAAATCCACAATTAATTAACCCAAAGCACACAAAGAACGCTAGTTTATCAACCGTTTACATTTCTTCATTGTTTCCACGTCTCACTGCTTTGTCCAGTTCTAGTTATTTATGTCTTTGTCCGCTATACCGCTTTATACCGCTTTTATCTGGGAGATGAAAAATGCAGTCCCTAACTCCTATTGTGCAGTCATTACAGTTGATCTATTACGGGCTCGTTGCATATTCTTTAGTCAGATGAAATGTTAATACCACAGGCGTGGATTCGATTTTACCAATAACTTTATATAAGTTTTTTATTTATTTATTCATTAAATAAAATAAATATGACATGTCATAAAAATTACATGTGAAATCTTGCAAATCATATTTCAAAGCAAATGTATTTACATAAATACCTTAACGAAATATCAATAAATTAATTTGGCTATCATAAACTATAAAGTCTGTGGGTTGGATAACCAATAAAGCAGGGGGAAAAAAGTCATCAAAATCAGAGTGCTCATTAAAATTTATGCGATATACAAAAAAACACTCATCGACCAGTTTATAAAGGTTTATAGATGGAATGTTATTTAAGTTACTGGAATTTATTCAATTGGTTGTCAATCCTCCATGAGAGCAATTCATTTCCAAAAATTGTGAATATAACAGCAAGGACACACTGAGAATGTTACGCTTTATCAGAAACTTAGGAGGTCTGTTTCGGATAAATGACGTGTTTAATCTTGTCCAAATTCAACATTTTGGATCAGTGATAGGTAAATCACAGCGGTCTTATTGAGCTTTGACATTGTTTTAAATATCTAAGTATAGTTTATGTATATTTTAAGTATCTCAGCTTAAATTACCGGTTAATTATGCCCTATAAACTTATGTTAGTTGCCCTTACAAAGAGTTCTCGACAATCAATTATTATAATTATAATAATTTTACAATTATATGGGAATAGACGAAAATAATAGGTCATTAATGGGTTTTATTAGGTATTGAAATCCCTTTGTACGACTACGATTTCTAAGACTAGAGCCGTGAATTAATAATTCAATCCACACGGTTCTCAGTTACTAGACGAATTAACACGCAACTCCTCCAATTTGAATTAGTTGAGACGACAGTTGACAAACCAGCATAACTAAACCGGTATTTGGTCTTGCGGTATCTTTAGTAACCGGTACAGAAAGCTAATTGCGTCCCGAGACTTGCCCCCGTGATTTTCACATTTTATATCCATGTTTTGGAATGAAAAGTACTCCATGTCTATTTCTATTTTCATGATGCACGCCACTTTCCTACCAAATCTCATTAAGATCAATCCAGCAGTTTAGTCGTGATATAATAAAATTTACCACTTTATTGTGCGAACTGCTAGTCTGTGGAATGCGCTGCCTGAATGGGTGTTCCCCGATAGTTACAATCTGGGGGTGTCTTCAAATCACGAGTGTATCAGTTTTTTTAGACAAGCATGCTCTACTTTAGCCCGCATCATCGCTTAACAACAGACGATTTAGTAATCAAACGCAAGCCCATTAATAAATAAATAGAAAAAAATCTTTCGCGTTAATAATATTGGTGTAAAGGGTGGCAGTTCAAACATTTCTACGACAGACTAAATTCAAGCCTTTCATCTCTACATAGTATAAATTCAAGTCGCTTTCCACGTCTGTCTGTATAACCGCTAACTCCTTTTAACCACGTAACGGATTTTGATGCGGTTTTCACCATCAGTTAGATCATTTTTCACGTAAGGTTTTATATATATAACTAGCAACCCGCCCCGGCTTGAGACGTAAATTACACGTGTGCAAAACCGGCGCGGGTCGCTAGTAAATTATAATCCAGATTTATATCCCTGTAGCAATAAGCTTAACTGAGCATTGTTCTAGACAGGCTTTTCCAGGTATTTTATCGAGTTTCTCAATCTTCTATAAATTGATTTCTCAGACGAAAATACTACTCAAAATCACTCAGACAAGGACTTTTTTATGCTTGGATGGGCTAGGCAATTAATCACGGCTCACCAGAAGTGAAGAGACGAAAAAAAAAATGCCTCTCGAGTTATACAGAGAGAAAGAGAGAGAGGATAGGCCCTAAACCACCATGATGGTCAAGAGTGCACGTTGGTGTATGTCATAATATTGTCTTTGAACTTTTGAAGTACTTGGACATAGTTTCTTCACGAGGCTTTCCTTCACCGTTGTTGAGCGATGGCATTGATTTAAGTACTAAGTAAGTCATTAACCGACGACATTGTGACAGTCACGGGCATCCAGTGGATGCAGATGGCAGGCTGTCGTTCAGTGTGGAGGTTATAGGGGAGGCCTATGTTCAGTAGTGTACGTCTTTTGGCTGATGATGATGAAGTCATTGGTGCAGGGCTGAGGATCGAACCGGGTGCCGTCAGATTGTAAAGCGCACATGCTACCGCTCGGCCACCATCTTTGCACTTATACGCCATAAAAACAGCCGAGGCTAGTTTAGCTAGCTACAAACCGGTACCGGTATTTCAGTACCGCTTCAGTATCACCCGGTGTATAAATCACCCTTAAATCCCTCGTATCTGAATGGAACCATTACGCTCGCGATGGCTTGACTTTGATTTGTATAGGTAGTTACCGTTTTTAGGTTAATGGTCGAATACCGGTTTTACCTTTTATTTTTTGGAAGGTTTATGGACTGAATTTTGAGTGGAATTGCGTAATCATTTTTTTGGGTTTTAAGGTCCTTTTTTACTGCCTAGCTGTTGGGTATGAAATCCAATGTTCTTTTATGAAAACTTCCCAAACAAAACGGAAAAATCTACCTGAAGGAAAAAAAAATGAATATGTTTACAGTTTAAATTTAATAAAAAGTTCCAAACCAAATAACTTAGCAAATGCTGTACAAATTTCAATGGCTAAAACTTTACTCAGCTAAAACTAATCTAAAATTGGGCACGCACGGAACGGACAAACCTAATTGAGCACTTCACCAATGCCCGGTATGCGGAAATCGGTACCTGAAAAGTGGGTGTAAATAGTGATGTCGTATTTGAAAAGTATCGACAAATTGTATCGATAGTGTATATTATCATCGACATAGATCAGGGTCGCTTATACGTGTAATTAAATAATTATTATAGATAAAAATCTATAACACGCTTTGATACCAAACTCGAAGGTTTTACTGATAGTTATTGAAAAATTATGTTATCCATCACCCAGCTCTGTAATCAAATTAGTTCGATGCTACCAAATTATTATATTTTCCATTGTAATTACAATATATTTGCAAAGTTTCATAACGATACAATTAGAAACAGATGTTAATCGACTTCCTAGATCAGTTAGTTAAAAGTTAAACTATTAAATATACCGTCTCCCTAGATTTACACGCCTAATAGATAAAACATACTTATATTGTTTTAACACCTATTGAGCGTTTTGAAATGTGTGTATGATATAATCTTGTTTTGTGCAAATAAGAACTACAATCTAGGCATCTTCAAGGCTAGAGTGAAGATCAAGTAGATCAACGGTTTCCATCCTCGGACGCACCGTAATTTACCATCAGGTAAATTGGTGGCCAAAGGTAGATCTATTATAAAAAAACTAATTTTTAATTTTTATCGATATGACAACCGATTATCGAGCACACGCCATCACTATATCTAAATGTAGTGTCCAGGTTAATTACGCCGGACCACACCGGTATTTACTAGACGCAGCTTTAATTCGGTTAGAATTGGGACGTGGCAGTACAGTAGGGTTCTGCGGTCGCACTAAATTTTCCAAAATGCAAAATTATGTAGAATGTAATGAGCTATGTGAATCATACTAATATAATAAATGCGAAAAACTGTCGTAAAACCTAACTTCAGGGTGTTTTGGCGCCAACTTGAATAAATGCGAATATAATAAATACCTTCTGAGCTTGGGGGCGTGGGTTCGATTCCCACCTAGGACAAACATAATTATATGTGATGAACATTTGTGTTTGTTCTATATCTGGTTGTAATATCTATTTAAATATGTATTTAAAACTTATGTATGTATGTATATCAATCTCTGGCAGCCATATTACAAGCTTTACTTAGTTTGGGGTCAGATGACCGTGTGTGCAAAAATATCCCGAATAAAAATAAAAAACGCGATATTTTAAAATAATAGATCTGTCTTTACAAATGGTGCACGAGTAATGCATTCATCAAAATATATTCTTAGTAAAAATCACTCGCAATTTTCACATCCAAACATATTATTAAGCCAATATAAGCTTGCAATCGCAGTAAAAGAAACACATACCCGTTATAGCTAATTCTATAATCCAAAACCGTATTGGCAATATCATATCCAGAAACCATTCAGGGAGAAATGTCCATTAAACCGATACTTATAGCATGCATGTGAATTGGCTACCGATAATTTCGAAATATCGGTATAATACCGGTACTAGTGCAAACCGGTATCATACCGATTTAGTAATGCAAAAATACCGGCACTTTATATAATTTATGAGGTCATAAACATAGCAGTACTAAAAATGGCATTTATGCAGTTTTTATGCATTAAAATCGTCGTCTGTTTGGGGTTCCGTTGGTTGAATACGGAACGCTTTTTGTTTACGAAGAGAATAATATCAATGAGATGGTTTGCCCGCGTAGTGAACAAAACATAGCTTGTCACTTTTTTTATCGCTTCAGTCGCTTATCGCTTCGCTTTCGCAATCGCTTAACATCAGAATAGTTGGCGGTCAAACGCAAGACTATTAATAATAAATAATTTAAAAAAAACTAAGCCAGAGTCGAGGTGCAAGAGTGCATCATCTTAGACCACATCATCACTTTCCATCAGGTTAGTTATGGTCAAACGCTATCCCATTACATCATAAAAAGGTGGTGTTGGGGACTAAAAACGACCGTAGAAAAAATCGACTATTTTCATTTTACCGTTGGTTCAATATTGTCCCACGACACACAATTTTGGACCTAACGGAAACCAAAAAGGGTTGAACTTTCCACAGTTGCTTGTGACTCCGCCTGGACTACCAGTCGGTAGGCCGTAAAATAATTTTGTACAGAACCTCGACCAAAAAAGTACCAGCCACCCTTAGTAGGAACGCGCGAACAGTTCATAATGGGCGATGTTTTAACGACACGCGAAACTTTACTTCTTCGATATCAGGTGTTGCGGCAATTATAACTAGCGCTATTATAACGTAATAGCGTACCTACTAAACGAACCTACTGGCGCAAGTACTTTTTTATAGTAATTGTCTAACACAGTGGTTCCCAATTAGTCTTTCCTGCGTACCACTTCAAGAAAGACCTCAAACTCGCGTCCCCCTCGAGCTCGGGTCAAGCACAACAAAGCAGTCCGGTCCAGTGCAGACTCAGTTTGTGAGGTCTAGTAAAGTATGAAACGCTGTATGCAGTCAGTTGGATTTCAGATGGACTACAAAATGGACTGAATACGGTGTGGTGTGACGTCTTTCATAAAATTTCTCTTAGTCAGGAGATTGCCGCGCGTACCTCTTGAAGCAACTTCGCGTACCCGTACCCGTACGTAAGGGGTACGCGTACCACTAACTGGAACCACTGGTCTAACATAATTATTATGATTATATATTTTACTAAGGGTGGATTCAACCAAACGAGAGCACATTTTATTCTTAGAATACATCGCCAGTTATTCGTGAGTAAATTAATTTTACATTTTACCATTCTACAATAAAATTCTAAGAATAGCAAGCCTATTCGAGAATAACTACCATACCACCGGTTTTATTGGAATAACAGAGTTATTTCAAGAATATTTTAATGGCGGCAGCGTGCCTTAAGTTTATATTCACTAAATATTATATTCTTTTGTTTTGTCATTTCAACTCAACGAGTTTTTTTTTCTTGTTTCGACATCTGACGATATGTTTTGACCAAGGACGTCATATTTACCTTATTTTGACATTTAACATTTACTCTCCTACTCTATAATGCGACAAAATTGTGTTGATATGACATAAGCTTGAATACCATGGCGATGTGAAACACAATTTTTTTGCTGGGTAATAGATTCGTTCATCATTCATTCCGCTATTCACGTATATTGTAAGCGTAGCTATACTTTGTATTGCGTGGAAAATGTCGAATGAATTATCAAATCAAATATTTTTTATAAACAGACATAAGTTCCAAAAAGAATAACAATAAAAAAATAAAAAAAAACAGAATTATAAAATTTAAATTAGAATACTCGAATTACTTGAGTTAAAGATCGTGGAATAATGGTTACTCATGTATAAATTAAAGTTTGGTCAAATCAAATGAAACATCTGTCTGGTACCCCATTGTTTGTCTAAAAAACCCTCATTTTATTGCAACGGATAAAGTGCAACCAGGGCCAAATCCTAGTTTGTGTTTTTTCCTTTACATTGATTTCTCGACTAAGCTTCAAATCGGGTGGACATGCGGAAACTGGACGGAATTGGACAGGACTTTTTTTGGAAAATAGTTTGGAAATATTGTGTTTTTTGGAGTATGGATTGTTGGCGAATCGTAAAATGAAAAGATGACGCTAGTAAAAAGTTTTTTGATATGTATTTGTTCTATATCTGGTTGTTTAATATCTATTTAAGTATGTATTTAAAACTATATTTGTATGTATATCAGTCTCTGGCAGCCATATCACAAGCTTTGCTTAGTTTGGGATCAGATGACCGTGTGTGCAAAAAAATCCCTAATATTTTTATTATTTGAATTGGAAGAGAAATAATTGTTATGCTTTGTTGGTAGGTAAAATAGAAACGGTAGATCAATTGGATCGATAAGCAACAAGTATACAAGTATAAAATATATTAGTACAAAAGATTAGTAAGCTGAAATGGCAGTAGGCCGGCCACATTGCACGAAGAACCGTAAACCGATGGAGTAGACGAGTTCTAGAGTAGAGACCACGTGTAGGCAAACGTAGTGTAGGACACCCTGTGGCCAGGTAGAGTGATGACCTGCGTAAAGCGGCGGATAAACTGGATGCAGTGAAGTGCCGACCAAGCTCAGTGGCGTGCATTAGAAGAGGCCTATGTCCAGCAGTGGACAGCTAAAGGCTGATAATGAAGTGTACGACATGAAAAATTAATGTAAACCATCATAGAGGGAGAGGTAGAAGGAAAGAGAGAAACGGGAAGACCAACAAGAGTATTCTTAGACCAAATAAAAGAGAAGGCAGATGTCATATCGTACAGGGAGGTGAAAACGCTGGCAGAAGACCGTCAATCCTGGAAGTTACTCCACCGACAAAAGCTATACGTTTTTAAATGTTGAATGAATAAATCATCATCATCAGCCAGAAGACGTCCACTGCTGAACATAAGCCTCCCCCTTCAACCTCCACACAGAACGACAGCCTGCCTTTTGCATCCACTGAATGCCAGCGACTCTTACTATGTCGTCGGTCCATCTAGTGGGAGGCCTACCCACGCCGCGTCTTCCGGTTCGTGGTCTCCACTCAAGAACCTTTCTTCCCCATCGGTTATCGGTTCTTCGAGCGATGTGGCTTGCCCACTGCCACTTCAGCCTGCAAATTTTAACAGCTATGTCGGTGACTCTGGTTCTTTGGCGAATATCCACGTTTCGGATTTTATCGCGCAAAGAAACTCCGAGAATAGCTCTCTCCATTGCCCGCTGAGTGACTCTGAGTTTTTCCAAAAGGCCAACAGTGCCTCAAGACGAGGGTCTTTGACCAGTGTGTGTTGCCAGTGATGACATATGGTACTGAGACGTGGTCCTTAACTGTTGGCCTTTTGGAATGAATAAATGATGAAGTATAACTTTTAATTAATATAACTTTTTATGAACTCCCAATAAAAGAGCAAATTATTTAGGAAAACGGGAAAAATTGACTTGTGACAACCGGTTGTACGCTGTGACGTGCCTCGACTTTAGTCTGCGTTGACCCTTAGATTACAAACTTTGACTCTATCCAAAGAAACTTGCAAATTCATCCATGCAATACACTCCAAAAGATAATAACAACTCAAATTAAATTAACTACAAAACTAATTCAAAACTAAAGTTTGTTTTACTAAAATGAAGTATATTGGGAAAGTTTTTGTATTTTCAAATGAATAACATCGTCAAGCTAGACTTCACTTGAACGTGTGATATATAATTCATGAAGGGCGGCCGACTGTTGTATTACTTTGGAAATTATGATTGAAAGGGTTAATATTTAATGCAAAAATAGTGATAAGAAAAAATTGCCGTTTTAAAACTAGGTATGAAAAAGTAACCATGCTAAAAACCCGTGTGAAGCGCTAGGATTCTACTTCAATTGTTCAAACCACTAAACTGTAGAGTGCGCTGCCTAAGTGGATATTTCTCGATACATACTTACAATCTGAGTGCTAAAGAGCCGTCATAAAATGAACAACGTTTATTTAGTGACAAAATCCTACAAAATCACACTAATTTCTAGTTACAGGAGAGTTGGTGGTCAAACACGGACTTATTCGAGATAATAAAAATAAGAGTGTTTCCGCTCAACTCCGTAACGACTAGACGGATTTGATATCAAAACTCGCGTGAGGATTCATTATAAATTACTATAGCAACGGCTTACACTCACGATTATGTTTATCGGTCGAGACGATCGACCGGTTTCGGATTCATTAGAGCTCCTTCATCAGAGAAAACGCGCGCTAATGGAGACGGACGCCCGCGCGAAAAAGAATTAAATTGAAATTTCGCATGAAGATAGCTGATATGATAACAAATTTTTAAACACATTTTTTGGTTCCCGATCCCCATGTGTACAGGGTTTCGACCCCAAAAAGCTCAAAAATAATATCATCATCATCATCATTTTAGTCATAGGACGTCCACTGCTGGACATAGGCCTCCCTTATTGATCTCCAAAAGGGCGGTTGGAAACGACCTGCATCCAGCGTTTCCCTGCGGTCTCTTTTAGATCGTCTGTCCATCTTGTGGGTGGACGTTATACACTGCGCTTACCGGTCCGTGGTCTCCATTCCAGAACCTTTCGGCCCCATTGGCCATCTGTTTTGCGTGATATGTGCCCTGCCCACTGCCACTTCAACTTGCTAATCCGGTGGGCTATGTCGGTGACTTTCGTTCGTCTACAGATGTCCTCACTTCTGATTCGATCTCTAATAATACAATATAGTCATATTTTTCATTTCATTTTACTGCATCTATAATTAGAAATATATTCACATTACCACAAGTCTTCTATTTGTACATTCGCGTTTTCTTTCCTTTGTTCGTTCGTATTAAAAATTCAGTATAATATACTTCCCCTTATAACATACCTTGCCTGTAATTCAAGTGTCAGTGTAATACGTACTTGTGTCGGTAACAAATGAATATGGCGTCAGTAATACCAGTATTTGTGGTGATTTTTATGCAATGTGTTGGTCTGGAGTCATCTTTATATTGGTTCATAGTTTAGATTTGTATTAAGATCGGGCTAGTACTGAAAGGAAATCCTCAGGATGCCTCGTGAAAAGACGATAAGGTGCACTGGGGCAACATAAAAGTCTATTTCAATTACATTTAAATTAAATAGTATTTATAGTCTTTGCACATTAATTCAAGTACAATTAATCATTATAACAAATAACTACAAGGAATTTTTGTATCAGATTTAGTAAATGTTTATTACAGGTTAGGTAATTTTTCTCTTTTATGTTATTAATATTTTATTACAGGTTAGGCTACATTAGCATCACACATATATATGGAGTAAAATAATTTATCCGAAATTCCTTGTTGTACTTGAAGCGACGCGACATAGAAGTGGAATTGCACTAGAGATTCGTCAGAAAAACAGTTTTTTATAGCTTTAATGTAAAATATACCTTCATAATTATAAAATTTGTATATTAATATATCATAGACATCATTTAGTAAATAGTTATTTTAATGAATACAGAAAAACAGGGAGAAAAACGCAAATAAATGTTATTTAAATATATATTTTTTCTTCTATCGAGCGAAATCCTTTATCGTGTATTGGTTTCCTAGATAAAACATTCAATTTTGACATGACACTATTTTTATAATTCTAAGCTAACCATGGAAGTAGACACACTTAAACTATAATGACCAAAATTGCTAAAAGTGGTAAAAGTGGTCCTTGCGTAAGTCAATCGGATACGAGACGTTTTTACTCAATAACTACAGCTAAGAAAATGCGCAACAACACCCTGAAGTGATTTATAAATCTAATTTCCCAGAACTTTCAGGTGCTTTTCATTCACGATGTAGACAGAAATTGAAATAGAAAATATTGGCTCAATCGATTTTCATGAGCTACGATGAGACGTGGGCAGAATACATCTCTAAATTACAGCTCCAATACTGTCCCTGGGTAAATTCTAGATTTTATCGAAAATGCTAGACAATGTTTTCTGTCCCTTTCGACGCGGAGGGTAATTTAGAAGGTCTGTCAATGCTATGCGTGAGCAAAATATTGGTAATAAATGTATACTCACCTTTGTATTTTCTTCTTGTCAACAGAAATAGATTTATTTCTTAATATTAGAAGATTTTCTAAAAGGCAATTAAAAAAACTTCTTATAATTTTGTATAGATTATTGTTAGAGTATTTGTTTATAGAAAACGAGCGACCCGCCCGCCCGGCTTCGCACGGGTGTAATTTACGTGCGAAGCTGGGGTGGGTCGTTAGTTATATATATATGTATAAATCTTCCGCGAAAATGTATCTAACTGATGGTGAAAACCACATTAAAATCCGTTGCGTGGTTTAGGAGGAGTTAGCGGCCATACAGACATGCAGACAGACAGACGCGGAAAGCGACTTTAATTTATACTATGTTGAGATAGAGATAGAGATGTAGATACAGAGATCAAGAAGAGGAGAGAAGAGAAGAGATAGAGAAGTGGCAAACAAGTTACGGGCCACCTGATGGTAAGTAGTCACCGCTGCCTATAGTATAGACACCTACAAAACCCGGGGCATTGTCAGTGCATTGCCTACCTTTAAGGACTCTATTCACCCTTCGTTTGAAGCAGTCCAAATTGTACTTCGGAGGAAAAACCGAAGGTGTTAAGCCATTCCACAACTTACAAATTCAGAAGATTTGTGGCAGAAATGAGTTTCACCTATTATTTTTTATTTGTTATTTTCATGGAGGGGGATGAAAAGTACAGTGTAAAAGTACTCGTTTGCAAAATTATTTTTGCCTTAAGCGAAGTACTTTGAATTGCACTTTGCTCACGATTCAAAATAGCACCCTCGCCTCAAAATATTATTTTGCTCCCTTGTCATACAATCTACTATTCTTTTTCAAAAGAAATACACGATCGTAAGTGTATCCCTCTTTATTATGACATACCCCTAACGACCCGCAGTCCTCCCTGACCCCTACTATCAAAATAAATTCAAATAAATCCTGTTTATCTATATCTAAATTGACAGACAGACAGAACAATATCGTACGTGACGTCATTACAGAGGTGTTCATATCAAGATTGTGAACATTTTGAATTTGCTTGTTGACGTGAATGGATCGCTTTCCCTTCGAGATTAATCATTATGAACAAGATCTTGTTTTACGAGTGGGTTTTTTTTTTTTATTATATACAAACGTAATTTTTTTTCTATGTTGCATTTTGTATGAATTCAGATTATGACTAGGTATTTATCTTGTAATATTTAAGCATTTTATGAAGAAATTGATGTATATGATGTTCAAGACTTTGTTACCTTATTTTACGAATATAATAAGTAATTGTTATTAATTAACGTTTTTTTACACCTATCTTGGACAGATTGTTCAGTTAGGTAAGTCCAACTTAGGCAAAGAGGTCGCCCGAAGAATTCAACTCGGATGGGCAGCATTCGGGAAATTGCGTGACATCTTCTCGTCCAAGATACCACAGTGCCTCAAGACGAAGGTCTTTGACCAGTGTGTGTTGCCAGTGATGACATATGGTACTGAGACGTGGTCCTTAACTGTTGGCCTTTTGGAAAAACTCAGAGTCACACAGCGGGCAATGGAGAGAGCTATGCTCGGAGTTTCTTTGCGCGATAAAATCCGAAACGTGGATATTCGCCAAAGAACCAGAGTCACCGACATAGCTGTTAAAATTTGCAAGTTGAAGTGGCAATGGGCAGGCCACATCGCTCGAAGAACCGATAACCGATGGGGAAGAAAGGTTCTGGACCACAATGGAGACCAAAAAAAATGGCATTGAAATGAGACCACGAACCAGAAGACGCAGCGTAGGGAGGCCTCCCACTAGATGGACCGACGACATTGTGAGAGTCGCGGGCATCCAGTGGATGCAAAAGGCAGACTGTCGTTCAGTGTGGAGGTTAAAGGGAGAGGCCTATGTTCAGCAGTTAACGTCTTCTGGCTGATGATAATGACGATGATTTTATTGATAACCACAACTAATAAATTATTTAACCATTTCATTTTCACGAACAATTTACAAAAGCTAACCGCGCTAAAGTGAGTAGCGGTACTAAATAACCGTTATTAGGTTATTCAGAATTAATCAAACGTTTCAGATTAACTGCACTCATATTCCATGCAAATCCGATCGCGCGCCGGTCCGGTTACTGAGCGGGCGCGGTTACCCGGATAACCTGATTTATTAACCGGTTAGAAAATTATTTGGTGTTGAGTATCACGGTAAAAGCTTAAATGATATCATGGAAATATTATATTATGAAATATAACAATGGGTACTTACCGCAGATTATACAAACAAGAAGATATGTCTTAGTTCAATTACTGTTCGTGTTTAAATGTCATGTTTTTCCTACTTTCCCAGTTCTTTATTTTTTCCATTGCATAGCATGTTTTTATTTTTGGTTAGTGCCATAGTAAAAAAATTGCGCAATGAAATATTTAATTACTTCGGTTCTTCGAGCGATGTGGACTACCCATTGCCACTTCACCTTGAAAATTTTAACAGCTATGTCGGTGACTCTGTTTCTTTGACGAATATCCACGTTCCGGATTCTATCGCGCAAAGAAACTCTGAGCATATCTCTCTCCATTGCCCGCTGTGTGACTCTGAGTTTTTCCAAAAAGCCAACTGTTGTGGCCAACAAGCATGTTTTATAATCAAGTATTTCAGGTGATTGCGGTACTTCGGTGAGATGACATTGTATTGCCGATTTTTCGTCTTCTTTTATGGCAACTACAGAAAAGAGAAGTAAATGGAACGGAAATGAGAAGGAAAAATCTGTCGCCAGGCATTATGAGTGAGCCTTGATTGAACATTCTTATTTAGATCAACGCGTAGAGCTACACATCCAAAGAACTTGGACCTTAACTTTTTGGGTAAGTTCTCAAAGTTCTTTGACCGCATCACAGTTGCTAATTGATTTCGAATGACTGACGTTTCGTTTATATAGGTGCAACTAGCAACAAAATTGCTTACAAAAATGCCTTGACAACCGTTCTAGTATAAACAATTTAAATAATTTTTTTATAAATTAAAATTCATTTATTTCAGGTACTTCTAACCCATACACAGCACAGCAACATTCACAACCTTATCACGGTATAATTATATCCCGTTAGATAGATAGATAGATAGAAACTCTTTATTGTGTACACCAGAAATAAAAATTACAATAAATATAGAAAACACTTACGAGCTAGTGCCACAAGTGGTGGCCTTATCGCTAAAAGTGATCTCTTCCAGGCAATCATTGGATGGAAAGAATTTACGTAACAGAATCGACGGGGGATGATAAAACACTTTTAATGATACCATTAAATAAATACTACTAAATGATACATAGTATAATAAATATATATCTATACATAATAAAAACACACATAAACCCGCTAATAATCTAATAACTATTATAGAAAACAGTTATTTGAATGAAGACAATCCCCAATTGTCTCATAAATACCTCATTCTATGTTATACTAGTTAGTAATTATTCGATGAAGCTATATCGTGGTATTCGATACCGCATATTATATCGCGATCTGATTGCTTTTGCTCGATATTACTTAACATTGCCTTAAGGTATCAACTCTCTAACATTGCCAAAAGGTAGGAAACTCTTGAACCTATCTATATACTAACTTGAGAGCCTTCAATAAACCTAAGCTTAGGCAAAGTTAGTTTCTAAGATTGTTTATTTTAGTAACTGAAGGTCGAAGGTAGTACTTTTGCCTTTTACTTCAAACGCGTAGACTTTCGTGTATAATTTTGAAATAATTTCTACATAATATTATTCATCATCATCAGCCAGAAGACGTCCACTGCTGAAAATAGGCCTCCCCCTTTAACCTCCACACTGAACGACAGCTTGCTTTTTGCATCCACTGAATGCCGGCGACTCTAACAATGTCGTCGGTCCATCTAGTGGGAGGCCTACCTACGCTGCGTCTTCCGGTTCGTGGTCTCCACTCAATAACCTTTCTTCCCCATCGGTTATCGGTTCTTCTAGCGATGTGGCCTGCCCATTGCCACTTCAACTTGTAAATTTTAACAGCTATGTTGGTGACCGTGGTTCTTTGGTAAATATCCACGGTTGTTATATTATTATTTCAATTGTTTCTTTGTGATTTCTTGGTTTCAAACTATTTGATACCTAATTTCATTCGACTAACAGTATTTTTTATTTAAATGGTTCCACGGTTACTCGGATGACAATGTTATGTCATCCAATAAGAATTTTACTAATTTGGTGAAATCGGTTTAACATTAAACCACAGTCCTATATAGATATAGGTCTGTGAATATAACCAATATATACTATATGAATATAACCTAACAATAACGGTAATACCGGTAATTGCCAAATATTACCGGGTTCCGCCAACGAACGGCTAATAAGCACACTAATGCACATTGAGAACCTAGCTTAAACAGTTTGTGCATAGAATTAGAAAGGATAGAGTTGGCTGACATAGATAATTTTTTCACTATATCTTGAAAAAGAGACTAAGAAGTATAATTATAATAAGTAGTTTCTTGCACAAAAATTTAATTTTGAGAGAAAAGTATTATTTTCATCAGCCCAGACAAACAGAAAAGAATTTGAATAAATTTTATTTTTTTTGTATGCGTGAAAGAGGTTTTTATGTTTCTATTATTACCTTTTGTAACACAGTTTAACAGAAACACTGTTTTAAACTATCACGGTTGTTCACTAAAGTTATATGATTATTTACGGGATATCCCACCCACCACCTAAAACCTGCCACGGTGGTTTTACCTTACCACGGTAAATATCCCGTAAATATTCATATAACTTTAAAGTTTAACAGATTTTGATTTTCGTTATACTCATCATTATAGACAACTTTTACATCACTTTTACATTACTCTGACATCAACCCTCAATTTTGGTACCTATATTGAGAGCAAGACTCAATTGGCTGCAAAAAAG
This sequence comes from Agriopis marginaria, assembly GCA_932305915.1. Lineage (NCBI taxonomy): Eukaryota > Metazoa > Arthropoda > Insecta > Lepidoptera > Geometridae > Agriopis > Agriopis marginaria. The sequence continues at coordinate 23,165,832 of OW029914.1, read as the reverse complement.
CTGGGTATCCTATCGAATGTGCGGTGCGGGACGGTACCTACTTCACGTCGGAACAGTTGCTATCACTGTAAGAGATTTGTTTTACTAATTAGTTTGAAATTCATTGTAAGTTTCCTCTTTTTTTAATACATTTATTTATGTTCAACTAGGTTCAACTTTCTCTATATATATTATATTTTTATTTGTATCCTCAGAGCAAATAAAAATACAGAGGGACTACCGCGAACACGAAAAGTGAAGCCACTTTTTGAAACATGTGTGCGTAGGCGAAGTTCGTGTCGTGTATTCATCAAAATAAGTGATAATAATATATAAATACTTAAGTGTAGAAATATTCCATTCTTCTTCTTATTTACTTTTGTGTTGTTGCTACTGTTCTTAACACTGCAAGTCTTTTTAAAACGGATGTTTTAAGTACGACGTGCTGACAAGAAATTCATGTAGTTTTGAATGCGTATGTATGCGTGAGTCTTGTATTTATAGGGAATTCACGTAATTTTGGAAGCGATTTTGGCGTCACTTTGGCAGTGCGCCGTAGGGACTCTGTATTTATATTTGCTCTGAGTTTGTACCTAATAGTTTTATCGATTAGTTGTATATAATATCTATGTTTCCTCTTTTTAGTGAATAAATTAATCTTTATCTTAGTAATTTTTAAACTTTTGCGATTTGAACACATGTTTTAAATGATGATAATATGATATATTATTTCATTTTTCAAGATCAAGTGAAGGTAGGAGAACAAAACACCCGCTCATCCCGCCGGACTCACCCGCAGTGTTCAGTCAGCTCGTGACCACGGCCATTGTAACATGGTCGAAACGTCGAGCTAAACGTACCTATTTTTACCTAGATAAAATAATACGTGGCAAGTGCCGACAAACATTTAAAACATGTTAATCTTTATCTTATCTTTAATTCTATGTTTACCGCACGTCTAGAAGTTTTCACTAAGTTTACTAGTATGCAATGAGCTTAATAATAATTATGGTAATATTTAGCTTAATAAATGTGAATATACATTCACGTGAGCCAGTTCCAAGGATCGTAATGGATAAAGTCAATTTAAACTTCTTAATGGGACCTGGTAATAGTGTACTTTTGAAGTTTGAGGATGCGGTTGCTTTGTACGTTTTATATGCAGCAGGTTTAAATTAACCCAGGACAAAACCCTCATTTACCTCAAAAGGAAAAAACGGAACCCTTATTGGATCACTTTGTTGTCGGTCTGTCCGTCTGTCCATCTGTCTGTTTGTCCGTCTGTACGTCTGTCCGTCTGTCCAATTTCTGTCTGTCCATCTGTCCGTCTGTTAAGACCCTTTTTTCAGGAACGCGTAAAGATTTCAAGTTGAAATTTATATCAAATACTCAAATCTACTAGGGTACTTCCCGTTGACCTTAATCATGATATTTGAGGAAAGGTCTCACAGCACATAAGGGAATAAATCCGAAAATTATAAAGTTGACGTTTATCATTTAAAATTGTTTTGATATTACAAAATTACATTTTGTAGGTGGAATGTATGGAAGAACCTTATTGTCCACTACTAAGTTAAGGTTGTCTTTCAGAATTTCAACTTTTGTTTTCTTCGTTTGGAGTCGCGCTCTGAGGGTTCCATCCAACGGAACCCTCAGAGCGCAAGTCCTACTCATACTTATCTGGTTTTTAATGAGTATGAAATCTGTATTGTTAAACCTCAGTGATGATGAGAGGTCACGGACCCTCAGCATGACGAAAGGAGACAATAAAAAGTCCAGTGTGAAGTAATTAAATCCAAGATATCCTTTACCAAACACTTCAAAAGATCATTAATTAAAAAAACTCGTCCACTCTCACAATAAAAAGAAATTTCAATTTTAATCCCCAATAAAGAGAGGATAAAAAGTTAAAAAATTAAATTGCCTTAAGAGCTACTTAACACCCCTTAACGACTTTCAAGGCACTTGCTAATCAATGACTCAATAATAATTTGAAGAAGGAAACTGGGTCAAGTTATTTTCAATTTAATAATTGTCAATTTACAACTGGTACCGGAATTTTACCGGTACTGGAACCGGTAAAATTCGGGTGTGCGATATTGCGATGTTTAAATACATGCTGTGAGCAGTATGGACTGAATGATAAGATAAAAAAGAACCAGTCGTGGGACTGCACGTCAGAAGTAAAAAAAATTGTAGTAATTCACATATTCCACAAAAGATGGTGCTGTATTCAAAAATTACGGATACAATATATTATATCTGAGATTGACGTTCACGCGAGTTTCTGTGTTTTTCCCCATCCCAAAAAGAGCCCAACTAAATGGAGAAGAAATTCGATGGCGTACGTAAATCCACCAATCCACAACTGGGCCAGCATGATGGATATGGCCCAATGAATATGATATATTTCAATATATATGTTATATCACATATGTGGACCAAAATATGTGATATATTTCGAGGTTAGGCCTAAGTTCAGTAGTGGGCTATTAAAAGGCTGATTATGCTTATGCTAGTTTTCATTAGTTCCTTTGAGCAACGATACAAGTCCATACTGTTACCGCTGATTTTCGAAGGTAATTTAGTCCGGGCCCCGATGGCCGATCGGCCCATCCGACGCCCTAATTGGGCCCAAAGGGCGCGCGTACCGCTTGTAAATTCTAAATGAGATGAAATATATATCTGATGTAGTTTTGAATTTTTATCGTCGTCAGGTGCGGTGATTACTACGAGTACGTGCCAGTAATAGGTTTTGATTTTATATGTTTAATGTTTGTTTATATATTTTGTAACAAATTTATTATAGTAAATTGCGTGAGCTACATCCAAACGAGTACAATGTTTTTTGTTAATTTATCTACTGGAAATAAAAACATAATTTTGTTTGTCTGAATCATTATAGATATAAGTTAAGCGAATCTCCGAGTGATAAATTGGTATATTACCTGCATTGTGAGTATCAGTTTCGTCTCAATAAAATTATATTGTTTGATATTAACACGTTTATACATTCATGTGTGTGTTATGATAAATGAGTGTATAAATGGGGTGTGTGTCGAGTGTATTTGTATGTAATCTAGACCAACAACATGCCTTGTGACACCATAAGCCACGTGCCACTTTTGACATATTTTGTTATAATTTTGTTATTTTTTTATATTTTTATTGTCATTGGTTTTATACGTTATTTATGAAGTGCTAATTTGAAATAAATAAATATAAATTGTGGTAAGAAATGATGTGGGAGAGTATGGAGTAAGAAGAAGAGATCCAAGAGAGCGTAAACAAGCACACGCAAACAAAGACGCGCATGTACAGCAATCTCGGATCGAATCAGTCTACGCTAGCCGCGTGGGCACTTCACGTAACTATAGTTTCACGCAATAATTCGCCCGATAAACACAACATTAAAGTTACTTTGCCAACCCTAATGCTACGGCGAGTAGGTAGTTAAAATTATTTTTAGCCGTAGCTGACTTTCTGTACCTACCTTTTATATTCTGTGGTACATATAAAACAACAGTCTACCAAAAAGCGCTAACTTTCGATGTATAAAAAGAAAAATAGCCGCTCGTTCAGACTTTAGCCATTTTCACCTCCAAATACAGCTATATTTTTATAACAACTGATATCCACGTTGCAGCGTCCATTCAGTACTGCGAAGTCTTTAGTCGAAATCCATTCTCAAAATGGATTCCATAAAACTAACACTATCTCTTACACATGAGCTAATCTGTACGACACAATGCACGTCAGGCACTATATTAACAGTACGTCAACTTGAAGGCGATCAGAGCGAGTTGGTAGTTAAACGCAGACTTATTCGAGTGAAAAAAAAAATACATTTGATATTGTTGTTATAATTAAGTATCAAAAAGAAAACAGAAAAAATATTTTGTGTATAAATTATTGGTTCATCACCATTATAATTTCAGCCATAGGACGTCCACTGCTGGACATAGGCCTCCCCCATCGATCTCCAAAAGGGCCGGTTGGAAGCGGTCTTCATCCAGCGTTTCCCTGCGGTCTCTTTTAGGTCGTCTGTCCATCTTGTTTGGACACTTGGGTGGACGTCCTACGCTGTACTTACAGGTCCGTAGTCTTCATTCGAGAACCTTTCCGCCTCGTCGGCCATCTGTTCTGCATGCTAAGTGCTCTGCCCACTGCAACTTCAACTTGCTAATCCGGTGGGCTATGTTGGTAACTTTCATCGGTAAATTATTGCATAGTCTGATTAAAATCAGATTTTTTAAAATTAAATTATTATTTAATGGTTCATAATAATATCTATTTCTTATATGTAGTTAATGTATAAATTATTATTGTCATCACTTGACAATAATAATGACATAAGAATCATTAACATTGATGTTTTTTTTTCTTTTCTATATTTATTTATTCTATACTCATCATCATAATTGGCAGCTTATTTAACCAACAGCATCTTACGCCAATATTTACCTTGTTGTGCTTTTTTTGTTTTGACCAGAAGTAGATGCAATTTTTATTTATTTATTGTGACTTAAAAGTTGTCATAATTCTATCGTTATATCTACAACAATTCTTTAAAAACTAAGAATAGTAGATTATGTATCTAAGAATATGTATCCGATACAAAGATTTTGTATCGGATACATAATATTTTACAAAACAATTGTAAAATATTATGTATCCGATACAAATAAAATAATACACTACCCGAACTTCTCTTACTGCATTTATACTATTACTAGCGAACACTACAATTAATCTCACAGGAACACGGACAGCACAGGTCTCTCGGCAACAATTTGTACCGGACCGCATTTGTACCGGGACCGATATACCGGTACAACATTGAAGCGGGGAAATAGAATTCATTTATTCAAATTGTTTTTTTTTTGTTTGTTTTCGAGTTATTCGATTTCTTTGTGAATATTTTACTCGCATCGACATTATGTATTCTATTAGTAGTGATAAAACTTGTAAGTTGGTATTTTTGTTGCCACTCGCCTCTATTACAGCTAGAAATACCAATGAAATTTGGTATAGAAGTAAGTTATACCCTGGTTTACCACGTGAGCTCTTTTATTCCAATGAAATATACAGTTCCTGTAGGTTGAAGAGTAAAAATGCACAGTGTGGCTAGTAATTTGATAACTACAATATTAAACCTCACCTCTTACATCTCTATTTTTGAAACATTAGTATTTAATTCAAATCAACATTAGATTTTTGAGGACATAACCATTTCGAACCAACTGCTAGTTTTATATAACCAGGCAGCTCTAGGGCTTTACTACCGGTATCTATTCCTATTCCGGTATCCGGATGTAATTGAATAGCTAAAACGGCCCGACATAATTGCAGGCTTTGATCCGGACGGGCGGAATTCACGGAGAGATCTGATAGAATGATCTATACTAATTATGCAGCTAAATTAGAACAATGCGGCAAATGTTATTAAAATGAGCTTCTAGAAATTTGAATCCTATTGCGGGACACAATTGCATTCACGTTTGTTTTATGAAATAATTATATGTTCTAAATTTCTGTCTTGGTTGCTACAGTAAATTAATTTTTTCCAGAAATTAAATTAATGAATTTCATTTTCAGCCACACCGTTAGGCGATTTTGGACTAAACAAACCTGATGAAAAGAGTGGCCGCAAATGAAGCTACGTCTATGTTACTGACCTGTCCATCATTTCTCCCTCCGGCCTGTTCACGGCGTGGATTCCGTTCCTCGGTGCTGAGTATACATACACCCGCCGGTCTGCCTTGTACCACTTGATGCTGTGCATCTCACCGCACGAGGCGCCATCTATCCGGCATTTTAGTTTGGCCGTGTTACCAACTATGGCGGATGCATGATCTGTGGACAAAGATATATTCGATTAGTTTTAATTATCGTAATAGGCATGTGTCCCAATTATCATCATCATCATCATCAGCCATTAAATGTCCACTGCTGAACATGGCAAGGTGTTGCCATAATCTCCACGCTTGGCAGGCGGCTTGGAGATCGCAGTACGTTCACCGTGTACTAACAGGACGCTGCTGCCCATCCTCCGGTGGTTATGGTCGCAGTTTTAGGACATACCCGGGTCCCAATTATATTTGGTTACAATCGAGTTCTAAAGGGTCGGCAACGTATTTGTGATGCGACGGTGACTGCTTACCATCAGGGAGCCCGTCTGCTTGTTTGCCACCTATGGCATTAAAAAAACAATCTGGGTGTCTTCAAATCACGAGTGAATCGGTTTCTTCTAGGCAAGTGTGCTCTAATGTAGACCGCATCATCGCTTAACATCAGGCGAGATGGTGGTCAAACGTGAGCCTATTATTTATTTAATAAAAAAAACCTCATAAAAAACTAATCATAAATAGAATCAATGACAAAAACTTATCGAGATACAATTCCTATAGAAAAATAATCTCTCAGTTAAAACAGTCAAAAAACGTCCGAGAATCATTGTACGTCATCATCAGCCAGAAGAAGTCCACTACTGAACACAGGCTTCCCCCTTTAACCCCCAACCTGAACGACAGCTTGCCTTTTGCATCTACTGAATGCCAGCGACCCTTACAATGTCGTCGGTCCATCTAGTGGGAGGCCTACCTACGCTGCGTCTTCCGGTTCATGGTCTCCATTCAAGAAACTTTCTTCCCCATCGGTTATCGGTTCTTCGAGCGACATAACATACATTGTATCAATTATATAGTTCACAATGCCACATTTACTTCAATTTAGACGTTATGTCGCTTGCATAGCTTTCATAGTTAGTTGTCCGCTATATCATCGTAGCTCTGGCATCACGCGGCGTTGAAGTCGGATCGCGGTTACTTTGTAACTAATCAAAAGTCGGCGCAATTTTTAACGTGCGCCGAGTTTTGGTTCGGACATTTTTTTACACGATTGTGACTTTATAATGTCTCTATACTATAACCACTCGATCGCGCATGTAGTCAAAATTCCCTTTTGCAAAGTAATGCCACGTCGGTTGGCCACGCTTATGATTGGAGAATCAAAAGTCATTCAATTCGCGCCTAGGATTGGCCCACTTGAAATAGTTTAGGTTGACATGTTAGAACCTTTGCCTCATGCGGGGTAAAGGACGAGCAGTCAAGTGGAAAAACAACAAAAACCACTAAAAGCAAATTCAAACTAATATTTATTACCACTAAAATCAGCATTATTTGAAGCTTTCGTTCCAATTCTTATAAATTCAAGCACATTTACTGCAAGCTCCAAGTTTTTGCCAGCTTTAGTAAGCTGGTGTTCGCGAGTGCGGATTATGAAGCATTTTTCTTGCTGCGAAATTACCAGTTGTTTCTATGGAGCAGCTTAACGCTCAGCGCTGGGTGTACGAGCGAAGCGAGCAATTTTATAATAATTGTGACAAATAAAATACGAATGCATTGTTAAATGATTATGTTGAGCTAGTGGTTTGTTTTATTTTTATTATCTTCCTTTTTTTCTTTGTATTTAATAAATAAACTTTAATTTAATTTCTCACACTCTTAAACAAGCTCAAAGTCGCACAACGAGCTATGGAGAGGGCTATGCTCGGAGTTTCTCTACGAGATCCAATCAGAAATGAAATCCGTGGACGAACGAAAATTACCGACATAGCCCACCAGATTAGCAAGTTCAAGTGGCAGTGGACAGGGCACATATCACGCAAAACAGATGGCCGATGGGGCCGAAAGGTTCTTGAATGGAAAACACGGACCAGTAAGCGCAGCGTAGGACGTCCACCCACAAGATGGACAGACGATCTAAAAGAGACCAAAGGGAAACGCTGGATGTAGGCCGTTTCCAACCGGCACTTTTGGAGATCGATGGGGGAGGCCTATGTCCAGCAGTGGACGTCCTATGGCTGAAATGATGATGATTATGAACATTATTTCTGCAAACATGCACTGTACCAGTATATTGAATTAGGGCCCATCCTCTTTCATTGAGAGAAAGACTGTGTCCCAGCAGTGGGAACATGATGATGATGATGATTATTTCTGCAAATCGGACCTGACATAAAGTTGGAAAAGTTATAAAACATTAATCGATCGGTAACGGGGCCAGCAGTTTGGGAAAAATTCCCACTGGTAACAGTTTAATAGATTAATAGTTAGGTTTTAATTTGTTGTTTTTTTTTATTTAAATTTTAATATTTATGAAAATTACTTCTATACTTTACCATATACAACCTGAAAAGATGAAAAATTATAGTTAAGACAGAGATTGAAAGTCCTCATCAAAACTTTTGCTGGAGGAAAACACAAACCAAAACGTCATTTGTGTATATTATTTTTTTGTATTTATTGTTTTTATTTTTAAAAGCACTATTAGTTTCCATAAAAATTATATGGGACATCCACCAAAGTATGACCTACCATACAAAAAAAGAATCATCAAAATCAATTCATAATTAGCGGAATAATCGCGTACAAAACATAGACGAATGGAACTCCCTGCCGTCCTCGTTTCCTGAGAACTACAATCTAGGCACTTCAATGCTAGAGTGAATAGATTTCTTTTAGTCTAGATCAACGTGTTCCATCCTCGGCCACACCATCGCTTATCATCAGGCGAGTAGGTGCTAAACGTAGATCTATTCTGTGTTAAAAATAAAACATACAGTTCAATTGAGAACCTCCTCCTTTTTTGAAGTCAGTAAAAAAATAACAATATTCAAACCGCTCTAAAAATATAATTATATATACTTAATTATGTTCTTGTATAAACGTCACACACAGAGAAAGTGTCGAAAGGATTAGGTTCACTCGTACCGCTAAACAACATGAGTTACAAGAGCGGGAGCGAAAAAATAAGCCACGTACACTTTGTATGGCTTATTTTAAATTGTATGCAATTATTTTCTCCTAGCCGGACGTGTGAAAGCCTGTTGGATTTTATACTTTGTGGAAAAAATTATTAAAGCTCGCAACTTTGCCTATCTTTCCTTTGATAAATTAATTTATACTGAATTTACGACACTTTAATTCGCCTCCGTACAAGTAACTGCGCTGTTGTCGACATGAAGAGTTGTTTAAAAAAAATTTTTTTTGTTTATTTAAAGCCTTTCTTAATTCAGTTTTTTAAATTAAAATTGGCTTGCACTTGGCCGCCAACTCGCCTGATGTACTTCAGTGTACAATGAATGATGAGTGATTCAATGTACTTAGATATTTTTGAAATGTTTATTCAATAATAATTATTACTAAACTTTTATTAGAAGAAAACATATTGAAATAATATACCACCATTTATACTTTCTTGATTTGAATACATGTTTTAAATGTTTATCGGGACTTATCGCGCATTATTTTATTTTCTGTCGTAAGCTCGACATCTTCTTTCTTTTATATTAAAAACAATTGCTGTTCGTTATTCTCGCTAAAACTCAAAAACGGTTTGACCGATTTAAATAATATTTTTTATTTGGTTTGCCTTAATACACGAGCGATTAGAAAGAAAAATAAAATTGGAAATTTTACCCGGATACATTGGAAAATTCGAGATATTTTCTACAAAATTTGGACAGGACAACGTCTTTCGGTCAGCTAGTTTAAAATAAATACACCATCAATTTTTTTTGTTCCTTTGATAAATTTCCTTTAAATTTAAGTGTGGAAAAAATTGGATGGTGTTTTTATTTTAAACTAGCTGACGCGAAAAAATTGGATAGCGTACTTTTGATTAAAAACCCCAAAACCTGAAATAAAAACGGAACATAAAATTTGGATGTTGTATTTATTTTAAACTAGCTGACCCGAAACGTTATCTTGTCCAAATTTTATAGATAAAAAGATAAAGATAAGAAAATAGCTACTGATGCTGCTTACTAGCAGCTTATTTTTTGTTATTTTTATTTTATTTTAGTTATAAAATACGCTTTTATCGTTTTGCAAATGAATCTCTATATTAGATAAATAGTGCCCGTCTGTTTATCCAGTTTATTACAATATCATAACTTCTGCAGCTATTTTTATGCGCTCCGCAGAATTATGATATCACTTAATATCCGGTTACCATTTCATAGCATCCTAGTTAACTCCACTATACAAATACCGGTATCTAGGGCTTTATTTAAAACGAACGCTAATTGAACCGGTATTCACTCGGGACATCCGGCCGGCTTATTCAAAACTACACCCGGCTTTGTGGAAAATGTTTTAAACAATTTTTTTTAGTTTTTCTTTTTAGAGAGTAAAAGTTTTAATTTTGGGAAACCGGTTTTTTGTGGAAACGGCTGTATGTAACAGATAAAATATATGGTATTGGAATTTACTTAAATTTATGGTAGAACTTTGTTAAAGGTAAGTTCGTCCGATTGATTACTAGTTTTATTAAGGAAACTGACGTTGTTTTAACATATTTTATTTCTATGACACGGGAATTGCTCACGTATGATTAAGCTGGTTACTTCAACTATAGTTTTAACCACAGTTTATTTTTTTTTGTTTAATTTAGTTTAAGAAATTTGTTGTAGCCAGTTGCAGCCATATAAACGAAACGTCAATCATTCGAAATCAGTTGGCAACTGCGATGCGGAGTTCGATGCATTGATCTAAATAAGAATGATCAATCAAGGTTCACTCATGATGCCTGGTACCAGATTTTTCTTCTCATTCCGTTACTTATCTTTTCTGTTGTTTTAACTGCATTCAGCGGTCTTTTTTAAGGTGAATGCGTGCACACGACTGCGTTTCTCTTTGCACTATATCCGGAGTAACCGGCTTAATCATACGTGAGTAACTCCAGTGTTTTATAAATAAAATGTGATTACTAGCACATTCTTACAAAACATGTGTGTAATTTGTGCTGTGTGAGTGAATAAATCAAAAATTTTGTTCCAAAACCGACGCCGACTCTTGCGAATCTCTTCTTGCAGGCGTAGATTGCAAAGATAGACCGTTGGTCCAGTTAGTAGTGAATCTACCTTCTGCGCTTGGGGGCGTGGGTTCGATTTCCACCTAGGACAAACATTTATGAGATGAACATTTGTGTTTGTCTCAAACACAAATAAATGGTCGTCACATCTGGTTGGTATTATCTATTTAAGTATGTATTTTAAAATATGTATGTATGTATATCAGACTCTGGCAGCCATATCACAAGCTTTTCTTAGTTTGCGGTCAGATGACCGTGATTGAAAAAAAAAATATGTCCCGAATATTATTTGTCAATGGATCGCGCAGTAAAATTTGGATTTGAGCTGACGACATATTGACTCTTAAATCAAGTTACGCTTCGAGTGAAGTTAAAATCGTAAATGTGAAAACATTAAATTCATAATCTACAAAGCGTGATATAATAATCCAGACTCTTCTCGTGAAATTTTGAAAGATTTTAATATTTGGCACGCCTAAAATTAACGTTCAAAGGCTAATAAAAGTCTAGACTTTAATTTAATACCTAATTATAAATTTCTCAAGATTATTCTACTTTATTTGAGCACTGAACTTTTGATAACGACCAACAAATACCTATGTAGAGATGGGCAAATTATGGAATTAAAATTTTGTACGGATGACTGTCAGTTTTGCTGTAAAACCACGATAGTGGCTCCACTATTCAAACAGATAAGCAGTGCGTAATTTACGTTATTATTTCATTCCTTTTTGATCTAAATAAGGTCTTTGATTTATTATTCCGTGTACTAATATTTTATTTATTTATTGTAATAATTTCGGTGCGTTTATAATAAAGTTGCTCGTGTTTACTTGTTACTATGATTTTTTATTAGCGTCCGATTTTTTTTGTTATGACATTTTATTTCTTAAATATTTTAAAAATCTCAAAGTTTTTTTTACATAATTATGACGTGCATGCGTGACTACAATGCTGGCGTGTTTCTGGCTCAACGCATAAGCATTGCCATTCAGCGTGGTAATGCCGTCAACACGCTGGGTACGCTGCCATCTGTTAGTGGGCGCGAGCATTTGGATTGTCTTTTGACCTTCAACGGTCTATTGGTAGTGTAACTAACTGTTTTTGCAGTATTAGTGTTAACTTAACTTTACTTTCCCTTAAAAAATATCTACTTAAAAAACGAATCTGGGCTTAGCTATAGATCTGTGTGTTACCAGTAGCGACCAATATTATTATAATATTCTGAGTATGCGCATAAGCTTCATGACCTTATTCCATCCTTCCTCTTTTACTACAGAACAACTAGAAGAACTGCACACTACCACCCCTACCTTGTGGAGATTTCAAAGATTCGTACTCAACAATTTAGGTTGTCATTTATGATACGTACTGTCCAAGAATGGAACTCCCTGCCGTCCTCCTTGTTTCTTGAGAACTACAATCATGACATCTTCAAGGCTAGAATAAATAGATTTCTTCTAGATCAACGTGTTCCATCCTCGGCCACATCGTTGCTTACCATCAAGCGAGTTGGTGGACAAAAGTAGATCTATTCCGTATAAAAAAATAAGAGTAAGTATGTAGTTTACTCCGGCCAGTTATTACTTTGGTTTCTTACTTACTATACTTAAATATACGCATAAGTGCCTCGTTAAAATAAACCAAATTAATTCAAATTCAAAGGTATTATAGTAGTCATTGAAGAGTACTACTATTGACCTCCTGGCTTCATCATCAGATCAGTTCGATGGTAACAAATTATTGTATTAATCATCCAAATTACACAAACTTTTTTTTTTCAGTAATTGGCTTGCGATTGGCCGCAAGCTTGACTGATGTTAAGCGATGGAGCATGCTTGCCAAAAAGAAACCGATTCACTCTCTATTTGAAGACTGAGATTGTAACTATCGGGGAACGCCCATTCAGGCAGAGTATTCCACAGACTAGCAGTTCACACAATAAAAGTGGAACCAAAGCGCTTCGTACGGGGTTTCGGAATATCAACCATAAAGCGGTGTCAACATAATTATGCAAAGTAATTTTGCATTTTTGCAAAATTTCAAATTGATACGACAATAATTAAAAGTAGGATAAATCGACCTGAAAAATTTGTTTACATAGAAACAAGTCAAGCCAATAAAAGCGTGTAAGAAATAAAACAGCTATATTTAAAAATACGAAAGTAAGAAAAATACTTCCAAAATCATCCCCGAGTGTAAAGTTAAAACGGCGTAAACTTGGAATTGCCTTCTTAACTTCATTTTCAGCAATGCTTCAAACGATTCCGCCTCAATAACCACAAAAAGTTCCAAAACAACATGATCCTTATAAATCTTGGACCCTTTTACAACTAAAAAGGCAGAAAAGTCACAGCTTGGAGCTCTCAATTAGTGACGGGTCTATCCGGCAAAAGTTAGATATTTAACACCACCTAATTATGCCGGATATTCGATTTGGTAGAGTATAAAAAAATGGTATCTTTTAAATACGTGTTCAAACCACGAAATCTTAAAAGTAACCTTTACTTAAAGAGTGTACAAAGAGTTAATATTAGCACTTTGTATAAACGCAACATTTTGTGTAATTAAATTGCTTATTATTTTACAGGGTTTAAAAAGAAAATATAATTTATTTCACAGAAAATTACAGTATACAAAGAATGCATGTTACAATTTCAGAAAACATCTTTAATAAGTAAATACAAGCTGGCTTTGATTTAGGACTTCTGCAAACATAAATTACTAGGTAGCCGTTTCCTATTCTAAAAAGTTAGACATAATACTTATGTTTTCAAGTGACTCTATAATTTTATTTTTATATTTTAATTATATTTGTAGTTGACTGTATTTTTTCGATGTTCTAATGATCGCAATAATAATTTTAGAATATTTTAACAATTCTAACTAAGGTTTAAAGTTTTGCCGGTTTCTTATCGCCAATTTCAAAACCAACTAAAGACCAGTCAAAAACGCCGAATAAACTATCCGGCTAAACCAAATGCACCCATCTCTACACAACCGTTGCAAGCTACATAAATTGTCATCCAATTACACTTGCTTTATAGGGCAACTTTTTGAAAATATTTCTTTTTTATTACCTTAGTTTTAAACCCAGAGCGTTATTTAGAGAGTATGAAGATTTAGCCCCTTGTAAGTTAAGGACAAGTTTTATTGTCGTTTAAAAAGTTATGTCAAGTTGTAAGTTGTAAATAACAAGTTGTTTTGATCGTAAATAGGCTCTGTTCTGTGTCAGGGACGGAAATATGCAAAGGCGTTTAACTTTTGACTTTAGTGTTTTTGGCATAGATTTTTAGGAGACATAAATCTTTCCATATAGCAACGCTAAAATGTAGTTTAACTGCTCAAAGTAACGAAACACGAACGGTTCTAAAACATGATAAAAATACTTTCTAGTTATCCTTATAGAAATTTAGCGTCGCAAGTTTTATAATATCGTCAAAGAAATCAGTGTCAAGCCAAGTAAGTCACGGTCAAGTCCAAGTCAAGCCTGTTCATGAACATTCAATAATTAATAATCTATCATTATTACTTACATATTAGAATTCAAAATAACACAAATAATACAGGGAAATAATAGAATGAAACTACACGTTTTTTATGCTGTTGCTAAAAGTCTACTTTCTAGTTTTTGTTCATTGTATCCTTCGACCGAAATAAAATGAATGGACGAGCCCAGAAGGAGCATATTTTTGAAGATTACAAAATGAGCGCACTTTATTTCAGTCGGTCTCTAGCCGTAGGAAGTGCAACACAAGATTATTGTTACATAATAACGAAACTTCTGACAAAATTATGCATTCGTTAGCTTTCCCAAAATGTAAAAACACAACAAAAAACCGCAATCTATTTTTTATAACAAATGTATTGTACATGGTTATAATTAGGTGTTGAAGTATATGTCCGACAGTTTTGACTCGTTTATACTGAGCAAGTTCAATGGTTATGGCCCCTCCATTAATTTATTATGGTCGAAGATTGTATCTACAAAAACATAGATAAGTAAAGAAAGCTAAGCGGCAATCCAACAAACGGCAGTTTTCACAAAAAATAAAAGTTAATTGTCTTTTTTTTTGAGAAAGCTGCTATTTAATAACTATTAATACCTTTTGCTGACTTTGTACTAGCAACACAATAATAGGGTTTTTAACAAAACCAATAAAAACTTTACTTTCAAAGACAATTTCTTAATTAAGACAAAGGTACCAACTAATTGCTTTATCCGTTTCTCAAAACAGTTTCAAACATCATCTTTCCAACTGTTACAATTTGGCAAAAACAATTTATGTAAGGCTCTTCGCATACTGAGACAAAATTGTCTTCTTTTTTAAGTGAAGCTCAATAATTTTAAGTGACGGTGCGTTCGAAATACTTGCCTAGCTTGGAACAACGGGCAGTGGAATTTTAGTGATTTTGTCGGAACGCATTATAATAGGTATCATACTTATATTGCTGTTAATAGAGTCTTTAAAGGTCTGTAACGTATCTGTGATGCCCCTGTGATATGATGGTGTTACTATATTATAGTATCCATAGGCGACGGTAATCGTTTACTATCAAACAGTCCGTTAGCTTTTTTGCCACTTATGGCATAGTGAAATTGATGTACCGAAACCAATTTGTAAACCGCAAATATGCACTTGTGAAACTTTAATAATAATAATAATTACTCATAGTAATATATTATAATAATCAAAATCAAATTACAGTTATATGATTATTAACGGGATAAGGTTGTGGGATGAGCTCCCGATATTTCGGCGCAGTTACATGCACCATGTTCACGGGAAGACTGAAAAATGCCTGTGGTTGCGAGCTCGTTCCACAACCTTACCACGGTAAATGTCATGGTAATAATCTTATAACTGTAGTGAACAACCGTGATAGTTTAAAATCAAATTGTCACATCATGGAAAATAATTAAAAGTTACATTATGATAAATATTTTACAAATTCAAATTTAAATAAACGGAACGAGCAGAAGACACAGTTTGAGTCGTCTTAAGACTAATCTGCGTCAGTGTGCGGTGCGCTTTTCAATTTAGTAATCCGAATAACTCCGCCTCGTCATCTCATCAGTATTAATTATATCAAATTGTCAAAGTTGAATTCGTTTTCGGCATCCCGCTAAGTTTCTGTTTGTAAGCTGGCGCAAATGTCAACTGACGTACATTTTAACGTTTCACACTTTAGCTCATTACTCGCTTCACGTGTTTATAGCTCTGATAGGTGTAATAGGCTATTGGACAGGTTTTTCACTCATTCAAAATAACAGGCATTGAAAATATACTTGGTCAGTTAAGTTAGGTTAGGTGTAACTTTGGCAATAAAGTCACCCGAAGAATCCGAATCGGATGGGCAGCGTTCGGGAAATTACGTGACACTTTCTCGTCTAAGATACCACAGTGCCTCACTACAAGGGTCTTTGACCAGTGTTTGTTGCCAGTAATGATACACCACATATATGATATATGATGATACATAGGTTTGGTACTGAGACGTGGTCCTTAGCTCCTGGCCTTTTGGAAAAAGAGAGCATAGAGAGCTCAAAATCACACAGCGGGCAATGGAGAGAGCTATGCTCGGAGTTTCTTTGCGCGATAGACTCCGGAACGTAGATATTTGCCCAAGAACCAGAGTCACCGACATAGCTGTTAAAAGTGGCATTGAGTAGGCCACAACGTTACCCGAAGACATGATAACCGATGGGGAAGAAAGGTTCTTGAGTGGAGACCACGAATCGAAAGACGCAGCATAGGTAGGCCTCTAGATGGACCGACGACATTGTGAGAGTCGCGGGCATCCAGTGGATGCAATAGGCAGGCGTTGCCATGTCGTTCATTTTGTAGGTCTATGTTTAGTGGGAAGCTTATTTTCAACAGTGGGCGTCTTCTGGCTGATGATGATGAAAACAAGATTCAACATAATACATATACTAAATAATTTGGTCACAGTTATACGAATTTAGTTCGTAACTTGTTCGATTATCACGCAGATTCAATTTTGTGACGTTTTTGCTAAAGTTTTGTTTAGTTTATTGTTAATCCTCTCGGCTGGTTGAGAGGTGTTAATCTGAGGATTATTGGAAAATTCACTTCGAAAAGTTTGGCAGTTACAATTTCAGAATATTATAACTTTTTATGGAGAGAATATCTCTAGGATTACGGATAAAAATTAGAATATCAAGATTGATTAATACTGAATTAAGTATAGTTATTAAGCTACTGCTTTAGCTGGTACTGAGACGTGGTCCTTAACTGTTGGCCTTTTGGAAAAACTCAGAGTCACACTGCGGGCAATGGAGAGATCTATGCTCGGAGTTTCTTTGCGCGATAGAATCCTGAACGTGGATATTCACCAAAGAACCAGAGTCACCAACATAGCTGTTACAATTTGCTAGTTGAAGTGGCATTGGGCAGGCGGCGTCGCTCGAAGAACCAATAACCGATGGGAAAGAAAAGTTCTTTAGTGGAGACCACGAACCAGAAGACGCAGCGTAGGTAGGCCTTCCACTAGATGGAGCGACGATATTGTGAGAGTCGCTGGCATCCAGTGGAAGCAAAAGGCAGCTCATCATCATCATTTCAGCTGTTAGACGTCCACTGCTGGACATAGGCCTCCCCCATCGATCTTCAAAAGGGCCGGTTGGAAGCGGTCTGCATACAGCGTTTCCCTGCGGTCTCTTTTAGGTCGTTCGTCTATCTTATGGGTGGACGTCCTACGCTGCGCTTACTGGTCCGTGGTCTCCATTCGAGAACGTTTCGGCCCCATTGGCCATCTGTTCTACGTGATATGTGCCCTGCCAACTGCCACTTCAACTTGCTTATCCGGTGGGCTATGTCGGTAACTTTCGTTCGTCTACACACATCATTTCTGGTTCGATCTCGTAGAGAAACCCCGAGCATAGCCCTCCCCATAGCTCGTACGACTTCGAGTTTGCTTATAAGGTCCATAGTTAGGGACCATGTTGCACTGCCGTATGTTATCACTGGCAACACACACTGGTTGAAGACCTTCGTCTTAAGGCACTGACAGTGACCACTTACTATCAGGTAAGTTACGCTTGTTTGCCACATAACCATCATATTCAGTAGTTATAGTTTCATTATACAATACTTACAAACTTTTCACATTTTAAATCTTGTCTATAAAGCATTCAATCATCATCATCATCATTTCAGCCATAGGACGTCCACTGCTGGCCATAGGCCTCCCCCATCGATCTCCAAAAGGGCCGGTTGGAAGCGGTCTGCATCCAGCGTTTCCCTGCGGTCTCTTTTAGGTCGTCTGTCCATCTTGTGGGTGGACGGCCTACGCTGTGCTTACCAAGCCGTGGTCTCCATTCCAGAACCTTTCGGCCCCATCGGCCATCTGTTCTGCGTGATATGTGCCCTGCCCACTGCCACTTCAACTTGCTAATCCGGTGGGCTAAAGCATTCAATACACAAAGCTAAATATAAGATTAAATGAAATCCCCTTGTTACAGAGCTGTCTCACATCTAGCTTATTAACCGGTCAAACTAGTTAAATTCTAAACTAACAGTTAAAACTCGTAACAACCCTGCAACTTGTTAACCAACTGACTGTCAACTTTTCTAATAAAAAACTTGTGTGCATACAATATTGTTGAATGTTATTTGTCGACGCGTTTTGTTGGTCATTTTATATGGCTTTGTTTAGATTCTGCTTTCACGCTTCTATTAGCTTCACATGTAACATAATTACATCACAGATCATCAGCCAGTAAACGTCCACTGCTGAACAAATGCCTCCCTGTTTTTATTGTTAAATTGTTTCATGACCATGGGAACAAAGTCCTTCAGTCGTAATATCAGAAGTCTCCATAGTATTAAACAGCGTCAAACAAGTCATAGTCACAGTCAGAGTCAAGTAAAGGAAGTCACAGTCAAGTCAAACTCATGTCCCAGTAAAGTTGTGGAGGCTTTACAACAGGCTTCTATGGAGTTTTGGAAAAAACACGAAAATACATGGTTGTCCTCGTTATATCCCATACCTACACTCGAGCACCTTCATGTGCACTATTCAATACGTTGCAAACAAAATAATAACACAATTGTAATAAAAATTATGTAAAACATAAAAAATACCTTGACGCGAAACGACGGACCTCGTCTTACGGACATTTTGAATTTGCTGTAACTGTGCGAGTGTTCCTAGCATAATTATACCCCTTTCTACCGAGTTTTAAGTATGTTTGCTAGTAATAAAAAATTATTATTACAGAAATTATGCATCATGACCGGCCATAGATTTTTTAAAATCGAATGTTCACTCCAGTAAACAGTGTCAAATTAAGGGACCCTTAACCCTTAACAAATAATATTTCATCATTAATATACATTAACACTCAAAAATACACAAGTTTAGGAAAATAATATAACGAGCCGACATGTTTTTTCCACGTTGGCGCCAAAACAAGGCTTCCCTGTTAGAGAAGGGTGGCGCCACAATTCCCACGCTTGGCAGGCGGCTTGAGGATCGCAGTACGTTGACTGTACGATATACTAATAGGATGCTGCTGCTCATCCTCCAGTCGTACTATTTTTAATAATAATTCTTGGAAGTAGAATGTTTCATCATCATTATTAGCCTATCATGTTCCCACTACTGGGACACAAACCTCTCAGAGAGAAAGAAAATGGGCCATTCATTAAAAATTAAATCCTATCATTGAGTAATAGTTTCAAACCCCATTTTGCAGTTCACTGATGTAGTACGACATTTTTTGTAGTAAATTTAACCGGAAAAAATACGAAACTTCATGGGCGTGACCTGCCAAAATGATCATCCTAAATTTGACAAACCATAGTCAATACATAATATTGACTATTATATATATATTATAGTGTTATATTGAGCATTGCCATACAACGTGGTAATGGGGCCAGCATTTTGGGAACAGTTCCCACTGGTAGCGGTTTAATAGAGTGATAGTTAGGTTTTAATTTGTTGTTTTTTTATTTTAATTTTAATGTTTGGTAGTATTAGGTTTTAAATATATGATAGTTTTAGGTTTTAAATATCTATATTATTTGCAATGCTTACGTCAATTAAATAAATAAGAAATGCTTTAAAAAAATATATATAAACTACAATAAGTTTTAAAAGTGTTTAGTAATTGAGAATCAAGTAGGAAAATAGTCCACTATATGAAAAACAAGAAAGCTCGTAACCGTCTACTAAAATAAAATTACAACAACAACCCAAGATTTCCGATATTTCGCAAAACGCCCGCCAAAAGTATTATTACACGCAACATTAACATCTTTACCGCTACATAAATTTTCAGACGATTCGCGAAGTGCCTTATAACCAGTATGGTAATAGCCGTTCATTTGATAATCTTCATAAAAATATGTTTTGCTCGTTTTTCACGATTAACACACTTTTGTTAGGTTACTAGCTACGCCCCATTAATTTGTCTACGCTATTAATTATAGCTTTTACGGCTCAAAAATTATTCAATATACATCCAATGTAAACAGTATAATAATATCACAAGTGTTCTGTATAATTATGTACAAGGTAGAAAAGCAAGCAGGAAAGTTTTTTGCAAAATCATACCTTAAAAGGGTATGGAATGAAAATTTGTGTATTGTGTGTCATTTTTTAAACTAGAAACATGGAAGTTAGTGCTTGGAATTATGTTTATGACAGCAAAATACTAGGTACTAAGTTAAAAAAATTGTTATATCATAGTTTATAAAACTCATACCCTAAGGGGGTCCAATAGGAGATGAAAGTTTGTTATTTTAGTACTTAGAAAAATGTGGAAGGTGGTATTCAGACTTCTGTTTATGAATAAACTAGCGACCCGTCCCATCTTCACACGGGTGTTATTAATGTACGAAGCAGGGATGGGTCGCTAGTTATATGTACAAACCTTCCGTGAAAAATTATCTAACTGATGGTGAAAACTGCATCAAAATCCGTTGTGTAGTTTAGTAAGAGTTAGCGGCCAGACAGACAGATAGACGCGGAAAGCTACTTTAATTTATACTTGTTTTTGTAGGGATAGAGATGATATTGATGAAAAGATGTATAATATTTTTTTTTAAACTTATTCCCTAAGGGGGTCAAATAGGGTATGAAAGCTTTTGTGAAATTACGTTATTTTTTTTAATGATAGAAACGTGTTTTTTATTTTAGTTCCCGTTAGTGTCTCTACAAACTGTCGGTTCCGCTGGTGTATTCCAGAGAATTTTTAGACCATATCAAATACATCCGGACTAAAAAGGCTGATGGGCTGGCAACTCAGCCTATACTTACTGACGTCCCATACTACGTGCCAGTTGTAGGAGCGCCAGTTTCTTTGGCACTCGTTACAAGGAAAGTTGCGTTAATGATGACCGCTTGATATACACCGCTAGTGGTGTGCACTGCCGGTGCACACTACTGCTCCTGGTACGAAAAAACAGGAAGTCGGCCATATTTTACAAAGTTGTTAGTAGTAAATTACTGTTCCGTTGTAAATCATAATATGCTTTAAAATACTTTTAATACAAATTTGTAGAAGTGGAATAGCAAGTAAGTATTTTTTGTGTTGTATTTTTTTCTGATAGCTAGTCCAGTTGGTAGTGAACCTAACTTGAGCTTGGGGGCGTGGGTTCGATTCCTACCTAGGACAAACATATATGTGATGAACAATTTGTGTTTGTTCTATATCTGGATGTTAATATCTCTTTTAGTATGTATTGAAAGCTGTATAATTATATATGTATGTATATCATTGTCTGGCAGCCATATCACAAGCTTTGCTTAGTTTGGGGTCAGATGACCGTGTGTGCAAAAATGTCCCGAATATTTGTCAGGACGAATGCAAGTTGAAAACTAAATTAAATGTTTTCAGTGACAACTGCACGAGTAAATGGCTAAACAAAAATTGGTTAAAACTAGCAAGGCAGTGAACAAAACTTAAAAAGTTAAAGATTCTGTCTGAATATGTGTGTTTCCAAATCTCAAATTGGTTCGACAACAATTAGCTCAATATATATAGATAGATAGATAATTCTTTATTGTTCACATAGAAATGACATACATATGACTACATATACATATGAGCTGTGGCCTAGCTTGTCAACCAGAAAAAAAGTTAACTGAACTAAAGCGAATTGAAATGAAGCGTTATTTATTTATCTCTGAGAATACGGGAAACTGGAAAAACTGAAATAGTCCTGCAAGGCGCAAAAGCTAATTATACTATTGAAATAAAATCCTTTGCAAAATCTTGGCCTTCCAAAGCCACGGCTTCAGTTTTCTAGAATACTTTAAACGACCGCACATCCGCTTTATGAAGCAATAACATAAAGAAAAACTTTTAGCTTATTAAAAATATTCTAAAGTTTACGCTATTCTAGGCTATGCAAGCTTTAGATGTCTGGAGATTTGAAAGGTATTTTAGATTCTAGCTAAGCTTGTTTGGTGAAACCTAGTATAGTATATTTCTCTATGGTGAAACTAAAGACATAATTACATGGAAGATAAAATATATATAACCTTAATTATTTAATTACGAATTATCCCTTTATGAGCTACGGGTGCCATTTGGCACCGCTTCAAATCAGTCAAAATGTTCTATATAAAAAAAAACTCTTCCCATTGTGGTGTTTTTTTATGCCAGACTCATAAAAATGTCAGCATGATTATGGGCTTTTAAAATAAATTAGTACCTATGACGAGCTTTTATTTATACTAATTATTAGCCTAATATAAATAACAAAGAGAGTTATCCTCGCAGCTTTGTGAAAGTACCCAAAATACGTGGTAGTCTGTGGGTCCCAAACTAGGCTACGCCTGTATCTTGGTAACCCTGAAATGCCAGTAGAGTTACAGTAACGGTTAAAAGACTATAATTCATTTGAGTTAGTTTTAAGTTAGGATAAGTTTTAAGTTAGAATAAACCATCATCATCATCATTTCAGCCGTAGAATGTCCACTGCTGGATATAGGCCTCCCCCATCAAAAGGGCCCGTTGTGAGCGGCCTGCATCCAGCGTTTCCTTGCGGTCTTTTTTTTTTCTTATAGCACGCAGAACAGATGGCCGATGGGGCCAAAAGGTTCTCGAATGGAGACCACGGATCGGTAAGCGCAGCGTAGGACGAGATGGACAGACGACCTAAAAGAAAATAAACCAAGTAGGTATCAATTCACAACCAATACAAGGGAACAAAAAAGCTTAAGAACGAAATGAAAGTATTAAGAGTTGCTATTTCAAAGGAAAGTCTCACTCTGCGTATTTCTTGAAATTCATTTTTACATTTAAATCCTTTTAATATTTACTATTGCAAGGTCTTCTGCTAAATTGCGCAGCTGAGACGTGGGATGAGTAAATCAGTAGACTGTGCATTCCACTAAAATTGTAAACATAGTCGTAGCTTGACACTTATCAGGAATTTTCTCATTAATAGTTAACCATACTTTAATGAAATTAATGATCAAAATAATTAACAGTTATATGAGAGAGAAACCAGTCCAAACTATACAGCAAGCGTGGGAGCCCCAGATCAGACAAACAAGGGAGATATGTCTTAGTACAATTATTATAGTTTGTGTACAAATGTCTCCATGTTTCACTCACTTTTTCCACTAAGTATATCGCTAAACTGCTTAGCACAAAAACTGTATGTACGGCTCACTTATTATTCACGCACTCGACCTAGACATAATTATAGGTATCAGTTTTTTGAATACTCTGCAATTGTATCACATTAAAAGAAATCAAGTAATTTTTTTTTCATTAGGATTATTATTTTGTTTTACAAGTTAGTGTCGATTCGAAATATCATTTATATACGCTACCAATTTCAACTACACTGTCACTTTCATTAGATAAGGCATAGTTTTACTTTCGTGTAGGGAAAACTGTGCCTAATCTATCTACTTGTAATAAGGAAAAAATTAAAACTTACAAGGATTTTTTTCTTCTATATAATCAAAAAGTTTTTTTTTATTGACATATTATTCTTAAGAGAGTAAAGGGGGTGGCCTATATTTAGCAATCTGATGATGATAATGACATTATACCGTTAAAAAAAACTAAGCATTATGAGTAATGACTGTTTTTTACTTATATCTGAGATGATTATGAGACGCCTAAATGTTTTCAGTCCATGGTTCTTAGGTTTCCACTGAAGTAATGTATCGAACATTTTCCTTCTGTAGGCATTATTTTTGCTATTTATTTAATCTGTTTGACGTGTTTTAATGATTTTGAAGTTGAAACTGCGACGTGACTGGAAAATGTAGTGAAGTGTGTCTTCAAATAAATATGTTGAACTAGATATTAAGCTTATTTAGCAGTTCGTGTACACATTCCCACATGTTCTTTTAGACAAGCGTACTCTATCGTAGACCGCTTCATCGTTTAACATCAAACGAGTTGACAGTCAAACGCCTATTACTATTTTTTTTTTAAAGTTTATCGGGAATTATCATGCATTATTTTATTTAGGAAACAAGTGTTCAAATCGCGAAAGTTTTAAAAAAACCCATGAACTATAAAAAATTGGGGTAAAAAGTAGCCAATGTTACACATCGATTCTTAAACTATAAACATACAAAAAAAAATTATGATTTGTTACTTAGCTGTTAAGTGAAAGAACGACAATCAAACGGACAATAATTGAAATACATACAATTTCGCATAATTTATTATTTTAGTATGAAACATTAGCAAGCAAAATTATTTAATAAACTAAATTTGACGGCCCTAAAATTATTGCCATCCTTCTCTCACATATTAAAATGAAATGAGAGGCAGATAATTTTAGTCCTGTTAGATTGGTTTAGTTTAGTGAGTGGTGCCTATGACAGAATCGATTGTCATCCAAATTAAACTTGTATAAAACGAAGCGCTATGATTCCACATTTATTGTGCGAACTGCTAGTCTGTGGAATTCGCTGCCTGAATGGGTTTTCCCCGTTAATTACAATCTGGGTGTCTTCAAGTAGAGAGTGAATCGGTTTCTTCTAGACAAGCGTGCTCCATCGTAGACCGCATCGTCGCTTAACATCAGGCGAGATGGCGGCCAAGCGCAAGCCTATCTACTATTAAAAAAAAAACATTTCAGCTCAGTCGGTTGGCGATAATAGTTTTAAATAGTATAAGAATGACTTAAGTATGAGTCTTTGGTTTTAAAATTCAGTCGCAAGATTAAACCCATACTAAAAAGGCAACTTAAATAATAACTTCTAGAAATACATTGAAATCGGGATACTCCAAGTCGTTTGAAAAGTTATTTGATGACAAAAATCGGATCATCCAATACAAATCAAAAACAAAGAACTGCGATAATTGGTCACGTCCGACGAACTGTCAATTAGTGCGGAACTATCGAGAACAACTATCGAGTACCATTCGAGAAGTCATCGAGTGGCGGTCTAGTCGCATTCGACTAGATTGACAGATTCACGAGAGGCTGATAGACAGACATATACTATATAGTGCGTTCATTACTTGATGATCGATACCACAGAAAACATAGCCCACCGGAGTAGCAAGTTGAAATAGCAGTGGGCAGGGCATATATCACGCAAAACAGATGGCCGATGAGGCCGAAAGGTTCTGGAATGGAGACCACGGACCGGTAATCTCAGCGTAGGATGTCCACCCACGAGATGGACAGACGACCTAAGAGACAAGGCTGGATGCAGGCCACTTCCAACCGGCCCTTTTGGATATCGATGGGGGGAGGCCTATGTCCAGCAGTGGACGTCCTATAGCTGAAATGATGATGATGATGATGACCACAGAAAAGAACTTTTTTTGTTTAAAGTAGAACGGCTATCAAGGCGTTTTTGTAAGAAATTTGTTGTAGCCAGTTGCACCCATATAAACGAAACGTCAGTCATTCGAAATCAGCAACTGTGATGCGGAGTTCGACGCGTTGATCTAAATAAGAATTTTCAATCAAGGTTCACTCATAATGCCTGGTAACAGATTTTCCTTTTCATTTCAGTTCTAATTACTTTTCTTTTCTGTGATCGATATAGACGCAGTAAATTGCAATAAGCTAAATAAAATCAAACTTGTAAATAATAGTGCCAATATTGTACGTGCTCTGACCGACACATAAACTATATAAATAAGTATTCGGTACATTTTTGCACACACGGTCATCTGACCCCAAACTAAGCAAAGCTTGTGATATGGCTGCCAGAGACTGATATACATATATATATTATAGTTTTAAATACATAGGTACATAAATAGATAATATTAACAACCAGATAAAGAACAAACACAAATGTTTGTCGTAGGTGGGGATCTAATCTGGCGAGACTTCGCTACTGATGAGACTTACTAGCTTGCTAAAGTGTCAAACAGATGCAAGTTCAGCAGCTAAACTTGTTAACCAGATGGTCTACATTTAATTCTTTCGAAACGCGGCTGAAACGAATTTATAGAAATTTTGCAAGGAAGCTGTGGGTAGAACCACTTAATAAGGTGAGCATAGAACACTTTTGAGACGGAAAATTAATAATATTTTTTTCACGGAAAATTAATAATCTTTTTATCACGGAAAATTAATAATATTATTGTCACGGAAAATTAATAACCTTTTTAAAGGAAAATTAATGATCTATTTATCACAGAAAATAAAATTAATAATCACGGAAAACTTAGTAATTATTATATTTTTATAACGGGAAATAATGTTTTTACGACGGAATATTAATAATACTTGTGTAACGAAAAATTTATAATTTTATAACGGATCATTAATAATCCTTTCACAGTATTTTTTTTTATAACGTTATATTACTTAAAATTTTGCATCGAAAAATAATAATCCTTTTATCACAGAAAATTAATAATCTTTATATCACGGAAAATTCATAATATTTTTATTACGGAAAATTAATAATCTTTTCATCACAGAAAAATAATAACCTTTTTATCACGGAAAATTAATAATCCTTTTATCACGAAAATTGCATAAAAGATATCACGCGCAAACTCCAAGAATAGCGTAGTTATTAATAAATGGCGCTAATATCCTACGTGCTCTGATGGGCACTCGAACCGTCTCACTCCCTACTGGCGAGAGTTGCTAACTTGCTGAACTAGTTAGCAAGTTGGCGTTTGTCAAGTGAAAATGGATTAGGCCAGATTTAATTAAGAAATTTAGGTCATGGACTATCACCATACAAAGTTGGAAGGAGAAGGATGAAAATTAAAATAAAATAATTATTGCACGACCAATCCGGAAAGGAACACATAACTTTTAAATCTCTCGACAGTTATAATAATATAATAAAAAAATATATAAAAAATATGTATAAAGTTGTTTTAAATCTCTGCTAAATACAGTTTTAGAGCAAGTGACTTTATTAACTAAACAAAATGTATGCTAACACTAATCACCTAAACTAATAAAAATCCATTCTATTTTATTTCAATTAATTTACGCTTCACCTAAAATAAATAAATAGTAATACACGTAGAATTCAATGATAAAATTATATTGTATAAATGCTTCTGACTAGATGCCACATCTAGGTGCGCTTTGATGGTTAAGTCCGTGTCATAACTTGTTTCTGTGTTCGGTTAGTCGACGAGTCTGGTCATAATGCAGCGAGGTAGCAGCAGAGGGTAGTTTGAGATTATGTCGTGTTTACAATGTGAGTTTTTTTTTTCTATTCTATTTAATAATATGCTCAATTAAATATATATATATATATATTCCAGTATATAATTATTTTACTATTATTATTGAAACTTATTTCAGTGTTTCTGTGGATCTCCATCATAACATTACTCTAATGCGTAGACAGGAAGGGACTAATATCCTAAATACAGGGCAACCTAGTTAGGAGTTAGTGCTCAGCCATGTACCTAACCTGCCTTGTCGTCGAATGTAGGTATTGCAAATTTATTAATTTAAAAAAAACATACCCTCTTATAAATTTAAGAAACTTTTTTGTTTGGCAATATTTCTAGTTAATTAAGATTTTAGTAGAACAATATATTCCGCCCCTTAAAAAATGTATTAAAATATAGTTTTACACCAAACACAGCTAAAAACGACCGCAGTGAACATACTTAAAGCTCACCCACATCTTGCAAAGCTAAAAATCACACATCGTCTGATTTTTCTGCTCCTTTATTTCGCGAACCTGCAAGGTGTGGAATGTCCTTCCACCAAAGGTCTTCCCGTCGAGCTTCAACATGAAGCGTTTCAAAAGAGGTGTCTATAACTTCCTCTCCGGGCTGGCAGAGCACCGTCAACACCTCCTTTAGACTCGAACAAAAAAAAAACTGTAAGTAATCTGTGAATAGTGCTGTTGGCTGTATTATTATTAAGTTTATTAATCTATCCACCTTGTTGTACATTTTATAATACGGCTGTTTATTATTTCTTAATTAAAAAAAAAAATGTCTGTCCCGGGGATAAAAAAATAAAAAACAAGGACAACGTATTCTAAGTAGCTGGATTGTAATCATCAAATCACACCTCAAGTCTATAAATATTTATTATCAAAACTAAATTTTCAAAGAGAAAATAAATAAATAGATATTCTATATTTTTACATGATACCATTTTTATTAATAAAACTTAAATTAAGAATTGGCAATAAACCCCGACAAAAGAGGTGATCATCTTCAAACAGCTGAACGTATTTTCTTGAATCATATTTAATCAAAGATTTGTTTGAAAGGTCACTTGATCAAGGTCGTGTTTTTTTGCAATCTCGATCAAGACACCTTTCAAACAAAATAACTAAATCTAAATGTTTTTTTTGTTCTTACCAACAGTCTCCTTCTTAGCACTAACTCCTCCTTCCTCGTTCATTTGCAGTTGTGTGCCACTCAATATTGAAGTGTGCGTTTGTAGAACTAGTAAGAATATGTCAGTGTGTGCAATACGTGTTTACCTCGCCCCCTTCAGTTTTTGGTAGACTTTTAGGTACTAGCTCGAGTTAAAGGCAGATCCAAACTATATATGATTTAAGCCACAAACAAATACAAAAACATACACACGTTAAAATTATAAAACACCTATTTTTACGACGGAGATTAACAAAAAAAACATACATTCTTTAGTATGTATTGTGTTATTTGGTGGTTATAATCTCTATTTTCTATTAATAATTATGAAGCAAATATAATCTAATTCTGGCATTGACAATATAGACACAAACAGAAAACTAGGTCATCCATATCGAAATCGTGTAAACTCAGTAAATTATTGTAAACAAGCGATGGCAACATTTGCACAGATTACAGCGAAAACTACGGACAAAGTTGCTAAATTAATTTGCGTTGCCAAAATATGCCTTAGGGTTGCCACCACAGAAAAGTTTTTTTTTTTTTGTTTAATAGAACGGCTGTCATGGCAATTTTGTAAGAAATTTGTTATAGCCAGTTGCACCCATATCACAGATGTGTATATCTGTGACCCATATAAACGAAACGTCAGTCATTCGAAATCAGTTAGCAACCGTGACAAAGAACTTTGAGACCTAACCCAAAAAGGTAGAACCAAGTTCTTTGGATGCGGAGTTTGACGCGTTGATCTAAATTAGAATGTTCAATCAAGGTTCACTTAAAATGCCTTGTGACAGATTTTTCTTCTAATTTCCGTTCTATTTACTTCTCTTTTCTGTGGTTGCCACAAAAGAAGACGAAAAATCGGCAACACAATGTCATCTCACCGGAGTACCACAATTAGCTGAAACACTTGATTATAAAACATGCTTGTTGGCCACAACAGTTGGCTTTTTGAAAAAACGTAGAAACACACAGCATTGCCCAATGGAGAGAGATATGCTCGGAGTTTCTTTGCGCGATAGAATCCGGAACGTGGATATTCGTCAAAGAATCAGAGTCACCAACATAGCTGTTAAAATTTGCAAGTTGAAGTGGCAATGGGCAGGCCACATCGCACGAAGAACCGATAACCGATGGGAAAGAAAGGTTCTGGAGTAGAGACCACGAACCGGAAGACGCAGATGGACTAACTAAAGCAGACGATCTTCGATTTTGATCTTTTCTGCAATCTCCATCTTTCATGTCTCACCTACAAAATATGGAATGAGCTACCTTCCACGGTGTTTTCGAGAAGCTACAACATGGGGTTCTTCAAAAGGCGAGTTAATACAGTCCTAAAGGGAAGGCAACGTATTTGTAATGCCTCTGGTATTACAAGTATCCATAGACGATGATGACTGCTCACCATCAGGCAGCCCGTCTGCTTGTTGGCTACCTATGGCATAAAATTAAATACGGTAACATTATTTATACTTGTTTTTTTTTTAAATAGTAGGTAGGCTTGTGCTTGGCTGCCATCTCGCCTAATGTTAAGCGACGATGCGGTCTACAATGGAGCACGCTTGCGTAGAAGAAACCGATTTACCTAACAGAATCTACGAAACTCCAGAAGGTATCACTTGCGTATTCAGTAAAGCTATCAATAGCTAGAAAGTCGGTGCTGGCAACCCTGTACAGGCTTAAATAACCGATGTGCCGATTATATTAATAACTCATTTGGGATTTGGAATAGATCTAGGCGAGTCGGATAGTGCAAAGTGGGTCTCAGTTAGATTGGATCTGGATTGGGTAGATACAATCTGTCTGCAGTCTGCAAGTTTATATTAACTACTTAGAAATTTATACAGGGTTACGCATATTGACTCTACTAAGCCAAATAAGGTTATTGTACTTATCATTGTGAACAACTTTTACTTTGGGACCAACCCTGAAATTACGAAAAATTTATGCGTGACCTAGAAGGTATCCTTTTACTTAACTAGTTGTTTGCACCGTACCTCGTGACCTCTCTATCTTCCTTAGCATTCAATTTTTTTTTTTTTTTTATAGATATATATATACTATAATTGTTGTTGCGCAAAGTTTCGTGTATGTACTTCACATCACACACATCAGCAGCCATCGAACGTCCACTGCTGGACAAAGGCCTCCCTCTTAAAGAGGGGTGTTGCCATAATCCCCACGCTTGGCAGGCGGCTTGGAGATCGCAGTAAGTTTACCGTGTACTAATAGGACGCTGCTGCCCATCCTCCGATGGTTCTGGTCGCAGTTTTAGGACATACCCGGGTCCGGGTATGTAGGTACTTATTTGTTTGAAACTATAAAAACTAGACGGTTCTAAAAAATTATGACTGACGGACAGACGGACTGATGGAAAGACGGATAGACGGAAAGACGGACAGACGGAAAGACGGACAGATTGAAAGACAGACATACGGAATGACGGACAGACGGAAAGACGGACACACAGACAAGCGGACGGATAGAACAAATTTATACGGGTTTCTTGTAGGACTACTGAACTCTAAAAAGGGCTAATAATGCAGACTCTAAACTCACAAATTATCCCTTTGAATAATCTGACAAACCCAACTTAAAATTATTTACGCAGTTCCTCATTAAGGAAAGATAAACACTAGTTAAGCAGTTACCATATCTAATTTCGCCACGGAACACGTAAATCTCCACGTCACGATGCTAAGTTATATTCGAGTTGTGTACGCCCCGGGCATTATGCAAATGGTAAGGGTTAAGCTTCAAGTATGTTTTAAGTTGGGTGTAGTTTAGACTAAGTTTGTGTTGAAGTTGACGAAGTTATTGGACGGTCGTCGGAATTTGTTTTGGTGACATCTAGCGGATTATGGGTGAACTATTATTAGTTTATCGATTGGTCCTTCACTAAACTCAAGACAAAGAAAAGTTTACTAAGCTTGCTATTGATCTAGCGGAGAGACTGTTTTTTTTATTTCGAATAATTACGCTTTTGACCATTCGCTTGGTAAGCGACGATGTAGTCGAAGATGAAGCACGCAGACTTAGAAGATACCTTCACTCTGACCTTGATAAGGCCCAGATTATATCTCTCAGGAAACAAAGGAAGTCGGCAAGTTGTTCTAAATGATGATGATGATGAATCGCGTAGCGAAGTTCTACGCTTTTCGAAGACTGACATTTTGATGTTAGGCGTACTTCGTAGGCATCGTGATACAATGTACATAGCTAGTCACAATCGTTCCAAAAAAAAATCCGAACCAAAACTCGGCGCACGCTACAAATTGCGCAGACTTTTTGGTTAGTTACAACGTAACCGCGATTCGACTACAACAGTCAGAGCTACGACGACAAAGCGGAGAACTAACGTTGACCACTATGCAAGCGACATAACGTCTAAATTGGAATAAATGTGGCATTGTGAAGTATATAATTCACATAATGTATGTACAATGATGCTCGGACGTTTTTTGACTGTTTTCACTGAGAGATTGTGACTCTACAGAAATTCTATCTCGATGTTCGTAGGTAATGATTGAAATGCTTCCTAAAGAAGTTTATTATGCGTTACCTACTCTAAGATATCGACCATCATTGGAGTACCCAAGTATATCAGCTTGACCCAAGCTCACTGAACACCTAGAGCCGCTCAACATGCACAGAGAGGTTGGGTCTCTCTGTATCTTTTATCGCATTTACAACGGGGAGTGTTCTGAAGAACTGTTTGATCTGATGCCGGCGTCACGTTTTATCGTCGCACTAGGCGCGCATTGGTGTCACTGTAGGTTTTTTGTATGTGAATGATGAGTAAGTTTGCCGTAATTACGAGTACAGTTATTGCGTTAAGCGGTTTAGCGATATAGTGAACAAAATGATTGAAACACGGAAACTATGAACAAGAACGGTAATAGTTCTAATGCATAATCTCTCTTGTTTGTCTGATCTGAAGTTGCACTGTAGTGTTCATACCACAGAAAAAAAGAAGTAAATAGAACGGAAATGAGAAGGAAAATCTGTTACCAGGCATTATGAGTGAACCTTGATTAAACATTCTTATTTATGTCAACGCGTCGAACTCTTCTATTTCTGATTCTGATTTTGATTTAAACAAAAAAAAATATTTTCTGTGGTCCATACTTGTATAGTATGAAATCTTTGGTCCATATTTATCCGTCCATAGTCCATACAGTCCATTAGTCATGGCCTTCTTTGGCCCTGGACTAGCTACATTTCACCAGTATTGCTTGTCACCCGCTACTATTGTTATTGTGGAGGGTCAGTCAGTACTCAAGCTCGCATAACATACTTCAAAAAACTTGAAAAAGCTGGACCCGGGTATGTACTAAAACTGCGACCAGAACCACCGGTGGATGGGCAGCAGCGTCCTATTAGAACACGGTGAATGTACTGCAATCCCCAAGCCGCCTGCCAAGCATGGGGGTTATGGCAACACTCCTCTCTAAGAGGGAGGGCTGTGTTCAGCAGTGGACGTTAAATGGCTGACAATTATGATGACGATGATGAAGTTTTTTTCACATTATAATGCAAGGGTAGATATTTTTGTAAAATTAACATTACGATTTCTTATTAGCTACAAGATAAACAAATCATTTTCTCAATGATATATAAGCCACAAATTAAATCATCATCATTATAATTTCAGCCTATCATGTGCCCACTGCTGGGACAGAGGCCTTCTCTCAGGGAGAGAGAGGATGACTTTATTGGCTCATTGCACCTGGCAAGGACATGAGATACGTCACCATTCTTACGACCATGTATGCTACTTTGTATGTATGTGTACCTACCATGTTCTGACAAATAAATTATTTTAATTGATTCGACGTGACATGTATTTTCACTTTGGCTTCAAAACTCATGAAGTTAATAAGGATTTAAAAAAATACTGATATTGACATTGACATTTAAAGATGTGGAGATAATTTCAATGCTGTCAGATTTGTATTAAATAAATAAAAAAATATAACAGAATAGATGTTATAACTAATCCTTTGTCAATAAAACGAAAACACTTAAATTGAGCTACTGCTTTAAACTATACCAGTGATAGTCTATTTTCTCAACGATTTATCAATACTATAGAGTAAAAATAACAGATGGACAACCTGAACATTTTACATCAATGTGACCTCCAGAATAACGTGAGGAATATGAGATTGTGTAAGTCGGCTAAGTAGAGTTTTAAGAGACTTTTAATAGTTTTCAACTTCATCGGTATATCCAGCAAGCTAATCACTGAGTTAAAAAGTTTTTTTTCTTCAAGTAACAAAATGATAAGTAGCAGTGTCATGAATAAACATTTGAAATTCTTTTGTTCTAGCTAAAGTGAAGTTGTCCATCTTTTATTAAGTAATCTGCGCTCGAAAGTTGTGTTTGCAACCGGAAGTTCAGTAGTACAAATGAAATACATTTGTTTTGATAGGGGTAGATAAGCCAAAAGAGGGGGAGAAACCTAAGTAGTTTTCATGCAGTTTAATCAGGTTCAGCAGCTTTAGCAACTAACATTAGTAACTGGTTGTCAAAAAACAGTTACGTTAATTGCAAAAATAATTACAGTCATTTGATTATGAGTAATAAACAAACCGTGCGGAGCCAAAACCTTACAAAAAATCTATCTGTCAGATCACTGACAGTGACCGAACACTGCATCCTGTCTGCCAAAACGTCCCTAAAATAACCACATGTTCGATAAATCATAAGTGTTACGCGGAAGGAGATGACAGAAAGAAATGATAGCGCCCATCAAGCGGGAGATATAAATTTCGGGCTATATGTTATACGTGTTATACGGAGTGAGTAAAATCGGCGGAAGAGGAAAAGAAAATGGCTTAAGTTGGTCATACCAAAAAATTTAAGTATCAGTTTTTTTTTTTTTATCGTACTAATATATGAATGGTGGGTTATAGAAATTACAAATAAATATAATAATACATATTTATATATAAACAAAAAACAAAGTGAGTAAGTAAGTAGGTAAAAATGTAGCGTTTTTACATTTTCACTACTATAGTGACGGAACTGTTATGTTATTTTGATGAAAAAATTTGTGAACATCATGAGGACGCATATTATTTAAAATACTTTTTATGTCGGAAAATCGTCATCGGCAACGAATCCCTGGTTCAGAATAAGCTCCTTAGTCTTGAGCATCGGCGCAAAGTTGCTAGTCTATCGGTCTTTTATCGGATACATTTCAGAGATTGTTCCGAAAACCCGAACGAAGCGCTTTGATTCCACTTTTATTATGCGAACTGCTAGTCTGTGGAATGCGCTGCCTGAATGGGTGTTCCCCGATAGGTACAATATGGGTGTCTTCAAATCACGAGTAAATCGGTTTCTTCTAAGCAAGCCTGCTCCACCGTAGACCGCATCATCGCTTAACATCAGGCGAGTTGGCGGTCAAATCTCGCTTAAATTACTCGTAAAAAAAGTTTAGAGTTACGATTACGGAAACAAATAAGATCGTTGTAGAAGCCAGATGTCAATTTTATTTAAATTTGTTTTTGTTATTTATTTTATTTTCCCTCTAGCATCCCTTTAGTTTGCCTCAGCCTGTATAATCGTGAGGTTTTTGTGGATACCCCGTCGCTAATGGTTGCAGGGTGTAATAGATTTTTTGGAGCCTTTCGGGAGGTATAATGTTGTTTGTTGTTCGCACAAATGTAGAACTTTTTACGAGAGAATAATGTTGTGGTTTGTTTTTAAGGTAGACGTATTTAACGGTTTGATTACTATTTATTGTTTTAGTTAGAACCTTAAACCATTTTTTTTGAATAAATAATGGTATCAGAATAAACAATTTCAGGTTAAAATGTTGTATAAATAGTAACTTTAATAACCTTATTTATATGAGAAGGACTCCCTGTAAAGTCAAAACTTCGTAAACTCAGTGACCAAAATGACAGTGTTCTTCAGTGTTTCAGCATTTTGGGTTGAAAATATATTAAAAGTAAAAGTGAAATAGATTTTAAGTGAATATTATTAATGCATTTATGTATGATTCATACTTAACACTTTTTTCTGTACACCCACCCACCCACTAGATGGACAGACAACCTAAAAGAGACCGCAGGGAAACGCTGGATGCAGGCCGCTTCCAACCGGCCCTTTTGGAGATCGATGGGCCATGTCCAGCAGTGGACGTCTTACGGCTGAAATGATGATGATGATGACTTTCTTCTGGATTCTCCACGTGAAAAATATTTTATTTGTGGAAATTTGAAAAAAACGTAGGTTAGGTCCACGATGTACCGTTTGCACCATTGATTTGCACCATTAATGGTGCAAACGCTAGTAACGTTTTTACCTTATTTATACCGTATGCACCATTGTCTGGTGAAAATAGCAGCAAAATATAACATACAAATTTTAAATATACGATACCAGCTTGGGAACTGTATCACTTAATACGATTTAATGTATTTATAAAAAAAAAATATAAAAAATATTTTTTAGGCTTTTTTGTTTGCTTGGTTAGATACACCTACCAACCTGAAAAAATCCTATTAATAAATAATAACGTTTAATATATCCTCATCCTACTTGCCTATATCCAGTGTGGAGGTTAAAAGGGGAGGCCTATGTTCAGCAGTGGACATCTTCTGGCTGATGATGATGATGATGAAGTGCTCAAACAATAAGAATACAAGTTTTTTTTTTGAAAAATATCTTCTTCAAAGCAAGCTTTTCTGAAATTAGTGATCGGAACGGTGTGCGGATCAAAACGAGTTCAAACACTGCCAGTCTAATAATATCCATCGAGGTGTGTTACCCACCATCACCATCATCAAATCAGCTCGCTGTCACCATAATACTTGCCTATAGATACCTATAGATTCACGTATACTCAATTACTCATAAACACACAAAAACACTTTCACCACGGAAAACCAAACTTTTTCACTAAGTTTTCACTTCGCCGAAACACGTCCAGAGTTCCCCAAACTTTTTAACTGGCGGCTAATCTACTAACATAAATCTGGGGCTAACGTCTTTAATAAATAGGGGACAGATGTACTTTTTTGATTAATTCGAGTTGTTCGAAAGTTTCGCGGGCGTAAGTGAAAAATTTAAAATTTTCTTCGAGCGATGAAAAATGTGTTGAGAGATTAGTTTTAGTATAATTTGTGGGGACAGAAGCGTCTTTACTTAATGAAACTAACAAAAAAAACGAGTTTTGGCGAAGTAGGTAATGGTTAAAGGTTGTAATATTGTAGTCATGTTAAAAATGTGGCCATAATATGTAACATTGTAGTCATGTTAAAATTGTGGCCATGTGTGAATTTGTAGTTATGTTAAAATTGTAGTCATGTTAAAATTGTAGTTATGTTAAAATTATAGTTATTATAAATTGTGGCCATGTGTGAAATTGTAGTCATGTTAAAATTCTATTCATGTTAAAATGCAAGAATTATACAATGCCTGTAGTTATAACCAAGACAGGCGCGGCAAGCAAATAAGTCGTTTGGTGGTCACTGCGCTATTATGGGCAATCGTGACGCTTACTATCAGGCCACTCATCCGTTTTATCCAACGGATTTTGTCGAGTGTATATTAAGCTTATTATTTTATAACTTTAAATTTTTGTCCGTGAATAATAATAAAAAAAGCGGGCCTGATGGTAAGCGTCTCGCTTGCCCCTAGCAGGTTCGCTTGTGTTGGTTATAACTACAGGCATAGTCAAGTTCTTGGATTTTAACATGACTAGAATTTTACCATAACTTCAATTTAAAATGACCACAATTTTGATATGACAACCTACCTCATCATCATCATCAATTCAGCCAAAGGACGTCTACAGCTGGACATAGGCCTCCATCGATCTCCAAAAGGGCCGGTTGGAAGAAGCCTGCATCCAGCATTTCCCTGCGGTATCTTATGGGTAATCTGTCCATCTTGTGGGTGGACGTCCTACGCCGCGCTTACCGGTGGTCTTCATTCGAGAACCTTTCGGCCATATCGGCCATTTGTTCTGCGTGATATGTGCCCTGCCCACTGCTACTTTGACTTGATAATCCGGTGGGCTATTTCGGTAACTTTCGTTCGTCTACGGATCTCCTCATTTCTGATTCTATCTCGTATAGAACCTACAATAACCTGAGACAACCTATACCTGATTTGTCATAACTATGTTTTTTTGTGTTACTTTTACAAAGTAAAGAAACGCTGTCCACATAGGTAAATTATTCCACAACTAATCTCTCAACACAATTTTCAACACTGATCAAAGGAAAAAAAAAACACTTTCAAAGCTTTAGTACTGTAAGCTTAAATATAATCCAGCTTGCATCATCGCTTTCCTCATTTTGGTGTTTTACGAACATATTAGAGGGTGACATAGTTTTATGACCTATATCTATGCACAAGCAATGTATGTATGTATGTATGTATATAGAGGGCGCATATTAAAAGTTAGTAGGAAAATGCTCGGTCGTTCGCAGAAAATATGGAAGGGAAATGTTTATAATACTTTTACTTAATGGTAGGATGATAGTTATGAGAAAGTGTTTTGAAAGTTTGTCTCTAATTGAAGCAATAGCTTTCGTGGATATTTATATAATGCTTGCTTTTTATACGTGAGCTGTGTAGCGATAACGGAGAGTGGCCTTGGGATAACGGAGCATGGCATTGAGATAACGGAGTATGGTCTTTAGATAACGGAGCATAGCCTTGGCATAATGGAGCATAAATTTGAGGTAACGAAGTATGGCCTTTAGATAAGGAAGCACAGCCTTGGGACAACGGTGTATGGTCTTGGGATAACGGAGTATGGCCTTGGGATAACAGAGCATTGACCTTGAGATGACGGAGTATGATCTTTAGGTCACGGAACATAGCCTTGAAATAACGAAGCATGGCCTTAAGGCAGCCCAGTATGGTCTTTAGATAACGGAGCATAGCATTCAGATAACGGAGCATGACCTTGGGATAACACAGCATGGCCTTGGTATAACGGAGCATCTGTAAGGGCCAGTTCATTGTGAGCTTGGCTACTTCCAACAACCTTGTGTGTCTAAGAACTCTGTGTTGTGATACTTGCACTGAACCTATGACTTAAATCAATCTTTTATTTTATTTTATTTTTTATTTCCAACTTAGAACTATCATTACAGGTTATAACCTAATGCGATAGAGTAGCAAATTTACATTTTATCAACAACATTGTGACAATAACACTAAATTATTTAATAACATAAAACCTTTAAAGCTATCTTTGTAAATTCACTCAGAGCACAACTAAATAGGTCTATTTCAACGGCAATGACGTTGAGAGTGCGAAGTGCTCGTGTAAAAGGTGCCTCCTGCAGAAGATTTGTTCGCGCGCGTGGCACTGATATCAGTTTTGGCAATCTTCGCCGCCCCACATACCTATCAGGAACGCAAAAATATAAATGTTTCAGTATATCCGGATTGTGCACCCTACCTCTCACCAGTTTAAAAATATAGGAAACAAGTATGAGCTCTCTCCTGACCCTTAGTTCGTTGTATCCAACCATGCCTAAAATAAATAAAGTAGGGTACATTAATGGATAAAACGGATAAACTCCATATTTTTTCAAATACAAGTACCTAATGAACTTGTTTTGTATCTTTTCGACCATCAGAATGTACTTCGTCTCGTGAGGGGACCAAATGACTCCATTGCATTCAAGCTGACTTCTGACTAAAGCGTTGTATAAGGCGGCAATCGCATTAATATTTGTAAAACCGTTAGCCATACGCAGGATAAAACCCAAATTTCTGTAGGCTTTTTTGCAGATTTTAGTAATGTGATCCCGAAATATCAGCTCTGAGTTAAGAGTCAACCCCAAATCCCTCACAGCATTAACTCTAACCATTGGCATCCCGTCAATGCTATAATTGTGAAGTATCGGGTTACGAGAACGAGTGAATGCAATTGTCATACATTTAGAAGCGTTGAATTGCAGACAATTTTCCTTGCTCCAGGCCACCACTCTGTCTATATCATTTTGAAGCCTTTCGCAATCACCTGCACTCTCAATCGCCAACGACAACTTGAGGTCGTCCGCAAATAACAGGCATTTGGCATCCCGAACAACACTTGGCAAGTCGTTTATCATTAGAATAAACTCCAGAGGACCCAAATTACTTCCTTGGCTCACTCCAGACCTGGTAAAATACCGCTCCGATTTGCATCCTGAGTATTCTACGTATTGCTGCCTATCGGTCATGTAACTGGCGAAAAACTTCAAAACATGTGGAGTGCACCCAAACCCTGCTAACTTTTGGAGCAATACGTCATTATCGACCAAATCAAAAGCTTTTTTAAAATCAAAATAAGCACTATCTGCTTGACCGCCACTATCAACTGTCGGCATAAGATCAGCCATGTGACAGAGCAGATTGCTGGTAGTGCTTCTTGCCGGTCGAAAGCCATGCTGAGCGTCTGAGAGCTGAGATCTAAAACGTTTTAATAAATCTGGTGTACCTATGTATAGATATACTTTTGAATTTTCCCCACAGTAATAGCTTAGAAGTAACCTCTTTCTTAAATATATGCCACATGAATGCAAGAACGTGAGAAAAATTCAAAAATCGCACTCTACACGAAACTGTGCAAAATGTTAAAATAACAACATAAAACTCACCCTTTCCTCGTCCCAAAGCTTATAAAGACCTAAAAAAGGTCGTCGTTATCCAAACAAGTATTTGTAGATACTTCGAGTGCGTGCGTACTTATACCCCTTCTTTACACGAGTGTTATCATGAATGTAGAGTATTTAATATGTTACTGTATGCGCTCCAATTAGGACGAGTGGACAAACAAACAGACAAATAAACAGAAATGTAAATGCGCGACGAAATTACCAGTCCTAAGGCGCTTAATGAGGGAACGTTTTTTGTCTGTGCGAATTTTTGTGAAACCCCACTGGGCCTTTTGAGGGACACACTGTCTATGAAAATGTTAAAAAGGACGGTTTATTTTGATAGCCCGTCGGTCCAGTTGGTAGTGAACCTGCCTTCTGCGCTTGTGGGTGTGGGTTTGATTCCCACCCAGGGTAAACATTCATTTGATGAACATATGTATCTGTTCTATATCTTGGTGTTAATATCTATTTAGGTTTGTATTTTAAATATATATTATATGTATGTATATCAGCCTCTCTGGGTGTTCCCCGATAGTTACAATCTGGGTGTCTTCAAATCACGAGTGAAATCAGTTTCTTCTTGGCAAGCGTGCTCCATCGTAAACCGCATCATCGCTTAACGTCAGGCGAGATGGTGGTAATACGAAAGCCTATTATTTATTTATAAAAAAAATACAAGATTTGCTTAGTTCGGGGTCAGATGACCCTGTGTGCAAAAATGTCCCGAATATTTATTTATTTATATTTATATTTTTAACCTCCAATGAGAGTGTGTATTTATGTGTCTATGTCGCTGTGTATCTGTCTATGGCATTGTAGTTCCTAAACAGCTGAATCAATTTTGATTTAGTTTTATTTAGTGTTTTGATAGCCCGTTGGTCCAGTTGGTAGTGAACCTGCCTTCTGAGCTTGGGGGCGTGGGTTCGATTCCCACCTAAGACAAACAATTGGGTGATGAACATTTGTGTTTGTTCTATATCTGGTTGTTAATATCTATTTAAGTATGTATTTAAAACTATATATGTATGTATATCAGTCTCTGGCAGCCATATCACAAGCTTTGCTTAGTTTGGGGTCAGATGACCGTGTGTGCAAAAATGTCCCGAATATTTATTTATTTATTATTTATTTGAAAGGTGACTTGATCGAAAGTGTCTTTTTAGCTATGATACAAGAAAATCTGTACAGCCGTCGAAGATTATTAACTCTTTTATCTGGGGTATAAAAAACCATTTATACTAGTCCAAAAAAAAATGCTCGGCCCTGCACCAAACTGGCAAGCAATTATTATGCAATTGGTAATTCACCTCACACCTGACTCTTGTTTATCCGACTTCGAAAAAGGAGGAAGGTTCTTAAATCCGCCAGTTTTTTTTCTATATCTTAACGGTGATTACTCACTGACACGAACATTTGCTAACCAATTTAATAATATGTTTTTAACTTTGGCGCAGTAGTTTTTAAACTAACTCTAGATATAGAATAATTATGTACCAGCGCCTGATTGCGCCTCAATAATTTTGATCGAGCGCTTACGCATTTTAAAACCAGTTAAAAAAAAATGTCTACTTCATAGAGCAAAAATATTGTTATTTTTTATCTGTTTTTTCAGGTCGTGAGTCTCGCTCCAGCTTCC
The DNA here is from genome assembly GCA_932305915.1 of Agriopis marginaria. NCBI lineage: Eukaryota > Metazoa > Arthropoda > Insecta > Lepidoptera > Geometridae > Agriopis > Agriopis marginaria. The sequence continues at coordinate 23,123,924 of OW029914.1, read as the reverse complement.
TTCAAACGTTTCACTCCGTTTTTATTTTTTTCCCTTATAATAAGGGGTATTGCGTGAAGTATCTGTGCCACCTCCGTGTCGTGGAATGAAATGGTTAGAAGGTCCGAGAAATGGACATTCCTTGCTTTAAAGGATTGTTTTGAAATTATAAAATAATAGAGCTTTACTTTTCTCTTATAAGCAGCACTCTACTGACGCTTGTGCAACAAATTAGTTACGTTTACTCGTCTCACACGATTAAAATACCGCTTTAGACCAGATTGATCCAGTTCAAAAAAGTATTATAAATAAAACTTTATTTTGCAACCAAAACTTCAAAAAATCTCTATTTTACCTCAACAAGTGAAAGAGACATAGTTCTAGACTGATCATCATCAGCCAGAAGACGTTCACTGCTGAACATAGGCATGCCTCTGAGACCTCTTCACTGAACGACAGCCTGCCATCTGCATCCAGTGGATGCCCGCGACTCTCACGATGCCGTCGGTCCATCTAGTGGAAGGCGTATCTACGCTGCATCTTTTGGTTCGTGGTCTCCATACAAAAACAATTACAGTGGACCCCTGGTAATCCGGCAAACATTATGCAGGGCAGTGTCGGACTATCGAATTTGTCGGATTATAGAGCACTGCCTAATAAATAGTAAACAATGAACGCACGCTAGGCCGTACCGCTATCACTAGTAGTCAAATTCAAACTAAGTAAAACAATGCATACGCGTCGAGCACAATAGCGGTGGCGTGTACGAGTTGTGACCTGTTCAAACCTGCGTGATCTATATGTATTAGCAAAGATTGTCAAACATACATGTAATTCTAAGTCATGTCGGATTACAGGGGGCGCCGTATTAGACAGGGGCCGGATTATCGGGGGTCCACTGTATTGCCCATCGGTTAACGGGTCTTCGAGCGATGAGGCCTGCCCATTGAAACACATACGATTGTTGTATGTCCTTTAATTTTAATTTTTTCATTTCTTATTTTTATATTAATTCGCCGTAACGTCACATATTCTGTGAAAATTTCAATTGGATATATATTATGGTTCGAAAGATACTGCCATGTAAATGCAGGACAGACAGACAACATAGACTTAGTAATAGGGTCCCGTTTTTAACGTTTAGGTACGGAATCATAAAAAAGTATTAGGGACAACATAAACATCTATTCACAAATTTCTCAAAATCTCTATTTCACCTCAATAAGCGGTAGAGAGTCCTGGAGTCCTCGTTTAAAACCTCAGGTCTACCGCGGGCGCATTACCGAACGCTCTTTGTAATTTATAGAGCCACTCTCCGGCTGAAGAATGGGGCTATACTTGCAGGGCAGTAGCTGATATTAGACAACGTTAGAATACTTATTAATTGTCGAACCTTATTTCAAAACATCATCATCAACATTTCAGCCATAGGACATCCACTTCTGGACATAGGCCTCCCCCATCGATCTCCAAAAGGGCCGGTTGGAAGCGGCCTGCATCCAGTGTTTCCCTGCGGCCTCTTTTAGGTCGTCTATCCATCTTGTGGGTACGCTGCGTTTACTGTTCCGTGGTTTTTATTCCAGAACCTTTCGACCCCATCGGCCATCTGTTCTGCGTGATATGTGCCCTGCCCACCGCCACTTCAACTTGCTAATCCGGTGGTTATTACAAATAACTTCTGCGATATAATTATTATACTTTCTGGGGGATATTTTGAAATCTACATCTATGTTATTTTGACTAGCATTGGCCAATACATTAGATTAACTAAATATATTAGGACCTATCCTCTCTCTCTCTCTTAGAGAAGTTCTGTGTCCTAGCATATGAAAATTGCAATAATCATTATAAAAATGGGCAAGTCATCATCTGCCTTAATGTATTTTGAGATAAGACAGGACAAAACAGGTACCGTTTCCTATCCTATAGCTCTGTTTTCCTATCCACATATTGTTTACCTCAATATTGTACGATATTTTTATATTCCATTTTATGCACACCCCATTTGTACTCAACAGGGCCTCTTGGTGTTAGCTTCGGCTTCACCAATGCCTATCAAAGGTCCAGATTAGACCAGTGTATAAGTTTAAATAATGATAATAATATTCACCAAAGAACCAGAGTCACCGACATAGCTGTTAAAATGTGCAAGTTGAAGTGGCAATGGGCAGGCCATATCGCTCGAAGAACCGATAACCGATGGGGAAGAAAGGTTCTTGAGTGGAGACCACGAGCCGGAAGACGCAGCGTAGGTAGGCCTCCCACTAGATGGACCGACGAAATCGTGAGTCGCGGGCATCCAATGGATGCAGATGGCAAGCTGTCTCAGTGTGGAGGTTAAAGGGGGAGGCCTATGTTCAGCAGTGGACGTCTTCTAGCTGATGATAATGATGATGAATTATGATGATGGCCAATAAATTGTATTAACCATTTTGTATAAAACTCAGTCACTGTGTTCCATTTAAACTCAAGCCTTACATTATGGCGACAAGAATACGACAAAAAATCGGACAAATCGCCACTCGAGGCCCTCGAGGCGGTGATTTTTCACTATGATTGCCTCGCCATAGTGCCATGTGATACGGGTATAGCTCCCACAATGGGCATAACTCGCTGGAGATGCATGTACGAGGTCCTCGCTTTCAATATATCATGAAATATGTACTTCCGGCTTGTAGCTATTTGTGGGATTATACATTATTAGGGTTACGTACCCAAAGGGTAAAAACGGGACCCTATCACTAAGCCTACGATGTCTGTCTGTCTGTCCATCCGTCTGTGTGTTCTACCTATTAAGGACTATATTTTTCGAACCCTAATAGATAGACAGTTGAAATTTTCACAGAATATGTATCGTTATTGCGGATCAACTAACAATATGATAAAAAAGTCAAAAATTAAAAACGAAAGAGGGGCCCCATACAACCAACGTATTTTTGTATTAGCTCTAATGTTAAAACGGTAATATGTGCAAGCATCAAACTTTACATGATTATAGTACACACTCTAAAGTATAACAACGAATAATAAATAATGGCCAAGTGCGAGTCGGTGACAAGTTTCTGTTCATTACCAAGTGATAACTGGTAATTTCGTCATTTAATTTGGTTGTCGTACGGAACCCTCAGTGCGCAAGCCCGACTTGCACTTGGCCGGTTTATTATTAGCCCCCGACGTAAACAAAGGGGTGTTTTAAGTTTAGCCTGGTCTTAAATGGAGCACGGAAAAAACAACTATTTACTCTGACCTTGAAAAGACCGAAACCTTAGTAAACAAAGACGTTTTTTTTTTCATTATCCCGGATAAGTCCGCGTTTGACCACCATCTCACCTGATGTTAAGCGATGATGCGGTCTGCGTAGGAGCACGCTTGCCTAGACGAAACAGATTCACTCGTGATTTGAAGACACCCATATTGTAACCATCGGGGAACACCCATTCAGGCAGCGCATTCCACACTCGGTTCCAGAGTCGGCCTCGGTCGGCAGTCTTTCAGAATAAAAAAGTTACAAAGTCTTTTTTTGCTACACTTCGCTGATTCTACAAGATCTCGTTAAAAAGTTACACATGTATCACATTTTATTTAGCTAACTTCATCCCTTATCATAGGGATATGTTATGAAGTTGAACAATGTTATCAAACATGAATCCTGCGCTACGAGAGCATGTTTTGAGATCCAAAGTTGTATATTAGAACATTGAGTCCGTAAGAATAAAAGCAGAGTACAGACAGTGAGAGAAAATTATATTTTTTTATTAAGAGGCGTATTACAAAATGAACCGTTTAATTTTAAGCATATTTGTATTTTCGAGCATATAAGAAATAAATAAAAACGTAATTTTCAAGATCAATATATAATAAGTAAAATATAACATAAAAATGTTCATGTTATGATAGTAATTTAACGAAATCCATTCTAAAATTTTCCCTCCTAAAGTTTTACGAAAAACTACTTTTGTAAATCCAAGGTAACAAATGGATACGTTGAGTTTTACCAAAATTTTAAGCCGCAAAAAAACCCAGTTTTCGATGCCTTTTTTCGTCAAAAAATGTGATAGGACCCTTAGTTTATTATTTTGCATTAAATGCTTACTATGTTTACAGTATTTACCAAGGTAAACAGTAAATCAATTGGTAAATTTATGACCTATAGGAACATAAAAACAATATACCGATCCTTATGAAAGCGATGGCGGAATCCAAAGACTTCAATTTGTCGGCAAATAATTATATATAAATCTAGCTTTTCCGCAAGAAAATCGTCGAGAAAGAATGTGAAAATGTCTTTGCGAGTATGAACTTATAATATTAGTGATGTTCACAAAAAACATAATGTGAACAAAACTCCGGGTCCAATAAAATAGTTAAAAATAAAGAGACCAATAACGATTCACACTCTTTGAGACTAGTCTATTTGAAAGTGGGAAGAGTGTGGTTTGCAGTAGATGGAGAAAATTTTAAAAATCATTGCGGCATTATGTAAAACGTTTCAACAACTTTTTACTCGTCACAATTTTTTTCTCATAGCGCTATTGGTAAAATAATAAAATAAAACTCAATTGAATATGTGATATTTTAATGTAGCACGCAGCATTAGAACTCTACTAACACAAACTACAGTTTAAATTAATAATAAAAAAAACTAAAATAAATGATAATTGTTATTTCTTTAAAAAGGTATTAGATTTTTTTTTCATTGTTTTACAATTTCTCGTAAGTTCAAGTTAGTAACAACTCTTCATCTCCGAGATTTCTCCTCCGGGAACAATACCATCTGCACTAAGCTTTAGTACAAGCTTGCGAAATTTAATAAAGCCACATAGTGCTACTAACTTACGATGCATAGCAGGACGATGTATGCTGGTACAGTGATAGTGTTTTTGACCGGAACACTTTTGGCCGGATATAGATATATCAAAGATTTCATACTGTACGAGATATATTATATAGTTGACAAAAAGTTTTTTTTTATCTCGGATAAGTCCGCTTTTGACCACCTGACAATATAGCAGAGTCAGCCAGAAATAGCGTGTGGCGGGCGTCATATTTCGCAAATAGTGTTTTTGTTAACGGTTTGATTGTTTTTTTTTTTTTAATAAAAATGAAGTTCCAAAGATCCAAAGAGATCCAAATGCACAAAGCATTTGGATTATCTTTAGACCTTCAACGGTATATGGCAGTCTTAGTATTTTGCTTAGTAAATAAATAGCCCTGTCAAATATAAAAATGTCCCGCATATTTTCTTGTTGCCGAATATTTAATGCATTTAACTCACTTGTCACGAAGTCGTTTTAAAAAAAACTTTATTATTCGGCCAAAACAGCGCAAAGGTACATCCCTAATTAAACTCAGCCGCGTGCTTATGTATTAGTAAGTGTTGAAGTGGCACGTAGTCGTTACAGACTTGCGGGACCAAGTTAGTGATGGTGTTCCAGCGGGGCGCAGGATCCCGCTTGCAATTATGACCAGATGATAGGTTTTGTATGCAAACAAAGACATGGACGATTCTTACGATTCTAACCATGGCGAAAAAGTATATAATTATGAGAAGAAAAAAAAACCAGACAGGTACGATAAGGACTCGTGCTCTGAGGGTTCCGTTCAATGGAAACCTCAGAGAGCGAGTGCAAAAAAAAACGAACTGAAGTTGAAATATTGAAAGACAAACTTAACTTTGTAGTTGACAATAAGGTTCTTCCATACATAACAACTACAAAATGTAAATTTGTAGTTGTAAAACAATATTTTTTACTAGCGACCCGCCCGCCCGGCTTCGCACGAGTGTAATTTACGTGCGAATCCGGGGCGGGTCGCTAGTTATACATATTAACCTTCCTCTTGAATCACTCCATCTATTAAAAAAACCGCTTCAAAATCCGTTGCGTAGTTTTAAAGATTTAAGCATAAATAGGGACGGACAGACAGCGACAGCGACTTTGTTTTATACTATGTGGTGATAGTGATATGATATAACTTCAAATTTAAAAAAATCAGACTTATTCCTTTATATGTGCTATAAGACCCCTCTTTCCCTCTTGCCAAAATTAATAATTCTAGGTCAACGGGAAGTACCCTATAGGTTTTGATTCCCCTGTGAAATCGCAAAATATGCGACATAAACGTTCATATCTTTTGATTTCGTTGACTTGCAACTTAAATTTTTTTACAGCCGAAAGAAACCGTAGACCCATGTATTTAGTAAAAATTTCAACTTGATACCTTTACGCATTTTTGAGAAAAAGGGTCTTGACAGACGGACAGACAGACGGATAACGAAGTGATCCTATGAGGGTTTCGTTTTTTTCCTTTTGAGGCACGGAACCCTAAAACATCCTCTATATGTCTATAGTTATATTTTCAAATTCAAATTCAATTCTTTGTTGTTTGTTATTTGCAAAACCAAAATAAGGTCAGTCTACGCTTCTATATATGTATTACAAAAGATTTCTTTTTATTTTGTGTAAGTTCCAATGCTTAGTGGCCAGCCCTGATGTCAGAGTTTTTAGGCCTCTTGTAAACCAGGTTTACCGACAGTTTTTTTTTTTATAATTAATAGGCTTGCGTTTGACAACCATCACGCCTGATGTTAAGCGATGATGCGGTCTACGTTGGAGCACGCTTGCCTAGAAGAAACCGATTCACTTGTGATTTGAAGACACCCAGATTGTAACCATCGGGGAACACAAATTCAGGCAGCGCATTCCACAGACTAGCAGTTCGCATAATAAATGTGGAATCAATAAAGCGCTTCGTACGGGTTTTCGGAATATAAACCATTAAGCGGTGACGATTTTTCGTGCCCGCTCTGGTAGTTCGATAGAAAAAAGACTTGTCAGAATCATAGTAATAATCATTACTAATACTATAAATGCGAAAGTGTGTTTGTTAATTTGTTTGTTCCTCCTTTACACAACAACAGAGCCAGATCGACATGAACTGTATAGATATAGTTGGAGGGCCAGTGAGTGACAAAATATACGTAAAAACGGTTCCTAAGGGAATGTCCATGCCATGCCATGTCCATGCAAAACAGCAGGGCTCAATTAGTATATAATAAATTGTCCCAATATATTTGTCGTGTCGAAACGTAAAAAAATGCCAAAGAATAAAACGCCGAGAGCGAGGCGTCAAAGTCACCGGCACAAAAGGAAATGCCTAACACGCGGCAGCCTCTCAAAGGCACCTAATGTATGTCACCTTTGAGTCGTGTGAAATAAGCTGTTTCCTACCCAAATCACTCGATTGACGTGAGGTTTCCTTATACAGGGTGTACTGTTTTTTTAAACACACTGAAATTACAAATGTGCAAAATTGTGTGTAATGTTTGTTCCCAATAAATTATTCGGGCCAATTGACCACACACGGTCATCTGACCCCAAACTAAGCAAAGCTTGTGATATGGCTGCCAGAAACTGAAATAAATACATACATAAATAGATATTAACACCCAGATATAGACAGAAATAAAAATAAAAATAAAATCCTTCTGAATTTGGTTTTTGATGAAATTTGGTGTCTTAGCCCAAAACTGGCCATGTATAATATGATTTTGATCTTGGATTAATGCAGGATTTCTACTTTGAATTCATCCAGGATTTATATTTTGCATTAATCCAGGATTTATATATTGGATGAATACATGGATTACTTTTGTCCCAGTATTTTATTCAGTACCCTATGAGAGCACGTGAAAGAAACCACGGGGTGCAACTAAATGTAAGAGCGAAAGTGCGCACAAAGCTGGGAACTATCTTGAAGTATCCTTTGCGACCACTGTTTATACTATTTAAAGGTTATAGACAATAAATCATTGCGGCAAAACATTTAAAAAAAAATGTTCTTAATAATACTGGTTATTGATTGTCTCTCTATTTTATTAAAAATGCTCGAGTGTTTTACTAAACTGGTCTATCAGACTTGTATTATTTGTCACTTTGTAAACCAAAGTCCACAAAAAAATGGTACCAATTTTAGAGAAAAATGCACTTAAAATTTACAGAAACATTCATAATTTCATCATCATCATCATCATCAGCCAGAAGACGTCCACTGCTGAACATAGGCCTCCCTCTTTAACCTCCACACTGAACGACAGCCTGCCTTTTGCATCCACTGGATGCCTGCGACTCTCACTATGTCGTCGGTCCATCTAGTGGGAGGCCTACCTACGCTGTGTCTTCCGGTTCGTGGTCTCCACTCAAGAACCTTTCTTCCCCATCGGTTATCGATTCTTCGAGCGATGTGGCCTGCCCATTGCCACTTCAACTTGCAAATTCATAATTTATGATTACTTAAATTAGAAAAATAGTGATATGATAAAAAAATTGGTACGTTACCGTTAAAAAATGTCTTTCCCTACATACGGAATTAATATATTCAAATCAAATAAATTCAAACGACAACCCCAAACACCCTGACTAGTAGGTACATTCTAAAAGCCTTTTTACAAGTGGCCTGTCTGTGACGTCGCCAATAGAGACCCTAATTCCAAGAGGCCTGTGAGTACCCTTACATTATGCTGAGAGGTGCCACAGCGGAACGAGTGGGACAACTCTTCACTCCGAGGACTTTGACTGAGGACCTTGAGATTGAACTCGAGGACTTTTGGAAGTTTGAGATTTGAATCAAATGGGTATTGTATTTGATAAGTATTTCATGTAATTATAATAATTTATGGTTTTGAAGTTTCTCTTTGTTATCTGTTAGCTCTGAATGCTTACTTAAGTTTGTAAAACAGTTAAACAATTAATACAATATCTCATTATTATACATCGAAAATACAAACGAAATTTAACTAACATCAAAAATAAAAATATAGGAAAGATTTGATTGTTTGTTTGTTTGTTTGCATTGAATAGGCTCCGAAACTACTGAACCGATTTTAAAAATTCTTTCACTGTTGGGAAGCTACACTATCCCTGGGTGACATAGGCTATTATACTATAATATATACCCGTGCGAAGCTGGGGCGGACCGCTAGTCTAATAATAATTGTCGTACGATTTGAAACTTTGCAAATATAATGTTATTCGGATTACAATACAATAACTAGGTACCATAGAACTGATCTAAAGGGAATTAAGAGATAGAAAGTAGAACTTATCAATGGTCTGAATCATACTGACAAAGACATCTAGCGGTAAAGACTTCAACTATCATGCAGCACGCAGAAAAACAGATAAATAAAGATAACGATGTGTTTTCGGGTACACATCATCAGCCATTGAATGTCCACTGCTGAACAAGGCCTCCCTCTTACAGAGGGGTGTTGCCATAATCTCCACGCTTGGCAGGCGGCTTGGGGATCGCAGTATGTTCACCGTGTACTAACAGGACGCTGCTGCCCATCCTCCGGTGGTTTTGGTCGCAGTTTTAGGACATACCCGGGTCCGGGGTTTTCGGGTACGCTTACCCGAAAACACATCGTTACCTTTTTTACGGGCCATAGATAAATAGTAATGTATTAAAATACAGATAATCTAACAGTATATAATTTTCTATACGAGGTAGTTTATACAATAAACTAGGTACTATTTATTCCGGAATTGTTGGTTCTTGTAGAATAATACAAAAGAATGCTGGTGTTCCAGTAAAATAATAGTAAATAAAGATTCCAAAAATAAAGCATAAGCAATATAAGCATAGACGAATTTCTAACTAGGTTCGTCTATGGCAATAGAACGAATGTTTGCTACTGCACTCGCTGCGCTGGGCCACGTTAAGTGGCCGTACATTAGACGGAGACGTGACAAAATTCATTTAATTAATCCGCGAGAGTTATTCTCGGGGCGTGACGTTAATTACATGTTTTAACGGTTATTTTAACGTTTACGGTTTATGTACGGAGTGGGGGAATTAAATTAATAATAAATATTTATTTTGATTATTATTTTTTTGGGGAGAGAAAGTGATTTTGCGAATCTTATAATATGATAAGAGAACAAATAATACTTTGTCAATGTGAATGTATGATTTTATAAGCATTTATTCAACTTGCCCTGTTATTATGTATGTGTGGGACAAATCTTGCAATTGAATTTTAGACCAGCTATTTCCAAGCGATTGAGCTGAAATTTGCCACACTTATGTATGTTTGGAGACAATGCAATGTTATGGTACCATCAAGCTGGTCTGATGATGGAGACAGGAGGTGGCCATATGAACTCCTAAACAAAACAACGTAGCCTTGTCGAGTTTTGGTTCGTTGGATTTGTTTTCCCAGGCACTTTGGTCCTAGATGATAACTTCAATATGGCGGACACTCCAAGATGGCGGACAAAATGTTCTTATCTACTATCATGATATGAGTATTAAATGAAAGGGTTTGCTGAGAAGAATACAAAAAAGCTTGTTTTGAAAGTTTATTTCTAAATGACTTGGTTTCTCATTAAAATGTTGTAATAGCTCAGATTTTGTTGCTGAAAATATGATTTTTATTAATTTCTATAAGGTTTATATATTGCGCTTGACCACTGTCTGATAATCAGTAATCACGGTTATCTAGGAAACCTCGATTTCGGCTTAACTTGAGTTTCGGGCCCTTTTGTTCGATCTAATTAGTGTCTCACAAAATATCAATAGGTATTATGGATAAAAAATTATTTTGGCTATATCTACTTATTAGGTAGAGCGATGGTGGCCGAGTGGTAACATGTACGATTTACAATCTGGCGGCACCCGCTTTAATGCTCGGCCCTGCACTAATCAATTACTCGTATTTAGTAAGTATCTAAAAAAAAAATGTGCAGTTTCGATGCCATTGCTCAAAAACAGTGAAGAAAAACATCGTGAAGAAACCAGTATGTCAAAGAACCTCAAAAGTTCAAAGACACACAACATTCACCAACATGCACTGGGCCAGCATGGTGGTTAAGAGCCCATCCTCTCTCTCTGAGAGAAGGCCTGTGTCCCAGCAGTGGGAATATGATAGGCTGATGATGATGATGATATGCACTATGGAATATTTTTAATCATAAGCCACATCAAAAACGTTCAGAAGCTGTGACTTTGTCAATACGTTAACAAAAAAGAAACTCGCTAGATAAAAGATTAAAATGCAATAAAACTAACATATTCTGTTCTCACATTTACAACAGTTGCGCGTAAAAAAGAAACAATAACATGAAAGCTTCCACTCAATATTTCACAACCCGTTTTAGTAAAACTGTGTCACAGTGCACTAAAAGCCGCTGAGCCTATAGTCTGCGAGATAACGGGATAATCTTATAATCCGTACATTAAATTACAGCAAACTAACATTTGAAATGCGAAATCAACTGTCTTTCCCTATTTACTTTATCTATTACTCTTTCTTCTTCTTCTTGAGTCTTTACTATCTACTTTTATTTATATATATTTTTTTAATAGGGTTTCGTTTGTCCGCCAACTCGCCTGATGTTAAGCAATGATGCTATCTACGATGGAGAACGATTGCCTAGAAAAAACAAATCACAAAAACCACCTGCCTACCCCACGACGTACTATATTCTAAAAGAAAAATAGATAAGCGATTAAATAATAATATTTTTATGCCATAGGCAGCTAACAAGCTAACAGGCCGCCTGATGGTAAGCGATCACCGTCGTCTATCCCTGTAACGACAGATACTTCACTTATATGTGGCCGACCATATTGAATTAACAAACCTTAAAGAACCCCATACTATGTGTGTTATGTAATACAATATATAACATCAGGCGAGTTGGTGGCCGAACGCAAGCTTATTACTAATTAAAAAAACATTGATTAATCTAATAAAAAACGAAGTATAGCTAAACTAAAGAAAATAACAATACCTTATTATTAAACATCGTCGCTTACCAACAAAGCAACAGGCAAGTTTATGGTCAAACGCGGACTTATTCGCGATAAAGGAACACCTTTAAAGAATTTAATCTCGTATTTTTTTATATTCACGACGAAAATTTTATTTAAATTCTTGACTTTTTGGAAACCTGCAGTTGCCGTGGTCACAGGTAGACTAGATGACGGATGTCTATACAAATGCTATGAAATTATTTACTTTACATTTGAAATAATTTGATAACATTTAACATCTAAGTGTCTTCAAACGCGAGTGAATCGGTTTCTTCTAGGCAAGCGTGCTCCACCATAGACCGCTTAACATCAGGCGAGTTGGCAGTCAAACGCAAGTCTATTATTACGTTACAATAAAAAAGTAGAAACTTAAGAAATTATTAACTTTCACCAGTAATAAAACCACCTGGCGTCTCCCGGCGTCTCCGCCGCTTAGTCCGCTCACTTCGCTTACCAAAGTGGTTATCCTTTTTATATTTTTTTCCAATATGGCGTCCTGCATTATGCACTCGGTGAATGCATTTGCAACTTAGCTTTCTAAGTTTACCTTCTACTTGGCATTTTATTCTTTGAACCTTAAATTACACGACGTCCGTGTTGATATGGAAATAGAAATACGAACATTTAATTACGTAGATCATGATAATACCTAAAATATTTTATCTATACTAATATTATAAAGAGGAAAGATTTGATTGTTTGTTTGTTTGTTTGCATTGAATAGGCTCCGAAACTACTTAACCGATTTGAAAAATTCTTTCACCGATGGGATGCTACACTATCCCCGGGTGACATAGGCTATAATTTATACCCATGCGAAGCTGGGGCGGACCGCTAGTATTTTATAATGTACAAAGCATACAACAAGTAACAAAGCCAATAAATAAAAGACTACACTAAAGCTAAAAAAACCGGCCAAGTATGAGTCGGGCTCGCGCAATGAGGGTTTCGTAATCCGTACCCCCACAAAATACAATGATTATCAATTTAACAGACCGGCCAAGTGCAAGTCAGGCTCGCGCACTCAGGGTTCCGAACAACCATAAAATTCAATAACGAAATTACCAGTTATAACTTGGTAATGAACAGAAACTTGTCACCGACTCGCCAATATTTATTTTTAGTTGTTATACTTTAAAGTGTGTATTAAATCATGTCAAGTTTGACGGTTGTACGTATTACCGTTTTTGCATTAGAGCGAATAGAAAAATAGTAAAAAAAATACAGTTGTTGTATGGAGACGCTATTTTCGTTTTAACTTTGTGACTTGTTTTAGTTAATCCGCCGTAGCATTACAATATTCTGTAAAAATGTCAACTCGCTTTCTATTAGTGTTCGAAAGATACAGCCGTTTAAAGGTAGTACGGACAGACAGACAGACAGAAGGAGAGACAGACAGCGTAGCGTAGTAATAGGGTCGTTTTATCCTTTGGGTACGGAACGCTAAAAACTTACATAAGAGATGATGATCTTCAAAGGCTGAACAGGATTTCTTAGATCATAGCTAAAAGCATTTTCGATCAAGTCATCTTACATTAAAAAAAACACTAAATCAAAATCGGTTCAGCCATTTGGTAGTTACGATGCCGCACACAGATACTCAGGTAAAATACACGTTAAACCTAAAACACCGATTAATAACGAGAATCTTAACCTCTGACGCAAACAGAGGGCTGTTTACGTCGGGTTTAAAACAAGTGTGTGCTTAAGACCAAATTGTCACTTCAAAAATCGTGAGTTTATGTCATCTAAAACATCGTCAATTTTGTAGTTATACTAATAGATACTACTAAAATTTTATGATCTACATTTCGAAGAGGCAATAAATATTCAGACCCTAATTTTGATTTCAAATTAAAGTCGGGTCACCCTGTAGAAACGTTTAATGTAAGTTTTTATTGAACAAAATTCAAATTAACCATTCTAAATAAAAACCACAGAGCCCAAATTACTTTTCAAATTATGTACATTGCTTTTTATTGCCTTCATATTACATTTTCTATTATAATAATACGAGGTTTATTGGAAAATCCATATTATTAAAGCGACCTTTTTAAAATAGGTATTTTGTGAATTGGTACTTAAAATTAAGAAAAAAAAATTGTTAGGAACTTTAGGCACATCTTGTGTTTATGTTTTTCGAATCAAAATTGTTTATTTGCGACATCGAATTTTTTGGATCAAAGATTTGCGCGTATTGTCTTACAATTTAGATGGGACATACAATGTGGATCACAAATTTAATATTGTACCTTATCTGGCGTACAAATCTTTAGTAGTTGGTCACGGTTTAAATTACATATTTATTTGTGTCATTATATAAAACTTCAAATTTATAATCATCATCATCAGCCAGAAGACGTCCACAGCTAAACATAGGCCTGCAATGGTTACTTGAAAGAGACCGCTTTTAGCTATAAGGCCTGTTGCCCTTGTGGCACTAAGCTCATAAGTGATATCTATCTGTTTGCAAGTTTTATTTCTGGTGTACACAGTAAAGAGTTTCTATTTGTCTATCTATAGATAGACCTTTCCCTTAGAACTCCACACTGAACGACAGACTGCCATCTGCATCCAGTGGATGTCAGCGACTCTCACAATGGCGTTGTTCCATCTAGTGGGAGGCCTCCTTACGCTGCGTCTTCCGGTCTTCCGGTTCGTGGTCTTCACTCAAGAACTTTTCTTCCTCATCAGTTCTACGAGCGAAGTGGCATAATCATTTCCACTTCAACTTTTAAAAAATGCTGTCGGTGACTCTGGTTCTTCGGCGAATATCCACGTTCCAGATTCAATCGCGCTAAGAAACTCAGAGCATAGATCTCTCCATTGCCCGCTGTGTGACTCTGAGTTTTTCCAAAAGTCCAACAGTTAAGGGCCACGTCTCAGTATCATAATATATTACCACTAGCAACACACACCTCACCTGAAGTTAAATAACAGCGTGATCGAAGAACAACAATCATGAATTACCTGAAATAAAGACAAATTAAGTTAAAAACCCAATTAAACATAAATTTAACTCAAAAGACAATTCCACTATATTATTCAAAAGGAATAAAACTTAATTATTTTATAATCCCCAACAAAGGAGAATGGAGAGTATTTTAAAATAAACTACCAGTTAGAATCAAGCATTAAATAAATTATGCAGTGTAAAACACACAAAAGACTTGTGATCCTGTGGTCTCGGGAGCTTTATCTTACGGGATACACACGGCTCAGGAAAATTTCTTTTTTTATCGCGAATAAGTCCGCGTTCGTACGTATAGATAGATATATTGTATAGATAGATCATCATCATTAGCAACAGCCATTAAACGTCCGCTGTTGGACAAAGGCCTCCCTGTTAGAGAGGAGGATAGATATATAGATTGATTTATTGTTTACACTACAAATTATATACACACGATAAAACAAGTATAAATAGTAATCTTCAAACGGATGAACAGATTTTCTTAAAAAAAAAACTAAGAACAATCTTGACCAAGTCACATTTCAAACAAAGAAACAACTAAATTAGGATCAGCTCAGCCGTTTGGGAGCTACGATGCCACAGACAAACACACAGATACACAATTTAACTTATAACATTCCTCTGTTTGCGTCGGAAGTTAAAAATACAGATGTAATGTGTATATCTACCGAAGAAATTATTTAAATCGGATGATTAAGTTTTGAGATATGAGTGCTTAAAGTTTGTGGTTGGATTGAGAAGAGCGTTCTGTCCCTTTCACGCAAGTGAGTATCAGTATAGACTTATACCGCCTTATTACAAAAAAGTCCATCAGTCCAGGTTTAAACCAGTACTAAAAAGTCCGAGTTTGTTACGGTACTAAGGGATTAAAACTTGACCTTATTACAAATCTTCGACTAATCGAGGACCAGCTGATACCAAAGATAGTCCATGGTTTCAATATTAGCCACAGATAAGAAACAAAAATTGAAATCATTCATTCGTTCCTGCAGGTTTAAAACACACTTCAAAAGCTTAAATAATTATTTATTAATGCAATTTAAGATATTTAGCTATCTTAAATTGCTGTTTGTTTAGGTTTCAATCTATTAAACAAGCATAACTTATTATTTTGAGCACTTTTCAAATTCATGGCATAATACGATTACGTGCGACGCCAAAATCCTAGCGTAGAAAAAAGCTATGCGCCTGTCCCGCGTAATTCGAGGCGTTCAGATAAATATTTGTAATTATCCAAAGACATTAAGTAGTTCAATGAAATCTTTGTAATTACGGTGGGAAAATTAGCAATGTTCTTAAATTTTCTCATAGCTTCCTCCTGTTCATTTAATGTAGCTCGCAATTTTATAATTATCTATGAAATGGAACATCCCTTGCCATAATACCCGCTACATTTTTGCAAGTTTTACTGACTGGTTGAGATACACTATGCAAATCGGCTGTAATGTCTTGAATATACAAAGAAAACAATAATTTAATGCATCAGTGTATATTTTTTACTTTTTGTGTAAGTACCTACCTATAGCTACATTGTAATCTACCAAGGTAATAAACAAGCACTTAATTCATGGCGAGCCCAGTTGCATAAAGCGCAAGCCACTTGAATTTCAGGGCTTAATGGGCTTCCTTTAGGATCGTGGACCAGATCCTCACGTAAAACATGCACTATTTTTGGGCCAAAGCGTTTTGTGAACCTATACCTATTTATATCTTAATTCTTCGTCACTCAATTCGAAAGGATTCACACGATGACGAGGTCTATCAGATCGCCGCGATGCCTCCAGCATGTCCAAATCTTCTGAATTCATCATGTCAATCGTGTTTAAATCCATTTTAAACGATATGTAAATAATAAAAACACTAAATAAAATAATTATAACCAAATTCTATTAGTACCGAAGTTAGTCCATAGTTAAACTAGGGGTCTCGGCGGTCTAACTTTAGTACCATAGACAATCCGTGGTTTAGAGAAAAACTTCGTTTTATAATAACGTTTATTTTATTCCATGGTTTAAACCTGGTACTAATCCCAGTACTAAAGTTAAACCGTGTTTTGTAATAAGACGGATAGAGTTTGTATTGCGAACTTACCAGTGACTTCATTTGAAAGTATAGTGCGCTCTCTGTCTAGCAAGACATTAAAATACTTATATCTCCCTTAATTTCGACACATTGAAATTTAGATTTCGGTGATCGTCTCTATTAAAATTTATGGTTAGTTTATTCAAAGATAATAAAAACAGTCCGTTACTCTTTTGTGTATAGTCTACATTCCGCCCGTCTGTGAGTGACGGTTTATCTCCACACTTTTACTACAGGCCCGAGGCAACTCTTCTTTCTGAAATAACATTTTTGATTGTCATTCTATATTTTCTTTTTAACCCTTTGGGAGTTTTGATGCGAGTGCTCTGGCATTTTTCGTTTGAATTTTAGAATTTTGGAATCAGTGGAATGGAATGGTAACCTTATTAATCTAACTTTGACGGGTTAAGCTAAGGTTAGGTTTAATTTTTAGCCAAAGAGGCGAAATGAGGGGGTTGTATTAAATATTTGATTACTTACGTGATATTTAACGTGGTAAGGTTGTGGAATGAGCTCCCGATATCTTCCCGATCAATATCGATCGGGAAGATTGATTGAGTCTTCCTGTGAACATGGTGCATGGTGCGCCGAAATATTGGGACCTCATTCCACAACCTTACCACGGTAAATATCCTGGAAATAATTGTATAACTGTAATGAACAACCGTGATAGTTTAAAACAGTGTTTTGTATTAAATATGATTGTATGTTCCGAAGTACGCTTGCACCGATTTTGATACATGATTGTTCTAATTTCAGGTATGATCATTGGGTGACGCGACGGTATCACAAGCATAAGATGGTGACCTTAGAAAAAGGACTGGTATCATGCAAATAGTGCTTATTCAGCATATACGAATTAAACATGTTACATTCTTTACTCATATGCCAAAATTGTTGATACCAGAACGAAACAGATATGTTTTTGACAGGACGGCAAATTGCAGGGTTGTACACTGTTATAATGTACTAGAGACCTGTAAAAGGCTTCAAAGGCTACTATTTGACAGACGGGCTTGTACGCTTTGTAAATCACGTGACGGATTCTATGCTCTTTATTATTCTGTGATGGCGACTGATAAAAAAAATAACTTTATCTTTGTGACGCCCAAAGTGACGTGCAACTTAATAGTTTTTGAAATAAGAGGCAAAAAAAATTAATATACAAAATGCATACCAAATAAGGTAAAGATAATAAAATAAAATAGATGAAACATCGAAAAAAAAATTGGTGCATGAGTAAAAACAACAACTTGCTAATTCTAATGCAATATTGTGAACTTTCAAAGGAAACTGACGTGGCTTATACGGTAATTACGTACGTAAGATTTGCACGTAAGATTGAGTGCTTGCGTGCAGCTTCGTCTGGTATAGCACGACGGAGCTGCGCGCACAAGTTGAAAAAACCGTCGAATACGATTGAAACGAAAGTCGGATAAACCGGCTTCATAAGCATCATCATTATCAACCTATAATGTTCCCACTGCAAGGACACAGGCCTCTTTGAGAAAGAGAGAGAGAGAGGATACGCCCGTATCAAACATGCTGATCCAGAACTCTTTATTGTTCACACCATTAAATTTGATACAGAGGACAAAAAACTCTTAAAAAAACTAATGTAACAACTGGCGGCCTTATCGCTAAAAGCGATCTCTTCCAGGCAACCTTATGGTGATTGTCTTTGAATTTTGAGGTTCTTGGACATACCTACAGGTTTCCTCAAGATATCCTTAAGCCACCTTCTGCAGTGTTTCCGAAAAGCTACAACATGAGGTACTGCAAAAGGTGAGTTAATCATATTTCCTATCCTGCTAATATTATAAACGCGAAAGTTTGTATGTATGGATATATGGATGTTTGTTCCTCTTTCACGCTGCAACGGAACAACGGATCGACCTGATTTTTTGCATGGGTGTAGTTCAAAGGCCGGAGAGTGACATAGGCTTTTGTGGCATAGACACAGGCATAGTGCTTTTCATCATCATCGCCATTTTTCATCACTACGCGCGTGAAACCACGGGGCGCAGCTAGTATATACCATAACTGAAAACTTTTTATGGCTTGCGTCTACTATTTACCTACTATAATTAGTTAGTTTCAGCTGTTTTTTTTTACGAATTGTGTAAAATCAAATAATAGAGTCTTAAAGGTTCAGCAACGTAGTTGTTACGCCTGTGTTGTTACAGGTATCCATAGACAACGGTGACTGTTTACCATCAGGCGGGCCGTCTGCTTGATTGCCATCTATGGCATAAAAAAAGATGTATAATAACCAGCTGCATCCGGTTAATTACGTGAGTAATTCCTGTTTATTATCAAAGATATAATTTTCGCCACCGTCACACTTAATTTTCGCCACCGTCACACTCATTGAAACGGCCATAGGAACGACAAGGACAGAAACAATTTCGATGACTCGAGACTCGTCCCACAGATCTACACAAGTATTGTACCAAGGACATGCGAGTCTATTATTACGTCTGTACCTACACTTATTGCTCCACATTGCGGTTGTTTACAAGTAATCGTCTCAGCACGACTCAATTTAGGGGATGTACTGAAGGGCCGGGGGGAGGGGGCTCATAAATCGCTACCTCAGGGCCTGATTTGCGAGTTTCCGTGGATGTTGTGTGGTGTCGGTAATAAGAGGTAGCGATAAAGGCAAGATGAGAAATAGCGGATACCAGTTAGTTAAAACAATCGCTCAGCTTTTAATGTACCGCTTTGATTCCATTTTTATTATGCGATTGGCTAGCTAGACTGTAAAAATTTCTAGTCACGGTAGATTCGGTTTCTTCTAAGCAAGCGTGCTACATTGTAGACCGCATCATCTCTGAACATCAGGCCAGGTGGCAAGCAAAATTGTTCAATAAAAACATGTAATTCATCGTAGACTCATGACGATGATAACTAGTCTGTTCACTATCTGATGAACAGAAAAGTGATGCTGCAGTTAATCAACCAAAAGCAGGTGATGATTTTTTTTTTATTTCATTTCATTGTGTTATCTCTTACGCAAGTTAATAAATTGCAGCCAATATACTAAAAAAAGATGTAGACGCAGTTCAAGTTTGCATTGTAGATTACCCATGAAAATTGTTTTAATATTATAAATACGAAAGTATTTTTGTTGTGTATTGTTTTTTGACGCAGCACCAGAGCAATGTATCGACGTATTTATTTATTTTTTGCTTAGGAGAGATAAAAAACCGGGAAGTGATTTCGGATACATTACATTTTATCTCGGAAAACTGTGATCCTGATAATTTCATCGTGGGTGAAATGAGAAGGCACAGTTTATAAGTTTATAAATTAAACTATTAATCTGACGGCTTAAGTCGTTTTAATTACTAATTTCCAGATAAATAATGCAAAAATTCTTTCTTCCTTTAAATCGCTTTAGCTTATCACTGACACCACACCTCAACCCACTAAGGGCTGAGTTAATTGAAGAATTATAGCTACCCTCTTACGTTTCACCTACAAATTCGATAAAACACTTCAAACACTAAACTATACCTTATAGAGTTAATAATAAAGATCACATTTGCAAGAAAATTTTAATCATAAGAAAGCGTTCGACATCTCAAAACATACAAACTATTAAAGGCTGTAATGTTAATACAATATGGTATATTTTTGTTTGGAGAAATTAATAGTTAGAATTCTTTGAACGAGGTTAGTTATAGTGCTATAAAAACAAAAGAAATAAGCATTGAAAGGCAAAGTGAATTATTTTACAAAGAAAATTGTAGGTGTAATAAAAAAACACGATATACGGGAAAAGAAAAATGTGGCCTCTTAAGAAAAATAAGACTCAATAAATAACAACGTGCAAAAATAAATCGCAGTGTTTTGCTAATTTAATGGCCAAACTGCAATAAAGAGAATTTCTTTTGTTTTTTGTGTTGTAATAATAAATTAATTTGGATATATTGACTTTTTGGGCATAATGAGATGCTTGACGACCGCTTTGGCTCAGTGGTAGAATGTCTGTCTCATGAGATGGAGGTCCCGGGTTCGTTTCCCGGCCGGGCAGATGTATATATTATTAATTTGTATTTGTATCTGATCTGGGTGTGGGTACTAGTTGCATATGTATTTATGTGTGTATTCCATAACATACGACACAAAATAAATGGCAAAAACTGTTTGTGACAATAATTTGGGAAAAAATATTTCTTTAAAAAAATGGTTTTTATTATGTAATATTTTGAAAACTCATAAAATTACCGAAGCATATTTATGAAAAGTATACTGTAATTTTGAAAAGTTATATGATTATTCACGGTATATTTACCGTTGTAAGGTTGTGGAATGAGCTCCCGATATTTCAGTGCAGTTACATGCACCATGTTCACGGGAAGAAAAAGCACCGTAACCGTAAATAATCATTTAACTTTAGTGAAAACCGTGATAGTTTAAACCGTAATTTTATATTTAAAAAAAAACCATCAAATATGCGAGTGAAATAGAGCGTCCCATATTCTGGCCTCTAAGTAGTATAATTCAAAAATGGCGTAGACCCTCTACCGTGTAGATACTAGCGTAGACCGTCTACGTCTGTTTTATTACTTTTTGCAGTAGAGAAATGACAATTTTCTTGTCTTAAAATTAATACGAGCGCTACAGTCCGAGATTTGCAATTAAGCGACTTAACGTTCTCCTTTGAATATCTCGAAACTTGGAGAATGGGAAATTCTTGAGCGAGAGGTGGGGATGGACTCAGGACGATTATGAGGAGGTAAAGTGCCCTTGAATATTTTGATAATGCCATCAAGAAAATTTTAAAAGTTTTATAAGAATATTACTGTAACTTTTTCAGTAAAATGATATGGAAATAATTACTTTTACAGCACAATATGACACAAATAGACATAGGTACATTTTTGTAACCATTTTTAATGTTGTGAATTTTATTTTATAGTCAATCACAAATCAACAAATAAAACTCGAGGAACGAACAAGTTTTTGCAACTCTACCTACTTTAAAATTATTTATTTGATAATTTTATAAGATTTTATCAAGTTCAAAGATTTATACTATAGTAAACGCATTACCATCTGAGTCGTCAGGTCATAAATCAATTGTCTGTCTATCTCGCTCGCACCCTCGTTTAATATCTGTCTATCTCGCTCGCACTTACAGGTCTTATGGTATGACGTTTATGGCCCTACGACTCAGTTCGTAACGCGGTGACTATAATAACTGGTAATGCGAAAGTATTTAGTATGTTTTTTTTACGCAAATAAGTTAGAGATTGACCAACTCGCCCGTTTAACTTTCTTTAATCTTTCACGCAGCAACAAAGCAACGAATCGATGATTTTTTCGCACAGATAGTTGGAGGGCCGGAAAGTGAGATAAAAATACATTTTATCGTAAAAAAATATGGTTTCCGAAGAAATGTTTACGCGGGTGAAACCGCAGGCGAAGCTATTTTATGTAAAAATATTAAAATTGCACATTCCATACTTGATCTGATACTTGCCCCCCTTTGATCATCCGGAATACGTCCACAGCAAGAACTTTGTAACGTCGTTGCTATACTTTGTGAGGCAGACTGAACAAGTTTTGACCAGTTGAAACCGGTTTCAAGTGACACTTTTTTAAAGTTTTGAACAAAGTTTCTGTATTTTTTGCTTTCAAAATACATTTTCCGCTTTTAGGAGCATTTTTCTTTGACGTTATATTCAACTTATTAGTGTAATAGACGTTTTTGGTAGTTTTTACCCTCACGAAGAAAAGGAAGTAAGATAGGGAGAAAGAGACAAGAAGAAATAAATATATTATTAAAGATAAAAGAATAAGTCAATTTACTAGGGAAACTGACGTGGTTTTCTCAAACCAAAACATGAAGTGGTTTTCACATGGCTTCATCATCATCATCATCATCGGCCTATCGTGTTCCCACTGCTCGGTCACACGCCTTCTGTCAGAGAGAAAATATGGGCCCGAATCCACCATGCTGACCCAGTGCATGGTGGTGAATGTCATGGGGGAATTCCCTGATAGTTACAATTTGGGTGTCTTCAAATCACGAGTGAATCGATTTTTTTTTCTTCTAGACAAGCGAGCTTTAACGTAGACCGCATCATCGTTTTACATCAAGTGAGTTGGCGGTCAAACGCAAGCCTAAATAAATAAATAGTCGGGACTTTTTTGCACACGCGGTCATCTGACCACAAACTAAGCAAAGCTGCCAGAGACTGATATATACATAATTATATAGTTTTAAATATAAACTTAAATAGATATCAACAACCAGATATAGAACAAACACAAATGTTCATCACACAAATGTTTGTCCTAGGTGGGAATCGAACCCACGCCTCCAAGCTACCAACAGGCAGGTTCACTACCAACTGGACAAACGGGCTTTCTATTACTAAGTAGGTATATATTTTTTGTCAACTTTAAGGTTCTTGGACATACCGGTTTCCTCACGATGATTTTCATCACCGTTTCGAGTTAATAAAATAACCTGCTCTAACCCCATCAGTAAGTTAATTGATGATCCTGGAGTTGGTTTTGCGATATCAAAGAGATCCGCCACTTTGATCCGTGTTTGTGCTCTGTTTCACTATTTGTCTGCGGTTCAAGAGAATCACAGTATAAACAGTAGAACAACTTAAGGCGGAACTCATAGTGGGTCTTTTTGATACTTTTTATCAGTATAAAAAGTACCTATTAAAAAGATCCACCTCAAACCATCTATTAATCTGTTTGTTTTTTTTTTAATTAGATAATGTTCGTGTTTGACCTGATGTTAAGTGATGATGCGGTCGGCGGTGAAGCACGCTTACCTAGAAGAAACCAATTCACTCGCGATTTGAAGACACCCAGATTGTACCTATCGGGGAACACCCATTCAGGCATTTATAACTAATCAGGCTAGTTTCCAAGGTCTTTGGAGGCCTCTGACATGACTTCTACGATTTGAAGACATCCAGATTGTTACTATCGGAGACACATCATTATTCATCATTATTTAGTACTTAAATTAGTAGAATGTATAGTTTTGATGCCATCGCTCAAAAATAGGTAGACTGTCAATTACTTAGTTTATTAA